>CM040752.1:28613585-29213585 GCA_022829145.1 Albula goreensis
CCAAAGCTGCAGCGTTTGCCTTTCAGTGTGAATGCGGCTCTATGTTGGTGCTTATGCAGAACACATGGCTTTGAACCTGACCTACCTCAAATTCCTCTAACCCCAGCATGACCCAGAATGACCAAATATGACCTGAACGCTTCTATCAGAACCCCTCCCCCCTTTCACCACACCCCCCACCAGCCCACTTTTCTTTCCAATTGTATGCACACATAATTTCCGAGACAATACCGCTGCTCTTTCCGTACAATTTTTTTTTCCTGTCCTGTTCTGTTCTGTTCTGTTCTGTAGGTTTTTCCTCAAAATCGATTATCATTTCAATTTGGACGTCCACAAACCTCTGTGCTTCCACTTAGGATTGTCTATTTCCATTTATATTGAAAGGAGTTAATTGTGCTGGGCCTGAATGTGCGGCGGTCGTACACAAAGCATGCGCTGCCCCCCTTATAACCTCCTGCCGGGCAGCACAAAACGCACTCCAGCTGTCACTCTCTGTCCTGCTTTTCCATTCTTTTACTGTAATAAGGCTGTTATTTGAGTTCCCTGTGGAACACCCATAAACGTGCGCTCACTTATGGTCACAATTTGCTTTTGGGCCTCGAACGATCTGGCCAAATGAACCTTTTTTTGTCAGGCCAAGGGCATGGAAAACTAGCATAGCCTTTGAATGTGGTCACAGATTGAAGACGTTTATGACTTCAGTGTCTCTCGCAGACTGTGTTTAGTTTCATCTTGGAAACGAAGGGTAAATTATGACAAGCATTTGTACATTGTACGTGTTGCTAATTTAATTCCAAGCTTGTTCTTGTGTGCTGCTGTTAGATCTGAAAATGATAAGCACAAGTCAGCGGGTCTGGGGATTTATCTACGGCGCCGTTCAATTCCAGCACCATTATTTTTAGCAGAATTGCGAGAAAGATGGCAGCCAACTGGTTAATGTACTGAGCTGGCAACTCTTGTTATACTGAAGGAGAAAAAAGGCATTTTAATCTGCGTCCATCGCTATTGAATTGAATAATTGGCTGTGGACCCATAATAAAAAAACTGTTGTTGTAATGATATTATTTATCTTTATTAGAATCTTGTCAGAGTGACACTGTGCTAGCCTGCATATCAATGCTCCTATCACAAGAACAGATTCCAATTGAAACTGATGCCACTGCAGGGAATCAGCTATTAGGACCAGACATGAATGATAAGGAGTTAGATACTGAGGAGACTTTGCTGGTCCTGTCAGCAGACTGAAGAATACTTTCAGCACAGAGTTTAATTACATTTTCAAGTTTTTTTTCTATATACACACAGTACTTATCCATAGCGCAAATTCCCATTTCAGACTTCTTGCTTGAGCGGCAAAGTAAATCTGCAGCCATAAACTCTCATCACACTCCATCAAACTGGAAACTCAAACAGCCCTAGACTGGCCACTGTGCTGGCCATTTTAATCACACACACACACACACACACACACACACACACACACACACACACACACACACACACACACACACACACACACACACACACACACACACACACACACACACATATACATAAAATCCTCTCATGCATGCATACAGTACAAATAGACACACCACACAAAAGCATGCACACTTGTGTATACATACACACACGCACAAAATTAATAAAATGAATGCTATGAAAACAATTTTGTACTTTGTGTTGGTGTTCTTCAGGCCTACATTCGTTTCTATATAAAGTGGAATATCAGGGGTACTTTGTCAGGTGGTAACCTCCTCACCTCAGCAGGGCCTGTCATATTGACTGATTGATCTGCTGTAATCACAGAGCAGGTTTTGTCACCCAGTTACTGAATTGCATTGCAGCCCTATCCTGACTCCTGGCTAACTGCCTCCGCTTTCCCCTGTCCTCACACAGGAGAGCAGCGTTCCACGCGCCAACTGCAACAAAATGATCATGATGTTTACAGACGGAGGCGAAGACAGAGCGCAAGACATCTTCGAGAAATACAACTGGCCCAACAAGACGGTCTGTTTGTTCTCAAAACTTAAGACACACGTCTGACTCATCCTCTCCCTATTTATCATCTTTTGCTTTATTGCATTGAAGTGGTTTGACAACTGCATGTGCAAGTATGAATTTTTAACAGTAAATAAAATATGGCCTCAATTTAATTAAAATTGACCTGGCCTGGTAACTATCTTTCACCACCATGTTATGCCCTTTCCCTGTAATTTTGGTGGTTTTGATTGAACAATGAGAAAAGTACAGCACCTTTTCAAGAATTCACCCCTCCCCACTCTATTCCCTCCTCTGTCTCTCACAATTGTTTCTTCTTAATCCCTTCCTTCTTGGCCTTCTGTCGTTTATTTCCCCTGTCCTCCCCCCGAACCTTCCCCTGCTCTCTATTAGACAGTGTTCTCTGTGTTTTTCTCTCTTGTCTTGAAAGCAGGAGATTTGCTGCTGGTGTTAACAGCTCTGACCCCGCAACTAATTAGCCACTTAATCATCAGAGCTTCCAAATCAACACCAACAGTCTTCCTTCGCTTGCTCTCTGTTTTTCTTTTTGCCTCCGCTGTCCTCTATATTTCGCTGCTTGTCGTCTCTTATAAACAATTGTCCATCTTCTCCCCCACCCACTCTGAATCTCTTCTATTTCCCTCGGTAGCAATGGCTTCTCTCATACATTTCCAAACCCTCATGCCTTTTTCCCCTTTCTGCCTGTTTGCCATATCCTCTTCCCCTTTTTCCTCATTAAACTGCAACATAGAGAGGAAAACAGAATAATTATGAATGATAGGACAGTACAAGAACAGGAGAGACGTGAGAGGTTGCAGGTTTTATTCCCTGGCCATTGTGCACTCGAGCACTCTACTTCACCTGGATTTCTTCAGGTAAATATCCAGCTTATTGATAGATGGTGTGTGAAGATGTATGCTGTGTTAGTTTCTCTTGATAAGGGGCATCTGCTAGACATCTGAAATGTAAATGTAACTAATGAAGAAGCACAAGGAGAAGAGGAGAGGAGAGGAGAGGAGAGGAGGGGAGAGGGGCTCCTACAGCCCTCTGCTGCAGCATGTGTCCCATTCAGTTCAGGTGCTCCTGGCATCAGACAGGCTGCTTCAAACTCATGCAGAGCTGGTGGCCCCATAGAGAACACTCTGCAGGGCGGGGCAGTCCTCTTCCAAATACGCATCGACTTTTTCAAGGCAGCTTAAAATTAATTTCAAGCTCCAATTAGATATACATGTTAAACAGTAGGGATAAAGTAAATCATCAATAATCTCACCTCGATGCCCTCAAAGAGAACTCAACTTCAGGAGGCAACATTATGGGATGTTTCTGCAGGGGTAAAAAAAAAAAAAAGAGAAAGAGCAATTTGCTGTAATTCACAGTCACATCACATAAGTTGGATTTTCTTTGATCTCACACTTCAAGGATAGCTTGTGTGTCTGATAGATGGTGCGCTGTACCTCACCATCAGCATTTAACATACCTGATTGGAGCTTGAAATCGGTCTGCGGTTATCCCGAAAACATCTTAAAGGATTGGAAAATGAAACCCCCCGGAAGCTCGTCTAGTCGGACGCTCCTGATAGAAGGCCTGACTGAGAGGTTCTTTTGGCTTGGGCGCCCTTGAATAACCCCAGGGGACATCAGAGCACTTACTCTGAAAGCTGGGCCGGGCCATGTGCTGACAAAACAATCAAGAAAATGGAGCCTCCACTGATATGATCGATCGTATGACCAATAAAGACAAACTGAACATATACCCCTTCCAGAATGACACTTTTAGATGTGTTGCTTGCGTCATTGGTTTTAATGTTGTGTCACGGGGTCGAAGGCACAGGATAAATCAGTTGCTGTCAGTGGGATCTCACAGTATTGTCCCACTGGGATCTTGACCTTGGAGCACGACAGGCAGGAAATACACTCCCTATTAGCTCAAATGAGTCTTCACATGGTCAATCTGTACCTCTTACCACTACCTCAGTCTCATTGTGCCACTCTGTGTTCCTCTCTGTTTATGCTTTCATTTCAAATACAAATTTTAATAGAGCCTTATTGATATGGAAATAACATTTTTATAGCCAAAACATGGTAACAGCTGATAATGTTTTAATTTCAGTGGTATCCAGTTTAATATCAATATCTCTTCTTCATCTCAATCCCCATTTATATTACCTTCTTAAGTTCTCACCCCCTGGTGGTTGTCTCTATTCTCTCTTTCTTCTTCTTCCCTTGTCACCTCGGTCATATCTCAAAGTTTATTCACATCTCTTATTATTTTAAAAAGGGGGAGATGCCATTCAGAGTGCAGTGTTGGAGTGTGGCTCAATGGAAGTACAAATTCATGTCAGTATTTAGTTTTAATATGGATAAACTTTGCTTCTCTCTGACAGTATGTTTTTCTCCTCTTCCCATCTGTTCCTGTAGGTCAGAGTGTTCACATTCTCTGTGGGTCAGCACAACTACGATGTCACCCCCTTGCAGTGGATAGCTTGTGCCAATAAAGGTAAGAGGCTGGCGGCCACATTGTGTTTATGTCAGACAGAGAGCAGCATGGCTGCCCTTTATTGCAGTGTGCTGGACAAAGCTGGCGATGATCTCCACTCTGTCTGCAGCCCCAGCATTCTACACTACCCCCATATATGTCCCCATGCCACCTGGCTGTGCATCAGGGGTAAGTTTATAAATTTCATGTGGTACCATGTGGGCATTGAGCTGTGGAGTTACAGGACTGGTGATATTGACCAGCCAAACTGGTCACAATGAGCGAACAACTATTCCTCTCTCTCTCCCCTCTGTCCCTTCCATGTTTAATTTACATTTTCTAGTTGATATTTTATTTCCTTTGCCTTATAATACTACTTTTCCAGTTCCATCTGAGCTCCTCTCTTAAACCACAGCTTAATCACCAATGTACTCTTAGCCCCATATACAAATTCTCTTTGCATCATGTTTGGAATTTGCCCAAAGTGAGGCCATGCGTTTGAAGTGGTATTAGGCACAAAGCCTGGGTTTGTTAGCGTTGAGCTCCATGTTGTTCTGCAGGATGACTTCTTTAGTGTCCTGCTGAAATTGAAACACAGGGCGTCTCAGAGGTGACAAGGCCAAGGCAGTCTTCCTCCGACTCGTCTCGCTGTCTCCAGCTTATGTCTCCCTCTCCTTGTTTGTGTTGTTTTTTTTTAGCTCCTTTATTTCAGCATCTCTCTCATGCATAGCTTTTTCATTAACGAGGAATGCAACAGCACTCACAAAAGACACTAATTAATTAATTGAAAACTAAGCCAAGTGCTTCCTCAGAAGTTCTAATTAATTACGGTGGAAACTGCATTTCTCATGATAACCAAGGCATCTCTCTGATTCACCAAAAGCGGTTTGGAGCCATGGATTTAAGCTTATTCCAGCGGTACGCGCGCTGCCATAAAGCTTACTACGGGACTTAACAGCATCTGCATCCCTATTTTTTTAAGGGAAAAATTGTTTTGACACCCTCACTGGAGCAGTTGTAGTGCTTTACATTATTCAACACCCCTCGCTCCGCAGCATGTTTTAGGCTGATAGAATGGGGGACACCATCCCCCCCACTCCCTTATGCTGGTTTGGAGTTTTTGTCGTAGATCTAATACCACCGCAGTGACTGTTGTTTTGGCATTTCTGTTCTGTCGCTGCGACAGCTTCAGTCTTTATATCCCCACAGCAGCACTGCATGCAGACAAATGTGTGAGCATAAACAGGGCGTCTGGTGTGGAAAAGCTTTGACTGGCGATAAAATTCAGCCCGACCCAAGCTTGCATTTGGCAGCGCATCATCTTCAGGGCTTTTGTAGGGCCAGGCCCAGCCAGTGCTCATTATCTGAGCAGATCCTCACCTTGTTTACAGCTTTACAGTTTAGTTTTCTGTCTGTCAGTCTGCGTCTGAATGTCTGTCAGAGCTTCTGTCTGTCTGTCTATCTTTCTGTCTGGGCTCCTGTCTGTCTGTATTCCCTCTCCTTTCAGACATGGCCACAGGTTAGAAGCTCTAATCAGCGAGAGATGCATGCTACTTTCAGTCGGCGCTAGCCCTCCTGTTGTGAGAGCTGTAATGTGTAAAATAGCCATTGGGCTGCAGGCAGGTGCAAAGGAGTACAGCGGCAGTGTAGAAAAGCACTGTTACTCAGGTAAACTGTCAGTTCACTCAGGTGTGTAACAGCAGCTTCCAACCTGGGCATTGGTCTATGAGCATTTGGTATAACGTAAGCTCCTTAACCATTCTGCTGGCTCAGTTTGTTTAAAAAAGTGTCTCAAAGTAAAGAAATAATTTCCTTTCCACTAAATCTACATTTCCCCCCCAATCTTTTCACTTTGTTAATGTAAAAACAAACACATGCAACAAGTATGTTAGCAGAGGTGGGAGGTGGCCTGTAAATTTGCTTATTGCAGTTTCTTGCTACAGGTATGGTGTGTGCTATAATGGGTAAGGAATGAGATATATATATGTATATAGTTACAGGTATGATCCTCAGATTAGGCATCATTGTTGTTAGTGAGAGGATGGTGCTTACTGCTTGACTTGATGCTGGAGCTTATCCGGCTTTATAAATGGGAAATGTAAGCTGTGTGCAGAAAGTCACCCCAGATAAGGCCATCTGCCAGGCAAATAAGTAATAATAATGAAATGAAAATGAGAAATGACAAAATGCTTACCACACAAACTGAGCGGTGCTCTGCGCTCTCTGAGTGGACTGCTGATGATTATGGGCCTGCTGAAGCTCTGGATGGAAACATTACGTTTGCCCACAGATGGCGGCGCTCGTTAGCGTGGGCAAGGGCCTCGCCAATCAGGTCACACTTTTGGAAAGTTTATTCGAGTGTTAGATGGCCAGGCTTTCACACATCAACAGAAACAAGGCCACCCTGGTGGCAAGCGAAGATTGGCGTTTGCACATAAACTTTGATACAAATGTCATAGGTGGCCCACACAACACCTAAAGCAAGCATAGCCATCTCGTTAGCATAGCAGCGCTACAAAATTGAGCAGTGCTTAATGCTTGCATGTGTGATTGGATTTGAAGGTGGTCCCTCCCTTGCACTTTCCACCGGCTCCTATTCCTTTTCTGCCTGAAGGATTATGGGTGTAGATTTGAGGGGTGGGAGACAGTAGAGCAGCATCATACTGTTGAATACTTAAACATGCCTGAGAGCAGCTTAAGGAAGCTGAAGACAGTTTCTGTTTCTCAAGCGTCTGAAACTCATTCAGCTCTTAACAAAGGACATCCTCATGATAGTAGCTATTGTCATGTCCCTGATTAAGACACACAGCATTTATTTTGGAAGTGCAAGTAACTAAAAATACCCTTAACCAAAAGAAAAGGATAAGTAGCTGTCGCTACCTAAGCGTGGAACAGACTCCACAGTTCTGGAATCTATTGAACACACTTTAGGAACTGGTTCATTTTTTTTTTTTTAAATTACTTTTGGCACTCCTTTTTTTTGTCAAACACAAGGAACCAATCACATTAAAGGTTTTTGTCATGTCATGGGTACCTTTTGTTTTTTTACATTTCCCAGGATGACACTATTATCCAGACTCTGTGAATGTCTGCACATGTGTGGCTGTATAAAGAATTATAGCTCAGTTTAATGCCTTACATAGACGGCCCCATCTAGCTTCTTAGCATTCCTCAGCTGGTCTCTTAACTGTCATTCACTGTACAAACACTTCTCCCCATAATAACTTTCCTGAGCTGTGGCTGTTGACCCAGCAAGTTGCTTCTCATAGACTTCGCCGGCATTGTTTTAACTAATCTGTTCTGCAGGCGCAGATGCAGGCCCTGAATTTCAAACAGTTGCTCGCCTCAAACACATATAAATATATCAACAAGGACGAGGAACGCGGAGGTCGACAGTGAATAACAGCCTGACGCATTCCCCATCTCGAATTTCTTAGTGACGGGGTTGGTTTCTTGGTTGATTCTCATTGACAGTGAAACCCCACCCCCCCATCCCCCTCACAGTACCAATCTCACTTATCTGTTTATGCCGATTATTTTACGTTAAGATCCCTGTTTCTATATATCTTAAAAATGTAAACCGAACTACTGGGTGGAGCTTAGGGAGCGTACACGGGCAAGCGGAGAAAAGCGCTGTCCTTCCTGACATCCCGTCACCGTGTCGTGGGCCTGATAAGTGCCAGGGAGAGTAAAGTGACCTCAGGGAGGTCCCTGGTTCCCTCTGCTTTGGTAATGAATGCGCTGTTTTTGTGTTGGGCGGCCGGCCCCGCGCGGGCGGGACGCAGCGATGGCGCAGATGAAGAGATGCCCTCGCGGTGACGTGGCGAATGACTCCGGTGTTTTTTATTCATCTATGGCGGGGTGATGGATGGGACAGGGGCAACAGAACCCTGCTGACCTCCAATAGCACAGCACTCAAGGACCTTTGGAGAACATCTCTCTCTGAGATCTCGTACTGTACATCAGAGTGTGAATGTGTGTGTGTTTGTGTGTGTGTGATTGTTATGTGTATCTGTGCAAATGTACACAGTGTCTGGTGTATGCATGTGTTTATGCATGATTGTTGTGTTTGTGTGTGTGCTTGCCTGCTTGTGTACATGTGTTTTTGAGTATGAGTTAGTATCCATGTGTGCGTGCATACGTGTGTGTGTGTGTGTGTGTGTGCTTGTTTTGCCAGTACTCACAGGGCTCACATAGGGCACAGCACACCTGGGTGATTATTTTACATTTGACCTGTTTATACTCCTCAGAGTGTCCCTAGGCTGAATTAGGATGCCGTGCAGATCGTGCAGATATCAGTGTATAAACACAGCGATGATAGTACATTAATCCTGTCCGATGAAGCGCACCTAAAATATCAAAAGTGAAAGTCTACTCAACTGATAAAATGCATCTAAATAAAATAAAGGAACACAAATTTTACAGTCGCTGATTGCGCATGATGTATAACGTATCCTGAATGTGAACAGGCCTTAAAGTGGAGAGGCAGCTGGACACAGTATCCAAAGGATACAGTATCATAAAGATTTCCTGAAATAACAAAAATGATGTTCTGACACATAAACTCACACAGTGGATACCCACCTGAGGTCCTCAGAGCCCCAGTGCTCTCACCTGATCCTGACCCACTGCCGTCACTTTTCTCCAGAGTTCATGTTTAAGGATAGATTTTTATAGAAGCATTCTGGGCTTCATGTGTCCTTATGTTTCTGCAGCATACTGAAGTCTTTCTCTTATGTCCTCCATAGTTCTACCCTCTGATAAACCTAATTCATCAGTTTTCATAAGTTTGGCTGGTCACCTGTCTTTATATATAATGTTGTTTTTTCTCTTTCCTGCAGGTTACTACTTTGAGATCCCATCCATAGGTGCCATCAGAATCAACACACAGGTCAGTAGCTGTTAAAGAGTGTGTCCAAACGCTTGTCTAGTGTTGGTTTAAGGTTAATGATGGCGCAGTGTACATAAACTCACATGCGAAAATACACACATGCATGGAGTCACACACACAAATACACACACACACACACACACATATTCATGTAATGTGTGTATGTAGTGTTTCATGCCCACTAAACCCATCTATATCCCCCTGCACACTGCTCTGTCTGGTACGCGTCAGAGTGCAGAGATCTCTGATCTCTGTGAGATCTCGGGCCTGTGACCGCAGTGTGGTCCAGAGATATCTAAAGGGACTCTGAAGGGGTGGACCACTGTGCCCCCACTCTGCCCTGATAACTCTGCTGCCAGGCGCCCCGGAGTGGGAGGGAGGGTAGGGGATGAAGAGACGAGCAGGGGGGTGGAGGAGCCCAGGCAAGAGAGAGGGGGAGAAACAGCTAATTAATCCAGCTCCCTGTCTAATCAGCACCGAGCCTCTCTCCACTCCGCACAAACCTCACTGCAATTACCCACCAGAGCGACGCCCAGAGAGCTCACCACTCCTGAGGCTACACACTGAGAGAGAGGGATGGGGGGAGAGAGAGAGAGAGGGAGAGAGAGAGGGAGGGAGAGAGAGAGAGGGAGAGAGAGAGGGAGGGAGAGAGCGGTGAGGGGACAGGGCGGCAGAAAGAGAAAGAGAGAGATGGTGAGGTATATGGCAGACAGAGAGCGTAAGGTATAAAGGGATGCAGATTTGAATTTGAGGTGTGAAAGAGTTCAAATGTGGTAGAGGGTGAGTGAGGGGGAGTGTGTTCAAAGGAAGAGTAAAAGATGTAAAGAGAGATGGGGAGTGAGAAAGGAAGGGGGGCAGCAACAAGATATCTTGGGTTTAATGAGGTTCCTGTGTTCTTTATTGCAGACTGCCCCCACTCTTCTGCCTCATTTTACAATATAACGCATACATGCATACAGTACACATACAAACGCTCACATACACAGGGTGTACATATACACACAATCAATGCACACACAAACACGCAGTACTCATACACACATTCATACACATGGTCTCGGTGCAAGTGGGCAAGCATTTGAATCGATGTGTGTGCATACATGCAGCTTTTCCGCGTTGTGTGTTAAGGCACTGGTTAGCAACCCAGCTCCGAGCTGCAGATTTGGTGCTGTAATTGGTCAGGATCAGCTCCATGATCAGTTTCCCATCCTGCCCTAGTCATATTATCAGGGATGTGGCTGTGCTGCCCTCAGGCTCAGGGTCTTTGGCATGCGCCCATAATTTTCACTCACTAACAGCTAAAGGGCCTGGAACCACTTCACCCAATCCCAGAGCGGTTTGTTTTGGTGGGACATTGGCCCAGTTTTGTTTCTCTCATTAGCATAATGGGAGGTACCTTAGGATGGCTTCCACCTCCCAATAAATAAATAAATAAATACATACATAAAGTTCAGTGTTATTACCATGCTAATTTCATTAATCAGAATTAATCTACTTTACATATTATAATTCCTCGGGTGCAAATGAGACCACAGTTGTAAGAAGTCCACATGCATTACCCTTCTCGTTAAAAAAAAACTCCAGTGCTTCCCTTCCTCTGTAAAATTCACATTTTCCTTTGAAGAGGAAACCTTAAAATCATACCCACTGTACTGTGTACAGGAAATTCAAAGGTTTTTTTTTTTTTGGTTTTGACCAAATAAATGGATGAATGACTCAGAGAAGCTTGATCCTCGTTGCACAAACAAGTAGCAGCTTTTCAGTGACGCAGAAGCTGCAGCAATGTTCATTTGCATTTGTTTGTCAGTTCATATCCAGGTCAGGCTTCTCTCTTCCGTTTAAAGATAATTATGAACTGCGGTGATTATGGACACGAGCAGCGAAATACCGCAAAGGTACAAAGAGCCTTTGAGCTGAAATATCAAAGGGGATTCAGTACAGCATGCAGCAGAGTTTTCAAGTTTGTAGACATAATCCTAATAAGTCTAAATTTATGATGGTCACGTGATCACGTGTCTGAACGCTGGTGTTGTTTTAGGCCTTTGCCTCACAGTAATGATGGATGCAGGATGTGCGAGGAACTCAAAAGCCCTGTAATTAGCTCCCTCGCTCTTTTGTGGGCCAGATCAAAGGCACTGTGCAATGAGATGATTGTTACCTGAAAACAATGAGCTGGGTTTGGCCACACATAGGCCTCAAGTGGAATAAACTGGCTCGAGACTCTTAAAAAAAAAAGCAAGAAGTCAAACTTCCTCTCGACTTTACCTGAATAACTCACCTGGAGCAGGGCAGAGATCACTGGGGTGAGAGAGAGATAGAGTGGGAATGAGAGAGAGGGACAGAAAGCGAGAGGGAGACCACTCAAAAACTGTCCTACCATGGCGCAGCAGGTCTCCAATAACCACCGAGGTGTGGAGGGATTCACGCCCGCTGCTTTGCCAAATCCAGCCCTATCCACCTGGCACAGGGCAGAAAATGGTTTTCCAAAGCTTACTGTAATAACTTTATTGATAGCTTATTCATGAAAAATGGATTGAGCAGCAGGGGTGGGGCTGGTGGTTTTGGGTTTGGGGGGCAACGCAAGGTAAGGGAAGGGAGGGCAAGGCAAGGGAAAGGGGGAGCCATTGATAGTAGTTTCTAGGGAAGGTGCTGGTTGTAGAATGGCTTTCTGTCTTTCTACTCAGCCTCCCCAGGGCTACAAGGCAAGCAGGGAGGAAGGCTGACAGGCTGAAATGAAAAAAACCATTCAGTCCCCCAGAATAGACTTTTCAGCTGTTCCATTACCCGAGTCGTAATTATATTCTAATATCAGCCACTTATTTTAATAGGTTTTCTCCAGCAGGTGCAGCATCAGTGCTAGATTTTCACGTGTCACCGCACGAGTCCCACGCCAATGCTAGCTGGCAGTGCTGTTCCCTCCTGTCGAGGCCCTGCTTTGTTGGTTTGCGTTCATTTGTTTTCACTTCATATCATTTAATTTCCTTGACAGGTCAATCAACAGGTTACCAATTGCCTTTCTTCATGTTTCTGGTCGCTTGGAGTACACTTCCCTTCTCTAGGGTATTTTATAATTTTTTTACACTCCAAGCTATTGCCGTTCTCTTTGCATTGCAAGTCACCCTGGATAAGAGCATCCTCTAAATGCCTGTAATGTAATGTAATCTTCTGCTAAATTGTATTAAATTATTCTAATAAGCCATTATCTTGATTCCCTTTGTGTTTACCATCCGCTGTAACAGATGCTTAACAGATAATTTGTCATCATAAATTAAGTTAGTAAGCATATGTAACCTTAACTACAGCTATGACCTCTGTTAAAGTCCGTCTTTAAGACATTGTATACCACATGGCTTTGTTTCCACTGATGATATTTCAGTATAACTGGCTGTGTTACACCGAAGCTGTGCCGTGTATTAGCAGACTGTTTCCCTTTATTTGTATTGGCACAAGGGTGATTTCCACTGAGGAGCGTTAGCTTTAGCTCCGTCTCTGTCTCTGTCTCGCTGCGACTAATTGCCGGGCGACCACGGGTGTTCTGGCCGCTGACTTTCATGTTCGCGAGATTGTTCCAGTCAGCCGGTAAATTTTCCCTACATCCCCTGAAAAGGTCTGCCTGTCATCATCTCAATGAAAAATCTCCCGGTGGTGCGTTAAACGGGAGCTTTAGCAAGCTAATAATAGAATAGGTTCCGCTTGTCAGCACCTTGGTTCTGGCAGCATGAATAAAGCTACGGAGAGGCATTGCTTTTAAAAGCACAGACGCCCAGATTCCCCCGCTGTACTTGGGGAGGGAGATATCTGGAGTAGCGCACGTCGCTCACACCGGATCCAGCTCGCACGTAGTCCTATGCTTAAACAGAAGCGATTGGGTAATTATCTGCCATGTTAATGGAGCAGCACAAGATGGATAGATGGAGAAGGAGCCGCGTCGATAGGAGGAAAGCAGGTGAAATGAGCGGGAAAATCTAGGGCCATATTCACAAAGCGTTAACGTTACTAATCTCATATTTACCACTTGTGTCATTTTTTTATTCTTTCTATTATTAGCTACAAGGGCAGGACTGAAAAAAACCTTTAAAATAAATATACGTCTATTTTAGTAGACGATAAATTAGCCTCCTGAGGGTTTTATTAATTACATATGACTCAGAGTTCATTGCAATTTACTACTAGAGGCAACCCATGTGGGCAGAGCTGGGAGATCTAGCAGAGGTCTTCTGTGTGTAGGCATGACGACAGGCAACGTTGACAGAGGACAAATAATACAAAAAGCTCATTTGGAGGGGCCCCCAGCAGTCTAGAGGAGGGAGCAGGGGTATAAAATGAACAATTAGGGCTGCAATCAAGCCCAGGGAGGAGCAGTAAAACAGACAGAATCTTGAGACTCCCAGCAAATTTAGAATGAGCACACTCTTTTCCAAAAGGGACACTGCAAGAGGGATCTGTGCTGAACTCGCAGCAGCAGGCAAACTCACACTCTCTTTCTCTCTCCAAGAGCTTGATTTTTGTGGTTGAGCCACTGGCGCTCACTGAGCGGAAGTGTAAATGTTTTTTAATAGCTCGGCCCTAATGATTTATAATGGCGATGAAATCCCCCAGAGGCGCTGCTTGAGTCTCAGGGCTGAATGACCTCCAGCAGTCGCGCCGCAAACTCGCTGTTCGATACGACGGGCAACACCTGCCGGGGTCCCTCGGTTTATGGCGAAACAGCGGGTGCGGCCTTATATTTTACCGCTTTTTGATTATCGTAATTCCGTGTTCACTGCATGGTACATCAACTTCAGATCCGAGCCCTCCTGCCCATCCCCCTTCCCTTCCTTTGAGTCATACAAGCCCTACAAGTGGCTTGCTTTACAAAAGTCCTCATATCGGCAAACACATCCACATCGCCGATGCCACTCTCCGTTCCTACAGATCGATTTAAGAGGCAACAGCTGGGCACTGAGTTCCAGCCCTGAGAACATATTGGAATGGACTAGTGCCTCCTCCATCAATTCAGCTAATTCTCTCCCATTCACCACACTTGAGCTTTCAGTTTGTTTTTAGCCATTGCTGTTTTGACAGGCTTTTGCACTGAAGGCTGTGCTAAATGCAGTCGTAGTTGCACAGAGGACCTGTTCAGAAGGACCAGATGTTTCTTTGAATACCTGCAACAGAGGCATCTTGCCCCATCAGATTTCTGTTGAATAGACAGTTTCTTTTTCACATAATGCCTTCCCTTAGTGTGTCAAAACCAAACCATATAACACTTGTATCAAAAACAGCCTGGTTTGTAGTAGGTAAAGGTCACTCGTCGTCTCTTGGCTGGTTTCAGACAAATTGGATTTTATCAGATTTTGGGTGTAGAAGCTCTATATCCAGGAAGAATCAACTATTAACTTTCTCCAGCTCACAACATACCTCTCTGATGGGTAATCATTTGCTTTACATATGTAAAAAAAGAAAAACTGAACATACAAAATATTAAAAATCATAATCTCATGTAAACCTCAAAATTTCTTCGTAGGTTAGTCCCACAGAAAATTAGCAGAATCAGTCCACAAGACAACTAATGTCAAGTCAGATTTAGTGTTAAATAAGCATTATGAACATGATGTAGCACTTGCAAGTAAAAAGTGATAAATCACACATTAAGTGACAGTAGGTGTTCTACTTAACCAGACGTTAAACAAGATATTAAATTGGAATTTGAAAGCAAGAGAGAGATAGCGATCTGTAAAACTGACCGTGCCAGATAATCATATAAGTCATTAACATACAAAATGTTTGCTTTTTAAAGGCTTTTTGGAAAGGAACTAAACACAAATGTGTAGGTGGTAATTCTGCTTATCCATTAATACCTCTGTAAAAATATATTACTGCTTTCAAAAATAGGGGTAATGTTTCTAAAAATCTGTCAAGTCCATTGAGGAGTGAAATCCTCATTTTAGTAACATGGATTTCAGCACACAGGTCTCACTTTTTTTCTGAAAGTGTAAAAACATAAATTCCTTAACAAACACTACTGGTGTGGGAATTAAGACTATCAGAAGATAGTCTCAGTTCAACATCACAGATTGCTCTTGTTCATGTTGACATAAGGTCAGAGCCCTCTGTCAGGAGACTCCGCAGCACTGGCAGTCTGTCAGTGGTTATGAGCCCCAACATAAACACCTCTGTTTTCTGGTTGTGCTGTCAAGGTAATACACCTTTCAGGGTGAAGAGAGGGGAGAGAAGGAGACAACTGATAATTAGGATGGACATACAGTCCCTCTCTCCTATGCTGTAGTGCAGTGGTTAGCTGTCATAGTAAGCTAGGCTAGCAGTGCTTGCCTTCTACTTGTAGGTACACAGGAGGCAAAATGCCAAACAAGCTATTTGCCATAGCCACTGTGTACACCAAATTGAAAACAAAACCAGGGATCAGACTCATGTCCATTATAGTTTGTGTAGGAAATAACAGAGGGGCAGAAGGGTAAGAATCAAAGACTTAAGTCACCTTTTGTTGCAGTAAAACATGTGTATCTCTCAAGTGTCAAACATGACATTTTACATGGACATGTGAGTCGCACATTGAGGACCCTTCCCATGCAGCTGTATGGGGACAGGATTATGGAGTGATGGGGGTGTGCCGATCAGCGGCTCTGTCAGCACATACCGCCACATAATGCGGCGTGGATCCTAATGCGAAGTGCAAGCGTCACACGCATGTAATACAACATTCATGACTCTTGAGAGCTGTGCATGTTAATGACTGCACCCAAAACGAAAATCACTTTTAAAAAATGGAAATTCCAATGCCACCCTCTAAATCCTTCCCGGCAATCACTGCCTCCCTGACTCTATGACAGCTCTCCATTGCTGTGTTGTAAAAACTAGGATGTCCATCACCGAGATGAGTGAAGGTGTGTGTGCTCTGTCTTTCAGGAGTACCTGGATGTGCTAGGACGTCCGATGGTGCTAGCGGGGAACCGGGCCAAGCAAGTGCAGTGGACCAACGTGTACCAGGACGCCTTGGTGAGAAAACCCCCATAACCTCCCCACCCCATATAGAAAAACCTCAGCACAGCAAATTATAATGTACAAATGGAGGGGAGTGCTGCCTGGGTGTACAATAAAAGTGGCAGAAATGATAGTGGAACATGTTCTTTGGTGGCTGGGTGGGATAATGAACTAGAAAGCACTGAAGCACTATTCTATGATGAAGAGTGATAAAATGCCTTTGTTTTACACGGTAGGTTAAAAACTATGAACAGTTCAAGACGGTAACATATTTCCTCAGAGCCTTCATCAAGATGTAAAAGCCTTATTTCTGTTCCCTGATAAAGTGGTTTTTTCTTCCTTAATTCAGCTGGAATGCATCAGAGCTTCTAGCTATTCATTAGAACCAAGCATGTAATAAAGGAATTGTGTCTCTTTTGCCCATAGAAGAGTGCCTTGGACTTCAATTTCTAGTACATTTGGCATTGGCTTTTCTCCTTAATGTACATATGCGCCCATGGTATCCTGCATACTCTGCTTTCTACAAAGCGTGTAAAATGCAAGTTTATTTTTGGATTAGGATTCCTCTGCAGCCCAGTTATAAGCCTATTTCCTTGTTATTATGCTTCCTCTCCATCGCAAAACACCAAACAAACACTCTCCGCTCATTACAATTTCCTAGACATCTGTTATCCTTGCTGAATGCAACTACACCTGGTGTGGCTGTACACCAATCAAGATAAGGGAAACATGGTCTTCCTTTGCAAGAGCCACAAACTCCCTACTGTCAAAGGGTTAAACAGTGGATGTCTCCGGAAAAACCGCCAGGCGATGACTTGTTTCAGCACGAGACATAATGGCAAGCGTCACTTTGAAAGGCACCGATAAGGTGCATGTCTCAGCCCTCTGAAGATTGCGCTGATAAACAGGCGATTTGCATGGATTAGCACGCGTAGCCAGTGCAACGTGCAGGGCGCGGCAAAGAAATGGAAATCGCGTGTCTGACACAAGCCGCGCTGATTTGCATGGCCTTTCTCAAGCTGTAAAGCCCCATTGTAACTCAGCGGGATCCGCTGGGTATGAATGCTAAAGTGGGTAAAGCACAAACCAGTTACTTCCCCTTTAAGAAGTATACATTGAATTATGGGATTTGAGGACAAAGATAAGATTATGCATTCCAACGCTGATTTTGTGCGCAAAATGAAACAGCCCAGGGAAGAGTTCATCTTAGGCTACACTAAAGAGCCCCCTCTGGGTTGGCGGTTGCCCTCTGAAAATACTCTTCCCTCGGAGAGCGGGGGTGTTAAACATTTGTTGATCAACCTTGTTGGGGCTAAATACCCAGTGTGATTCATACTCAGGAAAAAGAAGAACTGTAGCAGTGGCATATTCTTATATCCAGGAGTATGAGTGTCTATCATTCATAACCTTTATACACACATTAATTCAAATGCAGATAAACAATTATGATAACGGAGTACATAATAAAAAAAAACAACCACAACAAAGCTAAGTTTTAGTAGGTATACAATTGACTCAGGCCTGACAAGAATACAGGTGCGTGGACAGACTACCTGGACCATATGCTCACCCCAGAGATGCTGATGGGAGCAGCAGATTCATACATATGTGAATGACAGTCATGAATGTGATGCACACCAAGATGCCAGTGGATGCATTACACCTGAGCTGAGATCTCTGCTGTTTCTCTCTGCTCCTCACAGGGCCTGGGACTGGTCATAACCGGAACGATGCCCGTTTTCAACCTCACAGCGGACGGGACTTCTCAGGTGAGGAACGTACCCTCCCCCTCGCAGCCCCCCCATCACTAGAATTGAACAGGTTAAAGGCCTGACAGCAGTCGGGTCAGGCTTTGTGAGATTTGGGGAATGTGAAAAGCACGATCTTACTCACTCCACATGCAGCCACACCTTGCTGTGCAGAAGTCTTTGGTGCTTTTAGATTTATTCAGATTCCTTTGTGGGGTCTTACCAATGCAATGGCTGCCCCCTGGTGGTGAGAATTATTTTAACAAAGATTCATTGAAGTTTTTACTTTTGTACTGAATAGGTTTTACTTGAGATCTGGTTATGGCTATGACTTATGCATCTTCATTTATGTGCCCATTCCTTTCCTGGCACAAAAAGTCATGTAGATAAATGAGTATTTTGTATGAGCACTCAATTGTTTTTAATAATTGAATATGGGTAACATGATGCACTGTTATATCACTTGAGAACAAACAATAGCACATAATTTCAGACATGATGAAATGATTAAATGATTTAAATATCTGTCCATTGGCAGAAAAGAAGGTGGAATAGAACAAAATTATTAATTATTTAACCTTTTCACATACACCACACGCACTTACACATAGCGCACTGTGTCAAACTCTCTCTCTCTCTCGCTCTCGCTCTCTCTCTCTCTCTCTCTCTCTCTCTCTCTCTCTCTCTCTCTCTCTCTCTCTCTCTCTCTCTCACTCACACACACACACCTTCAGCTTGTGAAGTGAGCATGACACCCATGACTGTGGCCTACGTCTGTAGGAAATGTCACCTCTGTCGGTCTTGCTGCCCCAGCCAATCGGGTTGCTGCAGGTCTGGGTGGTGACTCTCCCTCAGTCTGGAAGTACTGAATGGAAAAGGTCAAATTCCATGTAAATAGAAATAGACTTTAGATTGAGAATGCTTACAGCCTACAAACAGATCCAGTGGTAGGTACATCTGTTAGAAATATGTGAAATGAATATATTTTTCACTCTCTCTTTTTCACTTTCCCTCTATCTGTCTCTGCCTCTCTCACTCTTTTTACCACATATACACAAACACATAGACTAGTGTGTCAGGCATGAGTCACATATGCAGATCTTTTCTCACATCAGTCTCTGAACTGTCTCACACATAACAATGCACACACAAGAGAAGTGCTGTTCTCAGGCCAGTCTGTGTGTTCTTGCAGAACCAGCTCATTCTTGGGGTGATGGGAGTGGACATCGCTCTCAATGAGATCAAGAAGCTGACGCCGAGATACCAAGTGGGTATTCCATTTCAAAAACACAGCGCACGCATAGGCAAATGAATTACAAATAATGGAGTCTGAATTTAAGAACGTCCACAAAATCTACACATTTCAGGGGTTTGATGATATCCAGTGACGTTGTGCACAAATTTCATTCAGAGCCACATCCTGTAACCACAGCTAGAGATGCTAAACTCGAAAGTCCATCAAAACGCTCAACAGTCTTGGGCACCCCCAAAACAAATATATATGCAAGACAATGGGGTGGGGATGGCACAACTGCCGGTGACAGGTAATCTGCATCTAATAAGTAGTGAAACATGTCTAGGATTGCAGTGTGATGTACAAACTCGCGTGAGCTGTGGTACGGCTCTCACAAAAGGCACCTCCTTTTTTGAGCATTTCCATCAAGGATGCTCCGGCACGGACAAAGAGCCCCACAAATCTCCATGGCATTCAGGGGCGGGTCCTGACATACAAGCTGAAAAGAGGGGGATTTGAGTGTGTTTTCATAGCACTCTATCACTGTGCGGGGACAGGCGGACGATAGGAAGGGACGAAGGATAGAGTTCAGAGGAGAGATGGAGAGATGGACAAACTGAATTTCATTACCATATTCATTATTCATGATGTTGGTTGTGGTAGAAGCCTAAGTAGAAGTAATGGCAGTCATAATTGGGAATGTACATAGTTGCTCTTGAAGTTGTAGAGAATTATCATAATGAAAATTGTAATGCGTATTTCCATGTACATTATGCATGCTATGCAAATTTAATGCAGATGAGCTCTTTGCTGTGCCGTTAGACCTTCCTGACTCTGATTTATAATCTCTTCTTTGTCCTCTGTTGATTTCAGCTATAAATATGTTTCATTTATTTTTTTTTTCTTTCTTTCTTTGATTTATTCACTGTAATAATTCAAACAATGCTTCATACAACACATTCATTCATAGGATTTTCTCAACAGGGAAAGGAAGCATTCATGTATCCCCATCATCAGAGTGTTTGTTTATGTGCTTTTTACCTGTTAATCACTGTCCCGCAGTCATCTCTGTCAAAGTCACACTGGTTTTCCAAAACAGGGTGTATAAAATAACAACAACAAAAGCTACAACAACAACAACAACAACAACAACAGTAATAATGAATATTTGTGTAGTGTGTTGTGTAGCTGTTATACAAGGGGTTGTGAAGATCAAACACAAATCAACCATTTTAAGATGAAAACACTGCACATTATATGTAGTATTTACAAGTGTAATAGTACATATTGCAGACAAGCAAAGAACAGAAACAATACTGACAGCGATGACAGCAACAACCTGTAAGGATTTCATTTACTGACAGCCTTTTTTATCAGTCTTAAGCAGTGTTTGGCACTGTCAACCCGTTGTAGTTGTAGGGATAGGACCAGCCTAGCATAGAGAATGCTCTATCTCCCACTGAGCTCTGTCTGGTCGTGGGTACTAATTTGTCTCATTTAATTTGTTGGGACAAGATCAGTTTAAAATCACAGCCTGGATGACTTGTTGTTCGCCTGCTACGCGGGAGGTTTTAAGATAGAAAATACACTGTCATGGAAATAAGTATGGCTTTGTTCTATGCTCACAATATTTCCAACTTTCGCCAGGTAACTCTTTAATCCTACTTTGAGAAATCCCCCCTTCATCTGTGTAGGCCAAAGAAAAGTCGAGATGGATTTCTCTCCAAAAACACTGATGCATTAATTAGTCTACAGTACATATAGACTCCTCTGCCCTGCTCCCTCATACACACCTGCATAATGAAGGTCAGGGACTTCAATGCACTGCGCAGTGCATTCATTCTAGAACATTTTTTCCAACATGAACAGGCCTATAGAGAGCAAGGGATCATGGGTAAATAGGAGCATACATAATGGAATTTCTTAGGATAAGGGATGAAAGGTGGAACCTTGTTTCCTTATGGTCAGGCCTCTGCTTTGAAAACCAGTGGAACAAGAGTTGTGGTATGAGCAATGAGAGAGCTGGAGTAAGACAGATGATGAGGGGCAGTGTAAAAATTGAGAGAAAAATAAAGAACTGGTCAGTAACCCTTCAGCACCAAACTGAAATAAATATTCCTTTCTCTTCTGTTCTGTCCATACAGCTCGGAGCAAACGGATATACCTTTGCCATTGACCCGAATGGCTACGTTCTCCTTCACCCTAACCTGCAGCCCAAGGTGAGAGCAGCTCTGTCATAGGGGAGCCGCCCGACTGGACAGAGGTTGGAAGGAACCAGAGGAGAGATGACAGAGACATGTTTGCGCTAACACGAATTAGCATTACGGGCCGCAGAAGGAATGAAGTGGCAGCATGTATCATATCATGCTCTTGAGTCAGTGCTTGTGACCTTTTCTCACGGGGTGCCACATTAACCCAGAAAAGTCAGTCTGATAATCAAGGGGCCCTCAGGCCCTCCCCTGAAATAGGAGCAGGATTCAGTCTGCTGTGCCGTCCTACAAACCAAACAGAAAACCGCACCCAGGCTATGAGATGAAGAATGGTTTCTGCATACAACCAAAAACATTCCCCGGTGAAATATTGTCGGGGGAGAACCTGAGTGCACTCCATCACCTCATAGACCAGGCCTCCAGTGGGCGGAATGGCCGACGCAGAGGCGGGGTTGGGGGTTAATGCAGTGCGTGCCGCTTTATGAAGTGAATTCACTGATGAAAAGAAGTGTAAAGATTGATCATGTCAAGTGGGGGAAATGCTTTACACCGCACAGACAGGGTGCTGCAACTAATTTCTGCCATTCATCACCCGAGCGCTTAGAGGAGTGAATCGAGGGAAAAAAAATTAGGTTGAAGGAGAGGAAGATGTGTTGGGGGGGGGGGTGCCACAGATTTTAGAACTGAAATGTACATCACAGGCTGGAACTAAAGCTCCACACTGTCTTACTGTGATAATATCTACAGCATTAACACAGTTATGTTAGCATGGATGCTTGCTATTACCATTGAGAAAGCATGGATTTCATTATGATGATAGTAAATGCTAAATATTTCTTAAGGCAGTTCACAGAGGGGAAGGAGCTGATTGACTAGAAACATGTATGCTGATAGATGGATGTTTATTATGGCTTTAGAGAAATGTGTAAAAGGAGTGTTAATTTGCTTTACATTACCAAGGGAGGACTTACAGGGAATCATGTTTGATCAAATAAAAGTAACCTCAAGTTTTCAGGCTGGAAGTGAACCTGCTGGCCAATAAGAGGCAGCAATGTTCTGGTGTCTTTTCAGAGGGCAGTTTAAATTAATATTTTTACATCTCATTCTGCACTCTTCCCCTGATGTCCCTATCTGATCCCCCTGGTGAAGCGAGCTACCTCCATTAATCTCAATCTTTGCAATGATTTCCCCATATTTATCTTAATCTCCTTTTTCTCTCTTCATTTCTCATTCAATTGTTCTCTCTTTCTTTTCTCAGATCATCAATTTCAGAGAACCTGTCACTCTGGACTTCCTGGATGCTGAACTGGAGGATGGACACAAGGAGGAGGTACAGTCTTTCCTCGACCAATGAGCCTCTCATTTCTGTATGACTGTAGCATCATAATATTTCTCCAGCCAATGAGCTGCTTACATTTCCATGACACTGTAATGTAATATCTCCCTAGCCAATGAACCACTTGTATTTCCATGTCATTGGAACATCATAATATCGCCCCAGCCAATGAGCTATTTACAATTCCATGTCGTTGTAACATCATGATCTCTTCCAAGCCAATGAGGCTCTCACATGTTGGTGAGATTATAGTAACATAATCCTGCCCCAAATGAAGAGGTTTTATAATTTTCCTAAGAGAGTACTAGCATAATCTCTTCCAAACCAATGAGGATTTCACCATTTTTGACATAGGCATAGCATCAACATATTGTTACAAGGTTTTATTAAGATTCAGTGAGCATGCCATTCAGCTGGTAAAGTGATTGCAATGACATGCAGCCCAAGGATACAACAGTAACAGATAGAGTAGCAGGGTTTTCATTCCATAGTTCACAAACACACACACACACACACACACACACACACACACACACACACACACACACACACACACACACACACACACACACACACACACACACACACATATATAAATGTATATACACAAATATTTTTTCTCTGAATGGAAATAATTTGATTTCATGACTCCTAACTTCCACCGTATTGCTTTTTCTGTCTGCTATAAGTGTTTTTATAAACATCTGAAATGCTACACCTGCTGTAAAAACTGCCCATTGCACCAGTATACCCAGAGAGATACACATTGTTCAACACGTCCCCCTCCCCCAAATCCTACGTTTCTCTGTTCTGTCCTGTTGTCTCAGATCCGGCGGAAGATGATTGATGGAGAATCGGGGCAAAAGAGAATCAAGACACTCATTAAGTCAATTGATGAGGCAAGTCTACAGTGAGAGAGTCCTTAGAGCTATTGCCCTCTACTGGCTCCAGCTGTTTACGACAAGGGAAGTGGCTCATCTCAGACTGTGGCATGACTTTGCAGTTTGAGTTGAGCCCATTCACTGAACCAGAATCATCTCAGTACTGTTTTATTTTGTGATAAAGTAGCCTCCTAGCTTTTGCTAAATGTGGGTCAAATCGAGTTACACACTGCTTAAGTGTAACTATGGACAGCCGTAATGATATACCTACAGAGAGAACACAGTTAAGAACTAGACTCGATCCTGAGTGTGTAATACTAATAAACAGTAAGCAGTAATTAGTGTATCAGTCCATATGAATTTAAAATGTAATGGAGTGGCAACAAACAAATTATTGATAAGGTAATTACTAATTAGTTATTGGTAAGGTAAGATTTGCCTGTAAATACTTTAGCATTTTACATATATTTTAGCCACATTATTTCCTGATTATCTCCATTTTATGTACATGCCAGTGAAAGGATTGTACTCTATACACAGAAGTGTGAGAGCCTTCTTGGTTCATATTTTTTTGGATTATTGCTCTTCTTATTACAGTAATAAAGAAGGTAGTTCATTTTCAATGTGAGTTTTACATTCTGGGTCTCACAGTGAATCCGTGCTATATTTACAGAGGTACATTGATGAGGCATTACGGACTTACACCTGGACACCTGTCAATGGCACAGACTACAGGTGAGTGAGGGGGGGAGGGGCTGTGTGCAGCCCGATGCTGTGCAGTGTGGCTCTGTAGTACCCACTGTAGGTAAGTGTGCGCTGCTTTTTCCCAGAGCTGTACTACTGCATCTCATTGACTTTGAGGATGATCTGGGGGAATCGACAACCTTCACTCATTGAGCTATTGCCTGAACTTGCTTAATCCTCTGTTCCTTTACCTCCTGCATCTGTGCCACTGCCGCCCCCTGCAGTCTGGGTTTGGTACTTCCCACCTACAGCGAATACCACATCCGAGCCAACCTGAGCGACCAGATCCTTCAGGTCCAGTGTAAGTACCAGCAGTCACCTGACACGGCCTTCTACCCCTGACACTCCTGTGTCCTCTGACCCCTCTCTCTCTCCCTTGCCCCCTAATCCGTCCCCCCTCCCTCGCCGGTTCTTTGAAACTGCCAGCGAGACCACTTGGGTCATGCCTCCAGCTCCCACTGCAAGAAAACGACGGAATAAGCACTCAGGGTCTCAGTTTTCGAGAAAAAGCCCCACTAAAGCCAACCTCCCCTACCCCCCGTCTTCATGCTGTGCTGTACTATGGTGACCTTTTTCTTCACTTCTGTCGAAGAAAAAACCTAATGAAAGAAAGGTGAAAGCTGGTGTAAACGTGTGACAAAGTTGAACGTCTTGTGAGAAAATAATGGTGACAATGTGCTATTATTTTTCTGCCAAATGCTCTCGCCTCTTCTCCACCATGCAATGATTCTGAAGCAGCTGTGTTTGAAAATTTGTGTTCAAAGTTGTGAAAACGTGCATGCTTTTCACTCTTTTCTTTCATTTTTATGAATTTTTTTCTGTTTAATAGATCTTGTTATTTTAAGTACAATGTTAATTTCTGAACTTTTTTGTTTTTATTGCTTGTGTTGTCTTGTGATTATCAGCTTTGGAATCATTCAACGAAAACTACTTCTTTTCCTCAACCCCAACCTCAACCTTGTACCCTCTCTATGGCCCATAGTTTTTTTATTTTTTGCATGATCACTTATTTTATAAAACAGTACGCTGTTTGGGCCAGAAAGGGGGATACTTGCTGTCTCTCTTTCTCTTTTCTTCCTCTCTGTCTCTCTCTCAGCTCTGTTTGACTCAAGCTCCTGTTTAGCACAGCTGTGGGTTTTGCAACTGAAACATTGTCATTTCATGTCTGTTATGCTTTACGGCGGTTCCTTTTACAGTCTTTTGCGCAGTTTCTTGGTGTTGTTGTCTTCAATTATTCTTTCTTTTCTTTTCTGACATTCATTTTTTTTCTCTGCGGATGGTTTCCTTTTCCATCTACTGTCCTTCTTCTTTGCAAGAAGCTGTTGATATTTTCTATTTGTGTTGTTTTTTTTCCATTTCTGTATGACTGAATTGATTTGATTTCTTTTTTAGAACACAATATTTTTATTCAAATAGTAATTGAATAAAATATTGTCTGTGACCCCCCTTCCCACCCGACCCCCTGTTTCTTTTCTTGCTCACTCTTCTCTGACGGATCCACACAGTGCAATACTACTATTCCAAGGGCAAGTATACTCGATATTGGTCCACTTACCCCACACCTACTCCCCCACTCCCTCTTCCTCTCCCCTGTGACCCTCTCCTATCCTCAGTCACCTCCCCCTCCTCCCCCCTCCCTGCGTCCCTCTCTCCCTCACCGTTCCCAGCCTGCTTGCCTTTGTTCCTGCCCGTCTTGCCTACGAGATCCTTCCTCCCTCTACCCCCACCCTCCTCTTCCTCACTCTCCACCCACCCACCTGCTCAAGGCCACGTGTCCTGTTTCTCTCACCAAGGCTTCTCCGGTCTCTCCTCTCGATCCCCCCGCGGGGCTTCACCGCCACTGAGGTTAACTCACACTTTCTCTGGAGGATTTGCTCTGATTTTCTTTTGTCTTTTTTCCCAAAAACAAGAAGCAACTTTTATTTTTTTGTTTTTTTTTTTTTTTTTTTTCTCGAATTACCGTTAGGAGCTTTCCCGTTTTGTTTTTGGGACTGCTCCTCTCCTCTATGCTTCCTTCTCTCCCTCTTTCCTTCTGTTTTCCCCCTCTCTTTCCCTTTCTCTGTGGACACTCTGTTCAGCCGGCATCTGCTTGTCTCTCCCTCCCCCTTTCCGTCTGCTCTTTCTGTTTCTGTCACTGTCTCTCCCTATCTCTGTCTCTATGACTCTCTGCTTCCTTCTCTCTCTCTCTCTCTTTCTCGCTGTCTCTACCTCTGTCACTCTGCTCAGTCTTTCTCTCTGACCTATCCCTGTCAATGGAAATGTTTAATGCTAAAAAGGACCGCAGCCTCAGTATGGCCCCGTTACGCAGGAGCAAAGGGTTCGTACACATACAGCGATGTCTCTCTCAGTACATTCCCAGGGCCCCACTGTCAGCCTGTATCTATTTACTGCTTACCTTGCCCTACAAGGCTGTCTAGGCAGATTGTCTCTCTATCTGAGTCAGCCCCTTTCTGGAACATAATTTCTTTACAGACGCAACCTACCTAGTAATACTTTTTGATGAATTTTTAAAACACCCTAGTGCTCATGGAATTTTGATTAAAAGATTGTTTCACATGATTTTTTTTATTCATGGTTTTAACTAGTACAACAGATTACTGTTAATCCAGTTCCTAACCAGTACTACAAACTACCTTTAGTCCAGTCCATATCCAATACTACAGACTTTTCCAGTCCACTTCTCTATGATTCATACAGATTTTTATTTTGAAATGTAAAAGTTAGACAAGAACAACAAGACCCATTTTTGTATATGTTTCCATTGGGTTTGTTGGTCCAGGTCCATTTCGTACTAGTTAGTAACACAGAAGCTATGAAAACCCCAGTGTGGGACCACGTCTGAGCTGTAGGTCTGCTCAGCTTAGGTACTCCTGGAATGTACTGCTGCTTTCTTATTCTGTTCTCTTTTTGGTCTTGTTTTTGACTTTTTGACTAAAATACTGCTTTTTGATATGAGTGTAGATAGCAAACACATACGTACAAGTTCCATAGTCATACTGACAGATATTAACTAAGGTAACCTGACGATTTCCTAAAGGGCAAAAAAAAGTTTTAGCGAGTGAAAAGCAAAGAGTGTTGTACTTTCTCAGTGCAGCTGAAACGGCTCCCATGTGCACAAGCCTGTGTTGTATCCACAGTAGGTTCAGATGGGATATTTGGTGAAGGGGCGCCTCGTGGCGCGTGAATCCGGTCGTATGCCTTCCTCCTGTGCCCCCTGTCTTCATCGGCTTGTCCCCAGCCCCCTCTCCCAGTCTGGCGGTCACCCCACAGACTGGCAGAGCAGCACCCGCCAACTTCCCGACCAACCTGGACGTGCAGGGCATTGTGGGCGCAACACTACCTGGGCACATTTTTACCTCAGGCTAGATTGCAAAAATAATTTCCACTCATATTTCGTAATAAGGATTTATTCAGTCAGTGATATGGTTGGATCCCACAAGATGTGGTTAGTTGTCTCTGTCTAGTGAAATTAGTCTGCAAACTCACCCTTGTGAACTTCCTATTTTGAATTACTTGTGGTTCTGTACAACTGAATACTACTGAGATATCTTTTAGGAAAAAAATATATATTTGAGTATGGATGCATATGAGAAAATTATTTGGGGGAAATGTGTTATGAGCTTATTTAATTAGCATAAAAATTGAGTTGCCCCGACTCTGCCCTTCACAATGCCTTGCACCTCCTTTAATTCTGCGGCTCTGAGATTTTCGGACGGGTTTTCCATCTGCAAGTCTGTGGGGTGACGCTCTCCATCAGGACCCCGCGCCACCCTCCTCCCCTGCAATAGTTGGCCATGTTGATGCCTGATTAATATACGCACACTCTTGGGAAAGTGTGGGAGAACTCGTTTCCCGCTGTGTGCAGCGAGAGAAGCCAGTTCTCCCTCACCTCACAGTGCTGCAGCTCTCCAACATAAATGCAAAAAAAAAAAAAAAGAAACTTTAATCGGTTTGGTTTCCTTTCGAGTTCTCATCTGGGATCAAACTTTACAAAAAAAAAAAAATAAAGAATAAAATATTGATTGCTTGATGATGTTGTGGTGAAATGCGGCTCATTTGAGAGGCAACATATTGGCTAACGACAGTCTACCCTCCATGAATCCTCAGTGTTGATCTGGTAACCTCACCTCTGCGTCCAGTCTGATCTAACCCTGAAGAAAAGCAGACATTACCCAATTATATCTCCCTCCTCTCTGCCTCTGCAGCCCAGCCTGTGGCACGTCCCAGATAATCTTCCCTTTCTATTGCAGATTTTGAATCTCTGCTGCCAATCAGTTTTGATTCCGAGGGACATGTATTCATTGCTCCCAGGTAGCTGTGTGTGAATGCTTGCTTTCTTCCCATTTGTGCGTCTTTGCTGGTTTGATTTCTTTGGTTTCTGTACCACACATTGTATTGCAAGGCCACATCACATCCTATTTCTTTAGCCCGGCCACGCCCCCTTCGCCACCCTCCCCTTGCTATTGGCCACACCCTCCCTACTCCCCCCGTCCTGTTCAATCAGATCCGCCAATTATCCATCAATCATTGTCAGCGACACCGCCTCACATGCCCTCAGACATTTTGTTCCAGGTCTGTTTTCCATTTTTTTCCTCTTTCCTCTCCGTCATTTTTTTAAAATCACTCTTTGTTGTTGTTGCTGTTTGTTTTCATAAAGTGGTTTATCTTTTTGTGATGAGTGTACCCAGAGGAGTGTGACCGTACTTATGTCCATTAATCATGAAAAATAGACAAATTTACAAAAAAAAAGAAAATGTATTGGAAAGTGAAATATATTAAACTTAACAGCCCCCACCCTTTCAGTTCAAATGACATCCCCTGTTTCCTGTTCCCCACCCAAAAACCCCACCCCTTCCAGCCCCCAGCCCAAACTACATAGAGATACTGCATGGCCCCTCAGCATGGCAGAGACTAATGAGCCTCCTTTTGAACACTCTGCATGACAGTACTTTGTTCCTGTGTGTGTGTGTGTGTGTGTGTGTGTGTGTGTGAATATGTGAATTCATGTATGTTTGAATGTGTTTGTGTGTACATTTGTGTGTGTGTGTGTGTGTGTGTGTGTGTGTGTGTGTGTGTGTGTGTGTGTGTGTGTGTGTGTGTGTGTGCGCATTCAGATGTGTAGTTTATACGTACATGTGTGCTGCCATTGTGGGTATAGAAGGGAATAGATGAATGTGTCTTTGTAGGCGTGATCATGTGTGTGTGTGTGTCTGTGTGTAAGTCTCCATATGTGTAGTATACGCATACATGTGCAGCCATTGTTGGTATGGAAGGGCAGGGGTGAATGTGTCTATGTAAGAGTATGGGTGTGTATGTATTTGTGTGTGTGTGTCTCGTGTGTACGGTGCTTAGTCTCTGCATGTATTGCCAAACCAACTCTCCTGCCCTGATTCTCCCACCCCCACCTCCCACTCCCAGTAAAGTCCAATGTTTCTAAGAGAATGACGACAAAGTGAGCCTCCACTGGTGCTTCACTAGCACTCAGCAAAGAGCCACCTGTCTGGGGAGGGAGACACGAGTGCTGCCGAACTGAACACCTCACTTTGACGGACCGGCCTGTGCAAGCATGCACATATGTACTCCTCTGAGTGCATGTGTCAGTGTGTATGAGCGAGAGAGAGACACCTGAGTTTGTGTGTGTGTGGGTGGGTGGGTGTGAGTGTGAGTGTTCCTGTGTGTTTCATGGACAGAGTAATACAGTGTGTGGAGGTGTGTTGTGCATGTGTGTTTGTGTGCATGTGTGTGTTAAGCTGCATGTTAATGGTACTGTGTCAATGAATGTGTATATAAAGCATGCATGCCTCGTTATGTTGAGGCTGATGTCTTGACTCCAGTGAGGTGGGGCAGTGGGGTAGAGGTTGGGATGCGTGCAAATGTCTCTCATTTTTATCTCTTTATCTCCTGAAATAAAACAACAATGACAATGCTCCCCAGGGAATACTGCAAAGAGCTGGAGCTCTCCAACAATAACACTGAGTTCCTGCACAACTTCATCGCTCTCATGGAGAAAATCACACCCGACTCCAAGCAGTGTGAGTAGCTCCATGTCCTCTTCAATTTTAACATCACGGGACATGTGCCAATTGTCCTGACATCATGAATGCTATTCACGGCTCAAATGTGACAACTTAACAAGTCATTATCAGTCTACTTTGCTGACAGTGACTTGCATAGCTTACATTTTAAATACACATGTACGGATGTACATTTTTAGAAGCAATTCACGTCCATGTACTTTGCTGAACAGTACAACAGGTATGACTAACCGAGAACAACCTACCACTGTGTGGTTTGCAGTCCCCATTACACAACCTCTCCCACAGCCATTGATAACCCACACACTACACTGAATTCAGTTCTTTATTTGAGCTGGTGTCTTTATATAGTGGAGGTGGTGCAGTTAACAATACTTAGCATCTTTACATATCTGCACCATACAGCTGGATATGTGCTGAGGTCATTCAGGGTATCGGTCAAAGGCACTACGATAATACCCCCAGCAGAAGTTTGATGCTTCAGCTCTCAAAGGCTGACTCCAGCCAAACTTAATTCCTGTAGAGATACTATAAAACAGCAGCAGAGACTGGTGACAGAGGAGTTCATGGAGTTAGTTGGAAAAGTAATGTATCCTCATTAGTTCAGTGACTTTGTACTTGTGCAGTAACAAGATAGCGATGTCACATCTGCAACATATGCAACAATGAACTTAACATCATGTGGTAAATCATTTTAAGAGAAAGTCAGAAAATTGACTTGTATGCCAATACTCGGTTTTTCTCTAACATGTCATTTTTGGAATTAGATATGCAAATTGTCAGGATGTGTCAAGTGGGGCCCGGTTCAATCTCTGCAGACAGTCAGACAGTGCACCAGCAGCTCCGGTTTCTCAACTCAGTGTTTGAAACTGGATGTGTTTGCTTTACACCAGGTGACAGCTTCCTCCTTCACAACCTCATCTTGGACACTGGCATCATCCGACAATTGGTAGAAAAGGTGTGGAAGACCAAGGACCTCAACACGTGAGTGTGGGAAACATGCAGAGACAGACACACAGCCATACACATGCATAAACAGACAAAAGGAACACATGCATGTAGGTACACACTTTGAGAGTCACAAGCATGCATTCATACAGCGATCAAGACAGAAATACACACATGCTGAAGCACACAAACCCATACAATTACACAGGTAGACATGCATGAACAGGCTACAGCTTTCCAAGTGAGTATAGGAAACATCTGAAATGTGTGCTTCTCCCCTCTCTCCCTCGCATCTCTCTCTGTGATGCAGCTATGGCTTCCTGGCTCTGTTTGCAGCTACAGATGGTGGGCTCACAAGAGTCTTCCCCAACAAGTGAGTCTGGCTTAAAACACCATTATCTCCTGATTATGCCATGTAATGAACCCCTTAGGCCTTTATCCAGTGAACTTGGATCATGTGAATCCTCACAGGTAAATGCATATTACAACCGAGTGCAAATATTCCAGTCCTCCTTGTTGAGATGGTTGGATTATTCTTATTACGTTCGCAAAACTGTACAAGGCAGTGCAATTCAGTTGAGAGATGGTACCACAGTGTCCAACAGTGTAAAGTGTGAGTGACTCTGTACTTCTTTGTGTGTGTGTGTGTGTGTGTGTGTGTGTGTGTGTGTGTGTGTGTGTGTGTGTGTGTGTGTGTGTGTGTGTGTGTGTGTGTGTGTGTGTGTGTGTGTGTGTGTCAGAGCTGCTGATGACTGGGAAGAGGACCCAGAGCCATTCAACGCCAGCTACTATCGCCGCAGCCTGGACAACAAGGGCTACATCTTCCGGGCTCCTTACAGAACCCGTGAGTGGCTATGACAGGCTTTCCTGTAGCATGGAGGAATGACCCAGTTCCATTATATAATCAGTGCTGGAACTGAGTCAGTCAGTATGTTGCTTAACAGTACACTAAGGGCCTTGTTGAAACATTCATTTGCAGTTCATGTACAGAAGTGCTTTAACCACACGCCCTTTGGTAAGCAGAAACATAAAATGCTTGCGAGACAAAATGTCAGGGTGTTAATTTTAAGATGGTGAAATAGCTGATATTCTGCTAATGTCCACACTGCAGCCATTACGCCTTCTGCAAGCGCATAAACTCCACTGGAACTGATTGCCCTTGATTGATGGTACTACAATCAGTAGTACTACAGTACTACATATTTGATATTATATAATTATATATTATATATTTATATTGCCCATAATCATATGAAATATAAATTGCATAATTAACATGAATAAATGTAGAAAGCTGTTAATGAGTGACAAGTTTTTTAAATAAATTGCTCCACTATCACTCTCACATCTCTGGCAACCAGTTCCTTTTTAAAAAATCCATGAAATCAGACATTTTTAGTTACATTATTACATTTGTTTTAATGTATGACTGTAAGGTTTTATTATATTCGTGATTTTATTAAGATTTTATTCAGTTTAAGGTTTGGCAGCTCTGAATCCACCTGAATTCTATAACTCAACATATTACTTCTCTGGTATACTGCTGTAATATTCCTAAATGCTGTAGATATACTATGTCTAGTATAAGATATTGGACAAATGATTCATTGTTAAAAATAGAAGTAATAATCTAAATATAACACTTAAACCATAGGAATATTATAATTAATGGAATCAAACTCTGAGCTTGACAAACCTAACCCAAAGCTGGATTCAAGATTTTATCATGTAAGGGCAAGCAGAGATGGCAATGGCAAAAAAAAAAAAATTGAACACTCAGTGGTTGTAAGCTCATTACATGAAATTAACTCAAAAGGAGACATTAAAACAAAACATTAAAATCTAAATTTACCAGTAAAAAGAGGAAAAAAAAGGCATCAGTTAGATTTTACCTACTCAGGTAATCGCCTCTTTCATTCTCTGCACATCATGAACTAAACAGTCAGGTTGCATAACCACACTTTTCTTACTCAGGCAGGCCCAATTCATTTTTTGAAGTGTTGTAAGCATGTCTAACAGGACAATATTTTATCTTGTGATTAAAGCACGGCAGAGCCCAAGCAAAAATAATGTATAATTAGGGTGCAGAAGCTTTTAGAGTGTGCCTCCCTGGTTTTATCTATGTAATGCAAAGTTTTGAGAACACATTACATCTTTTCAAGGTTGTTATCTCGATAATCTTCTCTCAAGGGGCATCATACAGGCCAAACATGACTGTGCTTAGAAAGACAAGTTTAATAATTAATAAAATATTAGTTGCCTTTCTAGATTGATATACTACCTCAGGGAATATGGTTATCTCAGACCCACTGGAGATACTGACAAACAAACACACACACACACACACACACAAACATGATCATTTTTCTAAGACTTCTACCTTTTTACCATGTTTTTCAAAGAAAGAGTATTCACAGTTGTATTAGAGTAAATGTCGCTGTTCAAGAGACCAAGCAGGAATGTGAATGAGGAAATTCGACTTAGCTTACAAAGATGTGAAATGTTTCTAAATTATGTAATATTCAACTCACAGTGAAATTTCCATTTTCAGGTTGAAATCATCACTGTCACCTTACCTTACCCTGCTTCTGTCTGGTTATATAAAATTTAATTCCATACAGGAAAGCCCTAAAAGCCATTACCTACACAGGAATTAAGACATTCAATTAGTATTCTCAAATGAACATCACAGCTTGGCATTCTTTCATTTTAAAATAAGGTCAGGGCTTTCCAAAAATCAGTGTTGAGGCAGTCTTGAGCCCTTGCCATAGACTTTTACTGCAGGCAAAAAGGGGGGGGGTAGTGTTCTAAAAACGGTATCTAACAGAATAGAATGAACAGTTTATTTCTGTAAGAATTGAAGGGAAACGTTAATTTAATATGTGATTTTTTCTTTGTCTGTAAACCCCTGCTCTGACAGTAAGCGATGACATCTTAAACCCAGAGAACGACACAATCGGCATTCTGGTCAGCACTGCTGTGGAGATCACAGTTGGTGGGAAAACAATTAAACCTGCAGGTAGGGGGTGCTGTTTTGCTTTTTCATGCTTCTGTCTTAGCCTTGAGGAAAGGTGGATTCTACTTTACTCAGTGGGTGTTATGCAAACATTCTCTCTCTTTATCTGTGTGTCTCTCTGTGCTTGCTGGGGTCCTCTGGCTTGCCAGTGGTGGGGGTGAAACTGGATTTGGAGGCTTGGGTGGACAAATTCAAAATACTGGCCAGCAACCAGTCTGATGGCCGGCAGGGCTCACACAAGGTATGATAAATACACATTTACACATACAAAAATACATTTTCAGCTTTCATTTGTTAGTAAATACAAAAATTCTCAAAATGAATAAAACAACCATGTTGCTAATGAAGAGATGGATCCCATGTTCGCAGTTGAAGACAGATATTTTACTTACACAGCCAGCCACGGGAGTACAAGCATGGAGCACAATGTTCAAAGATTACATTGTGTGGTCAACATTTATACAGTTTAAGGCAAATACATTAGCATGTAATGGCTCATACATGGTACTGGGGAACCCCACATTCCACAGACGGCAGGTAACAGGTCGTTAACAGGAGGCGCCATTTGGCCCTGGTTGGATGTGGCAACATCCCCACGTAATTCTAATACACATTCTCAAACACTGTGCCACTCTCCAGAACTGTCTCCCAACAGATTCAAGGACAGAGAAAGTAGCACCTTCTGTGTATAAAGCAGCAGCAAATAAGATTATATGTCATTATGTATCTGACTACAGTAACAACAGCAGTTACTGTAGGGTGTCTGTTTAAATCAAACAGACTGCGCTCCTGCCATCACCTCCTGTCATACCTGAGCCGCCATGACACATATTTGATCTGACACACACACACACACACACACACACACACACACACACACACACACACACACACACACACACACGCACATCAGCAGCATGTGAAACAGTGCTCTGATATCCTGCTGGCTGTTTTTGGCAGTGTGGACCTTCCAGTGGCTGTGAGATGGACTGTGAGGTCAACAGTGATGTGAGTTTCTCTATAACTCCCTTCCTCTTAACCTGTTACAAGATGTTCTGCAGCGCCCTTGTCTTTCCAGGTTTATTATAATATTTAAAAACACAGACTAGTTGGTACTTTCACCATGATCATAAAATGACAAGGAAGTGAAAGTTCTGTTATCAGTGATACATTTATAATGATGTACACTCAAGTTAACTGTGGTGATGGACATTCTACTGCATAGTGATTGGTGACGTATTAACAACCATAAACATATTCCCTGTGCTGTTCATACATGAGTTCTGTAGTGTTTTATTTCAACAGTTCTTTTTAGACTAATAATCATAATTATGATGATAATCATGTCTTGGTGGTTCTTCATATCCTGTGTTCCTGTCAGATCTGAACAGTGATGAAGTTCCAAGCAAATAGACTCACTGTGATTTTTTATGGACATATATTTAATGCCTGCTCTCTGGCTCCCCCTGGTGTGTAGGACCTACTGTGCTACCTCATTGATGATGGTGGATTCTTGATTATGTCCAACCAGAAGAATGACTGGAATAAGGTAAGCCACAAAGTGTGAGGAAACTGTCCACTTTTTCCAACATCTCAACAATGTTATGTGGACTAAATGTTGGAAAGGGTAGAAGAGAGCAGGAAAGGCCTTCAGAACCTAAACTCCGTTCCTGCAGAGTGACTCTGATTTCCCCTGTGAGGGTAAAGTCCAATCACCGCGTGACCCCTGTCTGTCCATCTGTCCGTGTGTCTCTCTGCTACAGATCGGCATGTTCTTCAGTGAGGTGGATGCCAGCCTGATGCACGCCCTCTACAACAACTCTTTTTACAACCGCAAGCAATCGTTTGACTACCAGTCCGTCTGTGAGCCCGTGCCCAGCAGCAACACGGGAGCTGCACCCAGAGGCGTCTTTGTGGTGAGTGGCACAGACAGCAGGGAAAATTACCACTGTGAGCCTTATTTAGTGGACGCTCGGTGGATGACATGAGGTTCGATAAATAAACGGTGCCTGATGTGCCACTTAGCATCGTCTGAATCTGGTTTCCCTGAAGTCCCACTCCAGCCAAATGTACTGAAGACATATTCATCACACAGAATCAGCACGGTGATGCTACAGATCACAGACTCGCTTTGAAAAGTAACTTCCCACTCATTTGTTCAGTGACAGGTTTGCAATGTCTCATGCATGCAAGGACATAGGGCATTGCATGTAGGAAATTCTTTTAGCAGGAAGTCTTTTTCACCAAACATACTTATACTTGTTAACTGTGTGACTTTGATCATTCTGCAACACCATTCCATCTTCAAACTACTGGATGTTATATATAGCAGAAAAATGGCAGAAGAAATCAAACACCATTACCCTGACAATACAATTATTCAGTTTGTCCTGTTTGCAAAAATCTGTTCATTTATCCAACTCCAGCACCCTTGTATTATTGTTTTTAGACAATCTCATTACAGCCAAAATGGGAAAAAAATATGTTCATGCCAAGAGGCATGTGATTACTCTTGAACGTTATATATGTTTAAGAATTTGTTTCACCATCTTGACAGTAGATATCTTTTCATATTTGTCGTTACAAGTCACTGCAGCATTTGAAGTGCTGTTCTAGTGTCTAAACCTTTTATTAATTCATGGCTGAATTCAGAGAACATCAATACACTCAAAGCTGTTTCCTCTGAAGGGAGAAATGAAACATTCTTAAGGAACTCAATAAATCCGATATTCTGTACACATTACGAGCTGTCTGTTTGGTTAAGAGCTCTCTTATGACAAGCGCACGGTGCTGAATTTGTTCAGGATTTATTGTGTTTAGGAGCAGAGTTTAACTGTCAGATCTTTTTGTGTCTGCATTTCTCCCCATTTGTCTGCCTTCCTGTCTCTAGCCCACCATTGCAGACTTCCTCAACCTGGCCTGGTGGACCTCCGCAGCAGCCTGGTAACTCAACAGTGTTTAACCCTCTTCACTACTGCAGTGTGACAGCATCGGCTAATCTCACTGATTTAAAGTACTGAGATGTGAAATGTAGGAGTATGTGTCACAAAATGTGGCTTTAAAGTATGAATCATCTTTCAGTATATTAAAACTGTCTAATTCAATCATTTAAAACTTGTTGTAACTCTGGTTGGAACAAAAACTAACATGCAAAGAATTTCCTGAGGACCAAGTTTGAAAACCACTGTCTTAGGGAGATGCCCTCACACTGGGGGTGCAGAACAAGCTTCAGTGTTGTCACATTCAAATTTTAATCATGAGATGCAAACAGAGCAGCTCCATGTAACTGCACTGAAAAACTGATGTACCAGGAAGCAAAGGTTAGGTACCAAATTTAAACCTAGTACTTACCCTGTAACAGTTCATGCAACCTGTTCTGGGGTGTAAAAAAGTTGTATGGGTGGTCAGGTAATGATTATCATTGTCATTTCATTTCTGCAGCATTAATCCAGTTTGTCATTTTGAATATTTCAAGTGTAGAATTAGTTTAGTGAGGAAAGGTAACTTGGTTGGTTGCATGATCGTACGTGGTGTTGTCTCTACAGAATGTCTCTTCTCTCTACCCCAGGTCCCTGTTTCAGCAGCTACTGTATGGTCTGGCCTACCACAGCTGGTTCACCACAGGTGAGCATATACAGACTGCTTCTTTTTATACTGACAGGCGCAGAGGAATTTGGTGGCCGAATTTGCAGGGCAAAGCCATACAGTACTTTCCCCAGCATATTTGCATCACATGATTCAGTGATGGGTGGAGCTACAGTCACTGAGCTGTCAGTCACTAAGTTCTTTTAACCAATCAAAACATTTTGTTCACCGCAGGAAAGCTCATAATGACATTACATTTCATTACATTTAGGAGTTACTCTTATCCACAGCAACTCACAATGAGGACATATATAAGTCTATAAATCTGATTGATATGAGTAATAGTGTATGAGAAACAATGTATTCATAGAAAAATAACGAGACGTTTAATCACCAAAACCATACAATACCATAACCTTAGTCTGTAACAAGATGCAGACTGAAGAGGTGAGTCTTCAGTCTGTGTGGGGAGATGGTGTATGAGTGTGCTGTCTTGACCTCTGAGAAGGGTCAGTGATCCCTTCAATTGAGGCAGGTGCTGCCAGCATATGGTAGAGCCAGCCATTAGGAGTGTAATGAAACCTCATTCTCCTGTCCCTGCGCGTGTGTGCTCACCGCTCTTCCTCCTCTCCCTCCCTGTTTGTGCTTACTCCAGACGATGTGGAAGCTGAGGGGATGGACTCGAGAGAGACCAGCTGTGTCACAATACAGACCCAGTTCTACTTCACCAACGTCACCAGCTCCTACAACATACTGCAGGACTGCAGCAACTGCTCCAGGTGAAGGAGAACATTTACAAACACAGCAAGCATGTCCATGCTTACATGCACACACATATAGGATATACGCCTAATGCACACATGACATTAGTACAGAAACCATGTTGGTCTCTTCAGCCCAATTATTATTTTGCATTTATTCCCTGTGAGTGTAGTTTAATATATACGTCTATGGATGGATACAATTAAAGAATGCCTGTGCAAAGCAACTGCTACAGCAACTGGTGCAGTGAGTAAATATTCATTTCCCATCTAAATGACAGGGACAGCAAACCTGAGAGAGCAACAGTTATGATCAAGCTTCGGTAGCACTGAGGGAGAAGATCTCACTCTGTTTCCAAATTCCAGTTTGCAGACACTCTTATCCAAAGTGACTCACACAGCTCATATTTTTACATATTATCCATTTATACAACTGGCCATTTGTTCAAGGGTACCACGGCAATTACTACGTACCGAGGCAATCAAATTAACAGTCTCTGAGTGACAAGCCCAGTTCCCAAACCCTTGCTACTCAAGTATTCCCCCACTGAAACGCTGTAGGATTACTGATACAGAGCTGTGATCATGTACCTATGCTGTCCTACATTGTCCTCCCTACAGGCTGTTCCATGCCATGCGGATAAACAACACCAACCTGCTGTTTGTGGTGGCCGAAAAACTGCCCTGTAACTCATGTGAGATTGAGAAGCTGTCGCAGGTGGAGATGGAGTGTATCCTTTCAGAAACTTCACTGTATACATTAAGTCTATTGTGTGAAAACAGTGGAGGCCTATGTACCTTCTGGTTGTGTGCAGCAAAGTGCATGCCAGAATTTCCTCTGAGCAAGCCCTAGCCTAGTCACTCAGTCATATCACTGTTGTGTGTTTATTAATATGTGTAAAAGTTTAAGTTCAATTAAAAAACATTTTTGAAATTGATGGTAATGAATCTAGCAGCTGTTGGATTTGCTGTTGAACTAGGCAGAAAATTTGCAAAAAACTTTCTTTGGATGCATACTAGATCATTTATTTTTGGTAACCTATTACTGTAAGGCTACCTGCACAGTGACACCTGGCCTTTTAAAAGCATAGGTCACAAGTGTGATTTGGGGCTTCCTGGCTTGTAAAATATTGAATTGCGGCACTACTAAGTACATTCGCTGCATCGATCATCAGTTTGGAAGCCATACTAGCAATGATCCACAGAAGTTATCTATGCAGTCATTTTCTCTATATCTCCACTTACTGTTTAGAGAAGAATGATGTACGTTTTGATCAGCTGAACACAGTTATTGGTCTCTGCTACGTAGGTTTTGTCTTTGATGTTACTTGATGTTGAAAGTTGTCTTGGAGATCAGACACTTCTGCTGTCACCAGGTAACCCACATGAAAGCGTCAGATCTAGAACGCTTCTGTTGTTCTGCTGAAGGCCGCAGAAGTCTGATGGTTTGGTTAGTGAAGCGTTCCACTTTTCACTGTCCGGAAACTGAAACAGGCTGAGGGAGAAACACTCTGTCAATTTACATATTGTGTTCAGCACTGTTGAATCACAATTTTATGAATAGTGGGAGATATATTTCCCATTAAACCTATGTTACACTGAATCCACAAGGCTTGTTGCCCTGCTGTGGTTCTACACACTTCTCCTAAACAGTGTCCTCCCTTAACTGTACCTCACTTCCCAGTCAAAGTGGATAATTCGTGTGAGGACATGGCTGTAGCGCGGTACCGGAAAGGCCCGTCCACCTGCTTTGACTACAATCTTACGGTGAGACAACGTAGAGTGCAGAGTGCAGACTATAACACAGGCTTGCATGAGACCAGCAGTGTGTGAGCCAAGAAAGCCACTGCAGCGCCAAGAGCAGCACAGTGTATCAGACTGCATTTGTACGTTTTGATTTTAAGTCCCTGAAATGACATTAACAAGAAACGTTCCAAGTGTCAAGTCAGCATGCAGCCTAATATCCACTGAGTGGTAGAGACTCAAGCCACAATTTGAGAAATTGAAAATCCTTTATACCGCATGTAATTATGTTATTTGTGCTTTAAGCTTGAAGCATTTCATTTAAAAGCTGTTAAGCTCAGTTGAGGTTTTTTTTTTTTGCTTATTGGTATTCAGCAGAAGAGGTGCCTAAGCTTTGTGTGTCCTTGTGATGTTACTGTAATGAACTCTTTGATGACAAACCTGTCCTGACAGTGCTTTTTCTCCCCCTCAGGAGAACACCTCAGACTGTGGGCGGGGCTACTCTTTCCGACCCTCATTAAAGGTTCTCATGTGTCTGCAGCTGCTCCTCTGGTACCTGACAGCCTCTCCTCGAATTCTGCCCCTCCCCACTGCTCTTTAAGTCCATCCTCTTCTACCTGCTCGTCCTCCTCTCCATGCTCCTCCCCTACCTTCATTGCCTCCTCCTCCTCCTCCTCCTCCTCCTCCCCTTCCTTCTTCCCTTCCCCTCTCCATTCATAGATGATTATGGGACTTCCTGATGCCCTCTTTTGGAAGCCCTGAGTACTGCTCCCTACCCCCCTTCATGCCTGGTGACATAGCTTCACGGGCGGTTGCTTAGCGACAGTTGTTGGGCTTTGTTGTGTGCAACCAATCACCTTCATCCAGGGGAGGAGCTCTGTGTTCCTTCCAGAGAAATAAAAAAAAAAGAAATTAAAGAAAGAAACTACGATCGCCACAACCACGAGAAACAGCATGGGTAGAAGATTAAAAAAAAGAAGATGGATGCCTTCTCATACACCTCCTGCCAATGCAGACATGTTCCTTATCACCTCGCAGCTGGGCAGGCAGGAGGAGAGGGCAGCAGTGGACATCGATCGACTCTCATTCCTCATGGACCTTCTTAGAATTTTACTGGGCCTCGTACCATGTGTCTCGGATAGGGGTCGTTGTACCATTCAGCCACATACAGCTACTGGAAAAGAAAAGATTTAAAAAAACATTGAAAAATCAATAATAACCTGAAATATCAAGTATCACAAGATTTACTTCCATTTGTTAGTTTATAATTTGAAAGGGAAATTGTTAGATCTGTCTAACTTGAAAACATTCATTCATTTATGCACTATATCTACTTCTTGCCAAAATGAGATAGACTTTTCATGTGGTCTTATTTTTTATAGCCAAATAGCAAGAGGAAAAGGTGAAAATAAAATAAGATTAAATAATCTAAATAAATAGAGTAATTAACAAAATACAATCACACTCCTATCAGTAGAGACAGAGTGTCTCAGAGTAATGACATCATCAGTGTGGGTCGTCTGTAGTTCTACCCCATGTGTTCCAAGGAGGCCATCATGCTCTTTGCAGATCTCAGTGTCTTTATGATGTAATAGCCCATTCCAACCTTGAATGTTCCCTCCAACTGCTCACATATTTGGTGGTTAAGTAGTCCTTTCAACCACTGAAAACCAAGGTATCAAGACATTTTTGTGTGCGATTTGTCTTTTGTTGTTTTTGAAGACAGAAACATATTTATTGAGACTGCATAATATATAATAGCCACCCATGCATTTGGTATTGCTAGTTTGGGCTGAGTGCAGCTTGCTTTAGCCTGTAGAAGAATATAAACTGAAGATCAGCTGTGCAGATCTTTCAATGCTATGTGAATTGAAAGACCTTTCAAGGCTGTACAGTCCCAGTGACATAGGCCATCAATCAAGTCTATAATCTGGAATTAAAAGAGATGGGTTTAATTTTATGTAACTAGTCTAAGATGAAACTGTTTAAAAAACATTGATGTGTTATTAATGTATAGTATATAAATGACTGTCCGCCCTATCCCTGTCCCATCCTGTCGTGCCTTGGGGCACGCATCCTGTTGGACAGCGTAACTTTTTTTTGACTGTTGTACTGGCGCGCTTTTGCGGGGCCCAGCAGTGTAAGCCCTATGTTTCCTCGGTTTCTCAGCCCATACTCTGTAAATAACCCATTTCTAGACAGAAGGACTGTTGACCTTACTTTCAACAGACGAACGCTCAGCTCGCGTCTTGTTCTCGCCTCTCTGTTATCCGTGGCCTTGAGACGGTGCAGTCCCAACGCAGGCCTGCAACCCCCCACCCACCCAAAAAAAAAAATTCAACACCCTCAGCCCCAGCCTGTCTCCATGGGAATGGGAAAGTCTTGAATCTCTTGGTTGCTTAAACTGCCAGAACCATCTCGACCACACAAGTCTAGCGCTTCTGAGGGGAGAGGGTAGCAAGGGCAGGAGGGAGCGGGTTTGGAACAGAACCATAGGTACAGAAATAGCTGTTAACTACAAAAAGGAATGTAAGTGAGTGCAAAAACGATGGTGTATTGTGACTGTAATCTGGGGAGTGATGGCTGTGGTAGCATAGGCATTCCTTTCTTGCAGGACAAACACTGTCCACAGTCAACTGTGTTGTCAAATGTTGAAAAATTGAAGACAAAAAAATATGTGGAATTGCATTTTTTTAATCTAATCTTTATTTTTCTCTCATTTGCTGAAAATTGTGGAAAGAGGAGTGTTCTCACACCCCATTGGTATTTTTTACAGAGGTGTTTGAAAGAATGTTTGAACTGTTTTTATTGCTGAGTGTATTTATTTTTTACAGAGGTTGGTCGCTTTGTCCTTCAGCTTCTAACCGCTTCAGTATCTCCTGTGGGGTTCGAGCACTTCACAGTGGCTTTGTATCGTTGAAGTGGTGAAAGTGGTCGGTGGATTGTGTGGATCGTTGATTGATTTACATGCAGTATTAATGCACAGCAACCCTGGGTTTATTAACGGCCATGGTTGTGGGCAGTAGGAATTCGTAAACCATTTAAGAATGGATCAAATTCAGCATATTTTCAATCAAAAAGGCAAAAGCATTGCTGGTATTTCATAGCTAAAATATATATCTTATATATCTTGGTTGATTGTTGTTCATGAAAGCAACATTAGACAGTGTTTGGGGGAAAAGGCAGGAGTGCAGTTCTTAATGTGGATCTGCTGGAGACACAAAGTCTTGCTGCTATTGCTGTTTTTCCACATCTAAGTACTTTGATCTGGGTGCATTTATATGTGTATGTTTCATTGTTCAGGTTTATCCCACAACTGTCACGCACACACACACACACACACACACACACACACTCACACACACATGCATACATACATTATTTCCTCTTACATAACTGTCGGATTGAAACGTCACTGTGCATCATACATCTCTTCCTGTCGTTCAGAATTGTCAGCCCATGATTTCTTTCTGTCTTTAGATTTTTTTCTGTGGATTGTCACTGTGGCCTAAGCCCTCTGTTCAGAGAGCTGTTTGTATCTCAGTTATGACCAGAATCTCAGCTCCTTCCCACTCTTAATGGAACTGTAACCAACGCAATCTGGACCATTCTGTCATAATGTACCTATTAATTCCTACAAGTTCCTGGAAAAAAAGGAAACAGAAATAATTTTAATGAGCCGAGGTTTTAACAACATATGAGTAGATCAATTTGAATAACAGTTATAGATATATATTACTCTGTATAGGTCCTATCTGCAATATCACATTAATTAAATTATAAATGAGTTGTGTTCCTTGTTACGAGCACAAGCCTCTCTTAGCCTAGATTCTTAGTTGAGGAGATACTTCTTAAATTCAAAAGGTTTTCTGTTAATGTATCCAAACAAACCTGTCTGATTGGACAAGTATCTGTGTGGGAGGAGTGAGAACTTAGTGACAATCTCTGATTGGACAAGAGTGTGAGGAATAAGGACTGTGGACAATCTGTGCGCTCGACTGATAAGGGCCCACCCTGCCTGTAAATAGATCTGATTACTCAGTGGGTGGAGACAATATGGCTCTTAGACAAGAAACAGGCGGAATGACCTGAGGGAGAAGTATGCAGAACACACTGCAAACTAAAGAATGTTGTTAGAATGCGGTCAGCCTGATGATTTCAACCAAAGAAAAGCAAGTTGGAACTGTTTGCATTCAACGAAAAGATTGGAATGTAAAAGGTTCAGTTTGCCTTTCTTAACTTTAACAACTGTCGCTATACTCATTTGAGTAGGCATATGTTCTTTGCATTTAACCATGAGTGTTTGACCATTTTCATTCCTCCTGGCAGAAGCTCATGTGAATTAAAAATGCATGTTCCTTTTGTATTTAGTCAGATCTGAACTACAGGAAAAGACTTTTCTCTCACTCAATTATACTTTGTTGGGCAGCAGAAATAAGTAGAAATCATATGTTGCGTGCACACTTCATTACCATTATCATTATCAATACATTATTTGTCACTGATATTATGAGCATGATTTGATTGAGAGAAAACCATGTCTGTGGAATTAACAATATGCACCCATTACAAACTTAAACTTTGATCTCTTCACCTTTTTGAGTGTTATCATAGCCATTTGAGCAAAGCCCACTGCTCCAAATTGGTATTTTTGTTATTTCTGTGCTATCCTCATATATGAATGGATTGGTGAGCGAGAGATTGTTCTACCTGACTGCGGTAATGGATTCTGGGACTGGTTTCAGAACCATTAACATTTTTATTGATACCACTGCCTGTTCATGTTTGCACCACTGTTTCTTCAAAGTATAGTCAGCATGAACATCTCAAAATAATGACCAAATCCACTTTTTGTTTCTTAATAATATCCATTAAGAGGTAAGTTTTAACCATTCCTGCATTTGTGTATATTTACTAACATACAACATCCAGTTGAAAACCCTATGGCATATTTACCCAGCTGTACTTTTCAGCCAACATTACACCAGCTTTCAAAGTCAGACTTCAGTTTGCAGTCCTTCCTAAAAAAAACCCCAAACAAATAAAAAACAAGGAAAACCAGCTCTACAATCCCTTGCCTTCAAAGGTTACTCCATTGTGCATTACATTGAATCCTTGTGGTACTGTTAGTACGTGTGACGAGTGTGATTTTTTTGTGATTTCTTTTGGACATGTCTTTTTCAAAGGCTTCATAGATTACCCCCTGCGTAACAGAAACAGGCCACAGTGCCAGTCACTGTAGGACTGTCCACACAGTGCCACATGAAAAGTAAGCCAAGGACTCTGTACTCCAGATGTGTGGCCCAGGCTAGCCCTCCTCACCTGCTGGAGGTGTTTAAAGGAGCAGTGTGGTCTCCTCGGAGCAGCATGTGACTACGGGCATACTGTATAAGTTTCCTCAGTGGCGCCCTCTGGTGGCAGTGAGCCACAGAGCGGGTGATCCTCTGCCTGATCTAAGCAGGAGGTCCAAGCCCTTGGAACACAGGTGTGTTTTCTGTGGGTTGAGTAATTTATTTTTTGCCAAAAAAAAAAAAAAGATAAAGAAAAACAGAAACCGTTGTAGCCCAAACAGAGGGGTTACTGGGGTGTGGCTCCTTCCTCACCCACTGTTTTCCTTCACCATGTCTGTGTAGGTGCGTGTTATATGGGAAAGCCTGTGACCAAGACAAGCGTGTATGTGATTCTGTAGTCTATAGTCTGGTGCTATGTGACGATGTTTGACAAATGTGTAAAAAAAAAAATAATACGTTTTAAAAAATGATGAAAAAGAATTCAACTTCAAGTGAAATAAAAAAGGAAGTACTACTAAAAATAATGCTGAGTTTGAGGAAATAAAGCAAAAATTTTGTTTCTTTTTTTTGTCTTATTTTGCTGCTGGTGACGATGTTTGCGAGGAAGATTCAGCTCCTTTTGTCTGAGAAGCTTTGTTCCATGTCGCTCCATTCTTTTGTACAGATGAAATGAAAAAAAAAAAATGAAAAGGCAAAATTTGTAAAATATTGTGTCTGTGACTCCTTGTAAAATATTTTCAAATTGTTTATTACAGAGAATCAGTTATTAAATAATGTTCATATTTTTCACTTCATCTCAGTGTCCTGCTGTTTTTATTCACCTCTGGTATTTATATTTTTATAAAATATGCGAAGCTTTGGCATTAAATACAGAGACAGTCAGTAGTACAGGCATCTGTCCTCTTATGCGTATCAACTCAAAGGCACCTGCTGGAACGTGAGGATTTAACCCAGACAGAATGCTTGTCTGGCTGCTGGTGACAATTCAATTTCACAAACAAGCTCTCAAATTAAAAAAGAGACACCTACACATCTGAAAAAGGACCTCTTATGACTTGCACAGGGAATCCTGGTACTTTCGCAGCAGTGAGAAGTAGCAGGTTTCCAAATTACAAATTATTTGGAAGATAACAACAGAGGCCATAACAAGAAGATGAGGCCATCTAGCCCAGCTAGGCTCACCATTTACAGCATAGGGGCCTGGACTTTCACAAAGACACTAAATGGGTCTCAGCTTGTACCACATGACCAGGCAAGCTGTTCAACGTATTCAAACTCTCTATAACTTCTGGAATATTTCAAGTAATTCTGCCCACTTCTTACAAAACACAAACCAGCTACTGCAGCGTCAGTCACATCCACCCCCTGGTTTAACTTAGAGGCTGAAACAGAGGTACATCCACACATCTACTGGTGACATCATTTATTTGGGATTGTGTAAGCATTACAACTTTCAGCCAAATCACAACCTTTCTTATGTAGTGTGAACACATAACAAAAAATATAATCACTGGATTATATGCAATAAAAAAATCAGTACATTTAATTTAAACATTACATTTGTCCCTAAGAGTTTGAAAAACGAAGCACACAATGGTGTCTAATGCAGACTAAACCTTGTAATTGTACACAATTATGATTGCAATGGTTTGTGAACTTGAGGCCCTGCTGCCTAAATGGTGTGTAATGCATTCATAAAAATCATTGAAAAAGAATAAAACAATTATAATGACCAATATCAGTCAGACAAACCAGTACATATTACTAATAATACCTTAGATTACATTCACTTAGAAGGCGCCCCTATCCAGAGCATGGCTGTTCACTCAGTGTATGGCTGTAATTGAATCAAATCACTTTTGACAGATATTATCTTATATGAGAGCTGTGCTATACCTTGGAGGTCATTGAATAAAAAACTGGGATCATTTCTTCATGGTTAAAATTAAAAAATCACCCTAGAAAGTGTTGTCATTGTTATTCACAAATTTCTCAAATAGTGCAATTCCATTCAAATGTAAGAGATTTCCCTGCCTCAGGACAGGACAGAGCCATTATTAACATGAGGGTAATGTCTTACATAAATCAAAGTGGCAAGTAACTACGTTTCCCTGCTTTTAAATATTCACAAATACTTTTATTCTCTGATGTTCTGTGATTATATTAACCGCTGAAAGACATGTCTCATTAATGTTTAAAGAATCTGGTATTCTCCTGATTGTCCTTACCACGATCACAAGGTCTGTAAGAATTCAAGCACTGCCTTGTGCCACTCTGCTGGGTTGTCAAGGTAACAAGGGTGTCCTGCCCCTTTCATCACCACTACCTTATGATTGGCCAGATTCTTCAGGTTGTTTAAAGACACTTCTCCCAACTGTGTGTCCTGGTCTCCATAGACAATCAATGATGGAGTCTGGAAGAGAGTGGTCGCACTCAGAAAACTATAAAATGGCTGCAGTTTGTAGCCTTTTTCAACAGACTTCGTGGAGCCTGTGGTACAATTATATTTTCATTTGCATTAGCTATCAGCAACAGGGCACACCTAGACTGACTGATTCACTAATCAGACTGACAAGCAACAGCATAAAGCACTGTAAGAGGTTTACACAGTGTGTATGTGGTTCATAATTAGGTGAGAAATAACTTTTAATCAGGGCAAGGCACAAGCTTTTCTTTCCACATATAACTATTTTACTACCGAAGCACTGATGTATGAAGAATAATGAGTGGTTCAAATTAAACTGATCATTCAGTCTGTCTACCTGGAGGCTGTATTTAAATGAATCCCAGAGAGAGGTTACAGTGCCAAGCTGTACCATGCATTACTCAACACTATAGGCAACAAAACCTTTTTTAAATAAATCAATGGCACTTACAGCTTCCATAAACCTGAGTTTTTATTTCTCTTTAATCACACCAAACATCCTATAGACACCCTTTAATAGCGCAAAGACCAGCTCACCTTGATACTGCCGTACTGCTCAGCTGTGAATTTCTCAGTGCATATGGGGGCCACGGGGATGTAGGCCCTGACCAGGGAGCCATGCTGAAAAAGGAGAGGCAGGGAGTACATGCCACTCAGCGAGGGGCTGATCACCACCGCTGGGCCCAGCTGGAGGGCCTCCAACACCTGCTTGAGGAAGCCTCCTGGGGCTAGCTCCCCGACGGCAGCCGGAGCAACTGCCGCCTTGGAATTTCCCAGCCCTAAGGAGGGAGAGAGAAGCCAATGAGTGGAAAGAACCACTAGTGGCTGTGCAGGATACGATCACTGCCGCCCTGCACAGCTCGCCCACATAGCATCTACCTGGGCATTACAGCGAGTTCATGAACATCAGCTCAGAGTAGGTACTGTGCAGATCTTTGATTGATGTGAGATGGATGTGCTAAATCTGATTGTCTGGATAAAAAAACACATTATGACAGAACTCTTTGGCTGTTAGTGATGACTGTCTACAGCTGGCCCACCTAATGGAACATTTTTAACTTTCTATCAAACTATATGTAGGCCCTACATCTGAAAAGCCCTATCTACAGAAATAGTTAGATAAAGAAGAAAATAAAACACAGAGTAAAACAACATATTACATAAGGCTGCAAACAATTACTACTGGGTCCAAGCAAATGCAAAAATCCAAGTGTGTAAACACTAAATGCTGGAAACACTGTTGACATATGTTACTGATTATATGTAAATCTTGAGATAACTCAAGTCTTTCAAATTATCGCATACCAGGCAAGTCGATACCCACGGCACGGCACCCAGCCTTAGCAAGTGCCTCCAGAGTTCCGATTTTGAGCCAGTTCTCGGAGGAAAACCGGATTCCGTGCAACAGTAGAACTGACAGTCTGGCTTGGCCATCGGCAGGCTCCGCCTGTCTGTAGAACAGCGGGGCTCCACCGGAATCCAGCGAAACGTGCCCTTCCGTAAATTTCACAGCAGACATACTGTCCTGTAACCAGACTGAATTAAGTTAGCACTCAGAGTCGCATAATATCGCTCATAAAAACACTGGGCGACACTTCACAATATGCAATAAAAACCCTGTGCGATATGCACTATAACATTCTTTGATGAAACTAGATCTCGTTTCCTGCATTTTATTCACATTCTGTTTGTTTTGGTTTTGTCTACCAGTATTTTCTTCATGTAAAATTCCGGATTAAAACACTTACAAACATTTGAACTAACAAACAGGGTATTATAGCTTCAGAATACATGTCATATGTCGCTAAACAATCAGCAATGCTCGTAACCGTCACGGTGAACTTTTACACACCTTAGCTAACCTTATTCATGACACCAGACGTAGTTCCCAGGTTGAAGCCTATCTGTCTTACTTTACGCAATGTGCCAGGTAAGACCTGGTAAACCACTATCGCCTTGCTCTGGGCGTCCTTACTACTTTGAAATACGACTGATACTGCTTCTAGTGCTGCAGGCTGCAGCACAAGTTGATAAAGAATCACATCTATCAACGAGATAAAAGTGCAGGTAATGTTTTACCAACATTGAGTTCATCATGCCCACTCTGTTAGTTCGCTCACAGATCGATAGCAACTAAATAGTAGGTTTCAAGTAGCCAACTTTGTTTTACCTTCTTTTCAATTGTCCAAGTAGTGTAGCTAACTCAGGGTAAGTGGGTTTCACCCTTTTCCCGGAAGAGTTGTTTCACTGACGCCTAGTGGTTAGCCAGTGAACTCATGACAGGAGCGACAGAATGTGTCTACTGTTCCCACTGCAGCGTGCGGGCGTGCGAACGGGCGGCTCAGAGTAGGTGCCAGTGTGACAGAGTGATCTTTGACAACCTCTCTGGGTTTTCCCACAAAATATATCAAACAAAAGAACGTAGCTTCACACAGGACATTTTGTCATAAGTTTGAAGTTCATGACAAGGGTCAGTATACATATTGTGCAATCAATCTCTGGTCTAGTCCTTTAACGATAACAGGACACCACACATCAGGAATTACAAAGCCGGGTAACGGATTCAAAGTCCTTTCGCTCTTTCGACTCACTTCGTTCAGGTGCTGCGCTGGGAGCATGGCACAGAATAAAAGTGATCAGATAAGCATGAAATCATTTTTACTCTGCGCTCTACTGGCATTATACGGACGACTGGCTACAGGTAGGAGAAAATAACGGGTGGTTATTTATGCTTTGCTCTTTCCTTTTACTTCTTTTATTTCATTTCCAGTTGTGTGTTTCATGAAACCTTGAAAACGACAATTTATAAGTCCTTTGATAAAGACACGTAAACATTTTATGGACGCGAGGTGTATATTTTGTATACCAGTACAAATTGTTTGAGTATTATGGAATGCATATAATACACAATCATAGGGGACAATAAAGGAAATAGACGTGCCCATAATTAAATGGGATTTAACAGATAGTTTTTATGTTCACTACTCTCGTCTTTTGGCGTATAATTACTGAGATGTTCATTTACAGTTCAGTCATAATACACATCATACTGAAATATTTATTTATTTAAATATATATTGAAATCCTAACATATGCCCACATATCGCTGAACTTAAGGGTATCCAAAGGGGCTTATGGTTTTAATGCACATTGATATCTTTACTAAGTTAAAATATTGAGAATTATTCGGTGAACACATGCTTTTGTAATTTAAAAAGCTGAAAAGAGGGCAGTTGAGGAAAGCAGGAACAATTCTGACAAGTGGCTTGTTTTGGCGGAGATTTTTATCTTGGCTGCAAGTAAATACAAAGACAACTATATTGATTGTGCCCATTTTTGGTCATCTGAGTGTAAACCAGATGTAACTGACAGGTGCAAAGTTCATGTATGCATGTCTCCCCACAAGGTGTTGTTATGGACAAAAAGACTGACCATATAACAAACTACATTAGGGATTTTAGTATATTATGCACACACACGCACACACACAGACAGTGTCGCTGTCTCAATGTCTGAATGGATGCAGAGTGTAACTTTGTGATCTTGTCCTCAGTACTTTAATGAAAAACAGCTTGGATCTGGGTCTGACCTGTTCGTGTGGAGAATCTGGAGAGGGTGGAATCATCGTCTGATATCTGATTCATTTCCTCTCTGGGAATTCAGTGGCCATTCTCCATTTATTAAGTGTAGCTCTGTTTATGTGATTTGATGATAGGATAAAGCAAACTGCACACGGCTACATCACCTCCCCCGCTCCAGGCACCATCCACCATCCACCCATGTCTTTACCCCCAGCCCCACTCCTCTCTGTCCGGATTGCCAAACTCCCATGAAGGCTTCCTGTTTATTGACCTTGAAGCTGAGGGCGATCTGCAGCATCACAGCGCTGCTTCAGGAGGAGAGGCAGGGCCAGGGCGCTGCTGACAGCCATGCCGAGATCTGAATCGGGTCTCAGCACTACGATGAACAGAGTAGCCAGTGCAGGGTGATGAGCACAGTGGAGTGCTGCTTCTTTGAAGTTGTTAAAAACAGAGGGGTCAGCGAGGTCAGTGGTCATTGGTCAGATCTCTGGATGCATTCCATGAGGGGTGACAGTGAAGCTGTGCCCACAAGCCAAGGTCCATGGTCACACAGTATGTGTGTGAGCACAGAGCAGCTTACTGAATGAACATGGACACACATAAATAGTGGGGGCTGCGCGGCTCAGCTGGATTTGTGTCAATCTGTGTGTGTGTGTGTGTGTGTGTGTGTGTGTGTGTGTGTTGATAGGTTACAGAAGCCCCTTGAATGATTTCCAGCGTTCTGAGGGTCGTGAACTTGTTCCCAACTTATGGCACATCGACCGCATGCAGCTGCTGCCTGGGCTGAGCCTGGAGGAGTGTGCTAAACGCTGCTCAGAGAACCTGGAGTGCAGGTACCCACTCACACACACACACACACACACACACACACACACATACACACACACATTCACACTTACATACATGCATGCATACATATATACACTTACAAACAGATATATACATAGGCATACAAAATGCTTGTGTAATTGATTTGTCTTTTTTATCCTCCATTTCTGAGCAGAATGCAGTGTTTAAATTGATGTAGTCTAAATATGAATGGGGAGCTGAGGAGTGCAATGTAAACAAAATCTATTGAATTTTTTGTTGAGCCTGTCCCATAACTCACCGCCCACCCCTCTGACCGCAAGTCTAATAATGGTTAGCCGTGTAGCCTTCCACACGGCACAATAATGGTCTCTCCTCTTGACAGAGCGTTTAACTATGAGACACGCCCATCCATCACATGCAAGCAGCTGCCATGGGTGAGGGACGAGAATACTGCCGACGTGAAGAGGAACGTCAACTGCGATCTGTACGAGAAGAAAGGTCGGCCTGCCTCTCCACACTCCACACATGCCCTGCTTCATGGCTGTTACACTGAAGCGGGCCTTCTGTAATCAGGGGTAGGGCTGGGTGACCTTCGGTCAGTGAAACCTTTCATGGCCACCAAGGGTAGTTATTTGAAAAAAGTGAGTTCTAGTGCTTCTTAGAATGGTGAGACTCACCTCCCTCATCAGTGATTAGGGTCATGTATTCAGTACCTTCTGCATAAAACTTGATTGTGGCATTGGGGGAAAAGACCTGTTTTTTTCAGGTCATCTCTCAGTTTTTTGAAAATTTAAGCTGTGTAAGTCACTCTGCGTACAAACACCTGTGAAATGCCTAAATGTAATGTAGTTAAACATAAGCTTAGCTGTAAAAGGTACTTGAAGAAAGCAAAAGCTAAATGAAGTTTGATGACACCACAAATGAGTTTAGCTACCCTTACTACCTTACTGAGTTACTTACCCAGTATTTGCATTTTGCTGTTGAGAGTGAAACTCTTTGATTGCTAAATATGTGGTGATTGATAGCACATTGTAGCTCCACACATTATGAGTTCATGAAACCACATTCTGCCATCACTACTTGCCAGCCACCATACATTGCAGATGCCAGCAAATGGAGGTTTAGAGGGTAGATGAGTTTTGTTGTGGTACACAGATTACGTACGCCGCTGCATTGTGGGAGAAGGAAAGACGTACAGAGGGAAGGTGTCCCAGACACAGAGCGGCCACACCTGTCAGCAGTGGTGGTCCAAATTCCCACATGATCACAGGTGAGGTTCCCCGCTTGACCACAGGTGACATTGTTCAGTGAGCACTCTGGATTACTCATCACCCCAACTGCAGAATCTGACATCAGCCTGAATTCTCTCATCTGCCTGGATAAAGACAGCTCTGTCAGCAGTCCAGGCAACACATTACTCATAACTATATCTGCTTGTTTTCTGTGATCATCAGTGAAGGTGTGCCTCTTTCCCCATGTTTACTTCCTCAGTTTTTAGCACGGAGGTTTTCCTCTGTGCACTGCACTGTAAAACAGGTAGCCTGTGTCAGCTGTATGTTGCAACAGAGATGTAATCATGATATCAGAATAAACTAATAACTGACCCTTCACTCATTCTGATTCTTTCTCTCTCACAAATTCAGATAGCTTTATTGTCATGATAACAGAATTGTAACATATTCTTTTGCATACATTCAGACAGTCCAAAAACAAAAAAGCAGTGAAGACCATTTATGCAGTGGAGTTGTATGCCTTCTCTCCCCCTCGCTCTGCCTTCTCTCTTCTTGATCACGGTCTCCCTGGATCTTTCCCTTTTCTCCACAGATGGACCCCCTCGGCAGAGAATGGTCTGGAGCTGAATTACTGCCGTAACCCAGATGGGGATGGCATCGGCCCCTGGTGTTACACCACAGACCCAGAGCGGCGCTTTGAGACCTGCAACATCCCTCGTTGTGAGGACGGTATGTCCCACCCAGCATCACTGCTCCTCTGTCTGAACCAGGACTGGGTGCTTTTCGGTCTGAGAGTCATTCTCTTCTCCCGTCTGAAACGTCATCCTCAATAGACACACAGAGAGGAGGCCAGCTGAATTGGAACTCAATCTGTCAGCTAGTTTTTCTGTTTTTTTTATTTACCCTTTATTTAACCAGGCAGGTGAATTAAGAAAAAAAAATCTTATTTACAATGACATTCTTCCAAAAGGAAAAAGACAGGAGGTAGATATTAAAGTAAAATATGGAAAAAAGACATGACAGCAGGACAAACAAAGAGAGCAAAAGGCAAAAATCCAAAAAGCAGACAAAAAAACAAAGCAAGCCAACATGACAATAATAGAAAATAAAGGTGCTTCATGAGCTACATGGACAGCAAAACATGCAGCATTAAATACAAAAACCAACCAGGCCACAGCGAACAGTGTCAAAACAATATGAAAGGCAGTTAACACAGTATAACAGGGAGCAGAGAACACAGAGAGACACCGAATTGATTATTGGGCTGAGGAGCAGCTGTAGTTGTCTGAGATACTGCCTGTGATAGAGTCCTTGTAAGCAGATATGTGGATGAAATAGTCCTGTTTTAGAGCTCAGCAGCTCATTCAGTCACCAGCCACAGAAAACTGGAGCAAGTTAAATAACTGCTGCTCTGCAAAGCAAACCCCAGGCCTGAAAATGATCGTCAATATAGTTAACTGCTAATATTAATCTAAATCTTAAATGTCATTCTACGACAAGAATTGCACTTCAGGTTGTTCTTAGAGCACACACCAGTATGCTGAAATGATCCAAACCCAGCCCGAGACTGCAGCCATGCTGTAAGATGCCTTGATTTATCTCTTAATGGGCACCCAGCTGGGTCAGGGAGAAGGGAAAATCTCGGGTAATGTGTTCGAGTCGCTGCACCACCTGTTTTCCATTTATATATGAAACATTTATTGTGTTTACAGCTAGAAACTTGTTTTTTTCCCACCTAAAAAATATTTTCCCCCTGGATAATCCCTGTACTAATTTCAGACTCCAAACAGATTTGCATCTTAAATCATAAGATAAATTGTAAGGTAAATTACTTAAGTGTTCAAAGAATAAATCTGAGTATCCTTTAAAATAATAGTTAGATGAAATTACCGAAGCCAGGAGTGATTTCAAATGAGTCTGTCCCACACTCTCTTCCTCAGCATCTTTCACCGGTTAAAGAACAATATGCATATGCAGGAATAACCAACAACTACAGAGACAGTCACCTCATACTGTAAGCAAATAGAACTGAGGCAGAGGTCAGACTCAGTCCCATGTTGACACTCTGTTGTCAAACATTGATCAAAGAGTGGTTTGCTGTCTAGTTTTCAAATTTTGTCTCCTCCAGAATGTTGAGCCAGGTGCAGTGTATGACAGAGTAAAGGAACATGTACTGTATGCTTGGTGTTTGAGAGTTGACAGATCTGCATTGTAACAGAGGGTTTGTCTCCTCTTTCTCCTTGTGACAGAGGTGTGTATAACCTGTAATGGAGAGGACTATAGGGGCCAGGTGGACCACACAGAGACAGGTCTTGAGTGCCAGCGCTGGGACCAGCAGTACCCCCACCAGCACATCTACCAGCCCGAGAAGTATGCTGTGCTCTTCCTATACCTCTGCTCTGCTGCTGTTACATCTGATTGCTCTTTCCATTCTACCATGAGAATGGTCATCACTGCTTTCATCAGGGACACTCAGCTCCAGGAGCTAACAGCAATAGTGTCCACCATCTGGTTTCACTAATTATTTTACCTCTTCGGTCCTGGAGGTGAACTTATTAATTACATCAGGGGGTGTAGTGCATGGCTTGAGAAACCACCTGCAGATGTTTGGCCCTCAGATTCTGGACTTCAATAGGTCTGGTTTATATTAGCATTATTGAAAAATACTATGTCAGCATTTACTTTGTGTAAGGGTGAGTGAAACTGTGGACTTGTGGATCGTGAACCGTGAATACTTTTCTTTTTGTAAGGTACCCAGACAAGAGTTTGGATGATAACTACTGCCGGAACCCTGATGCCTCTCCAGTCCCCTGGTGTTACACTACCGACCCAGCGGTGGAGCGACAGAACTGCAAGATCCGCCAATGCGGTGAGTCCACAGTCAATGTCATCAACGCCATCCCAAGACCACTTTCAAACAGTTATGCCGGAAGGTCGTGACCTGTTGGGGATAGCATGGAGATAAAGACTGTTCTCAGACCTGCAGTGTCTGTCTGCTGGTGTTACACTGAGTTACCATTAGACCTTCTGGCCGACATGTTTGTCTGAAATCTGTGATTTTGACATTGAAACCCCCACAGAGAAGGTTCCCCAGAGGCTTGCCCGTCACAGCTACACCACACACTGTTTCCGTGGCCGTGGGGAGGACTATCGAGGCAAAGTGAACGAGACCACCTCCGGCATCCCCTGCCAGCGCTGGGACGCCCAGCAACCTCACCAGCACCCCTTCTACCCAAAGACCTACGAGTGCAAGTGAGCCAGCTCCCTGGGGTGAGGGGCGAGAGGAGGCGGGAGGGACCGTCAGGGGGAGAAGAAGTCTGGGAGAGAAGGAGAGAGGGTCCGATGGTATCAAAGGAACCAGGGGGTGCAGTTAAGTGTTAACGAGCAGGTGAGAGGCAACATCCAATGTGATGAATCATTCACATAGATGGTTGCAGTGAATCAAGCAGGATGATGGTAGACATCAAGTTACTAATGGCATTTGCCATCTTACTCTCATTGAAAACAATGACATTGGGTCCGATGTCTACTCTCTGTCATCCTGCATGCGAATTCAACAGGAGATGGCAAGGTGGTGAAAAACAGGTTCAAGTAGCGACGAGTAGATAGGGAATGTTCAGAGTAACACAGTGAGGGTTAGGACCAAGGAGCTAAGGCCGTAAGCTTATGGATATGAAAAAACCCAGGCAAAAAGGAAATGTCTCTCAATGCCCTTCAGAGCCATTTGGCAAACTCTATTTTACTCTGTTCAATAGTCTATGATTTACATGTCCTCCATCTTTGCTCTTTGGCAGGGGAAGTTATGGGAATAAACAGTGAAGGATTATGGGAAAGAACGGGGGCGAGGGACAGAGCTTCTGAACCTTCACACTCAGCATATCAAATCAGTATTGACTCTGAATGTACTTATCTCTACTTTCATTTCAACAAATCTGTTCTAATGTGTAGTCCACTCCTCACTGGAAGAACTCCCCTAGAATCACTTTTTTTGGTTCCAGGACATTAAACATTAACAAAGATGTCAGTTTGCTCAGCTCTGATAAGGCGATGCCCAGCAAACTCGCTCCAAACATCGACTGATGACCTTATGCTGAGTCCATACCCCACCACAGGGTGTGGGTTTCTGACTACCGGTGACGAATTCTGGTCCAAATGAAATTTTATTAGTCAGATTCACTCAGTTGTAATATTCTGTTAATAACCACCATGCGCTTTTCTTCATTTATAGATTTACATCTATGTATTTAACAGATGCTGGGATCCAGGGTCACTGCTTGCTTGGTTTACATATGCTTCTATATTATATCTATCCTTATAACCATTTATACAGCTAGATTTTATTGAGGGAGTTTGGATTGCATACCCTGCTCACGAGCAATGGGAATATCCTATCTGAGAATGTAAACAGCAACCTCTGAGCTTCCAAATGTTTTAGTAGGTTTTAGCAGCATTTCAAAGGGAGAAGAACTTAGCTGTGAACCTTAGAAAGCTTCTCAAAAAATTTGGCAAACATAAGGCATGAAAATAGCTCCAAATAGTTGCAAACTGTGTCCATCTAAGTATAATCAGTCTGTTCACCACTATACGCTATTGATTTATTTTATCAACATGGGAATTGTAAATCCCCTAAACATGATGCGTTTTATTGACCCTAATCCAGGATTCAAGGCCTCAGGTACTCTCATGCTCCAGGGACATGTCCGTTATCAGCTCAGCTGAATCTAATCCAGTTATCTGAGAAAACATCAGGGTCGGTGCTTTGGGGCAAAATGTACTTGCATGCTAAAGTCAAGCCAGTCATTTATTTCAGCTCCTGTCTTGCTCTCCCCCTAGGGGCCTGGAGGAGAATTACTGCCGTAACCCCGACGGCTCTGAGGCACCTTGGTGCTTCACGTCCGTGCCTGAGATGAGGACCGCCCTTTGCCTACAGATCAAGCGCTGCGCTGATGACATTGAGGCGGAAGGTATAGTGCCCCCTAGTGTCAGTCCTGATGTCGTCTACAGGAAATCAATTGACACTATCAGATCCTATATTAGTCTGTGCCACTAATACAACTGTTATCGATGTTATTGGGGGTCCAACTTGACTCGCTAATGCGGGAGTAGCCAATTCTTTAAGGGCTAAACAGCTGGTGTTTGTGTAGGTTTTTGTTTCCACCCATTATTCAGTCACAATTAATGAAGTAGTCTTGTACACCAAATAAGTAACTGTGTCCACCAGTGTCTTTGTGTCCCCATGAAAATGTCTCACATAGAGACACAAAGACAGTGTTCATTTGTTAAACATGAACTTGTGAAGATATATACCCAAAAATTTCATTAATTTCATTAATTTCACTCATGATTGGGCCAAAAAATTCAGATCAGATGCTTGCTTGAAATTCAGAACCAGCTACAGCCCATGTTTTCCACTCCAGCCAATAGACCTCATGGAAAGTGAAGAAAATGGTTGAGGGTGAAGATGAAATATAGATTTTGGTTTTCAGGTAATAAACATTTATGTATGTAACCTTGAATGAAGGAGTCTGCTTAGAATGGAAATGACTATTTAGCTCCCGCTATTTCAAGGCATTACAATCGATCTGCTTGTGTCAACTCTCTTTTCTCCTGCAAGACTGTTACCATGAAAATGGAAAAAACTACCGAGGTGTGGTTCGCAAGACTCGCAAGGGAATCATCTGCCAGAAATGGAGTGTTAACACACCTCACAGAACCAAGTAAGGGGTGGTGATGTCCTCTGACTTCATATTTGTCATCACATTTTTATTTTTAACTAAAACCAATACAATATACAAATCACAAAGAGTCCAAAATGACAGTGGCAGACTCCATTACCCTCCCCCTGACCCCAGAGCTGTGGAAACCAGCATGAAAATGCATTGACATACGAATATGAACATAAATGACCTACTCATGGTGAACTATAAGGCTTGTCAGCCTCAGGCGAGAGGGTAACTGTGGCCACTCTGTGTAAAAGCTACCAGAACCCATGAATTAGTGGGTAATGAAGGGTACGGCCCTGTGTGGCCATGCTCTAGCATGTCTGGCCATGGCTCAGTATGTCTGGCTGCCTCGCATCGTCAGCATGCCTGTGACAGCACTTTCATTGGCAGTAACGTCACTGAGGCTGACCTACAGATGTGCATGTGTTGTAGTACATCCACCCAGCAAACCAGCGGTACACAGCGGAGCATAGCACTAATGTACTTTTCATCAAGGATGGGCAATTGCAGATCACAGAGCACCATAGATATCGTGACAGGACATGTTGTGTTGACACAGCAGTGGTCATGAGTCTTTGACAGGTTAGCGTGCTCAGTGGCGTGTCAGTGTAGCCAACACTGATTGGTATTGCCACGTCAGACCCTACTCTCCCATATGCAGTGGTGTCAATCAGGGCTTTTGTGTGGTTACTCTCCCAGGATAAACCCCACAACCTACCCAGACGCCAATCTTACCGAGAACTACTGCCGCAACCCAGATGGAGACCAGCATGGGCCCTGGTGCTACACCACTGACCCAAAGACCGAGTTTGACTACTGTGCCATTAAACAGTGTGGTGAGAACCCTCCTCCCTCCCTCCATAGCAGCCTCCCTATCACATGAGCTGTCTGTTCTGGCGCCCCCTAGTGATGGAATGAGCTTCCCACAGCAGTCAGAACAGCAGGTACACAGGCCAACTTCAGCACAGCCTGAGGACCACCCTCAGATCTCAGCTCCTGTTAGTTGTGGGGTTATACGCTTATTTCTGTAGAACTCATTTGTTTTTTTGTTTTTTTTTTTTTTACGTAGTTGAGTTTTATTTTGTCTGTCACTAAACTGTATTTTTTAGGGCCACTATTGTGCATGTTCACTTTTTAAATTTATTTTTAAATTTATTTTCCTTGACACATTAATCAACAGGTTCTCTGCTGAATCCTATATTTTACACATTTCTGGTCTCTGGGTCTATATTTCCCTCCTCAAGGATATTTTTGTATTTCCACCCAAATCCATAAACCTTTCTTGGCACTGTTATTTGTTACCTCTAAGAGTGTCTCTGGGTAAGAGTGTCAGCTAAATTCTTGTGATGTATTGACATCATAACATGGCATAATATCTCTCATCAGAATGTAATCACCTAAGCGTAATATTATGTATTATTTGAGATTTTTTCCAACTTCTCTTTCCTCAACAGCTGGGGAAAGGATCTCCATCATTGAGCCGATAAGTGAGTGTGAATGCATTCTCTTCTTCAAAGCAACACATGAAATCTGGTTCTTTGTTGTGTTTCTGCACTTTGACATGACAAGACCAGAGCATACAGCTGCAACAGAGAAAATGTCCTGAAAAAAATATTTTTGTTATATCTTTGTCCATTTGGAGCCGTCTGTGTGAGTGTTTCCTTTGACAATGAAACTAGTTGATTGCCATTGATAGAAATCTACTACTGAGAAAGAGCTGAATCATCAGTCCTCACTGTGTGTGTGTGTGTGTGTGTGTGTGTGTGTGTGTGTGTGTGTGTGTGTGTGTGTGTGTGTGTGTGCATCTGTGCGTGTGTGTGTGCGTATGTTTTTTTGCATGCGTGTGTGTGTGCACACGTGTGTGTGCGTATGTTTTTTTGCATACGTGTGTGTGTGTGTGCGTGCGTGTGTGTGTGTGTTATGCGCAGAGTGGGAAGAGAGAGGATCGCATGAGCAGCTCCCGGCTTCGCATCGTGGGGGGGACCCCAGGAAACTCCCCCTGGACTGTCAGTCTCCGAGACCGGTCAGTTAACAGGGACCTCCACCACACATGTCTACTAATGGATTTTTTTACCTTTAGCATTATTAAAAAATACAAAGTCCTTTTTTATTTTAATGCATACAGAGACATTTTGTCATTAGTTGCGTAATGTCAATGTTTTATGGTTCTGCAACTAATTAACATGAATCACAACATCATATGGCACATACTGTCACAATCAAAACATTTTTCTTCTCATGTCCTTATCTGGAGTGTTTTGGGATAAAAAGCTTTTAAATGCAATGAATGGAAATGTTTTATCTGTCACCTTCTCTGCTGTTTTGTCTTTTTTATGTAGCAGAGGAAATCATTTCTGCGGGGGATCCCTGATCAACTCCAACTGGGTGATCAGCACCAAGCAGTGCTTCTCTTCCTGGTAAAAGTGTCGTTGTGGTACACAGCCGAGCTCTGAGACAGATCCACACACACGTTCTCTGGGCTTTTGTGTCATACAGATGTGTACACAGAAGAAAGTGCAACAGAGATCCCAAGCATACAGAATACAGAGTATCAGAACATACCTGTAAAAAAAATGTAATTAAAGAGATAAGTGAAGAGTCATTCTAGCTGTTTAGAAATATTAGAAATATTAGAGAGGTAATATGTAGAGATAGTATCATCTTAGAATGACTCGAGGGTTCATAGGTACTGTGACCATGAATGACTCAACCTTGTACTGATTTTTTTTGTATCAGAGATAAACTGACATGTTATTTCTTTCCATTCTAAAACAGAATAGTATGCGCGCTTAGAGAGACAAAGTGGATTTGATTAAGTCTAGTTGATCACTATGATGTGCTGGTATAAATTGCAGTTGCACATGCTCAGTAGATGCACAGATGTGTCTGTGTATTTGTGTGCAGTTATGTGGACCTGACAGGCTACACAGCCATGATGGGGACCCTGTACAGGAACCCCCAGGCTGGGGAACCTGGACGCCAAACTATCCGACTCACCAAGATCGTCTGCGGCCCCTCGGAGTCTCACCTGGTCATGCTGCAGCTGGAGACGTACGTGGCCTTCCACCCTCAGCTTGCATGGTGCCTGACTGTCTCTGGGTCAAATACTTGTTTCTGTACCACTGATTTCTTGTTTGCCTAATTATATTGCTATTTGCCTGTTATTTGCGGTTTCCTCTTATGACTACTACTTCTGTGCATGTAGATTTTGCCTTGATTTGTTTGTAACTTAATCATTTAATCAATAGGTGCCCAGTTGAGTCCTGTGTTTTATACATTTCTGTTCTCTGGAATTATACTTTTCTCCTCTAGTGCACACAGATTCATACCTAAATGTACACAAACCATACTCACTCACATAGCCACTGTTACATTTGCATGCATCCTGGCAAAAATACAAACACCTTGATATATTCTCGGGCACACACATGCACTCATGCATACCTACAATCACACGCACAAACCCAGTCATGCACATATTCACACAAAGCACATGTACATATGGTCATATCTCCTAACATGCGATGTTAACCTACACTGCCAAACCAATCCTTCCCACCTCACCACCACACTGTATCCACCAATATCCAGCCTGTCTTTCTGTCTCTGTATGTATCATACTGGCATAGCACCTCCTTCACCATTTTGCTTCTCCTGCACTCCTCCAGGCCAGCGCAGTTTAATGAGCGCGTGTCGCAGATCTGCCTTCCCCCAGAGCGTTACATCGTCCCTGAGAACACAGTCTGTGAGATAGCAGGCTGGGGCGAGACTAAAGGTCAGTGGGGTCATCACCCTGCACCCACGATGATCCACCATCTGTCCCGTTACAAGCTGCTGATCTGCTCAGAACCTCACAATTAGATGAGAAGAATTACATTTAATGATAATGCGCCAGGCAGTGAGCGGCTTTCAGCAAAACGCTGAAGCAGCGCGTCCTCCAGATCTGGTCCTGCAGAGCCACAGGCTATGCTGGTTTTGGTGCATTACTGAAGTCACTTCATTTGGTTTCTTGGGTCCAGATTGGCTGGTTGCCAGACCAGCTCCATGTCTCTCTACCGCCAGTCTTTGGATTCCCTGCACCAAAGAGATGAGTGGATTAAAAGATAGATAAAATAAAATATGGCAGATGCTGAGATCAGAGGTGTTGTCACGAGTATACATAAGGGCACACAGTATATTCACCTAAACGTGTGGAGATGTACTGTATACTCTCCTGTTGGTCCTGTAACCACTGATATTAATGGACTTTGGTGTTACAGTACCTTCACCTCCTCAGACAGTAAACTCCCCTCCTCAGTTACCACCATACCACTAGTTGAAACATTTTCAGTGAAACTGATGGGCAGAAATGTATTTCTGGGGTTGTCATTAGTATCAGTGCATCAAAACTCCATGCTACCATTTGTCTTATCAGCTTTTTTCTCCGCCAGGAACTGGAGACGAGGCCGTGCTGAATGTCGCTCAAATGCGTGTGGTCTCTAACGGCGAGTGCAACAAGTACTTCCGGGGTCGTGTGAAGGAGAACGAGATGTGCACCTCGGCCTTCCATGGCGGGGTGGGAGCGTGTGAGGTAGAGTATGGAAACATGTAACCAAAGAAACACAATTACAGAATAAACCACACCTCTGAATCATGTGTTGCAGAGTAAAGACATGCACACCAGTCTCTGTCGTGTCTCGTCACCTTTATTCTGGCAGAGCACAGTCAGCACATATCATTTGTCACATGCATTTCAGTAAGATGGTCATCACAGTTCTTGCATGCGCTCTGCAGGGCTATTTAAGTATATTCCATTGTAAAGGGCTAGTTGGTAAGTCCACAGTGCAAATTAAAGCTGATCTTGGACCATGTAATAAAATATGAGGGATTTCTCAAGCGCTTACTGTAACTCACAGCAGCCTCAAACATGAGGTCATTCATTCTTTTTAAAAGAATAATAAAGCCATTTTCCAAGTAAAACTCTATGCCTTTTACTTCAATACTGAACAGGGAATTAAAATAATACTCTCTCTTTACACAGCAGTCAATTGTAAATTAACCTGTAATTCATCAACAGAAACATTATTTTTGAACGATTCAGATTTAATGTAATTCATCGTCCATAACAGAGGAGTTGATTTTAGAATGCCATGTATGATGTATGTTAGGTCTCTTTTGTTCATTGTATGTTGTCAGTGACATTGCAAATAAAAACCACATACATGTAAAAAATATTTTAGATATATCTATTATATTTAATAGGGCACTGCAGTAGGTTGTTGTAATCAACTTGAAGCACATAAACCTCATATAGAACATCATATAGAGTAGTATATCTATTTAATATCTGTGTTTTTTCAGCCTATCTGACCACACAATAGATCATGAACACAATTAAGCAACAGCTCCACTAAAGACACACTCTGATAACACTGACACAGTAGCATAAGTGCAGTGTGTTTGCCTGTGGTTAGGTAAGTGTAATGGGTATTTGATCTGCGGTGTCTGTCTTGCAGAGGGATTATGGGGGCCCGCTGGCCTGTCAGAACAGTGACTGCTGGGTGCTGGAGGGTGTTATTATCCCCATGCGGCGATGCGGTTACCCTGGGCAACCCAACATCTTCATCCGCGTGTCGCTCTACGTGGACTGGATCAAGAAGGTCATGGAGCTGGCCTAGCCACACGATCCATGACCCTCCTCGCTTCTGCACAGCCCTCATTCCTGCCACTCTCGCTTCTCTGCTCCCCCCCCCGCCCCCTCCTGTGACACTCACTGAGAGTGCCTACTTCCACCCCAATGACATCATGGCTCAAACGTGCACACTGAAATAAACAAGTTGTCCCACTGCTCATACTAATCTCAAGTCTTGTGTGTGTGCGGGTGGTGTCTCATGTTGACTTTGCTTTGTGCAGTAAGTGTGTCTGTGTGTGTATGTGTCTGTCAAGCTTTTTTGTGCAGTGTGTGAGTGTGTGTGTGTGTGTGTATGTTTCCAAGTAGCTTTGCTTTGTGCAACGTGTGTGTTTGAGTGTCATTCAGGTCAGCTATAATGCACTTTGTCTCTAAATTTGTGTGAGTGATATTTTGCGCTTACATTGCTGTGTGGACTTTCATGTGATGTGTATGTTGTGTTGGCTTGGTATCCTGTTTGGCTTGCTGGCAGTTTCTGGCCAACAGATTGGTGTGTGCCCTCACACCCCAGAAGATGTGAAAATGGTGTCATTTCTAAAAGAAGACCATAGACTCAAACGCTTATGTCGCCTTTACTAAAACCTGATGTATGTTTTTTTTTTCTTATTTTAAAAGTTTGGAAATAAAAGACAACTGTTGGAATTTAAAAACTGAAAATGTTGGATAATCAGCTGTCTTTTCAGATATTTGCTTTGGAATTTATTCATGAGACCCAGGATTTTCCTTTCAAGTGTTAGCAATTGATAACACCAAATTTCTTTCTTGATTCCTTGTGCGTATTTATCCGAATACATTTAATCTCCTATGACCTCCAAAACTGTAATAAAAGCTTTTAACTAAAGCTAGATTCAATCAAATGCATTTAGTCTCTCTACAGACATATGCATTCACAACAGACATAGATCTCAAGGCATATTCAAATAAGGAACTCATTGCAAAGACGAAGTTTGCTTGTCTCCAATAAAATATAACAGAAAAAAATAATGTTGTAGTGTTTAAGTGTGTTTAGAATTGCACATGCCCTTAAAGGCACTGAGAGTGTGCTTGATCGAATCTAGCCCAGTGCATTTCCATGTCTCATTGGTCACCCTTTGCAGCAGAGCACAGTCCATGACTGTGTCACGAATCTCTGCTCTCTTCCTTCCCTGTGATGCTGCTCCAGCACAATGCATCCAAGCCTGTCCTTCTTCTCCTTTGCCTTTGCACTTACACTTGCACTCTTATTTTTCATTCATTTATATACCCGCTCATATATCCCCTCCCATTTGCATGAGTAATGACTGGTTCATGATGGAACATTTAAGGAGGGGATTTTGCAGTAGAAATTGATAACTATCTAGTGCCATTTATGTCAAGCAGTGATCGCTGTTCTGTAAACATGTGCTTAATGTGTGCATTTTGTGTGAAAGAAACTTGGCATTATTTATTACTTTGCATAATTTATTAAGAGAAACACCACAAAACACTGTGGCTGGAGGCCGAAGGGTATAATACTGATATATTCCACAAGGTGGCAGCAGCATGTCATATATTCCACAGTATTCCTATCTGTATTTATTATATTACAGAATAGTGTAAATATCTAATTCAATATTAAATTAATTTGTACTATTTTTGAAAATTAACTGTTTTATCGTCTTCACACCATATATAGGAAATCAACAAATTGGTGGCGCTGCTCCATGGTATAAAATTGCACTATATTCTAGTTAGCTCCATGCTAAGAGAGGAAGCAGGGCAGTTGTGCCGATAGGGTTACATTAGCCTTTTCAGTGACCTTACAGTAGCAGTGACCTCACAGTGCCTGCAGTGTACTGACAATTTCTCACACGGTAATTCTGTTGTTTTTTTATCATGTGAGCGGCAGGCTCACTGCTGTGTACCCTCACTGTCTATAGCCTGCACATCTTCTCACCTTGCTTCTTCCCTCTGCTTGGACAGTCTGTCCACAGTGCTGGGTGGAGGGGGATCTCGGAATGTAGTGTCTGGGGCATGGAATGCCTTTCATTCTCCCTCGCCTGCTATATTAGCAAGCATGACTGGTGCTGTCTAGATTATTCCACTGTCGTGACTCCTACACCTCCTCTCCTCTGTTTCTCCTTATTTATTCTTTATTCCTTTATTCAGTCTTTTGACAGATTTCCTCATCCAGGATGAAGCAGCATGGCCCTGTGTCACCTGCCATCCATGTAATAAGTATGGACAGAAGTGCGGAACACCACGTACAAACGTTACAATTTACAGTGCACAGGTAAAGCAATGTCACACTCTTCAATCTCTGTGCAACCACAGAGGATCAGAACAGATCAAAACTGCTATCCCACAAGGCCAACTGTTGGAGTCAGTGAGTTTATGTATAGTGAATATTTAACCAGGTAAGCCAACCGAGAACTCAGTTCCCTTTTTAAGTGACAAACTGGGGGACCGGAGTGGGTACGGATTGCATGCATTGTTGTATATGCATGACATTGAAATGCCATAAACCTTCACTGAGGCTCATCCAAGCATTTTAATTTATTTCAAAGAATGGATGGGAACGGATCTATTCACTTCCATCCATCAGGGTCCCTCTGTTCAAATGTCCATTTCCCTTCCTCACTGGGCTCCCCTAAATCACACAGTTTCAAATATCCAATACTCATCCATTTTTTTCTAGAATCTTCACTTGGCTTTATTATTTATTGATGAATATCTGAATTTTAAATGATTTAATCAAGGGATTTTGTGACCATGGTCTAGTCGCACTATTGATCAGGTAACAGAAACATGACAGTGCCTCAGACATGACCTATTAAGTTTAAGTGAATATTTGCAGCCAGTGACTGGCACTGTGCGCAGTCTGCAGTCACAAACAGACGAAAGTATCACCTGTGCTTTATAACCAAAGCCCGGGAAATGGGAAATCATGTCTGCTTGGAGCAGTGTCTCAGTCTCAGGAGCAGTGTCTCAGTCTCAGGAGCAGTGTCTCAGTCTCAGGGACCTCTCTGTGTCCTGACTGACTGGTCAAGGCTTGCCACTGGGTTTCCAAGAGTTAACAACCCCCCAGCCCACCCCGACCTCCACCTCAACTCAACCCCCATCCTCCACCCCCACACCCATCCTCCATTGCGGCTCCTAAATCCCTTCTCAGCTTGTCTTTTGACAGCCTCCCCCAGTCTCCAAAGAGATTCCTTTGTGCTGTATGCAAAACTGTATGCTGTGCACATTCTATGGGAATTGAGCCTGTCTTGCCAGTTCTATAGGAGGATTTCGGGGGCACAGTTCTGATGAATCCACGGAATTCAGCTTAAACAAACCTCAAGGTTAGAGTCCGACAGAATCTCACGCACATTTACCCTGCCGATGCAAGGCAACCACACACCCGCACGCACACACACCCGCACACATGCACACGCACACATAGGAGCACAGTCAAAAAAGCTTGCAAGCACAGACACTCACATACACACCTGTGTATTCATTCCAGGAACAGAATCACACACACACATACACCACACATACACACACACACGTCAGAAAAGACTTAAAAACATACATATAAATAAATGGGCTAACTCATCATGAGCTGACTACACTGACCAAATTTCCACATACCATTAAAAAATAAGAATATATCATCTGTCTACAATTCGTTCTGCTTTGTCTCACACAAAAATGCAAATACATTTTTCCTTTCTCCACAATATCTGTGGTGTGTGTACACACAGTTCTAACATGTATATGAAGCCTTTCAGAGAAAAAAATTCTTCAGCTTGTCATCCTCGCCATCAGTTTTTTGTCAGAAGGAGTGAAACTGGTGGGTTGTTTACTTATAAAAATACACAGATACCTACAGCAGATGAATGGGCTCATTCAGAGTGCGTGCCTCCTACATGTACAGTGTTTTTTTAAGCCAGCAGGAGGCGCTGTGTCTGCACTAGCAGAACCCCGAGCAGGAAAGGAAAGGTGGACTGCCAGCTTCTTCTGCAGAAACAACAAATTATCAAGGCTTAAGCCAAACAAACTGTTTACGCATCCTACTGTATATTTTTTTTATATATATCACTTTACTTGCTTTCTCATGTTAACAATAATTGAGTGACCCTTTGCCAGGACAGTTGGATGTTAAACCTCGAGTTACTGATTTCTGATTTCCAAGGCTGAAGACATGCTATTCTTGGACTTTCATTCAAATTAACAGCTTCAAGTCACTCAGCCACACAAACCAGCATGGTATGAGTTATCTGTTATCTGTCAATAGGAAGTGATGCCTCCGCTGTAAGAATGACCAGTGATTCCTAGGCAGCACTCAATGGACAGTCAAGACATTGAATTACAGAAAGGTATATCCTATTAATGCCATCTCATTACCTCAACCATGGAGATTACTGATGTAAATCACATCCTTTAATCACTGAAGTTATAAATCACTCATGAACCATTTAACTTATAAATCACTGAAAACAAAGGACTCATATTGAAAGAAATATCAAGCATTTTATTTAAACAAAGCATCAAAATGCTTTCATGGAAAATATTTTATATTTGTACATATTTTTAATGCTTCCTAACACTACCATTTCCCTGTTATTTCATATGAATTGCATCCTTCCTAACATAATGCATAATGGAGTCTACAGCTCTGTATTCTCTTGGATCAACTAAATATGATGTAGAACATATAGCCTAGGGCAAGTGTTTCGTTTGACATACCAATCACACAACGTAGATCAACCCAGTGTATCCGCTGGCATATCACATGGACAAAACACAATGAATGCCCCGTTTGAAAGTTAAGTTGTTAAGTATGTAATCCAAGGGAAAAGCAGGCTATATGATGAGGTTTGCGGTGAATTGAGATATGTATCGTATCAGCCAGGAATGTAACTCCTGTGTCAGAAATGCATGACACATTATAATCTTGGTCCGAAGTCTTGCCACCCTACTCAAAAAAGATCAAATTAATTTTTCCTTCACTTGTTGTAATTGCTTTTTATTTAGATACTTCATTTCAGTTGAACTATATTTAGTAAATGACATCAAAATCTTGAAAAATCAACTGGCAAAATGTGACCTAAAAGCACTGAGTAACGTTGGTTATTGATCAATGTACATTATTCAGGTACTGCATTTGAAAGCACAGAGTTGGTACATTTACAACACTATCAAGGATAGAATGTCTGAAAGTTTGATTCCCTGATTTTCGAAATAACAAATTTAGTTTTGATATCAAAATGGTCCATTAAATGGAAATCCAAAAGAAATGAAAGCATTGTTTTATGTTTTTTGAGTTACATCAGGTTTTCTGTAACTCAGATCACTTACAGTTTCTGCATATATAAAGGTTTTAATTAACAAAGAAATCTGTATATTTTTACTGTAATCTGTGTAGCTAAGTCTGTGTGTGTGTGTGTGTGTGTGTGTGTGTGTGTGTGTGTGTGTGTGTGTGTGTGTGTGTGTGTGTGTGTGTGTGTGTGTGTGTGTGTGTGTGTGTGTGTGTGTGTGTACATTAAAGATACAGCAGCTGAAAGAGGGAAAGAATGTGTATGATGCATTGCTATATCCGTCCAGTATTGTTTTGAGAAAAGCTGACTAATGAACACGTTAAATGAATATGTTTCAACTGAATGTTATAAGTGTAAGTTAGCTGCGGAATGTGAGGAAAAGTATACTGGTCTGTTCTGAGAATTTCAAGTAAAAAACCCCCTTTCATTTCAGAATTTTTCCAGTTCATGCTAATTTCTCTCACCCAGAAAGAGGTCTGTGTTTTTACATTTGATTACTTCATTATGTCATGATTATTTATGTTTATAATTGCTATGTTTAACTTCTAATCTTCAGTTTTTAACTTACAATATCCAGTTAGGCGTTTTTAAAATTATACCATTTAGGTTTAGAATAACTAAACTTTACCTTTCAGGGCACAAGACATGAAAAGGACTGGATTCAGGAACATTGCATACATCTTTAAAAAAAGAAGCCTTGTTCTAATATTTCTCAATAAATATTGTCAGCATATTAATAATCTTCTTCTGTTTGATATTTGCTTTGGCTGAGAGCAGCTAAAATTAAAAAGTAAATATTTACCTGAATTGTATTAACTGGTATCAATATTTTACTTTTATCTATAATTCTAGGTTTTCAGGAGAGGTGAGTGAGTGAGTGAGTGAGTGAGTGAGTGAGTGAGTGAGTGAGTGAGTGAGTGAGTGAGTGAGTGAGTGAGTGAGTGAGTGAGTGAGGAGAGATCATCAGTTCAAAGACTGTCTGTGGGAGAGATTGAGAATTCAAGCAGGAGACCAAATGAATGAATGAATGAACAAGTTCACGAGAGAGTGCCTAGAACACATTACATTATTGTACACCAATATTTCGGGTTGTCAATAACCTAAGGAATGGTTTGTGTGAGATTTGAATGTACACTTATTTGGGATATTTCCAATCTTTTCCTAAAATATGGAAGTTATGTGATCAGTTTTACTCTGATACCAGCAGCTGCAGGACCAGTACAATATCCGCAACATTTCTATGCAAAATGAATGGTTTACATGTTTCAGGGCGGTTTTGTATGCTTCTAGCACTGGGGAAATAAACTGACTTATAATAAATAAATTATATATTATGAGGCTGTCCCTTGTTTATCTGGATGCCACAGATTGAATGGAAATGTGGACTTCACTGCTGTGAATCCATTTCATTGCTTTTTCATGTACATTCCTCTTGAAATTCAGAAAAGAAATGACCAAAATATAAACTATTTTAAAGAAGTAATATTTTCAGGTCAATACATTCATCCTACATACATGTGAACATTATATGATCAAACTTGCTTGCCATCAACAACCATATTGACCAAAAAAGCCCAAGTGGCACACCCCCATCAATCTTATGGAAAGGAGTCCACAGTTTATACTAACAAGGACAATATGACATTTCCAGGAATATAATAGCCCTTTAACTTGATTGATGATCAGGTGACTCTTCTGCTCATCAAGGTCCCTTGCTTAGGCTTTGATACAGGTGTGCAAACTTGCTTCTCCAGGTGCTATGCTGTGCTAGATTGACAGAAGGTGTGAGTTTCAGAAAACAGGTCTTAAAAAAACACAAACCAGAGATAACATTTTACACATGCTCTTATTTACAGCAACTAACATTTTGCATATTACGCATTAGCCATTTACATAACACTGGGATGGGAGTGGCAGGATGGATCCTGTGCATGTTCAGACCTTCTTAAAACTGTTCTTCAAAGCCCATATCCATGTCTTCAGGATCGCCAAATTTCTGTCTTTCAACCACCACGATTCCTCCAACCCACCAATCACCTATGACTATCTTTTATCTGAAAGAAATGGGCTTTTAAAATGATTTTACTAGTATACAATTTGTGTGTATTTACATATGCATCTGGAGAGATCCATTTTCACATGAATATCAAAATTAAAATCGAAGATAGGAACCTTCACGTACATAAGAATCACCTCAGACTCAATCCATTGACAACCTCTCTTGACATTCCTTGACATTTAACTTTGACTTTCCATTCACAATAATACACACACACATATATATACATATATTATAATGTATTATATTATATAATATTATATTATATTATATATACATTTCTTAATTAATTAATTTTTTAACCTGTTTAAATCTGGGTTTGAGGTTTTTTGGTGCATTTGTTTAACGGTGTTTCTCATGTACATCCCGTTTCAAGACGCCCTTCAAACTTGCCAGTCTGTGATTTATTTCCACTCTGTGCATCTGCAATCGATCAAATGTGTCATCTTTAGTTTCTACGTAGTTACTCTGTCTGATCCCTCTTTGTGAAGCGCCCAATAAGCACCCGCTGAAAGATGCAACTTACGATATATATTGTCACATCTGTCTTTGTTATTAACAATAAAAATAACGTCATGAGAATCAAAAGTTTCGATGGAACAGAAATCGAAAGAGAAAACGACTAAGGTGCGAATAAACAAGTAGGGAAGTGGTTTTGTTCGTTTTCGTGCCCCTCCCGATCAGCCAACATCCCATAACCATTTCCAACATACATGCATACATATGATAATCCCCTACAGTCCGCCTCTCTGGTCACAAGATTGGACTCACTTGGTGTTCCCCATGCAAGTGGGCGGCTCTGTGTTGAGGCAGGGGGTGTGGCGGTCTGTCTTCACCCCCCCCACCCTCCCCCCAACACCCAGTACCCCCACCCCCGACCCCAAAGACACACACACACACACACACACACACACACACACACTCCTCCCCACTGGCTGTATGGAGCATGCTATAATAGAGAAAGTATGTACTGTTGATGTGTTTGGCAGTGTGCGCGAGCTCTTTACTCTGTCAGTTGGGGGCTTCTTGATGCAACGAGGCTACGGAGGACTCCAGTGTAACGCGGATCACACACCGAGAAAAGAGGAGAGAGAGAGAGGGAGAGAGAGAGAGAGCGAGCGAGCGAGGGGAGGGACAGAGAGGGGAAAGAGAGAGAGAGTGAGAGAGAGAGACGAGGCAGAGCGCTAGGAGGGAGGTGGAGAGAAGGAAAGCGCCAGAGATATTTAATTAGTTTTAGAAGTAGGCTAAGTTTTGCTCTCTGGTTGAACCTCTCTCCCCTTGAAGCTTCTCAAACAAACCAAATCCAGACAAGTGCCAGCATAGTATTCGAGATAAAAAGTGGACTATTTATATGGTAAAATGTGTAATCACATGCACATGCATTAATCTAATTTTAAAGAAGAAAGAGTAACGAAGATTTTGGAAGCAAGGTAAGGCAATGCGTTATATCCACGATTCCATGTGCTTTTTTGGCAGTTCTCTATTTTATATTTTAGATGTATTTAGGAGCAGTATTTTAATTTTATTATTTTTACTCTTTCATTTTTTCTGGAAGGGGGTGGTGGAAGGCGGGTACCCCCACCCTCCCCAAAAAATCAAGCGCACGCACAGTCTAGACTACTTAAGGACTTGGAGATTTTTTTTCCTGTTCTTCCTTTTCACAACTTGTGTAATTATAAGAGTTCACATCTAAGGCCAGTTTGCTCTTTTTAAAACTTGATTAAGGGTTATCCCATTTTTGGTCGTTGTGGGCTACAACTAAGTCTCGACAAGCAGTTTTGTAATAGTAGCCTCTATGAATTGCATGGTGTGAAGTTTATGAATTAACATTTTAATACAAATTCCTGTTTAAGTTATTCAATTTACTATTGCATTCCATTGAAAATCCTTTGTAGAAACTAGTGATAAAGACACGTTGAAAAACCGCACAACAGGTAAGCGTTATAATTACGGAACGCTGTGGAGCAGTATGCTGTCGGTTCAAAACCTTATCATTGGTAAATATTATTTTGGTGTTTCATTTCTGCTGGGATCCATAAGAATACATGTAGTGTTTTGTTTGTATTTTAAAATGTTGGCCACCCGTGCTCCCACGTCAGTGCTGTGGGAAATAGATCTGATGTTTGTATGTAGACTGCTACACATTTGGTAGTTTACAAAGAATGTTCAGAATGTGTTTTTTTACTTGTAATTGCCGCCCATATGGAAAAAGTACATTGAGTTCTATATCACTGCCAAAAAACATCGTAATACCCGTAGCCTCCTGCTTTGCTGGAGTTTACATGTCTGTCAGTAGTGTGGTCCGTAGCGCAGCATTTAATTACTCAATGTATGTAAACAAACACTGTAGACATTCGTTCCGGATCCTGTCGCAGGTCACATTTAGCGACTCCTTGTGTGAATGCAGCGATTAAACCAACAGCTACGTGCTTTCTTGGAACGCGCCCAAGTACACCTATTCGCAAATATGCATCTTTGCGCTTTAAGTATCTCAACTGTTCTGACAGCTCGACAGTTCTTCGAAACGTTATTCACTCGAGGTTTACGAAATACCTGAGCTACAGCGGCAGCCACAGGCAGCGCACAAGCCGCTGCTGAATGCGAGAGGGATCCTTGCACTTCCGTGCATTAACCTTAATACATTATAATTTAAAACGTTTGGCTAAATCGCACACAGACAGATTGCTTGGCTTGTGTCTGAAAAATCGAGGATTAACTGGCAAGTGTCCGGTAGTTGTGGCTAGTTGCGGAATATAACTAGTAATCAGGTCTGGCTGTTTCCACCACCCGGTGAGGCTAAAGTTTTGGTTATTTATGCTTACTGATTTAAAGTGTAGCGGTATGTATCTAAACCAACTGATTCTTTAAAGTATTTTTGACTGCTTGTTTTGAAACTGAAGCGAAGGTCCATACTTTGCCGACTTAAGCCTTAGGGATCCGTCTGCCGTGGGATCCGTCTCTGCTTAAGTCCTTTTCCCTGTGATTTTTATTCCTTACTAACACAGATCCCACCATGCTCAACAACTGTAAGGTGTTTATCAGCTGAATATTAGCGGTCGTTTGTCTGTAGTCTCCAGGCTTGTAGCCGACTGAGCCGTCTTTTCTCCCCACTCCGGCTCGTGATTGTTGATTGATCAGGCCCAGACTCTCCGGTCTGGAATGCCATTGGTCCAAAGACAGTGCCTGAAGCTCTTGATGAGGGTGAATAATATACTTAAACGCATACGTACAGAGGCATGTACACATGTACATACACAGGGGAACACTTCTGGGGCCGTTGCAGTGATAACCGGTGGTGGTCCGATTTAAGAGGACGGTTTGATCTGAAATGATATTGGCATATTGGCCTCAGAATGTCTGTGCTACTTTTAGTAAAAAAAAAAAAAAAAAAAAGGGGGTGCTCTCAAGTTTCACTCTGTTTGCCAAAGCTCTGTTCATGCACAAGGCTGAGGTTGTAATGATAACTGTGGGAATAGAATTAGAAAATAAGGATGTGTGTCCATGTGGGGCCTTAGGTTTTCCTATAGACATATTTCAGTTTATTGAACAGTGTACAAAATGGAAACAGACCTAAAGTCAATAATGAGAGCAGTTCTAATTTTCTTCAAATTCAGTGATAATCCTATATGGTCTCAAACAACAAAACAATATGATGACCATTTTGGAAGACTCAAATTATATATAATTTTAGAATATATATATATATATATATATATATATATATATATATATATATATATATATATATATATATATATTATAAATTTATAAATATTCTCAACACTAACCCTATTGCATTGAATGAATACGCAGTATTGGAGTATTCACAGGATGGCAATGACTTTGTAGATAGCCTACACGATCATATTACATGTGCTGGGTTATATGATAGCCGGAATACCACTGAACAAGTTTGGGACTTAATTGCCTTTTAGCCAAAATATTCTGTAATGATAGTGTTAGTTAGATTTTAACACATGTTGCACTATGACTGCTTTCGAAAGTAATTGGAATGCCTGACTGTATTTTAATTTGGAGCGTATTTACTTTGGCAAATGTTCAGCACTGAGAATGAAATGTCTCAGTGTTGCGGCCACATGGTTATTGATTATAGCATCTGTCACTGTGGATGGAGTCAGCTTCCCCACTTCTCTCTTAGCGGTGTATTCAGTTATATGGGGTGGGCCAGGAACATCCCTCATTAAAGCTAGGCTCCCCTGCCCTGCTCTGTGCTGTTCTGAAGGACTTAATTTGTTGGGTCTGTTGGCATGATCAGTGCTGGGGAAAGGGGAGGAGAGGAGAAGGGGCAGGGGGGCTTCTTTGGTGGTAGGCTCCAGAAAAATGCATGGAATACTATGGCCGTAATGCTAGAGGAACATATCTGGCTCAGGTCCTTTGGAGATGGTCCACTGGAACGCTCTTTCCAGTCCCATGGAGAATGAGAGAGAGAGAGAGAGAGAGAGTGAGTGAATGTGTGTGTGAGAGAGAGAGAGAGAGAGAGTGTGTGTGTGTGTGTGTGTGCGCGCGCGCCCATGTATGTGTGTTTTTATTTCTGTGGTTGAGTTGGCAGAGGTGGCCGAGGCTTTGCTCTTCCAAGCCAGCGGCATGTTCCCATGTCCGGAACCCAGGAGACGGCGTTGCCAAGCTGGCACAGCCCCCGCTCCGGCATCCCCCTGGTGCAGTCAGTGCCAACTGGCCCGGTCCTCACTGTCCTTATTCATGTTCAAACCAAAACCACACGGCGCAGTCCACTAGGGGAGATACATACAAGGCTGGGGTTATCAATAACACACTTTTCTCTTCGCATCATTCCAGCCATCCTCCTTGTTTGTGAAAAGCCAGACACAAGGTTGTAAGCATGTGTTGTAGTGGTTAGGGTGATAGACTTGAGTTTACACTCACACATGGTATTTCCCTCAGTGGTTTTGGTACAGTGCAACTCTGTAGGTGGGTTACACAATATAAAAGGTACAAAAAAATAATGTTAGCATTTTTCTGTTAGAGAAACAGAGAAAGAATAGAAAGAATAACCTGATAATTGTAAAACAGAGTTGTTTTTGTATTGTTAGGATTTGTTTCAGACCTGTCAGAGGTGGGATGGCGCCTACTGTGGTTATACAAATAGAAAGCAATGGCTTTACTGACCGACTGACTCCATCCGTGAACGCAATGGCTTTACTGACCGACTGACTCCATCCGTGAACGCAATGGCTTTACTGACCGACTGACTCCATCTGTGAACGCAATGGCATTACTGACTGACTAACTCCCAATGTGAAAGCAATGGCATTACTGACTGACTGACTCAAAATGTGAAAGCAATGGCATTACTGACTGACTGACCCCCTCTATGAAAGCAATGGCATTACTGACTGACTGACTGACTCCCTCTATGAAAGCAATGGCATTGTTGACTGACTGAATCCAAATGTGAAAAGAAAACTTTTATTGATTGAGTGAACTTATTGTCAGCTGATGCATGACAGACTTACTCTTTTTGAAAGGGATGGAATTACCGACTGAGTCAGTATTTACGGTGCTGGTGTTTCTGGCTAACTCACTCGTTCTTTTTGAAAGCCAGTGTATTAATGACTGACTGACTCACTCTGAATGAGAGAATGTCCGACTGACTTTTTTTTTTGTAAGTATGGTTATTCCTCAATCCTTTTTCAAAGCAGTGTTGTTGCTGATGGACTCTCTCTTTCTCGGAGTGATGACATGACTGACTGACTCTCTGGCTCTCTTGACAGCTGTGCCCTCCAGTTTCGCCACCGGGGCCACTATTGCCTGCAGGGCACCTCCCCCTCTTCGGACCCCCACCCACCCCCCCGGGCTGAGCGCTGCAGCCCCATGCACACAGACTCCCTCCATCTGTCGGGTGACGCGGGCGGAGGAAGGACGCAGGGATGAGCAACAACGGGGCAGCAAAGGGGCCCTCGCCACCGGGTGACACCGAGCCCCCCGCCGCAACCCCGAGGAGGGGGAGGGGGCGGCCGCACAAGCCACAGCAGGTAAGGGCTGGAGTCCCGCATAAACAGCCCCACTGCAGAAAGAGCTACATTAACTACGTCAGCGCCCTCCGCTTTGGCCCATTCTGGGCTATAGGAAACTTTCTCAGGCCAAGATGTAAACAGATTTCTTGCCAGGTCAACCTTAGCGTGTTCGGATCCAGTCTTGATGCAGTGCTGGATACTCTGCAGGTTGTAGGTAAGTTGTGAGCTTAGTTGAGCCGAATGTCTTGTTTTCATCATATGCTCTCATGTTCTTAAATAAGCTCAAATAACAAGTGACAAGGATGGAAAATATTTATTGTTGTCCATGGACTTCTTCAGTGATTCAAAATATGCGTTTCAAGTAGGTCCCTAAAGAAATAGCTAGAATAGCTAAAATTGCAGTCAGTTTTTCCCAGTTTGCTATTTCAATGGCAGTGATTCTGGGCTGCATAATTTACAGGGGAACAGTGGGTTACACCCCACCATGTTCAAAATTGTGATCTAATAGTGTTCAGTGATCTCTGTGATGGAGAGTACCCAGTGCTGGCGTAAAACGTTTGTCCGTGTCTGGCCATAGAAAATATTGTAAGGCCAAGCTGTAAACACACACTGAGCAAGCCCAAACAGCACGCAACCAGGATGGAAAACATTGTGTTTTTCATGGGTGTACTTAGTGATTTTAAATATGCGTTTGAAATATTTTTCTTATTTTGGAAGTTTTTGTCAGTCCTGTTTCTACCACACACACACACACACACAGACATAGACACACACCCGCACACTCACACACACTCATACATGCACTTGTGTGTACCTGAATTCATACAAAAACGTCCTCCTTGTTCAGAAACAGTGTCTTAAAAATGGTGTTTCTTATCTACCTTCCTTCCAGGAGCCCACTGGCCCCCCAGCCCCAAAAAGACCAAGGGGTCGGCCCCGAGGAAGTAAGAACAAGGGCCCTCGTGCAGCAACTAAGGTGAGTCGCCCACAGTACTGCGGAAATTCTGGAAATGGAAATTCTGCCTCTTAGTATTGTATATTGATAATTAACTCCTCTGTCACATATGTGAATGCAAAACAGTTATTCACTCATTATTTGTATGTATGTATGCAAATAGAATTTAAAATACGGTGCAAGCTCATGGAGCGTGTGTGTGTGTGTGTGTGTATGTGTATTACACTGAGCTAATGGCCCAGTCCCCTCTCACCTTTACTTCCTCCAAATCACTCACTCACTCGTTACCTCTGCATCACTCTCACTAATTTCTCCCTCACACTCATTCACTTAATGACATTCACTCACTCACTACCACACTGTCTCTCTCACTGTCTGCTACATCCCCATTAGTCACTTAATTACTCTCCCACTTTTTCACTCACTCACACTAATTCACTTACTCACTCACTCACTCACTCACTCACGATACACTTACTCATTACTCATACTCATACATATTCTCTCTGTACTTCTTTCTTGCTTCATTTCTTCCCCTTGCTACCTCACTTTCACCCTCTTTTCACTCACTCATTCTCTGTATTTTTTTTTCACCCTCTGTCTCACTCCATCACCCTCCCACGTTTTCTCAATCATTCATTCACTCACCTTCTTTCTTTCTTACAGAAAGCAGAGCCAGTAGGGGAGAAGAGGCCTCGGGGGAGACCAAGAAAGTGGGTGAGTACATGAACGACTGTGAATACACACACACACACACACTCACACACACACAGGCCCCTCACCCAGTGGAGCCTGACCCACCCACAGGAGAGGAGAGAACAGGAAGCAGGTTGTCTGCCCGCCCTCAGTGAGCGATGGCAGCCCAAGGCCCACCTCAGCCACCTTCAGTCCGCTGGCTGCGCAGCGTGCGGGCAGACAGGCAGGCCACAGGCACAGCAGGAGGAGTGTGGGAAAATGGACGGATTCCATTGTTTTTGTGGGGGCTGGGGGTTTGGGGGCCTCATCACCGCACTGACAGGTTCACATGAGCGCGCTCTCTCTCTGACCACCCCATAGATTTGAGTGAAGGGGGTCAGCACTTTTTCCTCTGCTCCCCCCCCCCCCCACACTCCCCACCTTCCCTCTCACCATGTGCTTTGAATTTGTCCAGCGCAGGTTGTGGGACATCACTCACAGCCCAGTGAGGGAGGTGGGTCAGAATGGTTGGAGGGACATCGGGAAGTTATTAGAGCCCATGAAGGCAATTTCCTCCCACAATCCTTTGCTGGCAATGTCCAGCTCTATGTCCCTGGGCCAAAAATCACATTTTTTCACCTTCAAAAAGTGGTCTGTGTTTTTGTTTTGTCCCCCACCCTGACATGTGCACACACACATACACACACCCACACACACACACAAAACACACCCCAGATTCACATGCACATACATACCAACACACACTCAGTCAGTCTACTGTGGACTGCCCTTCTCTGTGGTTGTGTCCACAAGCCTGTATTTTTCTCAGTCCCTGTGACCATCTCAGGTTGAAACTTTTTCAGGTGTTTATTTGAACTTTTTGTGTTTGGGAAAAAGTCTTAACAGTTTTTCTCGATCACTTACACACTATTCCTGGGCCTATTAACTAAAGATCCCAAACCCAAACTATAATGCCATTTCCCAAAACTTAAACACTATTCCGCTGTTTTCACACAAGATTCAGATTTGTTTAACTTTTTGTGAAAAACTCTACACACAAATCCATTCATTTATCCCTGGCTGCACCATGTGCTCATTTAGAAAGCGCTGGCATTCAATATCATTAATGCAGGTCATCATAACTCAAACCCAATTTACATACAATCCCCCAGCTGGAAACACTATGAGTCAAAACTGTTCACACACTGCTCAGAACCTCAGGATGGACAGATAAAAGGGCTGTGGGTGAGTTCACATGAGAGGTGGAGGAGGAAGAAGAGGAAGGGCAAGGACAAGGGGACAGATAGTTTCTGATGGGATCTTTGCAGCTCTAGATGACCATGTCTTCTGTTCATGGGATGTCAATGAGGGAAGCTGGGCAAGGAGCCCAAGCTGAGGCGAATCTGAGCCACTTCAGGGTAGCCTCGATAATCCGGACCTTCAGTGGACTGCAAGAACATGCATGTTGACTACAGACCACAGGGAGCCAGCACAGCCAGAGCTGCTGCTCTACGTTGTCCTCTGGGACAATGTCAGTTTCCACCAGGCTGCTCCGGTTTGTGACTGTTTCAGTGACAACCCAAGTATCAGCAACACCTGTCTCTCTGCATTTTCTCCCTTCCTTTTTTTGGCATGGTGGTAGTAGGTCTGTAACCGAGACCCATACATCCATGTTCACCTCCTCCAGGCAATGGTGGAGGCTTGTTTAGATATTATGGTTGAGGCTTGCCAGGGATGGATAAGGGTTTTTTTCCGCTGCTGCCTGGCTAAGGATAACATTGCCTGTGATGTTGATGAGAATTTCTGACCAGAGACACTTTATGTACTTTATGTAACAGTTTTTTTCATTAGCTTATATTTATTTGTAGATGTGGAAATTATTTTACTGTATTCTATGTTCTTTATTGGTTGCATACTTTCACAATACATCTGCTTTTTTCAGTTTACATTACATTACAGGCATTTTGTGGATGCTCTTATCCAGAGCAACATACAACTCAAAAGTTTAGTGTAGTACAGTACCTTGAGGGATTAAAAACCTTGAAAATATATACATATTTTGCTTCTTTATATTGTCTACATCATGTGAAAACTCACACTTATTTCTGAGGAAAAACCACAAGTACCATTATTCATTGCAGTAAAAGGTTTTTACAGAAGTGTCTTGAATTGATCTCACTGGTGTTTAATGGCTATTTTGTAGTGTATGTGTATTTGATGGCTATGATGTGAGGTCAAAGTTTGGTTTAGATGTAAGATTACATGGTTTTGAGTGGGGAGTTTGGTTTTGACATGGAAGTTTGAAGTTTGTGGAGATGAGTGTGTATTTTTGCATTTGTGTTCAGAGTTTTGGGAAATGGAGCATAATTTCAAGAAATGTATCTTAGCGATCAAGAAGAACTGTAATAAGGAGATGATGTTATTTTCAATGAGAAGCTCCTGAAGCAATAAGGTAATTAAATACATTTTCGCAGGCCGATACATCTTAATATAATCGCACAAAATTAAATGTTTTTTCATATGTTGTGTAATTAAACCACTGTGACAGTGATCTTAAGTGCAGAAATTGATATGTGTAGTCTTAGCACCACATATACTCTCTCCGTGGCAATGAGGTTATAAAATGAAAACTTTTAAAACTTTGTGAGATTAATCAGGTGAAAGGCCATGTGCTGAAAAGTCTCTGCCCATGTTTTCCCATGGGCTGCTTTTCTCTTCTTCCCCCACGTCCCTCCTTTCCCGATTGCCCTCTGTGCTCCCGGGCTGCCGTACACGGCTCCCGCCGCCGCTGCCGCCACTACTGCTGCTCCTGGCTCTCAAGGCGGGAATGTGTTGCAGCGTGCTGCAGGGGATTGTGGGTAATGGCCTGGACTGGCCACACTGAGCAGCGGGGAGGAGGAAATGTGTTTGATTACAGGAGGAAGCGCGTCTGCTGGGGCCCACATTCCAAAGATACCACACACAATAGAAAGACAGAGAGGGGGGAGAGAGCGAGGAGAGGAGGAGGAGGAGAGAGAGAGGGAGAGAGAGAGAGGGGCAGGCAGAGAAAGGGGAAGGGCAAGTAGTCGGCATTCACAAATCAGCCCAGAGAGTGGGGGAGGGCCGAGGAGCCAGGCGCGATTTCCAGGAGCTCAAAGCCATTGGGTGTGTAAAGGAGGGGAGTGTGCCTACTGTAGACAGGGGTAGTGCTAAAAAGGTCAATGTTTGTTTGGATGAAATGCATGTCTTTGCTTTAGATACAATGCCCCCACGTAAAAAAATGTATATATATATATACTGTGATATGGAAAATGTCTTTACTACAATGCCAGGATTAGAACACGTACTCTCTACAAAGTGATGGCTTGAATAAATGTGCAGTTCTGCATTTAAACTTGAAAATGAAAATGTAACAGTCAACATAGTAGCGATTTTAAATGTCACAGATGAAACAGAAACAGCCACAGAGTGAGTGTGGAGGAGAGTTAAAAGCAGCATGTATTCTTGGGACTGGTGGGTTCAGGGGAACCCCTGCCTGATCAGCGTGGTGACATCAGTGCTTGGGCGTGCAAGCCTCCGGGCCTGTGTGCTGGCCACCCAGGCAGGGGCAGGGCCGGAGCGGCACCGCGAGAGCCGGGCCCTTCTCCCTCTCCCCGCGCGAGAGTGCCACTGGCTCCCAGCCAGCAGCCCTGCTTCGGCTCCTCTCTGCTCTGAAATGTCTGCCAGATGGAATTCAACTCCCGACAGCCACCCCACCCCCCCAACCCCCCCACCCACTCCACTACCACCCCCACCCCTTCCTCCTCCTCTCTCCTCTACTCCCCTCTCTTTTTCTCTCCTCTGCAATACTCCCCCTCTCTTCTCATCCAGCCTGATTGTTTCCCTCTCCTCTTTTCACCCCTAATTGTGTCCTTACCTCTTTTCTCACCTCCTCTCCTTCTGCCTTTTTTTCCCCCACAAACCATCTCCTCTCTGGCCCCTTCCTCTTCCTTTGGCTCCAATCTCCTTGTTCTCTCTCCTCTCTTCTTCTCTACTGTCTTGTTTCCTTTCTTCCCTTCCCCCCTTTCCTTTCTCCTCCTTTCTTATCTACTCCATTGCTCTTGCTCTGTTTCTCTTTTGCTGTTTTTCTGCAGAGGGTTGAGGCAGCTATTGATTAGCCTCTGTCAGCGTCATCACTGACAGCAGTGATGATTCAAGCACTCTGGTATTTAAGGAGCTGTAACCATGGACACTCTCCAACTTTCACTAGATCAATTATGTAGTGAAGCAGAGGCCAGCGACACACCAGAGTCTGAGCAAACATTCAGCTACAAGCGCTGCCAAAAGCATGTATCTACATACGACCTAGCACTATCAATTAAGGTGCAAGGAAATTGTTACACAGAAGTGAAAAATAGCAAAGAGATTCAGTACTCCGTGCAGACTGAATCTCGTTTCATGTGCTACTGTGCTGAATATATTCCACAATCCTCTTTCTCCCCTGCTCCTGTCCATCCTAATGGTGTGAAATGCGGCAGGACGGCTCTTTTTCTATGCTCCCTCTGGCTCTTTGGGGACAGAGCGTGTCACCGCGTGCCACTTGGCTGCTGTGCTGTTTTCAGAGGCTTGTCTTGCTTTTTATGAATGGACAGCCTCTCTCTGACTCATTTCTTCAGAAGCAGCAGTCAATTGCCAGTCAACTGTGTCCACATCCCCCCCCACCGACCCCCCCCCCCCCACCCCAAGGCTCCTCCCACTCCCCGCAGCCTGTCCGCCCCTCCAGCCCAAGCAGCTGTCTGTCACAGAAGGATGAGCCTGTGGGGTTGTTTACAGTCTCATAAACAGGCCCGCTGTCTGCAGGCGTACCGGCCATGGGCTCTGAGGGAGATCCCTCAGCCAAGTTCGGGACAGTCCGCATCTCCCGGCGCACAGAAGCCCGAGGAAGGAGTCAGGGCCGTCAGGGCCCATGCTCTCAATGCACCTCAGAGAGGAAGGGCTGCTCTGAGATCAGTCTTGCCTTTTACCTCATAAACGATAAGGTTTGAATCTGGATGTGGGAGTAAAGATTACTTTCATCTCATTGCACTTTGACCTTGATCTCTTTGCACTCGTCTTTGCATCGTAAGCCACTATGAATATGAGTGTCTTCTAAATGCCAGTACTGTAATGCACTGTAATGTGAATTCAAGTGTCTCAGAGTAGGAGTGCTGCTCTAGGATCAGTTTTGCCTTTTAGGGCACAATGGGTAAGGTTTGTATATGGACGGGAAAGCTGATCCAAGATCAGCTCCCCTGCTCTGATACGCCTTATGAATATAAGATCAGCAGTCTCTGGATTACGAGCCTATGAGGCATCTGAAAGGCTGAGCTACCCATCTCATTTCTAGTGACTGGGGAGAATTTTACAACTCTGTGGGATGCGGGTCAAAGAAGTGACCGTTGCAGTCAGTCTCAGTCACAGAAGCTTAAAGTCAGGGAGAACCCCTAGGCCTGTATCCCACAATGCATTTCACTCAGCATTACAGCCAGCAAGGGCTGGATTTAGGAGTGCTTGCTCCTGGTCACTGCCTCTGCAGAGTCTTGGGTATCTAGACTATGGATAATATATTCATCTGAAAGTGACTTACTTGTCGTACTGAAGGAAAATTTAATTTTTCCACTTGTCAGTGCACACAATCCATTCACCATTTTTTGCCCAAATCAAGATGAATTACCTGGAGGTGTGTTGTATATGTTGTTTTTTTTGTTCCTTTCGCTTCCAATTAATTTGACTTGTTTAACCGATTAATTGAATACCTGTCTGGGTGTCACAGTATTGTCTTTAGATCCTGGAAGTAAAGAAATGTGATTTTGTGTTTAAGTTGTGCTTCTCTAAACTTTTAAAAGTTGAAAGAATAAGATATATGTAAGGACATTTCATAGCATGTCATTATCAGATTAAATGGTGTAAAGATACCTTTGGAAAGTAACATTTTTCTTTTCTTTCTTTCTTTACAGCCCCAGAAAGTGGTTCAAGAGGAAGGAGGGCAGGTAAGAGAACCTGTTCTTCTGTTTGATTTGAACGCAGCTGTGAAATATTGTGCCACTTGGACCTCCTGCTCTCCATGTTGAATATTCAGTCCCCTTCTCTTTCCTTAGAAGTGTCATTGTTTGGGTAGCGTGGGGTGCTGACCACAGCTGGTTACAGCCAGAAAGCAGCGCTGCTTACCTGCATCGTCATTGGTGTGGTTGTCAGGTGTGTTGGGTTACGATGTCAGGTTGCTGCGTGTGCGCCATTTTTCTCATCAGGTCTAGACGCTCTAGAGGCAGTTTCTGTAAGTTCATCTCGTGTTACGTCTGAGAAGCTGCATGTACAGAAGTCAAAATGGTGGGGCGGTGCAGGCCGTATGACAAGTGGTAAAAGTGGTATAAACCACAGAAAACATACGCAAGCAACCATTGCATGAATAATCTGGGATTCCCATTTGTTTATTGTTTATCAGTGCCAGGCCTCCTGTTAAAAATAATAATACTTCGCCAATGTCATAGACAGGTATGTGTCTTAGTCAGTCATCTGAAGGCAGCTTGCCTTTTTTATATGCGACATCCAGGATACAGGGAGAAATGAGTAGGCAAGGTTTGAGTCCACCGCCCACCAGGTTTCTCCAGGCCTAGAGGGGGGTTCCATGGCAGTGGGGCAGTAACCAGTGGACGGCTGTTGTTGGACTGGTTGAAGAGTCTGAGAAGGGATTGAGGGTTGGGGTTCCATCACAAAGCTCTTTGCCAGCAAAGTTTCAGTCAGCAAGAAGATGAAGAACCCAGTTGAAAGTTAGGCAGGTTAATGGGTGAAAGCGCCTTTGTTCTTTGAATAAGCATCAGGTCAAAGAACAGGGAAGAATACTCTCGAGAACTTTTTTTCTGCCCATGTTCTCAGCCCAGGTGGAAAATTTGATTGCTGGAAGATACAACAGTAACCCTTAAAAACCTTTACCCTTTCTTGTCTTTACCCAAAATCCCCAAGCATTTTATTTTACCAGTAATTGCACAAATGTTCTCTTCTCTGGCATCAGTGATCAATAGCTAGAGACGGTTAGTAACTTCTATTTGCTCAGAGGGAGGGCTGGACTGCTGCATTTGTGAGAAACCCAACTGTAGGTTCTGTTAGTCATTTTAACCCTTTCGCTTTGTGTCATATAGAAATAAGCTAGCTCAAAAAAAGTAGACCATACCAGACCGTGCTGCACGGCAAGCTTCAGTCGATGTCTGTTCCTGTTTACTGTGGTCTCTCCCGCAAAGCAGAACCCATTGCGTTTTAAAACAGCTCCCCCTGCTGGTTACAACAGAAAACTGCCAGTCCAGAGATTCCATTATAACTTGTCTTTAATGTACCACATATTTTCCTGGAAAGGTGTGCAAACCTTTCTCCCCTGGCATTTATAAAATAGAGCTGAACAGGCAGGATCTGAAGAGCCAGGTAGAGTTTTACATATTTAAATCCTTGTAGTGACGCTGCTTTTGCACACAAGAGTAAAGCATTTCAAGTCTATGTGTTCACTTGGCTCGTAGAACACTGGAGTAGTGAGTCAGTATGCTTTAATGCTGTGATAAACTGTACCTGCGTAACTGTTGCATTGATACAATTGTTTTGCAGTGCGTACTGGAAGTTGGTTTATTGCAAAAAATCATTGGATTTCCTGAGTGGCCTGTCAGGATAATGTTTCTTGCGCCTAGAGGCCCTCCTTGACACCTTATTCTACCTACTTACTGCTTGCATTCACTGAATAACTTAGAAAACAATCTTCTTTAAAGGGTGACTTGATCTCTTTTCTCATGCATACAACAGTTTTTACTGTCTGTTGCCAGACAGACAATCAAAGTAATGATCTACTTTTCCCCTGATAGCACCAAAAAAAACCTAGTTCCATTTTCCTTCGTTAAGAAAAACTATGTTTTTGCTGCCCTAGATCGAGCTCTCCCCTTCCATCACCGCCACTTTCACAGAAACTAAAAGAAACCAAAAAAACGACATCTTCAACCGTCGGGCTAGCCGTGTAATCTCTCACTTTCGCTAAAGTTGAAGCCGCAGGTGAGGGGAGGGAGGGGAAAGAGAAAGAGGGGGATGAGTCAGGATAGAGAGAGGAAACCAGATTCAACCGTCCTCTTCCTCCCTCCTCTCAGTTTCACACACAGATGAGTTTCCTTGAAAGGTGGGGAGGGAATCCCCTCTCTTCTGGCCCAGACCGGGTAGCCGACTCATTACTGTACACATACTGCATGTGTTCACCAGACGTACTTAGTGCAGGCCATCGCTCATGCACTGCGTACATTTTATCAAATATATATTTAATAATTAGATTAATTATAGTGGATTGCCGAATAATTGGGATAGCACCTTGCACCTAAATATCCACTATGATAATTAATCTAGCATCTCATTTTTACACAGTATGTTACATAAAAGTACTTCCCTCAAATCCGAATCCCACCCAAACAATGCTGCCCTTAGCCTCACTCCAACCCTCTCCTCCCACACCACAGCGCCCCGTTCACCTACTCCCCCACCCATTCCAAACCCCCCAGAGGAAAAAAGGGGTAGAACACATCCATTTTAAAAATGAGATTAAACAACCCATGGAGATAAAGATAGCATGGGGAGTTCCATTGACTAGGCAGGGCCCTTGGATTACCCCTAGAAGTGCTGTGTCATCCTTAAAGGTAACGTTTATATATTCTAGTTTCTATATTCTGTAAAAGAACTTGTCATCTCGCACGATTTTCGTGTTATCGAAGTTTCTCTCTTTCGTTACCTATTCAGCTTATTTTAACCGCAGTAAACGAGATGGAGAACCTTGATGAACGAGTGAACTCAATCGTTTGTCTCTTCAGGCAAACTTATTTATTTGCTGTGCAAAAGCTGAACCCTTAAAGACTGTCTCCAGGTGGATATTACTGAAAGCAGAAATATAATTCCAGTTAGTAATGACCTAGCTCCCAGACAAGCTTTACATTTTGGAGGCATTGTGCTGACTGTACAGTTTGCTGAGCTGTAGGTCTGCATGCAAGAGAACGTTATTTTACTCAAAGCAAAAAAGCTTTCATGCACCCTTGTAAATATAAATCAAGGATTAGTCCTCATGAGGGCAGTCAGAGCTGGGAAAAATGGTGATTATCATGTCATTCTCTCACTCATTCCTCTCCTTCCTCTTTTTTACTCCACATCATTAGTCAGAGAGAGGAACATATTATGTTTTAATCATTCAAGGCATGGAGCATCCCCACTGCTGGCCTGTAGATGGCGCTGGTCCAAGGCCCACATTCATAAACTATCGCAAGAGTGGGAGTGCTGATCTTGGGTTAGATTTCCTTGTCCATGTCCTCACTTCATGTATTATGAGTGAAAATGATAAAACTGATCGTAGGTCAGCACTCCTACTCTGAGACTCCTTATGAATTTGGGATCAGTTGTTTTGGGGATTCACCTGGCAGCGTTGTGTTTTCTGGAGGGTCTGGGCTGGAGCTGGAGTGAGGGCTGGCACAGGTTGGCAGGGCCAGTGCCCGCTCCGCTGAGGGAGGCTGTGATGTGCTCTGGCGGTGTGTTTCCCTGCACCGTGGCATGGGTGGGGAGGGAGGGGGGTTGGCGGGCACGCAGGGCGTGCTTCCAGCAGGTGATGTGTGATGTGGTGTAGCCCGTTGCGCCGCTGTTCGTCGTGGCTCTTTGCGTCGGGCTTCTAGGAAAGCGCAGCCTCCGCCTTTGACTCAGGTCACGCTGACATCACTTCCCCTGTATTCCTGACGCTGAACCCCAGTGGGTTTGACCACAAATGTCGTCAGCAGTGATGTCAGCCTCACTCCGTCTGTCAGCTTCCTCGATTCGTCGCATTACCAGCCATTTACACCTCTGTTGCCCTGGCAACCAGCACTGTTTGTAAGCACATCAAATGCCGCAGTCACGCAAAGATGCATTTTCAGTAGAGCACTGCTGCTGTGGGTCTTTTCAAATGCGGTAGCCTGTCTGCAAGCGTATCTTTGTCTTATCAGCAACAACAATAAAATAATACTGAAGTCATTATTTATAAAGCAATTTCTTTATTTCGGGCCTGCAGGCCCTTTGAGATTAAAACATGTATGCAGAGAGTTGGAGAGTAAAAAGTGACAAATTTAAACGATGCCCTTTTGGCCCCTGTATTTTTGACCCCTGTGTGTCCAGGCAATCTGTGGCCCTGACTGGTCAACTGAGTAAAGAAACCTAAACTGTTTTAACTTGATGGATCAGGAATGGAGAATAATCCTGCAGCTGCAGACCTGAGATCTCTTAGGGGTGCATGAGAGAGGGCACACACAGGGCCTACACCATATGGAGCAGCGATGTCACACTCCAGCCCTGCAGGTCCACAGCTTGTGCTCCACTCTATGTAATTGATTGGTTAAAGAATCCGTACACCATTTGTCCAAAATCTTCACTGGTGGCTGATGGGGCAGCCTGTAGTCTAGTGGCTAAGGTAAATGACTGGGACCCCTGAGGTTGGTGGCTCAAGCCCCAGTCCAGCCACAGCAAGAGCACCATTGCTGTTGGGCCCTTGAGCAAGGCCCTTAACCCCACATTGCTCCCAGGGGGAATTGGCCCTTGGCTAGCCTAATCAACTGTAAGTCACTTTGGATAAAAAAAGCGTCAGCTAAATAATGATAATGGAATGATTGAAAGTTGTGTAGCCTTCATAAGCTTCATATGGAGGCTCTCTGTAGAATAAGGTGCTTTTCTGATCAGTCAGGTAAAGGGTAAGCATCATTTCCGTTGTCCATTGCTGAGCTACATTAAACATATCATGTTGTTTTGTATTATAATGGTGCACAGCAGTGGAAATGCAGGAGTGGGCTCTTGGAAACATTTTCTCACCCTCAGTAAAGCACGGTCCTTTCTGTGGTGTAACGTTTTTGCACTGGTAAGTGAACCTGACAATTTTTGGTTTCATGTCTTGGGTGGAGCCAAGATTCTTCAGTGGCTGAAGTGAAATACTGTGAGAGCTGCAGTCGGGGCCGTGTTCTCAGTAAATGGATCCTGTGGTACCTGAATTCAGACTGAAAGGTCTTCTTTCGTGGGAAATTCCCTGGGTCTTCCCCTGATTCCTGTTTCAGTCTTTTCCCTCTGTGTGGAGGCGTGGCACAGTCATTTCTATAACACTTTGTTGATTCAAATACCAGAGTAGAAAGTAGGTTTCGAAGCAACAACTTCAGACTTAAAAAACAGAGTTTTACTTTTCTTTTGTTCTTTGTTTGTGCTGTGAAATTCAGTCGTTGGCTTCATTTCAACTACTCCTATCATGTTTTGGATTAAGGATGTATTCACTGCAATGGCGGGTGGAGAGGCAATCCAGTGAGACCACACTTGTTTATTTATTTATTTATTTAGTTATTTATTTGTTTGTTTGTTTGTTGCTTGTAACACATATCATTTATTGCCAAATGCTGTGGATCGGAAATGGTCATGAAAAGTTACCAGCCCGATTATAGAGATAAACAGATAAAGTGGAATAGTTGACCAGGCTAACTGGAAATCATAGTGACATTCAGTGTCCTAATTTGGTGGTAGACCTCAACCAGCTGCCAGATGGACTGCTAAATGGAGAGCCTGCGCACTCATACACACATGCACACACAAACGCACACACACACAGACACACACACACTTACAATCAAACACACACATATTCTCAACCAAACATGATCTCGTGAACACACGCACACACACACAGACACAAATACACACGCTTACACTCAAACACACACATATTCTCAACCAAACATGATCTCTTGAACACACACACACACAAATCACACACACACACACACTTATGCATGCATACACCACACACAACATGCAAATGTCCGTACAAACACACGCACACACACAGAGGAGGCAGGTGCAGGTTGTCAGAGGCAAGGGGAGGGGAGGGGGGAGGGGAGGGGAGGGGAGGGGAGAAAGACCCTGCCTCTTATCTGAAAGGATCTGGAAGGCCAAGGCCACCCCTGCTTTTCCAAAGCCTTTGGGGGAAGGGGGTTTGGGGGTTTGGGGGTTCTGGGGGATAACGGTTTTGTGGTACACTTTGTGTTCCCCCAGACTTCCTGCGGTCGGATCTGTCACTTCCCCTGCAGCTAGCCAAGCCCACCTGCCCCCTGTGCACACAAGCCCCCCTCACATTCACAACTAAACCCACCGACCCCCCATGCACACACACACACACACACACACACACACACACACACACACACACACACACACACACACACACACACACACACACACACTTCCTCACATTCACAGCTACCCATTAATGTTACACACACACATACACTCAAAAACACACCAATACACAAACACTCACCAACACACACACACACACACACACACACACATAGGCAAACACCCATAAACACACACATATGCGCACAAGCACACACATCCAAACTCCCACTCTCACGCAAAAAACAAACACACTTGCACCCTAAAACACACACATACACAAATGCACACATACACACATGCAAACTATCGCTCACACACACACACACACACACACACACACACCACTCCCTCCCAGCTAAAGCCACCTGCTTCCCCATTCCCCTTTAGTCCAGAAACAAGTGAGGAAGCTTGACCCCTAGGCTAATTGCAGTCAGTCATGTACAGTGTACACAGTTTCAGCCTTGATGAACCGTCTCAGGGGGACGTCCTCAACTACACACAGTTCTGATGTCTATCCACAAATGAACAATGGCATTTCAGTTCACATCTGAGTAGAACTGGATACAAAGAGGGAATATATATGCTCTCAGAACCTCTCCTCTCTCTCTCTCTCTCTCTTTCTCTCTCCCTCCATCTCTCCTTCTCCCTCTCCCTCTCTCTCTCTTTCTCTTCTCTCACTCTCAATTTTTGCTCTATGAATCTTTTCCCATCTGTCTTCTTCTCTACTTGTCTCTCCCTCTTATAGTCTCTTTTTCTTGCTGTCTCTCCCTCTTTCCTGTATCTTGCAGCCCCCCTCCCTCTTTCTTTCCTGCTTTCCCTCTGTCTTTCCAGGAGCCCACTCTCTCTCTCTCTTTCTCTCTCTCTCTCTCTATCCCTGTGGAGCTGGCAGCCGTTGTGGGAACTGTGGGCGTCCAGTGAGGACACATGCTCTGTAGCACATGTGTGCCCTGTTGTCAAATTGTGGAGTATGGGTGGGGGGATAATGTGGGTGAGACCTGGACCCTGGCCAGGCCCAGCACAGCCCAACACGAGCGGCTTTTCAGCACTGTTTAATGCTGCATGAAAATGAATGTGTTGGAGAGTGATACTCTGGTGCGTGAATGCGTGTTTGTGTGCAGCGCGGGCAAGCCTGTAGGTTTGCATCCCTTTGCACAGTGTGTAAGTGAGTATGCTCGTGTTCGGCTGAGGTGAGAAAGTTTGTGCGTGTGTTTATGTGCTGTTTGTGAGGGGTTTGTGTAGCCTGCGTGTCTGTATGTGTATGTACAGAGCTTCTAAAGTCAGTTTGTGTGTTTTCATTCTATGTGCGTGAGTGTGAATGTGTTAATGTGGGGTGTATACTGCCTGTGAGTTTGAGAATGATTTTGTGTGTATGTGTGCGTCTATGCTTTTGTGCGTGTGTGTGTGTGTGAATGTTTCCATGTTTAAAATGCACACATGATTGTTCAGAATAATGTAGCATGCAAGTTTTATTAGAATATCCTGTCTTTGCGCTCACCATTTAGCCTTTGCCGCATACTGTCAGTGTTAAACATACTCATGACAACAAGCCGATAGTCACTAAAAGTTAGACTGTTCCATAATAAATTCTAACAAGTAAACGATCAGTACGGGTTGGAATGATAAAATTGTAACCAAATTGCTGAACGGCTGAACTAGCATCACTAAGGGTTAGTATGTGCTGTGGTAAAGTTGTAACAAAATTATTGAGCATCTCAGAAGGCAGTAACAGATAGTGTGTGCCATGGTAAATTCAGTCTGTGTGCTTTCCTTTGTACATTTATGCCTGATCCTTAGTGCTGAGGATACAGTAAATCTGGAACACTTCCTGCTGGAGGGGTCCTTTGTAAATGTGGATGTATTGCTGGGGGGGGCTGGAATGAATAAGAACACAAGTGGCAGAAATAAATCTAAGGGCTCATGGCTGAGCTGATAGGAGGGGGTGCATCACTTGCACATGAGGTAATAGGGGAGACAAGAGGGCAGGGAGGCGGGGAGCAGGAAGAAGCAATTTGGGCGGGGGGCAGTTGGGGGGGCGGAGGGGCGGGGGAGGGGGTGACTGAAAGGGCACCCTGTTCCACAGCTGGCGGAAACATCCGTCCGTAAGCCTGCTGGAGCGCCACGCTTCTGACTGTCCCTGCTCACACTGTCCTTCTGTCCTGTCCCACATGCAGGACCATGCTAAATACTGTCCTTGTCCGGTCCCACATGTAGGACCATGCTAAATACTGTCCTTCTGTCCTGTCCCACATGCAGGACCATGCTAAATACTGTCCTTCTGTCCTGTCCCACATGCAGGACCATGCTAAATACTGTCCTTCTGTCCTGTCCCACATGCAGGCCCATGCTAAATACTGTCCTCCTGTCCGGTCCCACACGCAGGACCATGCTAAATACTGTCCTTCTGTCCTGTCCCACATGCAGGCCCATGCTAAATACTGTCCTCCTGTCCTGTCCCATGCACAGGATCATGCTAAATACTGTCCTTATGTCCTGTCCAATACATGCCAAATACTGTCCTGCCCCCCTCCCCCTATTCCCATGCTAAATACTGCCCTTCTGCATTGTCTTTCACACAGTCCCCTGCCAAATACAGTCCAGCCTCCAAAATTCCATTCTAAACACCATCCTTCTTTCCAGCACTGTTCTATGCTAAATACTGTCCTTCTGCCTCACATACAATCCCATACTAAATAAACACCCTCAGTCCCACACTTATCCATTGAAAATACTGTTCCTCTGTCCTATTTCGTCTTATTGTAAATACAATTCTTCTGTCTATTAATGTTCTGTCTAAAATATTGTCCTTGTGTCCAATACATTGACCCCTTTTAACCTCAACTCTTGCATCTTATAACATTGCATGCAGTGAGTTGACTGGCTTCTGTTAAGGCACAATGAAATGGTTTTTAATAAGATCAAACCGGGTTGTAATGTAAAAAGAAAATGTAAGATTGTCATTGTGCACAACATCATTTGGACAATTTAGTTTTTTTTTACCTGCAAATATCAATCAGAAAAATCAAGACTGAAAGAGAGGATGACAACAGAAAACCAAAGAAGGTGCTAACAGGCTCTCTCTCTCCTTCTGATAGGGTGAACCGGAGGAGGCGATAGAGGGTCCCTCTCAGGCCCCGCCCCCTGAAGAAGGGGAGTAGGCTGCACGGCACACACCTACCTCACTGGCTGGGAGGCTGCAGGGAGGAGGGAGGCCCCAAGCACCCAGCGAGCCATGACGATTGCAAAACAGGAAAATAATAGAGTTTCTAATTTTGTTTCTTATATTTTTCTTTTTTTTTTTTTACATGCAAAAAAAAACGAAAGATAAAAAGCTGCCACTGCCAAGGTAGGCCTCTGCCTGAGAGTGCTCTGGGCCTGAGAGTGCTCTGGGCCTGAGAGTGCTCTGGGCCTGAAAGTGCTCTGGGCCTGAGAGTGCTCTGGGCCTGAGAGTGCTCTGGGCCTGAGAGTGCTCTGGGCCTGAGAGTGCTCTGGGTCTGGGAGTGCTCTGGGCCTGAGAGTGCTCTGGGCCTGAGAGTGCTCTGGGTCTGAGAGTGCTCTGGGCCTGAGAGTGCTCTGGGCCTGAGAGTGCTCTGGGTCTGGGAGTGCTCTGGGTCTGAGAGTGCTTTGGGCCTGAGAGTGCTCTGGGCCTGAGAGTGCTCTGGGCCTGAGAGTGCTCTGGGCCTGAGAGCGCTCTGGGCCTGAGAGTGCTCTGGGTCTGAGAGTGCTCTGGGCCTGAGAGCGGTCTGGGCCAGTCTGAATGACTGACTATGGTCAGCCACTGTCCTCCTCCTCCTCAACCCACAGTCCCGTCACCTTTGTGTTTAAAAAAAAAAAAAAAAAAACTGTGTTTCTCATTTTGTCTCAACTTATACTGTAGGAACAAAAAAAAAGTATTTTTGTATAATCAAGAAACAATCAAACGTACTGTTTACTTAGCTATGTTTGCAGGGCAGCTGCAGCACTGAATCATGGGAGCGAGAAACTGCTTTGTCCTCGACCCGGTCCTGCCCATATTGTCTTTCAATGGGACAGGGTTGAGGGTTCAGGGGCCCAATATGTTGGCACTTCTGTATCTGTTTCTATAAATGACCCTGTCGTATATTGTTAAGCCCCGCGTTCCCCACTGGCTAGCGCCACCCCCTCCAGTTCTGGCAGAACGAAAGAACGGCGTCCTGGCATCTGCCTGAGCATGCCAGCGCTCATCCACACAGAAAAAAAAGAGTCCACTTTCACAGCCTTAACTCGGGCAATTGGAACCGCACCCTGCAGAGCGCGTTTTTCATGCGTGTGTGCTCGTATGCCTGTTTGCGTATGTATGCTTGCGGGACGTGAGTGGGCATGTGTGTGCATGTGTACGTGAGTAGACAGGGTGTGTCTGGTACGCTTTCCCCAGAGCTGCGTCCCTCTTTGATGACATCACTGTGGCGCAATGCTCCATATTGTTGGGGATGAGAGGGTGGGTTTGAATGGGGGGGGAGGGGGAGACGTGGGCGTTCTCTGTCCTTGAAGCTCACTGACATCATCTCATACCACATGACTTAAACAGGGGTCTCGGCCCCTTTGACCTCAGTCACATGGAAACTCCACTTGAAATGATATTCCCTTTTTTATTCCCCCCCAAACCCTTGGTGGGAATGGGAAAAGGAATATGTTGTATCACCAAAATCAGACAAATGACTGCTTCACCATTGCCAGCATTCTAATTTTTGAACAAATGTTTACCAGTTCACCTTTTATCTGACCTCTCACCTCATTCAGGTTACTATTTGGCTATGGTAAATGGTGCGCTTTGCTCCACTGAGTGCTACCCTTTACCACGGTACTCATCTATACTCATTTACACTTCAGGTATTTTTTGCAAAGGATTTTTGCTTGACTCATAATAATTCAGGAACATATCTCATTGTTTTCAGTCACAGTATAATTGTTGTGATATATGTATTTTATTTTCATATATTGTTTTGATATGACAGATCACATAAAAACCTCAGCCCAGGGGTGCCATGAGGGTTCGGCCCCCCCTGACCTCCCAGTCTACCTCAGCCATTGTGAGGATCGGAGAGGACCGCTCTGACACAACCCCCTACACACACACACACACACACACACACACACACACACTCCCACTCAGGATAGGACAAGGTTCTCTAGACACATATCCACTGCCACTCAGGACAACCCCCCCCCACCCCAGACCAGACACACTGTGCTCCATTCAGAGTCACACTGATGGGGCCACTCCATCTACTCAAGGCTAAGGCCAGCACTTGTGACTTGGGGCATTCAGCCTTTAAAAAGGCACATTCATCTCTTTGACTTTTAAGGTTAGAGATCCCGTTAATGGACACAGTAATGCTCTTAATGATTAGGACAGTGACACCCTTTGGATCTGTCATAAGCACTGTTAATGAGACAGCTGGGCAGTGACTGTCAGGAGGTCTTTGCCTTTGTGATGTCATAATGTTTGCAACCCTGCGGAACACAGGAGCTGCACCAGTGCCACCCTTTGTCAGAGACTGTATGGAGTTTAGCAAATCAGTTTTGCAATAGGATGTCATATTGAAACCAGACCTCACTTAAAAATATAGTATGAAATATTTTTTTACTTTTATGGCTATGGATAGTCACCAAAACAAATGAGCAATTGGCAATGGTTGGATTTCATAACCAAATGGATATGGTTGCTTTAGAATGTAATTGTATTTTAAGTTGAGCTATCAGTTGCTGATGTCAGAAGTATTTTAAGAATAATATGACATCTATGATTCTGGAACCTTTCTCTCAATATGGGACACTTTTACTGTCGTCTCGAGACAAGATTGCCAAACTCTGCATGATCTGTGATTCTGATGCCACTTGGTCCAGTTAGAGAAAGCAGCTGTTGTTGCCGTGGCTACATGGGGATGTGCACTGATTGGATGAGGTCCTGCTGACCGTCCAGTGTCCCTGTCTGAGGGGGATGAAGGTGCTGGAAGTGATGGCATGATGCAGTTTGGCATGAGAATAAACATAGATGATAGTCAAGTGCAGGAGAGAGCCACAGGTAATGTCCTGGTGTTTCAGCTGTCTCAGCTGCAGGAAGGTAAATCCACTAACCTGCCACCAGGAATGGCTTAACCAGGACAGGTGCGAAGGCTCTGTCGCTTGGCATATAGCCTCTCGCTCTGAGACTCACCCCACCCCAGCCTTGTTTCTATAGTAGCATGTATTTTTCAGTAAAGCAGTCAGGGCAAAAGCAAAGCCAAAGTAAACATCAGGTTTGACTTGTCCCCCTGTCACATCTCCCCGAGAGATAAGAGCACACACAGGTGTGCTCACATCAAAAGGGTACAACCAGGGCCCTGAGCCGCTGTGAAGCACTGATTGTGAAATGTTTTTAGCGTTCAGGTTCAGAGATGGCCTGTCACGGAGCGCCTGTCAGAGGCTGCTTTCGCTTGCAGCTCAGGCAGCAGCAGCTGCTCTCTGGTCGGGTTGTGATGGTCTGCCCCTGACCCTCAACGGTTTTTTTTTTCTTTTCTGTTTTGCTTTTTGTTTGTTTCTCTGTCGGTTTGACTTCTTGTCATCTGTGGGGTCATATTCAGGACTTGCTTGTTTATTTGTGCAGTACAGGCTGTTGAAATGTGGAAGCAGTGGCTGGGAGGCCTGTAAATAGCTGGGTTTGTCGCCAGGCTGCGGGCGTGCGGGTGCTGTCCAATTTAGGCACCTCAGTGAAGCCCTCCTCCCTGTGCAAGCTCCTCTTCCACAGCCATGTACTGTCCTATATGAGGCTTGGGCGTGTGGTTCTGGAGCCCAGTGGTGCACCAGATGTTTATGACTTAAGGGTTTATGGTAGGCTTTCCAGAAATTAAGAATGGGGTGTGAAGTTGTATATATGTAAGAGGGTGTAGTGGAGGGTGAAGGAGTAGTGGTTGTAGCAGGGTCCTTCAGTATAGATAGCGTTGTGTGTTTTCCAGAATTTCAGCCTGTAAAATGTGCAGTCCTTTTTTTAGATACATTTCCAGCTTTCAACAGTCTTCATTATGAGGTGTTTTAGTATTTTAAGCAGGCTGCACCAATACTTCTGCCTTAAGTCAGTCAGATACTGGACCCTGCCCTCTGATTGCCTGTAACTTGTCTTCTCTGAAAACATCCACACCTGATAGATTATCCTTGGCATTTTGTGATTTTTTTTTCGTACATATTTTCGTAATTGTTCCTAAATAACCCATTTTGTAAATGAGATTAGAAAGTCAGGAGTAAACCTCAATCTTACATTGACATGAAGTCATGTACATAGAACAAAATAGCTCTGATTACAAATACAAACAAGGCAATAATTCATTATGAAGTATTCATTCACTCTTCAGACAAGAAATGTGCAGAAAGGAAATACATATTAGTCAGGTGCTAAAGGAATGGCAAGAATATTCAAAACATTTTCAAAAAGCAAAGTATTAATTGTTGTATGTGTATCACGAAGAGGCTGCTTTAGTTTCTCTGTTTCCTCAGCTGCATTTGAGAGTTTTGGTTTGCTTCATGTGGAAAGACAATCCCACCACTCTTTGTGCCAGTCACAGTGCATAGGCTCGCTTTTAACAGGGAGTCTTTGGAGGCGCCATGTGTAGTATGCATTTTGCTTTGCAAGAGGACATTTTCTTGGTGATTTCACTTAGCTAATGTGTTCATTTGAATGGCACAGGGTTGGGTTTAGGTTTTACTGTTTGTAGGATTTACTGTTTATTGAGAAAGATGGTCTCCCAAAAAAACAGCTGCTGTCTGTAGGAATATGAATATATCTGTTAAAATGCGTTGATCATTGATTTCACTTCCCCAAAATTTGCATTCCTCAAAAAGCAAAAAACCCCCAATATAATTCTGATTCTTACCAATGAATGTCAGTTCAGTTTAAAAGTAAACAGCCTTACATATGCATGAATTAATCAATAATATAAAGTAGGGTACATTAGACTATGCATCTTCAGTAAACAGTCAGGCCGCTTGCCTCCCTGTGGATGGAAATGTGTTCTCTGTCATCTTTCACTGTTTTTTCTCTTTGTGTTCATTCAAGAAGCAGCCTGGGCTGACTGGCACAATTTAGGTCTTGACATAACTCATCTTGGGTTCATAATGTAATGGAGAGAGTCGTTGCATGTAAATATAACAGTGAACACATTGGGTGCTATAACTCATTCAGACTAGCTCAAACACCATTGAGCACCTCAGGGACAAACATACTGGTTTACAGGTATGGTCAGTGTTGGCATGGACTACCAGGTACTGCACCTCCGCAAAGTCAGCTCTAACTGTGCATCGCATACTCTCATGGGTTTCACAGGAGAGCTCCCCTGAAGGGGCTGCTCAGTGTCCCAGTGTCTGTAAGCCTGTTGTAGCAGTGTCTTTTCCTGCAGTGTGCCACTAGAGGGCACTGTACTTAGCAACCTCCTTACAATTTTTAGCGAAGCCCTTCCTTACAGTTACAAGTTACAGTTCTGTAGATTCACATGGGTGGGGGGTGGGGGGTTGGTGAGTGCAATGCAGGACATGTTCACTCACTAAGCAACACTTAGTGCAGCTTTTTCTGTGTCTGGTGCCATTTTGTGTTGTGTGAGTGTGCATGTTCGTATGTGTGTGCCTGTGTGCGTTCATGCATGTATGCATACGTGAGTTTCTGTGTGCATGTGTGTGTGTATTTTCAAATGTTACCAAGAAATCATCTGCTTTTTAAAGTGGTCGTCCTCTTGTAAAGATTTTGTGGCTGCAAATCTTTTTCCTTATATTTTCTTTATTTTAAGGGGATTTTTTAACTGAAGTTTCATTGTTAGCCACACTCCTATGTTTGCTTCAATTTCATTTTCATCCCATTTCTGTTATGTGGACAAGCAGTGACCCCTGCTGGATATTTGATATAATTACAGGGTTTTTACTCATATCTCTCAGGAGGACACTTTGACATCTCATTCATGATGGCTGTTTTGTTCCTCATTCAGTGTGTTTACCCCTTTATTAAGAGTGAAAAACACCCTAATCTTCATAGCCTTGATAATTGTGATACATCTTGATGAAAAACTTGGTGCTAATCTATCATTTGACTTGAAAAAGCTTTGCTTGCAATTCAAAGTCCTCAAAGTTGGACATGTGGTGAGATCAGAAAAAACCCAGAGATTGACACACCATGAATCAGCTACTCTAGATGGGTTTGGGCGACTGATCTATGCTTCCTGACTTGTATTGCATTGAATGCAGATACTGTATTTTTCTGTCATGGAAGAAATACAGCATAGCTTTCCAATCTAATCAGAGATTGCCTTTTGCATGATCAACGGTGAATTAAGAAAAACCTTGAATTAAGACTTGATTTACTTGCCAAAGCTTGAACAGTACTCAATGCTCATCTTTCAAAATGTGCCTAGGGTTTTGTCATATCTGTCTTAGAGAACATAGTTTATTTTTTTGTTTGTTTTTCTGACCTGTTGGAAGTGGACTCAGTCACCATACTACTGTCTCAATTGTGCCATTGCCATATACAGTTCCGGCATGCTTGCCACTTCTTTTCATGTTTCGTTCTCTTTTCATTTTGTTATTCTCACAGTCTGGACATCTTCAGGTAAATACATACACACCATATGTGGCATTGATGTAAATGACATTTATGAGGCTGGGGCAGTGGGAAAGTGAGAAGGAGGAGAGAAAGAGAGAGAGAGAAAGAGAGAGAGAGAGATTGAGTTCTCAGTTTCAATGGTCTACACTCATGGTGCAATGTTCAACAGCTTATTACCTTGAGTAATTGATGCCGTGTTTATTTCAAAACTATGTGGCTTCAATTTCACACAAGGAGAATGTGACAGCTACACGGCTGTTACATTTACATTCCAAACTGCTATGAAATGAACTTTGCCCTGACTCAGATATCGCGCATCTGGGTTTTCACATAAATTAGGCACCAATTATTCAGTGCATAATACCTCCATTTTGTCAGTGCACCAGGAGTTTTGATTGTCAGAATTGGGTCCTGAGAGGGTGTGTGAGATAAAGAGACAGACAGAGACAAAGGGCATTGCAGTCTATTTTCAGTGGCTGTGTTAAGTGCAGACATTAAACCTGTAAGGACTGTGTAAGGCCTCGTATTCACTATGTTTAAACTAATTATTATCCCATGCTTTTGTTCCCTGAAAAACTGCCATTGCTTGGTCATTATCATAAACATATATTTGTGATAGGAGCTTTAAATTAATTTGAACTTAAAATGCTCTGTTTAAACCCAGAGAAAATGTTTGGCTTTATGTATTATAAACATGTATTAAAGAAAACCAACATTGCTTTCAGAAACAGTGGTTTCCCAAAGAAACATTTGATTGGTCTGTAGTGCCAGAGGAAGGGCTGTACATGGCTACTGGGAAGAAAGAACCAGTGCCTGTATGTTAGGATACAATAAAACTACATTTATCTGTTACTCTGCACTGACTTTCCCAAAAACATAAATTCTATCTATAGTACATCTGTAGATTAAGGAAGTTTAAATAAACTATTTTATAGCAAAGCTAATTTGTTAAAGAGCTTTGCTTTGGTACTGTGAGTGTGTCCAGGGAGTCATACCCTTAACATTTTTATAGGATAAATTCATCAAACCTCTTCAGTGGTCACTGCTCAACGTTATGAACCAATATGCACTGCCTGTTTTCCATAGTGCACGCTGAAGGGAGCCTTTATCACACATCTGCTGGAGCATTGGCTCTGGGATTTAAGTATTGCAGAGACCAGGGGCCAGTGCCTTCTGCAGGTGATTAAGGAAAGAACAGACACAGTGCAGTGTAGGTTTGAGTCCTGCCTCTCCTCACCGCTCCTCCTCCTCACTGGATCCTGCTCATGACCGCTGTAGATCCTGTGGACTACCTCTAAAACAGGGGTACACTGCGCCTCCCTCTGCCCCCTCCAGTGCTGTCTCCCACCCTGCCCCCCCTCAGCAGCGGGTGCAGAACCCTGTCCTCCCCTCTCAAAGAATCTGCCAGTCTGCCGCTCCCTTAGACCAGCTAACGTTTGCTAAGACAAAGCAACCGGGAAAGAATGCACATGAAAACTCAAATGCAAGGCAAAAGGGGGGTGCATTATGTATGAGTGACACGTTTCATGTGACTGAATCTGTCGTCACAGTCACTCCCAGGTCATAGTCCTCTCAATGCACTGATCCGCAATCACCCAGCCATGGTGTCTCATTCGCCTCCAGTGAGTTAGTGGCCACAATGGGAGAATGTGTCTCTGCTCCTGTGACCAATTAAGATCCAGCCCCTCTAATTAGCCCCTCCTTTATAGTTAGGGCGGAACAGAAAACTGCTAAAAAAAAAAAAAGAGCATTTGAATTATATATAATCTAAGGAATATTACTATCGTATCCTAGGAGCCATTCGATTAGGCTCAACCTGGCTACTCTCAGTGAGCGCTCGACAGTCTGACCATTTTTAACACGTGTCTAACAGCAACCCAAAATGCTCTCAAACAACTGACGGCTGAGTACCAGAAGAATGAAACTATAGCGCTGTGTGGTCCTCCCACACATAGAGGGCAGAACAACAAAATAATCCCTGCAGGAGGTGAAGCACTGGGAGGGAGGGGCAGTGCTCCTTTGTGTATCCAAGCCACGACCGCATACTTCTTCTCTTAATACCTCAGCAAAGTCAGGATACTCATCTATTTATACTGCCAGTGGTGGCCTGTGAGCCAGCAGGGTCAGCACAAGAATTGAGATATATATTTTGGGAGATGATTTTATGTGCTTGTTCCTGACTGGCTGCAATGCCGTGTTTTTGTAATGAAGATTTTTTTTTTATAAGATGTTATTTGTTATTATGACTTCTGTGTCACAATTCATGAATTTTAAGCCTTTTTAGTATGTCAGCTCTATATGGAAAAAATATATAATTTTCTCTTTGTTTGATTTTGTTCCTTAGTGTATCTTTACTTGAACTCGTGACATTTAACCCTTTTTTTATTTGATTTGTTCTGTTTCGTCTCCTTAACATTTAAAGAAAATGTCCACTTCTTTCTCTGTGTGAATGGAGATAGTAGTGGCTGCTTTTCTTCTTCTGTCCCCAATAAAAATATTACTTATGCAAAATTACTGTGTCCTTTTTAAGTCAATATGCACTAAACATTAACTTTTTAGATATAGCAGATTTGTTCCTCTTCAAAAATCTGATATGCATGTACATTCTGCCTCAGTATAAAACTGACTGTTCGCAATAATCACTACTGAAAATGACCCAGAGAGTAGTCCTTTTATTCTGTCCACAAAATGAACATTTCAAAACGTAAACACTGCAGTCTTTTTCTCGACCTCCTGAGAGAGAGAGAGAGAGAGAGAGAGTAGGGTGGGTTGTCATTGTCACGTCTGATAATCCTAAAGCAAGGATCAGGCAGTCCCTAACCTACTACCCCACACAAGGACACACACACACGCACACACAATAGACACACAACACACGCACACACTCACACTCACACACATATGCTTACATGTATACACTTCTGTGCTTCATACTTACACTTTTGTACACATACTCGTATGCACTCACACACAGACACACACCCATGCACTACCGCAATATACAATAACATGCATTCACTCCCACATGCAGGCAGTCGCAAACAGAGTCACTGTCTTCTCTTGGCCAGTACAGATATGGACAGTTTAGAGAGAGAGAGGCAGATCCCAAGCTTTTAAATGAAATAAGAATATATCAATTCACCACTTGAGCCAATTTTGGAGCACAGACTGGAGACACGGAAACAGTTCTTCCACTTTGGGCTCCAAATAAAGGCCTGTCCTCTTAGATTCACAGGTCCTATTAAGTCACTGTCTTAAACTTTTATTGCACTTAACTCTTACAACTTAATTTCTTAGATTTGAAGTTATGTTTTCTCTCCAGTTTCATTTTCAAATATAAATATTTGCCTGTAATAATGGAAGATCAATAGAAGGTTTTTTGTGAATTGTCACTAAAGGTGTTCCTGAGTGCAGATTTCTGGGGAGGAGGGAAATACAGGGGGCCCAGAGCCATGTAAGGTATTAGGTGTGTTTTAAGGGAGGGGGGGGGGATGGTGTCTCAAAGCTCATGGTGATTTAACAAATTTCATCCCGGGCCAAGTCACTCATTTTAAACAACAACTGGTTTCCCGGATTTGAGATTTTGTTTGAGAAAAGATCTAGTCCTGAAATTCCCTTCCTTCCCTGTGCTTTTTTCCTCTAGATTCCAAAACCTCGCATCAATAATCCAGCCCCATCCCGTATTCAGACCAAAATGCAATGAATCCTCGCTCTTCCTTGTCCACCCCACCCACATTCTAATTCTCTAAGTTACATTACCAAAGTTATTACAAAGACATCAAGCATCCAAATGAAGTGCTGTTTCCATATGGGGATCAGAGTAGAGTAAATGGTCTCTCAGTCATGTTCAGGTATAGAAGAACAAAATGGGAGACCAGTCTGGCACTCCAGCTGTCACAAACATACATGACCACGGTGATTGTTGGTACAGAGTGTTGAGTACAAGTGAACAGATCTTTGGGTTATCCATGTGTCTGGAGGAGGGAAAAGGTGGAGAGGTCCTGCCCGGTGGCGGAGGTCTCCGTCCACGTATTGTGGATTCATGCTAGTCCATCGCTTTGTGCAGGGCGTAGCGGAGGAACTGGGCTGTGTGGAGGTAGCGCAGGTCAGCTGGGGCTCCTGTGACTGGACTGATGAGCCATGTGACCTTGCTGCACCTCGTCTGCTCACTGCTCCGCCCCCCTGCCTTTCTTATTGCCTCTTATTGTCCCTTGCAGCTGCTCTGCCAAGGCCTGTGTCGTCTCTCTCCCGAAGCTGAAATGTTCCCTTTAGTGAGGGCTGGGGGGGAACTGGCACTGTCTTGACCCTCTGCCAGACATACCGAACTGAGCTCAGCTGCTCTGCCACAAATCCAGCTATCTTGTCCATCTTGAAAATCCAGTAAGTGTCCCGTAAGGTGCCACAAAATTTCAAAATAACTCATGCTTCCAAAGGGTCAACAGAATACAATACAACATTTCGGAGTTCAGTGTCAATTCTGTACAATACTGTGAGTTTCTCTTTCCAACATCTTGAGTATATTCAGAGTTTCAGGCTAAAAAAAAATTGAATAGAAATGTAAAATAAATAAATAGGCGAATAATGAAGCTCGAAGTCTTGGAAGGAGAGTGTGAGAAAGAGAGGTGAGTCACTCCTTCATCCATCAGTGTGAACAAGACATCATGCATGTCCCACAGTGCATCACTCTTGTAGTCACAGAGAGAAGGGGAGAGGCCAGAGAAGTTACCCCTATCATATCCCATAATTTCATATAGCCCTTGTGCAGCATTACCTAATCACTGCAAAAAAAAAAAATTAAAATAACAAAACGTCACTGACCCAGGTGACAGCAATAGGGGAACGGCACAGATGTGCACCCAATAAAACAAGCTAAATAGCATGGAAGCCTGAGTGTCACAGAGGTTCTGATGGGAGATGTAGTCCAAAACTAGCAGCAGTAGTAGACCACCCTCTGTCTCTGCACTGCATCTCTATTAACCAAATCTGTGACACTCTGTTTAAGAGAGTTCTCCCCACTAAACAAAATCCAGAATTATTCTACAACAGGTTTTAGTTAGTTTAATCCTCATACCTGTTCCCCATCTACTATAACTTTGTCATTTACTAATAGTAATTGTAACAGCCAGAAATCACCTTACAAGGTGTTGCTGGAGTAAATCAGTTGCTAACAGAATGGTAACCCTGAAGCCTGCAAGCCAGGCACATTGCTCAACGCCACCTTCCTGAGAATGACACAAACCATATCCCCCTGAAGTTTCCTCCAGAGGGGGTTGTAAGAAAATTACAACCTTAAAGAGCCTAAACATAAAAAAAACCCTTATGAAAATGTTATAAAATACAATGTGCTGTGAATTTGGTATTATGCTGGTACATATTAGATGTTTCCCTTTTTCATAAATGAATGAAATCCCTCATATTATGAGTCACATCCTGTATGCTCTGCATCCAGCTTTTCCAGTAGGAGGACCTATGAGGAAGATACCTTTACGCACATACTCAGCACACATGTACTAAGTAATATATTTCATGTTTTACCAGATGTCCTTTAAGCGACCCTTGTTCCCCTCTCTCCTGACCTCCGTAGCAAACTAAATCTGCAGGGATACCACAGTCTGTCCCACCCCCATTCCCCCTGTCCATTCCCCCAGTCCTTTCCCATCCCACCCCCCTCACAAGTGCAAAGACTGGTGACAGCATCATGCATTAATGGCATTGGCCACATCTGTGAAGACCAGCCGACTGGGCCTCTGTGTCGTCCCCTGGCTGGGCATCAGTGTCTGGAGAGAGGGAGGGAGAGAGACGGGGGGAGAGAGAGAGAGGGGGAAGAGAGATGACAAAGTCAGGTAAGTTACCTTACAAGAACTCTGCTGTTGCTGAGTTTATGCACGCATTTGGTCTTGGTGTGCTGTTATACCTCAGTACTTTTTTTAATCTCACAATCTTTCCTTTCTTTCTTCTAAAAAAAACCCAACTTCTATTCTTGTGGCTTTACATTTCCTCTCTTCCCTTTCCTCACTAACATCCCTCATTCTACACCTCTAAGAGCTTACTTTCTCTGATCAGGAGAACAACTCCATTCTGTCATGTCATTGTCTTAATATCTGAGAGCAAAGCTCATCTGAAATCACGCAGCCAGTGGTTGGATAGGGTATAATCAAAACACACAAACCGATGGGTTACGTTGTGAAGTGGAGGTAGAAAAACACAGGAGGTGACACCGGTAGTGTGTGTGTGTGTTAGACATGGGGGATGATGGGAAGGTAAGCCGTGGAGGTGAGTCTACACTGAGAGAAGAGATGTATGGAAGAATGATCGGGTACAATCATAAATACTTTACCTTCTCCATTCAAACCCCTATGGCTTCTTGTGAAAATAATGGCTTTTACAGAAAAAAAGACAAAAAAGAGAATGAAAAGTAAATGAAGCAATAAATAATAAATGGCTGTTTTTGTGGCCACCGCTCCCTGTATTGATGCTGAAATTTAAAACTATAGCAGAACCATTGGCAGCCAGCGTAAGAGCCAGCATTGTAGTGTGGTTTTCCATTTGTTAGTGTTGGTATTATATTACACATAGCAGATGCTCTTATCACAAGCAACTTGCACAGCTCACGATTTTCTACAGACACCTAAATTGTACTGCTTCATATTTATAGAAGCAAATCAGACACAAGTGCTGTGCTGAAAGGTTCAAGGAGAGTGACCATCTGGAAGCCAGCCCTCGTCAGTGTCAGTGCTGGGTAGTATCAGTGAAAGTGCTCCAGTGTGTGTGTTTTGATGAGGTGCAGTGTTATGTAGTGTCAGTGCTGGGCACTGTAGAAAGTGCTCCAGTGTGTGTGTTGATGAGGTGCAGTGTTATGTAGTGTCAGTGCTGGGCACTGTAGAAAGTGCTCCAGTGTGTGTTTTGATGAGGTGCAGTGTTATGTAGTGTCAGTGCTGGGCACTGTAGAAAGTGCTCCAGTGTGTGTGTTGATGAGGTGCAGTGTTATGTAGTGTCAGTGCTGGGCGCTGTAGAAAGTGCTCCAGTGTGTGTGTTGATGAGGTGCAGTGTTATGTAGTGTCAGTGCTGGGCACTGTAGAAAGTGCTCCAGTGTGTGTGTTGATGAGGTGCAGTGTTATGTAGTGTCAGTGCTGGGCACTGTAGAAAGTGCTCCAGTGTGTGTGTTGATGTGGTGCAGTGTTATGTAGTGTCAGTGCTGGGCACTGTAGAAAGTGCTCCAGTGTGTTGCTGTCAGAGTCAGCGTGGCATACCTTGGCATTGGCTCCAGTGCCTGCCCCCTCACGCCCATGGTCCAGCAGCTCCTGCTCCAGCTCGTCCTGCTCCTCAGCTGGGTCAAAGTTATACATGGGCATGAGCTGGTGCCTCAGCTTCTCCAGCCTGGGTCAGGGGTGAAAGGGCAAAGGTCAGAGGTGAGCAGGGCAGCGGAGCAGCAGTGGTTCAGTGAGTGAGCTCTTCAGCACTGTTTACCATGTATTATCATCTCAAACTGGGCTTACTTATCAGCTTTTTGTTTGATTTGAATTTAAATCATTATTATTCTTGAGAAGACGGCTAAAAGTGGAACTACCTGCTCTGATATTAGTGTCAGGTAGATCTCATTTTGCTCTGATTATGTCTCATTCTGAGAAGGATAAAATACAATTGCACCATATGCTGTCACTTTCTCTGTCAGTGCCAGACAAAGACATTTCCCCAGAGTCATTGTTTGGTTATGCTTCCAGAAAACAGCACTGGAGAATAGACTGCATGACTGATGGTTATGAGTTTGAAAGGAAAATAGAAAATAAAAGTTCTCTCACCTCTTCCTTTTCCTGATGTACAACATCTGGAATGTAAAAAGGAAAGGCACAGTTGTCACAACACAACTTGATCAAACTTTTTGAAAAAAAAAGATTAATATTTAAAAATCTAAATAAGACACATCCATACAGCTGAGAGCCTCCAGGGAGGATCTAGGCTGCCTCATATCTGCTTTGCAAAAATGTACAAAATGTTTGGAGATATGAACATCTACAGAACTAATCTGCTCCGGCATGCTCTGAGAAAGAACTCAAAAATCATAGAGTAAATGAAAGGGCAAAGATTGCTCAATTTATGGACCATTTGAGAAAGTGCAGTTTAGAGCTTACTGCTGTGCATTGCAGTCTATGACCCAGAAAAGCCTGTTAATACAAACATCACCCGACACCCGTCACTGACAAGAAATCTGTACCACAAATGGCCAAGTACCACCTCTTAACACTCATCAGGTGGTGTATTTTAGATCCTTATGAAGATTATAATGTTTGCAGTTTCAGCTTTTTGCGATGTTGTTTCTCCGTTCACACCACACCGCAAAACATGCTTAGTCATTGGACTAACCCTACTGAGTCAGGTAGATATTTTTGTGCATGTTATTTGCGCTGACCCTTTGTGCTAATTTAGCAGTGAGATGAGAGCCAGTAGTATAGGATTACTGGTATAGGAGGGGAGTCTGCAGGCTTAGAAGGAGAGCGTGTGACAGGCCATATGCAGGCAGAGAACAGGTGAACAGACAGACAGACAGACAGATGGGGGTGATGGAAGGTGGGCACCCACCATGACCACAGCCAGTCCAATAACAGTGATGATTCCGAAGGGCACAAGGACCATGCCCATCCCAGACCCGCCAGGCTCCACCTCCGGCAGCTTGGTGGCGTTGAAGGTGGTGTCATTGGTCAGCATGGTCACAGACATGGGCATGGTGGTTGTCGTGGCAGTGCTGTTGTCATGCTCCTTCGTGTTGTAGAAGGGTGCTGTGGGGGTGGGGCTGGAGAAGTTGGCCCCCGATGTGGTTAGAGACATCTTTCCTTCAGAGGCAGGTGCAAGATCTTCAGAAGGTCTCACAAGGTGATATCACTTGTGTCTGCTGCTGTAATGGAGGCCTGGCCGACCATTGTGTTTGCTGCTCGCGTACCTCAAACAACAACCAGGATGCAACTCCTGAAAGACACAAAAATAATATTTCACATAGGAGCACACACTGGGACATGCTGAGTGCTGCTGTAGTTCATTACTAAGAATAATGCTCTTAAATACATATTAAGAGTTAACAATAAATAAGAGATACCTTTCATTATTAGTAAAAAAATCAATAAATTCTCATGTCTGCACCAGTGGCAGCAATTGTTTAACTGCCCATGCAAGAGTTTGGGACCATTCCTAGCTTGTTTTTTTCCATGTTATGGGAATTACTTTGTCGTGAACAGGGGTTAATGGCTGGAAATTTGTTGGATGTGACAGAGCATGTGCAGAACAGAAAAAGAAAACAAACACAGAAGGTAAGCGAAATGATACCTCGCTGGCCATTACTACTATAACTCACACCCTTCTTACTCATAAAGCTCTGCGTTTTATTTTACAGAAATCATCGCCTGTAAATTGTATTTCTGCGCATTTTTGCCCAAAGAAACAGGAAAAGACTTTGGCCCGGATTCAATCAAACATTGCCCTTAACTTTGGTTCACAATTTCACAAAATATTTTGGTGAGTTCTTATAGAGAAAAAGCTCTTACTCAGCTGAAAGTAAAAATTAAGGACAAATGTGGATTGAATCCCAACCTACAGCAGAGGTGGCTGTAGACCAAGACCTGGAGGGTTGCAGTATCTGCAGCTTCTTGTGGTTTCATTTCAACAAGCAGACAGTTCAGACTTTGGAAACAGGTCGTGTGGACTTGATAGCCAATCAATGGCTTAAATTAATCATTTGAGTGCTGGAACTCTGTGCCAAAAATCAGGAGACACTGCTGTCTTCCAGGACTGACTGGAGCCAGCCTCTACTGCACCAGACAATTTCAGCTTTTCCATGACAGCATTTTTAACTCAAAACCACTAAATCACAGAGTAACTACTACAACCAAGTAACATAAAGCCTGCAATGCAAATATAACTACCAATCTCTCTCAGAGCTGCCCTCTTCATAAGTGCTCATTGTTACAGACCTGATCAGAGAGACTACACTTGCTTATACTCTTGTAAAAGCATCAGCCTAAAACCTCATCATTGGGTTTCAAAAACGGCATCAATAACCATTAAACCTCCTCCCCACCTTTCTCACTTTTCTCTTAAGCACTGAAGAGTGCTTATATCAGCAGGCTGCAGATCAATGTGAACCTCAGTTTTCCATTTTGGTTTCCCTCATACAGAGCCATCATAAATCGAACACGAGGGAGAAAGCAAGGCGCTCTCACAACTAAGCATTCTGCTGCTGGTTCCGGGCAGAGAGATGGGGTAAGCCGCTACTTGTACCATACTCCAAAGCCTGGGGGAGAGCACCGTTACAGCTTTGAGAATTCCCACAACAGCCCCGTGGGGGGGGGGGGTGTAGTAAGTAAACAGGTACACAGACACCAGGAGCAGCAGTATGGCTACCTGAGGGAGAATACCCACAGACTGCACCAGAGCGCTGTCCACAACCATTCTTCATCCACCAGCTAATTTTTTTTCCACATACAAAGGTTGACAGATAAAACCAAATAACCACACCCACACTGTTCTTCACCAGGGTTGAATAGAACAGGTGTTGATTAGTGATACTACCATTTTCAGGGGGGTCATTCCTAATATCCTCAGATCAATGTGTATCTGTCATAAATTGCTGAATTTAGCATATGGAAATATAGATAAATCTGCCTTATGAGACAGGCACAAGACAATAAGCAAGAGTCAAACCTAGCCCTGCAGAAAGTGCATCTGTGGGCTACAAGATATGTCTGTATGGGAGATGTTGAAACAGCGCACAGTGAAGAAGAGAGAAGTGGAAGTGACCCTTACAGACACCTGTATCCTTCATGCTTTGATGGACTGGAGATGAGCAGATTGGCCCTGGGGGGGTGTAATGAGGGGTCGCTGCGGGTGGGCTGGGGGACATGAATGGAAGAGCAACTGAAAGGTGGTTACAGGAAAACCGCTTCCTCACCACTAGTCCGCCAGTCCACACACACATGGGCCTGACAGTTAGTGGAGGGAAGGTCTGAATGAAGCGGTTGAGGTCACATGGTGAGAGGAGGTGACAGGGGGTTGGCATGGAGGGGGCTGGTGATGATGAGAAGGGAAGTGGTTTGGGGACAGCGCAATTACCAACATGCAATGGATGCAGTCTCTGATGCCTTTTTCTAAATTTTCACTGTTTTAAAACTGATCACTGCCGTTGTGCAAGGGGAGAGGTGTGCTGCTATGCCTCCTACCCGCAGAAAACCAGCCACTTTTCACACATTTTTTGGGTGTGTAGGACTAAAGATAATTATTATCTGAGCTCTGAAGGGCCCATACTCTTTGCTGTATCATCAATGAAATCTCAGCATCCCTGTACATTCAGATCATGTACAGATCACTGTCAAGTTAATGAGGACAGGTCATGGAAGACACACCTGACCCCTGCTGGGCTTATCAGGGTTCAGATCCACAGTTACAGTACACAGCCTGGAGGCCAGCCTTCATAGGGCATACAATCTCTGTCCCTCAGTCCACCCCACTGACCCCAGCAAACAATCACAACCCACCATGATAGTAATCAAACAGTATTAATCACATTGAGCCTAGTGTCATTAAAGAGAAAATGGTACCTAGAAACAACAAAAAAATAACAGATACTCTGACACACTATATCCTGCATCCTTATTCAATTACCTAATAACCTTTTACCGATTTCTTTTTAGAGTAGTGAGTTCACCGGCTTTTGCATCAGGTTTACACAATTATTTATTCCAGGATGTGTGTTTAGTTATCTGTAATCCATATGAGTTATGCTAAGTAGTGGATACGGGAGAAAAGAGGGCTTTTGCCAAACATGGAAACACATTGTCTTCCTGTTATATGAAGAAAATGAAATTAATGACGATGGTCACCAGCTTTCGTAGCCCTGTGTCTGGGCATACACAGTCATTGGTTTCATCAAGTGATATGAGGTGCTTCATCTTGCATGAGTGGAAGTGGGGAGTGGAGACAGAGGTGTACAGGCCCGTTTACATCTCCCACCTCCACCCCCGCCTGTCCATCCATGCCCCCAACGCTCCATTCATCTTCCCGTTACGTTAGCTGCGGCTTGAGCGCGCTACACTCTCCCTGTCACAGAGTGACACCTACGATGCCAGCAGCTCAGCCGTGGGCGGTGCGGGCAGGATGTGGGCTCCACACATATCACCGCGCAGATACAGTACCAAGGAAAGGGGATTGCAAGAGATACCAAGAACTGCAGCCCCATGGTATGAAAGCATTTCCACACAAACACTCACACAAACACACATGCAACTACAAACACACATGCGTCCTCTCTCAGACATGTGACACATGCCATCACAAACACACACCAGCACACACATGCAATCTCAAGCATACACAGACACACGTGTGTGTGTGTTCTCTCTCAGACATTAACATGCTATCACAATCACGAACACACACAGTCTTCCTTACACATGCAAACATACGTACAGTCAGACATGTACATACATAGACACCAACCCATGAACACCCATACAAACTAAAACACTCAAATAAACACAAAACACACACATTGACATGCAGAGATACTCATATATGCAGAACGTACAAACACACTCATATGTAATTACGTACATACACACATATGCCAACAGGATAGGGGCTAATAAGTTTCACTTTTCCCCTCCACAGATGCACAATGGCATTTTTACACTGTGTACACCGTCACCGGGGCGCAGAAGTCCCACATCAGAGCTCAGAGTGTGCCGCCTGAAATGAACGAACCCCTTGAGCAAACCCGAGGCAGACTCTTATCACACCCTGTCACCACTCAGCCTCCAGCTGATTACAGTCTTGCATTCAGTCCTGACAGGCATGATGAAAAATGTCAAACCCAGTCCGAGGCCTCACAGTGCTGGGCCTGGCGCTGCCGTGTGCCTGCCTGCTCTCAGAACATCAGGGGAAAGATGGAGGTCCCTCTACATGGGCATGCGGGCCCATGTAGAAGGACTGGGGGACTGAAGGGTTGTCTGTTTCACAGTAAAAAGGTGTGCATCAGAGCTCATGGGTGATGGGCTTTATTTCTTTTGTTCATGACTGTGGCGGGCGCTGCCTCCTCGGGGCATGTGACAGAACTCATCTCACCCTCGGCCTGCTCGATCCCATGCTGACTGGCCTGGCTGAGATCCTGTCAGCTCATATGAAGCAATCACACCACACAGGTGCCGCTGTTCACCCCCCTCCATCAGATAGCACCATGAGCACTGGCTCTTACATCACAAGCCTAACCCACACAGCTAAGGCTTTGTAGTTGAATGAATTATTTGTTTTTTTTTTTTTTTTTTTGGTTGTTTCATCACTAGACAAACCTGACATTTCAGTAGTAGTTAGAAGCTGCTCTTTTTTTTTTTGGTGGTTATCTCTTGATCATAAAGCAGGGCTGTCAGACAGACACAACGCAAAGTTTTCTGTTAAATGGCACAAGCAATAGTCAGCAAAGCCTCAAGATAAATGAAAAGAATGCAAGTTTATGCAAAACAAACACAAGTCTGCATCAAACTTATCTGTCAGTTCTATATGAGGTGGATGTCACACAAGGCATTACATAACATGCCATCTCAGTAGACAGACTGGCTGCGCACAGTTGTGATGAGAATGGATGGAACAGTAGCATGTATTGTTAGCATGCCTATGCTTGGTAGGATGTTCTAACACAACTGAGCATATTATACATGTATCTCATACATTGATTGATGCACTCATCTTGCCCAAAGGGTATCATTTATGTGCAGCAGAGCAGAATGAATGATATGAGGAAGCCTTCGGTCAGCAGGCAGTGCAGACAAAAACAAAGCGCTGCTGCTGCACAGGATGGCCCGCCCGTCTAATGAGAAACATGTGCACTTCCCCCCCTCCACCAATCAGAGCCAGGGGCCTGCTGAGTTCTCTCACCAATCCAATCAGAAACCGACGCAGATCAAAGAAATCTGCACAAAATTCCTCCCATGATGAAATAATCATGGTTATAGCCAGCTCCGAGTGTTTCACTCAGCCCGTCTCAGACTCCACTACGGTTTCGTAACGCTGTCGTTTTACGGTCCCATGACCCAGCCAGGAGGCTAACGCTCAGAATAGATCTTATGAGTCCGGCCACTGTAGACCTAATCCCATACAAACAGCACAGGAGCCTGAGAATAGGATGACCTCCCCAGTCTAGTCACATACACACACACACACACACACACACTCACCCGCTGTGTCTGCCCGTGTAGGTGTGGAGAGAGGGAGGTGGGCACAGGGTGGAGAGGGCCTCTGTCTTTTCTTTCTCTCTGTTTCCCCCTCTCTCCCCCTCTCTCTTTTCCCCTCTCTTTCCCTCCCTCCCTGGTTCCTGCTCCTCAGCTGTGCCTCCTGGCAGCTCAGTAGAAATGCTGTCGCCCCTGAGAGACGCAGTCCATCTGGCAAATAAACATCATCCTCGCTGATGATTTTGAGGACACAAGAGTAGCCGTAATCTTTTTCTGTTCTCTTTCTGCCTCTGTCTATCTCTCTCTGTCTCTCTCTCCCTCTCACTCTCTCTATTTCCCTCAATCCCCTCCTTGTAAAAATAACTATAGCAGCTCCAAGGATGCTGCAACCGGAGATCTGTGTTCCAAGATCCAGTTCCCTCCCCCTGTCTGTGCTGCCATTGGTTGGTTGGGATGTAATCTCTGGGCCTGGTTGGTCTAGTCACGCTGTCTGTCTGGCTTTATGGGGATGAACACAAGCTTTAATGGTTCAGCACACCAGATGCTGTCAGTGCTTGGGTCTTGATTGTATCCGGGTGGCTGCCCCTGGGAAATTAACCCTTTGATCCCCACCCCCCATTTCCCAGTAGCATATAAGGAATTTGTGAAAGAAGAAATGTCTCTTTGTGCTGGGAGCAGACCCGGGTGGTTTTTTTCCTGACCTTTTCTTGAAAGACAAGCGCTTTAACATGGCCACCACTGACCGCCTGTTTATGTCTCTCAAAGCCAAATTCCTCAGTGAAACATATGTTGTGAGTCTAGTCAATTTTTGAAAAACTAGGTCATACATATTATCGTAATGTTTGTTCTTGTCTCCTGTGCAGAAAGAAAAAACAACACATTCATGTCAGTGAAACTAAATTTATTACAGACACAGATTAAATAAAATGGAAGAATTCCAAACCACAAAAAGGTCAAACCTCTTTTCCGATACACAGGTAAAAGTTAACCAGAATATACTGCCTGGTGGGACATTATATCAGTTTATTCACCATCATAATCGGGGGCACAAACACATTGTGTCCTTTGCAGATAAAGTCTTTCTCTGGGCTTCATTTTTCAATGTTTTTTATCCAGCTCAAGTTAAAATGAGTTGTAGGGTAATCTGTATGTTATTTTTCAGGGAGCAGTTGTAGGTTTCCTTTAAAACCTGTCCCAGTCCACGGGGCAGGGTCTCACTCCAGTGCTATTACTGTGCTCCTTCCATACTCTGCATCCTCTACATTGTAACACAGAAATGTACATTATTCACATTACAAATTTCATTGTCTCCTGGTATGCCTTGGGTGATATGTTTCTTAGCAGGTGTTGTGTTTAACCAAATTAACAAAAATGTTGCTTCATTAATGTGGGATGCATAAAGTCAACAACTAATACCTAAGTGAATATAGCATTCAGTAAGTTATCAACCAAGCGTATGTATACATTCAGTTATTTTAAAATATTTATCATACAATTTTAACAGTATTTGATGTTTCATGTTACATGACATTTTATAGCTGCAACAGTACTTGACTTTATGAATATACTTGGAAAATACTCTTATACAATCAACAGCTTCATGCAGCATTACAAACACTCACTAGATTTACAAGGGGCTTGCCATTAAGTCTTCATTTACCACATTTTGTGCTTACAAAATTAGTCTTGTAAAAAAAAAGTTGGGCTTGTAAGGGAAAAGCCTATTTCCTAGATAGATAAACATGTTGTTTTTGTTTAGTGTAATTTATTTCTGGACTTTTATTATAAGAACTTCATTTCTTATTCATCTACTCTGTCTTGCATTCTTCCATATTATATATCACAATAAATGTATTCATAATATCTTTTAAAAGTATAAGGTAAATTTTAAAATTCTAAAAATTCTCAAATAGTTACTTAATACATTAAAAATACAAGCATTTTGATTCTTCTTCTATTAAATATTTGGAATGCAAAGCTTTTCATTAGCAGTGCATGCTTGTATGTACAAGATGGGTACAAGATTCAGTTACAAAAAAATAATATTTTCAAATCAAATACAGTTGTACATTTGAACTGGTTATGAATGGTTATGAGTGTATTCAGAATTTTTTAGGATTAGGACGTCAGGACTCATTGCTGAAAATGAACAGTAAAACATTTTTCATATAATTCATCATTTTATATCACTATTATGGCAATGTAATATACAGTGTCATAACACGCAACCATTCAGAATAGCATCATAATTTGGTTTTAAAAGGTAGTAGCATCAGTCATTCACCTGAAATCAGGTTCCCAGTAAGAAAACTAAATGCTCTCCATGTCGGAGTGTCATAAACTTCCCATAATGTCCCACTCTTCAGAACACCATTTAAATGCCTCAGATTTGTGTGGATGTATTGAGTAAACGCCTCGACAGTGAAGAAAGTCCATTCTGACTCAATTACAGTACCAGAAAATAGGCTAAATAATCTTCCTTGTTTTTATTATTTTAAATGGATATTTGCACATGTATTTGGTGAAAAAAATTATTTGCTTATATCACAGACATTTGAAATTTCATGAAGATAGGGGATACCTACACTGTACAAAAAAATCTCTGTCTTAAGGAATTCACTTACCATTATCCACTGTGCTAACACTTATGATGTACCATGCTTTTTTTTTAGAGTACACCTGCCTTGCTCAAAAGACTGTGCTGTCGGTTCTGTAAGCAAATTGCACAAATTGCTGTGAGCTACTTGTGTAAATAGTGCCATCTAGTGCCAGTCACTCACATGTGTCTGCTCGTTTTCAGCAGCTGCTGACAAAGCCACACCCTCTCATTTAATATGGCGCTTGATTCCCCTTGATTCTTGCCGTAAGTCGGAAGTGCAAGCCGCCGTGGAAGGTACCCAGCCACCGCTGTAAGCTAATGATACAGCGATTGTTGAGCCGGTGCCGGCGATTGATGAGCGAATGAGAGTCGTTGTACGCGCCTGTCTATTGACTCATTTAACATGATCATGTATACAAATATACAATAGTATATGCAAATTATATGAAGATATGTTATTAATACGTATGTACTTGCTTTGCATTGAGTTACGTTTTTCTCTGTCTCGGGGTAAGGATAATCGGTTTGAAGGCCAATGATAAAGACTATGCAATTCACTAAATCATTTAAATCGACATTGTATGCGCATCAAAAGATTACCTGTGGTACATTCATAAATGAATGTGGCATTGTAGTTGCTATTACACATCCTATTCGCTACGCGGCAGTCTTTAGATACCTGAGTATTTAGTTATCGTTTGGTTTGTCTTCAAGGAAGACAAGTGAATTTTGAATGGAAAGAGGAGCATGGTTGATGTAACTCCCAGAAACTGATTGAGGATCAGCTAACTCAGCTGAAATTCTTATCAAATATTTACGTTCCAGCGGTTGCAGCTGATCTAGAGTCAGGGCTTACAGAGAAACGACCCCTCCTGAACGTACAGGACTTCTCAGAGGCGTGAGACACTGAAACATGTATGTATTGTAACGATGTCTAAGAAAAGCACATTAGCTGGTTATAGTATTTCAGATAGAAGTATGTGTTATCAAAAACATTGCTGTCTAAAATTTTAAGTGTAAATGAGCTTTTTGCCAGCTAACTTGCTACAGCTTATTCGTTCTACAGCTGTACCGCTACTTAATGATTAGTTTAAACCTGTTAACGTTTACGTTTTAAATCTCACCATGTTGTTTAAATTTGTTAAACTGTTTTTTAATCTTCCGATTTGTTCAAAGAGCAAAGTTATTTAACGTGTCAAAGCAATGAAATACAGTCTCGCCCAAAATCAAGTGGATGTGATAAGTAATCATGCAAACAATTGATTGCTGCTGAACAGACAGTTTTTAACTGGATATTACAAAAGCAATCTAAGTTGTTGCACTGTAAATATCGTGCTTTTTAGCACGTTAATTAATCGCTAAAACATTCTGTAACCCATTTAGCTATTGCATTTTCTTGTTTCTGTTTTGGCAATTTGCACCCTGGAGTTAAACCCAACCTAACTGAGCCAGTGGCTAATTTTGGTTGTGGTTTTGTTTGCCCCTAAACATCACATAAGTGGCTTCCTATTACTGCTAAAACAAACTCGGGCATAATAACTTCCGGGTGAACAGCTTGTTGCTCTGGACCTATACAGTGTATTATACCAAAGAAATTGCATAAAGTTCCTTTTATTCAAAACTAACTGAAGTTGCGTGTAATATAAATTACTTGTGTTTTCCTATATCATTATCTGCTAATCTAGAATGACGCGATGCCCTGTTGATTTTTAGAGGTTATGTCATCTTACTCTTTCAAGTGTTAAATACATGCTCACATGTATATGTATTAGTACTAATATATGTATTATGTATAATATATTATGCATGTATGTAATAATATATGTACTAATTAATACTACTGTTCACAAAGCACCTGTTCTTTTACCACCAAAGCTATTAACATGAGCTTGCCTATAAGGTGGAAAGGTTGCAACAGTTTCAGTTGCAGCAGTAAAAAGAAGAGGAAAAGGATGTGTGAATGATGTGGACATGTATGTGGCTGAGCAGACTCAAGGTTGTGGAAGTACAGTTTCACATACACTGCTTGCTCTGACCATCTGTTGTAGCGCTTATTCCACATTTTTAGCACCATCGTAGTGAAGAGCTGTATTGCAGAGTTAATGGCTGTTCTGATGGATTGAAAATGCTCTGTTTTGTGGATATAAGCCTAATTTGTGGATATAAGTCATTACATTACTGTCATCTAGCTGATGCTTTTATCCAAAGGACTTTCAGTTGATTAGGCTGACCAGGGGCCAATCCCCCCTGGGAGCAATGTGGGGTTAAGGGCCTTTCTAAGGGCCCAACAACAATAGTGTCCTTGTTGTGGCTCGACTTGGTGACTTTAGCCACCTAACCTCAGGGGTCCCAGTCATGTACCTTAGCCACTAGACTACAGGCCGCCCCTAGTCCAGAGTTGCCACTGAGTACATTGCAGTACGTTTGGGGGCTAAAAATCTATTCAGACATAATGCAAAATTAAATTGAGTCAGGATATCAGACCCATAAGAGAGCTCTGTCATCTAAATACAATGGCTTCTAAACAACAGCATTGTTTTTTTTTTTTTACCTTGTCATTTACCATGCTTCAGAAAAAAAACAATGCTGAGCTCTGTCATCTAAGCACAATGCCTTCTAAACAACAGCATTGTTTTTTTTTTTACCTTGTTATTTACCATGCTTCAGAAAAAACTGAGGCTTCCATATAAGAAACTCATTTCCGTATTTGAGTGTGAGCCTTCATTATAAGCATTTTCCAACAGCTTTCGGTTAAATGAGAGATCAACAACATGCAGAACGATATATATATAAGTATGTGATGCAGATTAGTGGTGTTTTTTTTGTAGAGCACAGCTATCATGACCTCATCTGTGCATATTTCCTGGTTGTATGGTCATTCGAATGAGAATGTATGTGGAACTGTCAGTGCAATTCATACTTCCTCTCCTCTGTTCGGCATCTACTGCTCCATCTGCTTTCCTAGGTGAGTTTTTCATAGCCACCATCATTGAAGTGTTAGGTATAATTTACCTAACAGGGTTAGTAATTATTGATTTAATGGGGATCAAAAGGGCTATTTAAAGTAATGTATCTTTACTGGTTACATTTGTTAGTAAAATAACAACAGGCAGTTGGGTGTGGTAGGCAATTCTAATTGTGTTTAATAATTATGAAAGGTGGTGTTCATTACAGTCATGAGAGCAGATTTTCATCAGGATTGTTTTTAATTCTATGGCCAGTGACACATCAGTCGCTGAGGACTCTGATTGGCAGTTATGAATTGTTTTGGGATATGAGCCAGTATATAATCTTCCTGATGTACATTTGGATGTGGTTTCAACAGGTCTGATTTGAATGTGGCGTAACTTAAGCTTCTGTTTTTTTCTGCACATAAACGTATTTACTAATCGCCTGTAAAAAGTGTTGCTGCTGCTACTGAAATTTCCCTCCACTCTTTCATGCCATTTAAATAGCACTCTCTGATTAAAATTTCAAACATTGAGATTCATGATTTTCTGACTCATTGAGCTGTTGGGAATTTGTTGTGGTGGTTTATTTGTTTCCGAACAAGGACAGCGGAAGGAAGATGACATCCTCACTGCCAGTGATGTTTGTGTAGGTGTAAAGCTCCTGTTGTAGCGCCTGCACTTTTTTAGTGTGGGTAATGCATACTGTGTATGATCTGTAGCTGTGTTTGAGTGGTCAGTGTGAGGCTGTGCTGACTGTGAGAGTGGTAGTCCACACAGGGATAAAAAATTTCACTGCTGACTACAGAAAACAATGTGGACTTCAGGCAGTATCAGTAACAGTATCAGTGCCTGTTCTAACATAAGGGTAAATGGCTGCTTAAGTGTACCAGTGTACAGTGCAGCACACGTGTGCATGCACGCATGCATGCATGTCTGTCTGTTTGTGTATGTATGTTTTATTTGTTCCATTCCAGGTATTGCAGACAGAAGGGTTTTGTTTAATTCAAATATTATACATGTATTTAAGCCTCTCACTGTTAAGGTTTCTTGTGAAGTAAGACAGAGATAAAACTAAGGTCAGGAGAAATTATTTGGATGGATGCAGTATTAAAACTTCTCAGAAGTTTAATATCATGAAAAACATATTTTAGACTTGAAAGCTGTGTAGAAAATAAGGGAACTTGAAGATAACTAAAATAAAAACAATATCTCGCACATGCTGTGAGGACATACAAAGCAGAATTTTCCAATCATGTTGACGTCCCTTTTTTCCTGTGTGATCTTGTGCACCAGAATGCTTTCAGAATGAGTCTGTACATTTGGGCAGCTTTGTGAAATTCAACAGTGGAGCAATGCAGGACATAATTCCTTCCTTCCTGAAAACCACGAAACTCATGGCACATAAACAGCTCTCAAGTGCCTGCTTTTTAAAGTTCATCACATCTGTCAGTTATCTTAAGTCTTCTGCTGGCAACGTGGTGGCCACCCGCCTTGACACTAAATCCTGAGATCAGCTTTAACGAAGGCGTGTGTGCACGCTTTTTTTAGATGTATGAAAACAGAGATGTGCATGATGGTGTTTCATTAAATATTTTTTGACACGAGCGCTATTGAACCGATCTCCTACCCCTCGCCTGGAGCAGCTTGCATACCATCTTCGCAAGTAGCTGAAACAGAAAATGGGTCCACAACAGCTGAATGCTACACAGCTCTTTCCTTGACTGGCATGTTAGTTGGGAATACGGGTCGCCCATGGTTGGTTTGCCTGTTTTGGTCACGTTTGTTTTCTGTTGTTGTTAAGTTTTGTTGCAGTGTATACTCTGACATGGTCTGTTGACCCTTGCACTGTCATAGGGCCATGAGGTTTGACCACTTCTCCCTTTCCAGCAACTATATGCTCAGGTTTGTAAATGGGTTACAGAATAGGCATGAATGTAAAATTTGAGCAGGTCAGTCTGTCAACCAAATGCATAAATAATGACATAAAAATAGTGTGGGCAGGGCGGGGCCCGCAGTAATGCGATAGCGCTAACACGCATGCTGGAGTCAGTCTAGTCAGTTGCCATTCGAGGCTGGAGCCGGGTGTCGGGTGGCGGCGTCTTGCTGATCTTCACTGTGCGTGTCGGGCCGCAGGTGCGATGACGAGGTGCGGGCAGTCCCCCTGCACAAGAGGCCGGACCTGGTGGAGGCCTGCGCGGACCTCGTCAACTCGGAGTGGCAGCGGAGCCGGGGGGCCCGGGTCCATGCCCTGCAGAAGTCGTGCCATGAGTTCCCTGTCTGCCTGGTGCTGCTGCAGGGGGCCGGTGATGGGGAGAAGCTGCTGGGCCATGCCAGGCTGTCCCAGGTTGTGGGACACAGTGGGAGCCTGTTCGTGGAGTCGGTGGTGGTGTCCAAAGCCCAGCGGGGGAAAGGCTATGGCCGCACCCTCATGGAGGCCGCAGAGCGCTACGCCAGGGGCAGGGGTTTCCAGAGGCTGTGCCTGACCACACACGACAAGCAGCACTTCTACGCGCACCTGGGGTACGTGCTGTCCCAGCCGGTCCAGAACGCCGGAGCCATGACCAGCTTTGTGCCCATGGAGGTCTTGCAGAGGTTCTCCAGGCTTCCAGTAGCCGAGGGCCCATCTGTATCTCTGAACAGTTCTGAAACACCCTCGTCCCAAGATAGCCCGACACCCGACTTGACCTCAGTTCCTCATTTAGCCTCTTCAGGCACAGCCCCTCCTCACCCACCACCCCCTCCTCCACCTCCACCTCCACCTCCTCCCCTCCTTCCTCCCTCTTCTCTGCTGCTATTTGCCCCTGCCTCTTCTCCCCCTCTTCCCTCTAACTCTTCATCCTCCATTTCCTCCTCATCTCCACCCCCTCCCCCCCTCCTCAGCAGACCTCTTTACCATCCCACCCCAAGGTGCAGACTCTGCTAGAGACTCCATACAAGGATGTCAAGGGAACACCCATTTTCTGGATGCACAAGGACATATAAATCACTGTGAATAACAATGAGTCACAGCAGCAAAGTCATGCCCACTCAGGACATAGGTTCAAATGCATCAGTGCCTTCCTTATTTAGTTGTACATTAGTGTTTTTAAAAGACAGCCTAAATTACACTTTTTTACACTTACAGTTTTTACTTCTCTTTTTCCTCTCACCCACAAACAGTATGTTATCAGCTCCTCCCACAGATAATCTCCCCTCAGACTCAGGAGGAAGTAGCAGCATGACTCCTCCTATTCACAACAGCTGCAACACCAGTCGCATATTGCCAATGCGATCACAGGAGTACAGTGTCCACATATGACCAGTCCACGACTCTGAAGGTGTCCTTCTGGCCAGGGGACTTTTCTGGAGAGCAATGACACCATGGGTTTACTCATCCTTTTTTTTTTTTTTTGTTGGTTTTTTTTTTTGGTGAGACTGAGTCAAACTCTGCCTGTATTTGTATTTAGCAGATACACTTATTCAGAGTTACACAGTTTACATTGTCACACAATTGTCACAACCTGGCTCATAAGGCCATGACAAAAGAGGGAGATGACACAGGGAATTACAGGGCAAAATCTGAATTTATCATTAATTAAACCGAAACGCATACAAAAAGAAAAAAAACCGTGTGGAAGTCTGTAAGCTATCAGTTATGCATGTGCATGAATGAGTGAAAAGTGTAGTCATAGTGAGTGTTGTTCAATGCAAAAAGCCAAACAAATAAACGTGCGTGGAGAAGGCAAGCAAGCGACTAAGCCAGCGAGCCCACTGGAATGGGAGAAAGCAGGTTATATAGCATAGCGCACTCCATCCAGGTGTGCCTCAATCTAAGATGGCTCGTCCCAGCTCCGCCCACCAGCCTCCTGTTCCAAAATGAAAACGCAAATACACAGGAAACCGGCAAGCGGATCCAGGCAGCCGTAACACTATCCATTTATACATCAGGACATTTGCTGAAGCATTGCGGATTAAGTATCTTGCTGAAGGGTACAACAGCAGTGCCCTACCTGGAAATCCCCTCTGATCTGCTCCCTAACCATTATACAACACTGCTGCCTATGGCCTTCCTACCATCATAGACGGTGATGGCAAAGCTGGGACTTAAACTCCCAGATACACACACTCCACTGCTCCACCACAAACATGTGCCTTCACTCCATGCAGTACCCAAGGTCATATACCAGTCTTTTTTATGCAAGATGTATCCAATTTCTCCTTAGACTCCAAGCACAAGAAATTGTGGTTTAAACACAAGAAATTGGTTATGGATCGGATTTATTTAAATCCAATTTGAGTCGCATCTGGAAGTAGTTTGGGTTGGATTCTGCCAGTGTCAGATCTGTGTGTAAGCGTTCCAGCATGCATCATCTTCTGTCACCAACATTCTACTGATACCTAACATCCCATAATAAGTATGTGGGAATCACAAGACACCCTGCTGTAGAGCTGTTTGTCATTTTGGATGGAACACTGAGCGCAACAACTATGGGAAATTTGATCTGAGTCAAAACGCATGGAATCGGATATGCAAACCATCAAAATCATGTGTGAACAGATGACCACATCGGATGTGCAGATATCTTATTCTGGAACTTCAGCAGGCTGTGCGGGAGTCACTGAAAAAATGTAGAAACCAAAAATCTAGGTCTTGTTAGCTGCCATTGCGCATATAGAACAAATCCATATAGTAACCATACAAGACCATTTGTGCTTGCGCTAAATACTGCCCTTATTGGTATTTTCATATCTTGCCAGTGAAACCTCACAAAGCAAAATAAGGCACATAAAATCTGCTCTTTTGTTTGTTTTGTCATGTTTTAGCCATAAATTAAAAGTGTTTATAACTCTTAATGTGTCTTGTCTTACTTGGGAAATTGTCACGCTTATCTTATTAGATAAGAGGATGAACTAAATGTGCTACTTCCAAGAAAACTTAAAAATTCTAAATAATTATATTGACATGTTATGAGTTTTGATGTGTGATAGTCATATTTAGGTAATTTAACATATGTAAACATCTGAATTAGAACATCCTGTTTTAGTCTTATTGGCTGTATCTAATAACCACAGAAATTATTAGAATTCTTTTTACATCTGTAAGTTTCCTTTATTTCATGAGAGGCCATGATTGTTTTTTCCTATTGAACTACTTTTACCTCCAAGAGATCTCACAGTCCTTAGTCAAGTGACAGCCTCATATGTGCTTACAGGCCAGTTGCCTCCCATCTTTTACCATGGCAAACCACAAGACGATTCAGCCAATGAGTGAATTCAGAGGTTTTGTCACTGGGCATGGACATGTGACAGGATGAGTTAGTAATCTACATCATGATATTATGTGTGTGGGCGCATTTGTATGCATGTTAGTATGTGTTTTGTATGTTTTACAGGGAGGGCAGTACAGACAGTGCATGTGCCAGGCTCTTATTCAGGATCTGGGGGCTGTTATGTTTGCTCTCCTCAACCTTGCCCTGCTGGGGGTGGCTAGCACTGTCGCCCTGCAGCATCCAGAGACAGTCGTTTTGGCTGCAGGACCCCTGGTGGAGGGCAGACCTTTTGCTGTGGTCTGGAACATGCCCACAGCTCACTGCCAGAAGAGGTACGGGATCCATTTCAATCTGAGTGCCTTCGACATCATTGAGAACCACCATGAGGAGTTCCTGGGCCAGAACATGACCATCTTCTACCACAACAAGTTGGGGCTGTACCCGTACCTCACTCAAGGGGACGTCAGGGTCAACGGGGGTGTACCACAAAAGGGTCTCCTGAGGGCGCACCTGACCATGGCCGAATGGCAGATTGAAGCTCTGCTGTGGCCCCGCTTTCACGGCCTGGCTGTGATTGACTGGGAGGAGTGGCGCCCCCTGTGGGTAGATAATTTTGGTAAAAAGAGGATGTACCAAGAGCTGTCAAAAGAGCTAGTGAGAGAGGAGCACCCTGAGCTCTCCAGCAGAGAGGTGATGGGCCTGGCACGCAAGGAGTTTGAGAAGGGGGCCAGGGAGTTCATGTCTGGTACCCTCCAGGTGGGTGTCAACCTTCGACCTGCGGGGCAGTGGGGCTTTTATGGGCTCCCAAGGTGTCCAAACTACCACAAAGGACACCACGATCGTAACTACACAGGGCAGTGCCACACCAATACCGCTGTAAAGAATGATCGTCTGAGCTGGTTGTGGGACAAGTCTACTGCCCTCTACCCCAGCATCTATCTGCCCCGCCACCTGGCTGGGTCTAGCGACGCTGCCCTCATGGTCCGTTTCCGGGTCCTGGAGGCGCTGAGAGTGGCATCGAAGTACCCCTCCTCAGGCACAGCCACGCCTGTGATGCCCTACGCAAGGGTGGCATTTATACACACACTCCAATTTCTCAACAAGGTATAGTATGCACATCTGCAGCTCAAATCTCATAACATCCTTTAGGTAACCTGTAAATTGGGATAAAAATTTCTGCTAAGTGCTATAGTTGTAGTTGGTGCCTGTGGGGAGAATGGGGTTGTGTTTACTTTTAATGATACTGAAGAGGGGTTTCTCCACCCCCTTTCTGCCCCCCATGTCCTTTTGTCCTACTCTATGTGTCCTGTGCAATCCTGTCCACCGAGTCTCATATTTGAAATAGTGCATCATTCCTGGATCTCTCTGTGAAGCCAGGAATAGTGCTCAAATCCAGCAGGGCTTTGTGATGGACCCCCATAGGCCATCATCACTCAAAGTATGGAATTTTCCATTTTTGAAATTCAATATGGACACATGCAGTGGAGTGATCTGCCTGCCGTCTCTAATTCATATGGAGGGTGAATCCTTGTGTTTTTATTTGCTGGTACAAGACTGGACATATTATCATAAAGCAGGAAAGCTCTGTTAAAGTTGTTTTTCTGCTACTTCTGCAAAATTATTGAGCGGTGTTCATCTCACAACGAAACCACTCTATGTTTAAGGTGCCACTGTGCTTTTGAGCAGAGAATTAGTAAGGATATGTTCTTTAGTTTTCCCATGCATAAGTATGCATGCATAAGTGTGTGGGAACATTCATTTTGAAACCTGTGACCAAGCTAGACAGCGGATGCTCTACAATATGAGTGAATGGCACTACACATTCAGTCTCAGACTGTGTTTAAGTTACAATGCATAGCTGTGACTGCAGCTGCACAGTTATTGTGCCAAACTGACTTTTGTTTTTTGTTTCTCTACCTCATTGCATGCAGTTTGCAGTGGTAACTGTGTAGATATAGCTATGTGGCAACAGCGTTTTCCGTTTTCCATTTTTACGTAACTAACCTTGTGTCACTGCAAATCAGCAGTCCTGTATCCTAGTCCTGGTCTAGTCTCAGGATGTAACGCTTTTTGTTGTTTCTCAGCACAAAAAGGATCAATTAAATCAGACAATTATGCAGTTAACTCACTTACCTCACATGGTTTGGGTCTGACCTGTTGTGTAATTCATGGGTAACACAAATACCAGCACCCCCTTTACCTCTCTGAGACTAGGAGTCAGAACCACTGCTCTGCGCTCGTGTCAGTGTAAGTGAGTACCTCTGTAATGGTGATTGTGTGGCTGAGATCTGCTCTCCTGGGTGATTTCAGGAGGACCTGGAGCACACCCTGGGTGAGAGTGCAGCCCTGGGGGCTGCTGGAGTGGTTCTCTGGGGGCAGGTACAGTTTGCCAAATCCAAGGTCAGTTCCTACCTTCTGTTCACACATCTTTCTGTCATAACATTTTCTTTGTTTTCATTATTCATTGGTCATTTTATAGTATAACCCAGATACTCAATATAATATTTCACATAAGGGAACTTTACAGATATATAAGCAATTGTATTTTGTTTTGTTCTTTCATTGTTTTTTCAGTTTATTTGTGCGTTTGGTATCTGCTGTCTTTTTTACTGGCACATATAGTGCAGAGGATCTGTAGGTTTGTGGGATATGCAGGGTGTGTGTGCCAGGTGTGCTGACAGTGCTGTGTCTCTGCCCAGCGTCAGTGTGAGCTCCTGCAGGACTACGTGAACACAGTCCTGGGGGACTATGTGAGGGCCCTGAAGAGAGGGGCTCAGAGGTGCAGCCAGATGCTCTGCAATGGGAACGGGCGGTGTGCACGGCAGGACCCCCACTCTGGACACATGATGCACTTATCCTCCAATCCTGAGCTCCATTGTACATCTGACTCCACCCACAACTCCACCCAGTTCCGCTTGGCATTCCAGTGCTTGTGCTATGAGGGCTGGACTGGGGAAGTTTGCCAGGACAGGATACCTTAAAAGGGGAATTCACTTCTCCTTGTAATATATTTGATAGAGTTTTCAGTTATTTTACCAAATAAATAGTTATGGGGAGTGGGTTGTCAACATTTTCCTAGACAAACAGAGCCCTGAGATGCATTAAAAATCTATCATAAAACCAGGAGAGGTCTCTCTTTAAAATGAGGAGGGAAAATGAATGTAATAATTTATACAATAGACTTTCACTTATAATAACTTACTCAGGGAGGAGATGTAATGTGTCATGAGTCTTGATAAAATAAGTTTTAAGAAATAAAAAAAACGTGAAAAAAAAAATCTCCACAAACTATTTCAGCAGGGCCAAAGGAAAAAGTTTATCAATTTCAGTCTTTATTTGTGCAAATCCAGCCATTATTTATTAAAACTATATTACAAATTATGGTCCTACAGTTAAGGCATACCTTAAGATAAAAGAATAAAGAAAATAATTTACCTGGTTGTCTGGCATCAGGTTCACTCTAAACATGACTGAATATTTTCTGTGAATGAAATGAGTTAAATAAAATATACAAACAGCGTGTGTTTTAGCAGTGATGAAAGAGAGTTTGGATGTAAGTGCAAACAGTCCCAGCCTGTAGGCTCCTGTGTAGTACTCCCAGAGATCCCGCCTCAGAGCCTGGAGCCCCCTATCAGTGTCCCAGGCTCCCCTTCATGGCCGTCAGGTTTCTGCGCAGCTCCTGCAGTTCCTGGATGAGCTGAGAGATCTCCAGGGATGCAGCCTGCCTGTCGCTCACCGCCTGGGACAGCGTGTGCAGAATGCCACCCTGCTGGACTGGGATAGCAACAAATATACACACTCTCATGTACAGTATACAGTACATACATACACACACTCAAGCATAAACATACCCATCTAAGTATAGACTCAATGCCTATGTTTAATGATTAAATTATATTGTGAATTATTTGTAAAGTATTAATAAGTAGCACTTTGGTATGATGAAAATATTAATCATGGACAAAGAGCTGAATTATGTTGTCTTCTGTGTTGCCTCTGAATGCAGCTAAAGGGGAGAAGAAAGGTTCCTAAATGTTAATCACATTTATCAGTGGTGGAAGACCCTGGCTTCAGAAAGTACAAATACTGCCATGGATTCTTAAACCCATGCACTAACCCAGCTGAATTCACGAATGAAGTCATTGACCTGCCTTCATTAGCGAAGATCTGTGCTATTTAGAATCAGCTGGTTATGAAGAATAACATTCAATACTCAGATTGTGCATTTCTGAATTTCAGCGGCTATTTGAGTGTTATCGGTTGCACATAAAGTTGTATGTAATGTTTCCATTTCTTGAGGGGCAGCGAGAGAAAGCATTCTTACCTAAGAAAAAGAAGATGATTAAAAGTGTAATAAACATCAGACTGATTGCCGCACAGCCACATGTGTATCGACACACTGTAGGCGTGCAGCAACCACAGAGCCGTTTGTACCACTGTCGTCTCTTTGAGTACCCTGGTCGACAAACGACCGGCATGTCATGAATTTGAAGGTTCCCATTGGTGGAGGGAATCTGGGGGTGGGGCCTTCTGCTGCCTGCAGGAGGAGAATGGCAGCCTTGACTCTCATGGCATTATCAACTGGTGAGAATGTGTACATTTTTACAATGAACTGCACATTGTTTGTTAATATGCTTGCAAATAGCTGTATATTTCTTTGCATTTTGGAGCAGCCTTGACTCAAATAGATTATTCCTAAGAGTGCATAAATATATGCGTATAGATATTGCACACCACAGTATATTTGGATGATAAAACCAAATTCAAGCACTCCTCATAGTTAATAAGAATGCCACATTCATGAGAGAATATGTTTTTGTCATTTATATTATGCTTAAATGCCACCAGACCATATTTCACAGTTCAATGAGACCTGATTTTACCTTTATGCACCTGATCTGGGTGGGAGCGATGTAGGTCATTAATGGAATCCACGGAATGTAGCTCAATTTCGGTCAGGTCCCGGTCACTGATCCGGAAAAACTCTGGGGTAGGAGAAGGTGTGGTCTTTGTCATAATTCCTGGAGAGTGGGAGAAAGAAAACTTTTTCTTTGTGGTTGTAACTATTGTTATGGGCACTGGAGGTAAAACAAATCACCATGCAAAAAAATACAGACAATGTACAGCCTTACCTTAAAATGTTACAGCACTGTAACCAAAATTAATACATCTGTTTTGCCAAGCAAAAAAAACCCCAATATAAAAAGGACATCCCTTTGGTAGGTACTTCTCCCAACCAAGGCCTGGTTTCCCCAGAACACTCTCAGCACTAAGATCATCTTACTGGCTTTGCATTTCAATGGTTATAACATGATCTTAGCACTAAGAGGGTTTGGGGAAACCAGGCTCTGAGCAATATCAGATAGTTGTTTAATATGATCAGTGATATGACTGCAATCAACTAAGCCTGGTAGAATTTCACAACACCCTGGCCCTGACAGCCAACATCTGCAACTGTACACATGAGAAAATAAGATGTAAGAAAGATTGATAAATTGACAGTTAAATCAATGAACAAGATGGAAATCTAAACAGCTGGGCATCAAGGTTTGAAAATATGGAGACTATTTTTGTAGGATCAGCAAAGTGGACAAACTGTCCTTTATTTTGAGAAAATGAAAGTGCTCATTTGCCACATTGACAAGTCTGACATAAAGATAATGAGTGGAACTACAGTGCCACTAAATTAGCTAATTGATTATAAGATTTAGCGACATATAAGGAGAGGACCAGCTTTGTTGTACATTTACGGGTTCTTAGGAAATTTCCATGATGGAGACAATGGGGGAGACCTCAGTCACTCAACAGTCATATCCAACAAGGAATACTAGACTTATGTGAAAACATTTCACACATTTCAGTAAAGTATTGGAACTGTTTTGCTCATGTGTACTGACAGCTAGATTACAGTATGGTGTTGAAGTTGTTTGACCAATGTATGACAGGGAGCAAGGTTACAGTAAGGTGTGAGGAATATTTGAACCATGTGTGCAGAACACAACAGACAGTGGCCATGTTGCAGTTACTTCAGAAAGGGAGAAAGAGGTCATCCCTAGAAAACTTACAGTAGAGCTGAAAAGAAAAACTGAGGAGAGTGCACTCAGTTCTTACAAAATTTCTAATAAGCAAATGACCAGTTACAGCTTATGAAATTTTGTTGACTTCTTTCATGCAGTACTTTCTTGAGATTTCCTCAGGAGTATGTATCCAGATTCAATTGCTGCTAATTAGGGGTGTGTTAGTTAATTACTGTTTTAAATCAGAGACTATAAAACATATGCAGCTGTTAAACGTGAAACAAGAACTGAAGCGATATAATGCAGTGAGCTTTTCATTTTATTTTTTTGGCTTGGTCAGTAATTTATCAGTGCATATTATGAATAATCGAAGGACTTACAGCCCAGTAATATAACAGAAAGAGGCAAATAAATACACATCTAAGTGAGGGAAAATGACAAAATAAACTCGGTTAAATCCTGTAGACACATGCTGGATTCTGTCCAACTCCTAAACATAGCACTCCAGTTATCTCTCCCTCTGGCATCCCAGAGAATCTGATGCCTGACTCGTCTGGTCTCAGGGCTTCTTTCAGATATCGACCACAAACTGGAGCACAGTGCCCTTGCATTATGGAAACAAAGCTCGAAAACAAGTTTCCAGAATGTTCACGCTTTTATAAGGCTCAACAGAAAACAATGCAAGCCCCTCCTCCCAATCATCTCCACTCTGTCCTTCCCCCTGGCCTTACCTTCGTAGTCTGCCTGCAGTCCACGGTCTCAGGAAGCAAAGAAAAGAAAAAAAGAAAAGTATGTGTGCGTTCAAACACAAAGCCCTGGCTCCAGAGATTTGGCAACAGGAGCTGGAAATTGTGCACCTTTGAAAAAACACATTTGAGACAGCGCACAGAAGAAGTGGGAAATCAATAATGCTCTCAGGCAGCACTCACTCTGTTTTCTGGCTCATGTTTGTACCATCATCACACAACAGCTACTCCAACCCCTGTGTCTATCTGAAAACCCACCCCCCAACACCCCACCAAAGTCAGCCACACTGGAGGCCAGAAGCCCCTCTCCTAAAATAGAGAATGGCATGAGGAGTTATTTTTAGCTGTAAGGGATGATTCAATTATTCAGGCTACAGCACCAAACAGACATTTGACGTGTGGTTTGACTTTTGGCCAGCGTGAAGGCTCTGTTCCATAAAGGTACAATAGCACTTCACTGATCTGAAACTAAAGCTATTTCAAATCACTAGTGGGGTGTCATCTTCCAAGTTACTCATTAATCATTTTAAAGATTAGTTTTCATTGTGAACACATAATGAACAGACGTTTTTCAGAGATGTCACAGTTTCAGGCTACTGATTGCACCCCATAACCAACTAATGGGGCAGCTGCTAAAACATTCAAACATCAACTTGTTCCAATGACGCCTGATAAATAAGTAAATAACCAATTAGAAATATATGTATTGCATACTCCAGAAAAGACCACATTGCCAAGCTGTTTTTGTTTTCGTTACAGCGAGGAATTCGTAAAGATCACATTAAACTGAGGCTTATTTGACATTCCTGTTTTATTTCATCTGTGTCTGAATATTTTATTTGAAAATACGAGTATATAGCGCAAGAGTGAGATTTCGTCGCTCTCTGATTTGTAAAGCAATATTTAATAAAAATACTTTGAATTAATTCTAATGAATAATTCTAATGAATATAGGCTATCTTGTTCTTCTTTTTGTGTTCCTTGCACGCGTGGGTCTTTGCAGTGCTCTTTAATTTTAATTATTGTATTTTAACCTGTACGTGGGTTTGTAGCTGTCCTAACAATAGCCTGTTTCTGAAAATAACGACCAGCAATGCATTACATAATGAATATGCAGTCTCAATAACTGTGATGTTACACGTGGCTGTCATTTGCTTGAGACAACGCCCACCTGGCACCTGCCAACCCCACTGCTGGAAATCGCTTGTCATTTCCTTAAATGACATGTACTGTAGGCCTACTACAGTTAGCTGTCTGCTGTCGTTTCCTTTAATTTTATACCTTTTATAACTTTTCGAATCAATTTTCTGTTTTTCAGGAATTCTTATATTCTCTTGTGTCAGCACACTGAGACATGAGAGGCTGCTTGAAATGCAAACTATGTGTAAGGCAAAACTGAATCGAAACTATAATGTTTTTAATGATTTTTTTATTTGATGCAATTATGTTTGCCCTTCAGGTTCCGTTCATAACGAATTGAAAGCCCCATGCTCAATAAGTGGCAACAGTTCCATCGTGTGGCAAGTGGAAGTATCACTACTCACTGTCGGGCTGCCTGTCTCGAAAAGTCGTAAAAAAACAGGTGTTTACCATTGAAAAGCCGTTTAGTTTCATACACAAACATTTAGAGTTAGTAGCTGGTCCTAGGCAAAGGAGTAATTATCTGCCGTGTTTTATCGTAGTTAAGTGTACCTGGTAACTTATTAGTATTTGTCAAAAATGCAGCATTGACAAGCACTGACACGCTGTGGTGGGGCGCTTGTAGTTTAATCAACTACATTTCCCGAGGTACCTCACTCTAACTACATACAGTTGTTGTCTCACAGTGAGGGCATATTACTAAGTCCGGAGTTCAGAGCTGGATACGAAGGCGAATTTGTAACTTGAGACTGGAAACTTCGTTTGGGGGGAAGACACGATGTTTCCCAGGATGTTCTGCGCGAGTCGGTTTGGATTGGCACTCCGAGTTCAGAGGGAATCCCTGTGGAATGTGACACTTGGTGCGGCGAGGCAAGAGAGACATGCTTCAAGTTCAGAGGTAACTGTAGCAAATGTAGCAAACTGTAGCGAGCTACTGAACAAAATCGCACTAACTAGCGAAAAAGATCAATCGTCTATTATCCAGGGTGAAAGGTGCTAGTACTTTTGGAAGAACTGTCTGGAACGGTGTGTCACTTTGAGTGCTGGGTTCTAAAATAGTAAAAAAAAAAAAAAAAAAAAAAAGAATAGCTTAATTAAATGTGATTTGCTTTACTGTGTTGCAACTGTTCAGGAAGCTACTGATCGCGGCTTTTTCTAGTGTAAACTGTATTGACGTTGTTTTCATTAGCCTAGATTGTGGTGATATGGGTGAAGCTATGCTCAGATAGGTAATTGTGTACTTGTTCACCTATGCGTGAAAAAATCTCCATCTTTTAATGACAGCTGCCTGCAGAAAGCCCCAGGCTGAAGCGCTCTCTTGTGTGCAGCAGATGATGTTTTTATGAGATTCACGAGTGTTCTGATCCTGCCAGAAACGCCAGCCACTGACCCGTAATTGTAGGAACACAGGCTTAATCCCATTGTGTAATTACAGTGTGCATACACGTAAGAACTAGTTACATTTCATTTTATAGAAATTTCTGAAACCCTAGAATGACACAGTATTTAAATGTATTCGCGTTGACACTTGAATAGTTACAGATTTTTTTCGTATGTGCATAGCTATAGATACAAGTTATTAGTACGTTTGTAATGTTCTCTCCATTGGAACTTCCTGAATGCAGCGGAAAAAAGGCAGATTTGAGAATTCAAACTCTTTTGCGATAGCCCCTGTGTAGGTGGGCGTTGTCTCAAGATAATGACACCCACGTGCTGCACATTTTTACAACTCTGTGTACAGTGGTTTAGTAATATGTTGTGATTAATACTCATTTAGGAAATCAATGAGCATAATAATGAAGAGCACTATGTTTTGATATTATTAGCATTACCCCTATGTAGTCCTGCAAATTTAAAAGTGAAGAGTATTGAGATATTGCACTTGCTTGTCGGTTGAGATTAGATGGGCCCATTTTAACTATCGAAATGACTTTGGACTTGTTTCGCAAACTTGTAAGAGAGTTGCATGTTCCCACATGTTGGTTGATAAGCTCCCAGTAGCAGCCGGTTTCTGGACCAAAGATCACTATTGGTTGCAGTTATTGATTCTCCTGAACTTGAGCCGATTACTCTCTGTCCATGTCACCTTGAGCGGCAGTCCAATAGATTACAAGAGGAAGGATCAAATTACCGCTCAGCTTCAGGGTCGCAGGGTTTTAGTACTTTGTATCGCTTTTAATCGCCCCTGACCGTTGTGATCCCCTGTGCCCCAGGGCGCTCTGAAGAAGACGGAACTGTTCGACTTCCACCGGGAGCATGGAGGAAAGATGGTGGAGTTTGCTGGCTGGAGCATGCCGGTGCAGTACAAGGACAGCCACATCAACTCCCACATGCACACCCGACAGCACTGCTCCATCTTTGACGTCAGCCACATGTTGCAGGTATCCTAAAGTGGTGCCTGAATCCTCTCTCTGCAAAGTTCAGCTTCAGTCAAGCATGGACAGCAGGCTAGCATCTCTTTAAGGGAATATTCATTCAATTCATTGAGATCTTAACTTGTATTACAGAATCATTTTGCTGCGTATTGTTATTGGACACAAGAAAACATGGCCTTTGGAATGTGTTCCTTTAATTTTAGTGTACAATTGAATGAGTCCTTAAAGAAAATGAGTGCATTTGATTGAATCTAGCCAAGGGACTTGGGCAAAATGACTTGACTGTAGTTTTGTAGTTGTATTTTGATGATTGGTGTTAAATCCAAAATCAGCAATAGTACCTTGTGCAGGAAGAGAGAAGGGAAGGGAGTTGCCCTTACTCAGCTGTTTCTGTGACCTCCTTCCTCAATTCTTCCGAAAATGGGCCAAATCTTAACCAATCACAGAAATATAATTACTTAAGTGTGTACACATGATAAAGTGGGAATCTTTAGTATGGCTGAATCAGTGTCTTTATTCACAGAAAAACCCTAAAAAAGAGACACGTTGTAGAACATTATGAAAGCTTATAGATTTCTTTCCCTGTCTGGTCCAAGCATTCATCTGAAGCTCAAAGTCCTTGTGACTCCCAATAAGTAATAATTACACATGTTCACACCTCAGGGCTTATAATTACACTTGCTCACAGTCTTCTCCCAGCCTCCTTTTTTTTTAGAGATATAGTATCTGGTTGAAGTCTTAGCCAGATACTAAATTGGGAATTTTTTTATTTCTGAATTAGCCTGGATCAGAGTTAATTTAGTAGTGTAGCTGTAATTGTAAAACAATCAGGACTTGTACATAAACCAAATGCTTTCGGTGAATACATGCCAGTGTATAAAATAATAATATGTTAACATGTAAGCTATGGAAGTGGTCCCTCATCAGGGGTGGGTGGAGGGGATATGTAATGAAAGTCATTAATGTAGGATCTCTGTTTTTCTTGCAGACCAAGATCCATGGAAAGGACAGAGTGAAATTCATGGAGTCTCTCATTGTTGGCGATGTAGCTGAGCTAAAAGATAACCAGGTGTGACCGCAAATGCACACATGCAAGTATCCATGTCTTAAAAATGGAAATAATTAATGGCAAATAAGAAAAACGTGTGTTAAAACTGTTTGCCAATCAAACACAGTTCCTCTCTCTGTGTCTTTTCTCACTTTAATTTCTGTCTTTTGGTCTTGTCTCCCAAGGGCACGCTCTCTCTATTCACCAATGAGAAGGGAGGGATAATGGATGACCTAATTGTCACCAAGACGGACCAGGGTTACCTCTACGTGGTTTCAAACGCTGGCTGTGCTGACAAAGATTCAGCCCACATGGAGGTCAGCAAGGAAATGGAGAGGCAGATAGGCAGAGAAACAGATAATAGACAATGCCAATCAGCTCAAAGTTTTCACTTAATATGTTCCTACATTTATCTCTGGAGTTCAGACACAGAGATGTAATATTCTGTTCCAGAAGTATGTATTGTCAGAATTGAGTTCTGCTTTCCACATTATCTGCTGTAACTGGGAATATTTGGAGAAAAATGTTTGAGCACTAAAAATGCTCTCCAAAAAGCATCAGTCCAGTATCCTATTTGAAGTATATTTTAAAGTTTTGAGTAACTTTGATTTGTGTTTAGGCCAAAATGAAGGAGTTCAAAGCCGCCGGCCATGATGCAGACATGGAGTATCTGGATGAAAGCTTGATTGCCCTTCAAGGTGACAGATTCATTGGATAAAATATGTGCGGCAGGGAACTCTGTGAAATGAGATTACAGTCTAAAGGGGCATCCATACTGACTGCATGTAAATCGGCAGAGAATCAGTGGTTTTATGTGGGGAATCACATAACAGTCACTGCTCTGGTCTCTGTCAGGCCCTTCCATGGCCCAGGTCCTTCAGCCAGGTTTGGCTGATGATCTCAGCAAGCTGACCTTCATGACCAGTGTTCTGACGTCGGTGTTTGGGATCCAGGGTTGCCGGGTGACACGCTGTGGATACACAGGAGAGGACGGAGTGGAGGTATATCTGTGGTTTGTGTGTCTGTGTGTCTGCCTGTTTGCCACATTTTGTGCACTCCTGTGCATACATTTTGGTATGCTAACCTGTAATTTATGTTGACTTAACTTCTTACCAAACCAGCCAAACAGTCTGGATAAAAATGACAACACATAACAACTCTTTTATTTGTCACTTCTAAAAAAAGACTTTATTCCCTTCATATTTTGCATATTGTCCTCTTACTGTTCTTGACCATCTTGTATAAATTCCTCCTCCTTCCTTCCCATGCTAGATTTCTGTTCCAAGGTCGGGAGTGGTCGCCCTAACCGAGCGCCTGCTGTCCAACAGTGAGGTGCGTCTAGCTGGACTAGGGGCACGGGACAGTTTGAGGCTTGAGGCGGGTCTTTGTCTCTACGGCAACGACATTGATGAAACCACTACCCCAGTGGAGGCCACCCTGGTGTGGACTATAGGTGCGTCTTACTCAGTGCGTTCTTCACACACCTTGTCGTTGTCCTGTATGATGTTCTGGTCAGGAGGTGTGCCATCACTACCCTTGTATTCCATTCCTTTGATGCACCAGTACTCTATGTTGAACGTGTGTCCCACAGGGCCACAGGTTCTGCAGGTTTTTTGGTTTCCTTTAATTAGCAGACAGTGTAACCCTTGGAAACAAGGAGTGTATACTCATACGCAATAAACTTTAATTACATGTGTTGAAATGTACCAAAAACCTGCGAGCATTGTGACCCTGCAGAACTTAAGTGTGATTTCACTGCCTTGTAAAATTTAGCTGAGAAAGGATCTCATTCTTAGCAGTTTTATTTTTTAATTGGAAAACACTGAATCGTGTGTTTTGAAGGAAAGCGGCGGCGTCAGACCAAGGACTTCCCAGGAGCTGAGATCATTGTCCCACAGATCAAGGCCAAGACCAAGAGGAAGCGTGTGGGCATAGTGTCCACAGGACCCCCTGTCCGACAGCACACCCCCATCCTGAGTCCTGAGGGAAAGGTCATAGGTAAGACACAGACGAGAATACCCGCTCACTGCCAGTAATGCTTCCAGAAACACTCTCACTTCTGTTTGGATGTGCATACCTCATCACAGAAAAGACCCTTGGCTGACAGGGATCTACCTTCGTCACTGCAAGTCCTTCTGATTATAGTGGAGTACACTGCTTAGAGGAAATATTGAATTAAGTAGTGTCGAAAATTTCTTGCTTGATGAATTGATAACTAGAACCTGTACAAAATGGATAATTATTTCATGGCTATTATACCTCTAAATCGAGTGGCACTGTGCTTTGATATTATAATTTACCATATGATATTTCTGTTTAACTAGGATGCGCATATTAAATCTGATATTCTCAAGGGGAGATGTTGACAATGTGTTTGATATTGGATGTTTTTCTCTTACCATTTCTCTATTTACTCCTCTCTGGCTTTCATGTTGCTTCACCTTCCTTATTTCTTCCGCTCCCCCTTTTCCTTCTCTCCTGTCTCAGGTGAAGTCACCAGTGGCTGCCCCTCCCCTTGTCTTAAGCAGAATATTGCCATGGGTTACGTGGAGGCAGCGTTTAGCAAGGTGGGCACACCTGTCCAGGTGGAGGTGAGGAAGAAGGCAGTGAAGGCAGTGGTTAGCAAGATGCCCTTTGTGCCCACAAACTACTACACTGGCCAGTGATGCTGTCTCTCTCAGCCTGAGGATCAGACCAGTAATAATGTCATTTTTCAGGTAGAGCGTTACCACTGCACCCTTTTTGTGAGCACTGCCAACCAAATGAGCCATGTTTAGAACCAATACACAAACACACACACACATACACTCACAAGATCAACACACTATTAAGGAAAGTATTCCTGAGTTTTGGCTGTTGTGTTTATTTTTCATGTAGTTTTTTTGCCTTGATTAACTGCTGCTGTATCAGTCACAGAATTCTCTTTGTGAACTGAAAGTGAGCATGCCTGGTTGTGAGAGAGCACAGTGACTGGGGTTAGAGAAACCTTTACTTACTTAGTTCATGGGGTAGTAGTTAGGAGGGCAGCAGTGTGACTGTTTTCAGGCTGTAATTTGACTACCGCAGTCTCTGAGTGCCTGAGGCCTACCCTGTTATCCTGCAGCGTCATGTTCATAACAGCAGTTTAAAGCTGAACAACACACACCAACACACACTGCCTGTAACCAGTGTTCACTGGTCCAGTTAGTACCTGTTCATTAGCAGGTATAGAGCAATGCTTATACAAGTTTTAAAATATGTCTTGCCAGAATATTCCTTATTTTACATGGCGGTTGAATCATGGTGCCAAAAGTAGAGCGTCTGTTAAAATGTAACTGTTTTTACAGAGTGGGAATTTATTCATAATTTGTTCTTGATCAAACTGAAATCACTGGAAGTAAATGGTGTCTTAAAACAATTATATTTACAATGGATGTTTTCTTTGTACAAATTTATGATAGAGGTAATTGTTATGCAGGTAATTGTCTACAGAAAACTTTTACAAAAAGTTAATAGATGTCAACTGGTTTTGTTTTGTTTTAAGCCTAAACTTTAGAGGCACTAACTATGTGATAATTTTACAGTATCCATGCTGCTGTGTGTATCACACTACTTATGAAGATGTAATTAATCATTGTCTGTCTCCTAACATTCTGCTGAGCAAACAAGTGTGAGATGGATGCGACTGCTCTTCCTTCTGCAGTTTTATCCTCCTTCTTTGGATGCTCCTCCCATCAAATTGGCCATATCAAACCCTGCTCGTTGAATGAATGCTGCCTCTCAGAGAGGGGAACATTGCACTTATGTGAGTTTACAGCTGCAAAGTGTGACCAAGATACATGGATTTTGCCTAACAAACAGATGTATTATAGTTATGATTAATAAAGTAAATAATATTTGTACATTTTAAGATGTTATTTCTTCAATTAAAATTCAGTCAGCCAGTATTAAGTGCTGTGCTTGACTGAGAAAACCTGTTCACTGGCTGTGTGACTGCGAAGTGATGTATTTACATTGTGTTTTCATGTGCTTTGACTAGCTCCTTAATCTCCCAGAATGCCATGCCCGGAGAGCAAATGCCACAAATAACTCAGTACTGAAGTGGGAAGGCTCTGTCCTGAAGTTCATTAACATTGCCTCATCAATGACATCAATAACCACAGTTCTGATCCAGCACAAGAATATTTAAAACATGTACATATTGTAGAAATTAAGATGGTGGACAACACAAGAAAGATGAGGTGCATTGTTTAAGGACTGAGTCAGAGTGTTTCAGCTTCAATAACGGATGTCTATGGACACCACATGCTGTTGAAAACCGCAGAAGAAGCTGCTTTCCATTAATGTGCCTTATAACTTCTCCTGTGTTCTAATATAGCTAGAAAAAGTACTCGTTGATTAATCCGTACATTGTGGTTACATTTACCAAATAATGGGTGTATGGTATATTATGGCAATTGGGTTACCTTGTAATTGGTATTCAATGCATGTAAAATGGTTTAATTACAGCTGATAAGTGAAGGATGCTTTGCATGAGTAGCTCTCATGTTTCCGTGGTGCCACCTGGTGTTTATTCAGCAGTCTTACTACAGTCTGACATTAGCAGAGGCAGAATGACATTTACTACATTCCAACATTGGGCAGGGTTTACTAATAGAGTAAGCACAGACTTTCTCTTTCAGTCTGTCAGCTTTTACCAAGCATGTGCATTAAGTGTTTAGTATGCATTAAGTATGGTTACTTCCTAAAAGACCCTCAATGAAATCTCTATTAGTCCTCAGTTTCCTTCAAAAGTAACAATCTTCATTTATATTTGTGTGTATATATATATACATGTATTCTCAACACATTAAGCTCCATTTGATTGCACACAATCAAAAAAAAACAATCTGCTTTCCAAAAGGACATATGTAGTCTCTCCTCAGGTCAGAGACACAACGGAGAAACTATAGTAATTTGAAAGTCCTTTATTCCATGTATAGAGAGAAAGAAATTTGTCGTTAAGGGTTGGTGCCTGTGCAAAGAGCCACAGTAGATAGAAACACATAATCACTGAGAACCGAGTCATAGGGAGGAACACATGCCCCCCCAGCCCCAAGTTCGAAGGTGTCAATCTTTACGAACAAAAAGAACTGACATCATCATTGGTCAACCACGTATCCAATAACCACACAAACTGTACATAAGCATTGTCTACTTCTCTTTTACATACAGCATGTGAGTTAGTGTTTTTTTCTAGTTGTATAGTTAGGTTATCCAACATCCAGAGAGAAAAGAGCTGCTGTAGAGAGCTTTGAGTTCCTACAAAAGTGCCAAAAAGATGACAAGTTCTAAATTTGGTTCTCCTCACCGCTCTTGCAATGTGAGAACCCCACAGGTGGCTTCTGGAGAATACTGTGAACTGTGTTTAACACCTGTGACTCAATTACATACGCACACAATTAATGGCAGGCTAGAACAGGCACCTAATCCCGATTACATAGAACTTACAACTGTAGAGCTGAATTCTTACTGCTGGTCAGCACGTTTTTCCAGACAGAAATCAAATAAAAGTAAGGACAATGGTAGGCCCCTTCAGCGCTTTAGGATTATGCTTTCCGGACCACCGGAATATTTATACAAATAAAACGCCCCTGCGAACAAAAGTAAATCATCGCAGGAAAAGAAATAGGGTGGTAAGCCGAGGAGAACAAAGCTGAATCATATATATAAATCTTCCATATGCTCAAAGATTCATTCATTGGAACAAACAAAATTTCTAAGTAATCAAACAAATAAACAAAGGAGTATGGAGGGTGTATTGTGGGCAAATCTGAAGTCTACTGATCATTTTTTTCTGTAAAGTAGAACAGGATTTACAAAAAGGACGCGACCATGACTAACCACCAGCACAAAAGGGTGACCTACAAAACGGCGATGCTGTAGTGCTTTCAGCCGAAACCTACTTTTGTACAGGGAAAAAACGCGAAGGATGGAATTCAGCCACCATATTCCAGCAAGAGTGCTCAGAGCAACTGTCCGGTGGTAGGTCTGCTGGAGGACGATTGCTTGCTGAAAGAAATCAAGGAGTGTGGCTATTCCCAGCTGTTTATTTACTCAACTGATGCCAGTTTCCTGCCCCCACCCTCAAAAGCCCAGAGAGAAAAGAAGAAAGAATTTATGGACATTTGTACATTGTGTACTGTAATCTTGGCTTTTTGTCCAAGCCAAAACCTACTGGGGAGTCTGTCCCCCCCAACAGCCAGTCTGTCCCACTCAACAGCTCAGATGAATGTGAGTGTGTATGCGTCTGTGTACAGGGAGAGCCGCATTTTAACTTGTGTGTTTATGTGTGTGCATCCATGTGTTACAATTTAGAGGGAATACCCTCAAGCTGTTTTATGAGACAGTGATTGTGTAAATGTTCAAGAGAATGTTCATGTATGCGTGTGTTGGTTTGAAGGGTACAGTTTGATGGGACAGGTTCAGTCGTCTGTGTTGCTTGTTAAATGGTCGTCCTCAAAGCTGTCCGGTGAGATGCAGAGTGTGTTATGAGTGTGTGTGTATGTTTGCTGGAAGAGGTACAGTTTACTGAGGCAGACTCAGTCTCTGACTCAGTCCTCTGAGTGCTTTAGGAGTTGACAGGTTTTCCTCGAAGCAGTCCTGTGAGAAACAGAGTAAGAGTGTGTACATATGCGTTTGTGTGTTGATTTAGGGAGGGGTGGGTATACTATGCTGGAACAAGCTCAGTCTAGTTTTGAGTGTGTTATTTGTTTGTTTGAGGGTGTTAGGAATTGGATGGGGCATCCTCAAAGCTGATGATACTTGACTCCTGCCCTGCGGGGCTCTTGGAGGTAGTGGCACCCCCTGCTGGTGATGTGGTCTCCCGCCCTGACAGCAGCGGGGTGTCCGTCCGGACCTCGTCTTCATCCTCGTCCTCCTCATCTTCCATGCTCGGCCAGGCCGACTGGTCCTCCACTCTCTTCAGCCGCTCGTTCAGGGCCTTCAGGGCCAGTTGTCTGTGAGGGGGAGGGGGCAAAGAGCATTTCACACCTGTCTGGAGCCTCAGTCTCTATACAAACACAGGTTTGTTTGTTTTTTTTTTAAAAAAACTATTCTCTTAGCTTGAAAATCTCCAAATGCCTGAATTCCAGTCACAAGTGTACAACTGCACATTACAGCCTCTACATGGGAGTTACCTGTAATAATCCAGTCTATGTCTTTGACCATTATATAAAGCCTGCAATACATAAAACTTTTAATAAAGGATAAAATAAATCAAGAATTTCAAAAAATCTACATTCCAAGTAGTTCATGCCTTTCAACGCAAACACATTAAAGAAGCAAACTGAAAAAAAAAAAAAAAAAAACGTGGGGAAACTTCTAAATGAGATCAAAATCAGATTCTCTGCCAGGAAACTATATTCTTACATGGGTAACAGTATGTATTGGGATTCATGCCCTTTTTATTCTTTTTTGACTGCAAATAGAAATTAGCATGAAGAATGCCCAAAAGTATGCCTAATTAAAATTAAATTAAATTAAACTTTCATTATGTACTGCTGACCAATGGGACCCAAACTCTTTTGCATAAACCTCAGTCATCTGTGTTTCAATACACCCTAATTCTATGTTCTGAGAAAACAGCTGCTATGGCATAAAAGAGGCTGACCTTAACATCTTTTTCAGTCAGTCATGTTTGTCAACATTCAGCAAGCTTATTGCTCTTGTCCTTTAACATACCATTAAAGATGTCATTCTACAGGTTTGGCTCATCTGCACATTCCTCTCACCTGAACTTAAACATACCTCTAGTGCTTTGTTCTAGCACATGAAAAAGATCATTGTTGGGATCTGTTACCTTGAGGTCATATGATAATTATCACAAGATTCTGAAACAACCGAAATGGTTATTTTTGAGATAAAAATACAAATAACCTGAGATTTCAACACTACCACCATTTTCAAGGATTGTGTTACCATGAGTTAATGAGTGACTCAACTATGAATTTCCACAGCTACGTAGCCAGTTTTCGTGTGTCAACAATGCCGTGTTTTTCTTTGTGAATTTGTGGCCTGTGTAGTCACCAGTACAACACTCCAGAGACGCAACTGCTTGCCTCTGTAGAAGTACAACACCATCCATTCACTGTGTTAAATAAATAATCTCCATGTTCATCATCAAAAGACAATATTCCACAAAGATCAGCATTGTACCTGTAAGTACCGACCCAATGACATGCTGGCTAAAATGAGTCAGCACCAAACCCTTTTGCACTGAGAGAACATGCTAGCAAGGTCAGAAGGCAGCTAAGGGCACCAACTGCCTTCATAGCCATATTAGCCATTTTATAAATTCTGTGGATGCACCAGTTAACCTAGGGATAGAAAAGAAGGTGCATGCAGTTCATCTGAGGGGAGAAAGAGCCAAATGAAACCAGGAGGGAGAGTAGTAGTATTGCATAAACCTCTTAGTCATGGGGGAGGTGTGACATGTCATCTGATGTGTGTTGAACTGGTGGTGATGGAAAAAGTGAAAAATAGAATGCTGAAAATATTTTTCAGCTTATAGAAAATACATCATTTTTACATCATGTACCACCTGAAACTGACAATCACTTTTATTTTATAAAAGTGACTAAAATGTGAGCTACCATAAAAGAAAGAGAACTGTTCTCACCTTTCCTAACCACAGTTACGCACAGTGAGGACTGTGCTATAGTGAAAGCTTTATAGGAACTATGACCCACTTACAGCCCTATTTGTTCCTGAACCACAGTGTAACTTGTCTTTATATGCAGTGGTTGCATGATCCTCTCAAATTACCAAGAACAAGAATTAGGCTCCCACCTGGTAAATGCCATAACAATATCAGACACACAGTGTTTTCTCACTTGCCAAGAGTCACTTTGTGACAACTCTGTGCTGACTGGGATACATGTTGAGAAACACAGTTTTAGTACCGTTTAACTACTTATTAAAATGGCTGGCATCAATATCCCTCCTCCCCCAAGTACCAGGTACCTGAGGCTAATTCAAACAAAATTTTTCAAGCAACTTCTTCATATTCAAAATTCAGAACAGAAATTTCCCCCTGGGCTACTGTAGCCATAGCTCACAGTGACACACGGAGTGTATGTATCTGAAGAAAAACACTTAGCTTAAGCAAGTTTATGTTCAACTTCACACCAAATGACAGCCATAGATGATGTCTATCATTGAGTGATCTACAACAGTATGGGGTGTAACCATACTTTACGCCCTTATAATGGCTGTGTTGTTGCTTTCATTTGGCCTCATGTCTTACAACTACTGTTTTTAGGAACTGCAGACAAGCAGAATCTAGGGTTTCCACAGGGACTCACTACAGCTATTAATGGTTGTTTTTTGTAGAACTGCATGTGTTAACTCATGGATGTACTTTGTGTACACTGCTTTTAATTAAAGCCTCTATTACATACCTGAAATGTAAAGTGTAAGGTAATGTCAGTCTCACTCATGTCACGAGACACCCACCTTCTCCTCTCAGCGTCCTGGGGGTCGGTTCCCGGAAGGCTGATTGTGATGGAGGAGGGTGCCCCCACGTCGTAGCGCTTTACCATCTTGCGGCACACCTTGATCTTCACCAGAATGCTGTGCACTAGGCCTGCAACCAGCCCCACCACGGGCTGGAGGATCTCTGGGAAGAAGGAGGCGAAGGCAAAGTGGTCCGACATGTCCCCGCGGCCACGGCTGTGCTTCTGGTAGAAGCGCAGGTAGACCCAGCCAGAGAGCACGCCGTAGCCGTAGGCCGCCAGGGGGGCAGTGGTCTCCAGTAGGGTGGTGAGGCGTAGCACGGCCAGAGCCAGCAGCACCAGCATGGGCGCCACCTTGAGGCGGACCTGGGGAACGCGCAGCACCGTCATGTCCCCCATAGTCTGCTTGAGGGCTACCAGCACCCCACCCAGGAATCCCAACATCCCGTGGACTCGGACGGCAAACAGGTAGTCCAGGTTGAAGGTGGCCACATAGGTGAGCAGGTAGGAAAAGCCGGCCAGGAGACCCACTGAGACATTCACCACAGCAAAGAAGATGAGGAGCTCCAGTGCCCCCAGAGGGGCTCCAGGAGCCGGCCGGCAGCAATCACAGTCCCCACACTGACTGCCACATCTATCAGATGCTGCTCAACCACAGCATGGGTCACCAGGGTCCAGATCCAGAAGTTGGGGGGAAAGAGGTAGCCGGGTGTAACCCCCAGAACGTACACAGTGTCCACCGCCCAGGACAACAGGTACAGCAGAAACACTGCAGCACAGATGGCTTTCACCACCACACTGGTGCTAGCTAGTGCAGTCAGGAAGTGCTGTCGGGCAACAGGCAGGTAGCGATTCATTGTTTCTTTTGTTGCTGCGGAGCACACTTCAACAATGGCACTATCAGATAATTTAGGCCTCTAACCTGCCGGTTATCTCAACTGGTCCAATCGACAATGCCGAGGGGGTCAAATGAAAACAAAAAATCCGGCACTTGGATGACGACCAACATCCAGGGTCCAAAGTTTGGCTTCATCAAAGCAAATGACTACCAATAATCAATGTAAAAATAGATAATTAAAACTATGGTAAACAAAACTCATACAGAGACTGACTTTTTAAGAATGCATTCGAGCAGTTCTCGGTAGTTCTTGGTAGCTAGCTACCAAGCCAGCTAAACACATAATCCTGGTGTACACACAGAGTTAACATAAATATCATACAAGTTAACTTGGCAGAGCAGGTTAACTTGGTGTAAACGTAGCTGACTACCAGCCACTTGATTTATAGAGTTCAGGTTGATGTCAAACACAAAGTAAAGTGAATTTAATGTTGCCTAGCTAAGAAATTAGCTAGCTCACTACAGGTAACAACTAATTATTATAACCTTTGACGTTCTACGTAACTGCCCAGTCATAATCACCCGACATTCATTAACTAGCTCGCTAGCTACCTCGCTAGCTGCAACTAAGAAATAAATATTGCTGGCTAGCTATAGATAGCAAATTAGCCTGAATTATCTGGTAAACTAGCAACCGCCTTCTAATCGTTACAGATGCTTACGTTGCCACTTTATTCGCATCATCGGCTGAAAGTAGTGTGCAAGTTTCATCCCATTTAGATAGGTATCCAGTTAAGAAGTTGATTTTGAATTAATTGTAAGCTATCGAGGAATACCTGTCAATAAACCTAGCTGGCAAGCTAGTTCGCAACAAAGTTAGCTGGTTGACTAGATAGGATACTGTGGCTGGCAGTTACATAGAGCTAGCTGGCTAGCCACATGTACCTAAACGTATGACAAATTTATACTACCTTGATAGTCACCTCTTGAACTCTAAATGGTTATCTCGAAAGCATGAAATCTGCTAGCAAGCAAGCGAATAGCCAGCTATCCATGCGAACTGTCAACTCACGATAAGGGAATCAAGATCACCGACTGGCCTGTGATATTTTTTAGACGTCTGTTATCTTACCCCACCGTCAGTGTTCACAAACGACGCAACCTCCTGTTCTGGATGGGATTAGCTAATGTTAGCAAGGTGGCTAGCTTGCTAGTCACAATAACAACTCTTTCCTATGTTTCCGACTTCTTCTCGGCCCAAGGTCCATTGGTTAGCCCGAGGAGTCTGAGTTCCCAACAGGCCGAGAAGATAAATATTTGACTGACAGGAATATATTTTACGAAAAATAAATTCGGGATAATATCTTTGAGTTTCCGCTTGTTCTTGAGTAACTTTATCCAGACTTTCAAAAGAAGATTATCCTAGGTATTTGTCGGTGCAATGTAAAGTCGAAGGCACTCCCAGCATCGCACTGGCGTACGTTTGCGCTGCCACCGTCACCAACACCTCGAGCGTCAAATCACGACAGCGTCGTATGGGATGTGAGCTGTGCACTGCTCATGGGAAATGTAGTTTATTATTATGCAAGCAATACGTTCATGTGGTCACAAGACATTACTAATCACTAACACATACGACCTTGACAATTATGCATAATTATGTCTATCACTTGGATATTATATTATATTATATTATATTATATTACTTAAAAGGCCAGTGTGTATTTCAACAACAGTTTTTTACATTAAAAGACAGGAAGAAAATATGATATGTATTATACATAAAATATTATAGAAATCCCAATTATGCTGGTGCATAATGCTATTTCTCTACAGAAAAGTTTAAATTGTTCTATAACCTATCGATAACAATTTTTGTTGAGTTATTATAATCACAAGTCCAAAGCACTGAGCTGTACAGAAGGAGACTCCTCTCCTTCCATCAAACAGTTTTTTGAAGGAATCACATGTTAAAGTCTAATTATTTGATGCATTACTTGATTAATTTACTATTCATTTTGGTATGAAAAACAAATAAATTGGTACTGTTAAAATTAGTTAAAAAAAAAAACCAGATACAATACAGGGAGGACATAGGATAGAACAAATGAACTGACGACACGGTAGAAAAACGTAATATAATGACACTTAGAGCAGGTGATCAACAGTTCAAATGCTCTCGGCGCACCTGAAGTTTTGATGAACACACTGTCAAGATATGTCTAATGGAGTGTCACCATTACCTCAAATTTAACATCTTGGCATTTTTGGTCCTGATTCTTCCAGACTTGACCAAATAATGGTTGTACATATTCCTTTACATGGGCCACAAGAGAAAATCTGGCTGAGAAAAAAATATCCTCTCCATGTGCAGTTTGCAATAACAGGCCGCTAATGGTCTTAATTGCTTCAGGAGGCATTCTTGGATGAACTAAGTGCAGGCTTGCAGACACTTACCACCAGAACAGCATATGTGGCCTGAGCTTAATAGAGCATAAACTGGTCTGAGCGCAGTCTCATATGGCTTTGCAGGCTGCAGACACAACAGACTTCTGCAGACTATTAACCCTGACCATTGAGAACAGCAGCAGAATTTATGCATATTGGTGTCTGCTGCATCTGATGAGAGGTCAAAAGCCGGCTGTATTCAGCTGAACCTCACCAAAACTGGCCCCTGGACTGTGCATTTTCAGTCATGAACATATTGGATAAAACAGGAATCATACAAAACACTAAACCAACTTCTCTGTACTTCCATTGGTTACAGTAGGCCAATCATGAACAATAAAATATCTTGCATGCAAAAATTTCAATTCCACCAATGTTGAAGACTTAGAAGATCTTGATGTACAAATCCATGAAGTCTTGTGTGTGGCACGGTGTAAATCAGATCTTGTGTTCTGAGTGTGACAGGATAGACCTAGTCTTAGTTGTTTGAATATTGTTATCAGACCTAGTAATAAAATGAAAGATGGTACACATTCATTGCATACACATTTGATTTATTATTTGATGAACCGCCATGATAAAAAAACAACACAAAGTAGACATTTACATTTTTAATGTAAAAAAAGTTCTAAACAGCAGAAGTGCTACTACAAATAACAAGAACAGAGCCAAAAAAAAACAATGTAATCAACAATAAATTTCCTTTGTTGAACTGAAACTCCGCCAAAGGAGCGTGCCCAATCAAAGCATTCTGGCAGACCAGGAAGAGCAGCAGTGTGAACTTAACACTCAATGCCTGAAAACATACAGCCAATCAGAGCGTCCCAGAATTTTGTACATATTACATCATTAGGTCATGCCTACTCATTGTGCTGTATGCAGTTCAAATAAGCAGCGTGCGCACCATGTCCTTCACTTGTCTACTGCACATGGTAATGAATACAGAAAAGACACAATTAGCAGTTTTATTTGACCCAAAGGAGGCATGAGGGGACCTGGAATGCCTATAGCCTGTACTGTAACAGCTTTACCCAGCAGAATGCAGGTGCCATTTCCATTGGATGGCTCCCCCCTCTGCTGAAAAGGGCAGCATGTAAGTGGTTAACATCATTGATTTCGGACCTGAAGGTCATGGGTTCAAATCCTTTAAGTTGACTATTAATCTGCAGGAAGAAAGTTTTGTTCATGGGTTGCTGTAGTGTAGGGGAATCAGCCAAGTAAACAATTAATGCAAGTTTCATTACAAATAAGTGATTTTTTGAAAACCTGTCCCTGTTGCATTTGCCTGCTGACCCTGTACTTGTCAGAATGAGTTTTCTGCAGGATGAGCAGACAGACCTGCTTCACAACCCTGAGGGGGATACATCAGGTCCCCGCAAACCTCCCCTGTGGTGTTTGGATCACAATACAGAACACACAGCCAAACACAGCATTACAGATCTGAACCAAAGGCGCACTAGTAACCCTAACCCTCACCCCCAAAGTTCATTGAAGAAGCTACACAATACTGGGCGAACAGACATCGAACAATCTCTTATACATGTATAACAAATGTTGGGTCCGTCCTCAGATGTTCTTTTTCGGTTTTATTTCTATTTCAGTGTAGTAACAACATCATGATACGTTACAAAAAAAGCACTTTTTCTTGAAATATAATTAAACAGAACTCTTGCATAGCTAATGATTTAATCTAAGGCTTCTAGAAGTCATACTTATCAGATCAATAAACATGGAAAAAAAGAAATTCTACAGCTTCAGCCGGCAGTCTTAAGAAATGATAATGGACGAAACCTCTAAAAAAAAAAAAAAAAACAAAAAACCAGAGTCTTTGAGTTAGTTTCCAGTGCTGATGCCTCATCGTCCTTTACAATGAACGTAAATGCTTACTGCATGCGAACTTAAGCCGCTAAATATATACAGAATAGTAATTCTGTCTCTAGGTGTATATAGTCTCTGGTGGTTTTCTGTCACATTCAATCAGCAGAACAGATGGTTTTACACTGGGACTCATGACTGAGCTCCCAATAAAAATCACTTGGAATATCTCACAAATTCAAACAGATCCATTTGGTTAATTAGACAAAATAGCCATATCTCAACAGAGTACTGAAAAGTAGACCGTGGTATTGACTTCAGATGTTTAAGCTCACTTATTTGTATCACAGGATTAAGGGAAAGCCAAAAAAAAACAAAACAAAAAACAAAGAGGGGAATTGTCAAGCACAAGTTTATCATCAGCAACTGTATGGTGAGGAGATATCAGCTACAATCTTTGGCAGCTGCCAACATGAGAATGCCACCAGTAGGGCCCACACGGTCCAATAACCTCTACCATTAATAGATTTGCAAAACAGTAAAAATATGAATGGAAAACCCAAAATAAAATCATATGGAAGCCACATGTATCTGAGAGGAACAAACAGATTGGAGAAATATTGCAGCAGATTAATTTTATGATCGTACATATTACAAGACTTATCTACCCTCAAGTCTTAAAGAGGGCTTGTCAAATGACTTCTGTCACACCTTTCAAGCATCACCAGATGTAACGGGCTGCAACTATCATGAACTGCTGGTGTTTCACTGTCAGAAAATAACATTCCTGTTGAATGAGTTCTGGTGTAAAGAGCACCACCTGCTGGACAGACTGTAGAATGGAAGCATTATATCAGGTTCAGATTCTTCATATAAATTTTGTTCCAAGATGATGCAATTTGATTGATTAGGCCTTATCAAACTATTTTACAGTGCTCATCCATGCAGAGATAGGGTGCTGTGAAACTGGATAAACTGGGAATAAAAACATACATTTATTTTGGCTTCCTATTTTAAACAAATGTCCCTGGAGTTAAACTGATTCATTTTCTTTGAAAGAAAAATACAGTGCAATAAAGATTAATTAACGACAACAGATTTAGCAATCATGGGGTAAAATGAAATCCATTTGAAAATGAAAGATGCTTTTGGTTAATGTTCCATTCTCCAGCTATGTAAAATCGTATGTTACACATTCAGTGTCAGCTGAACATAATGATTGCTATGCTCTGCTTTCCCCATGCAAAATCTTTTTGTGGATTTCCAATCATTACTATTGTAGTTATTTTACTTTGATTCTGAAATTCTTTAAAATGCACATGTAGTATGAAGTGTTTTTAAGATATTTACTGGAATGAGTATCATCCCAAAGAGTATCATCTGAAAGAAAATAAGGCTGTAACTTCACACTGGGAATTGATTTGGTTGCTCACACTGAACACAAGAAACTCTAGTTCTTTCTCTTGCTGTGACCAAAATAAGATTTTAAGGCCCAGGTGACACCTATGCTACTGGTGCTGGGGCAAAGGTGTATCACAGAGTAAATGCAGCGCCAAGAACGGCATTCAAAATATTTTATTTTATTTACAAACTTAAAAAACAAACAAACAAAAATGAAAAAATCTGAATCGGTTCAATGTTTTACATGTGAGTTGATTGTGTCCATACAGGCTGCGGTATCTGCTGCAATCTTAGCTCACTGTTCAGTCTGGCTGCAAACAGCAGCTTATGGAACTTTTGAAGAAAACAGAGCCAGTTGATCACTGACCGAATGGTCTGACAGATAAAAACTTCAAGTAGACAGCTGTGAAAAGCAGTCAGGGCAACACATCTGAAAACAGAATACTGGGAAACTACCTTTTACTTTCTATCAATACAACACTAAATAAAGTCAATGGCTTTTTACGCTATTTACTTTCTCTCTGTGTTCTTGGGGTGAACACCCTCACTGGGTGTGGTCATTGGTCCTGATTTTTACACACACTTTGGTCATATGCCGATTTCTCCTTTCTTGTCTCAAGAAACAACGATCCATGTGACCAATTTATGAAAATAAGAAAATCCCCCAAAATAAAAAGATTAAAACCAAAAATAGCGTACAAAAATAAAAATACAAATGAATAAATATGCACCATCATCATAAATAAATTAATTTGGAAAACTCATACATTGGAAAAAAAAAAACACATAAACTAACATTAAGTACGGTATAAAAGTGAAGAAAGAAAAAAAGGTACTTTATGAAAACATTGTTGAAACACTACAGCCTCCATCTTGAGTAAGAACACAGAAGCAGGGAGTCGGAACTGCCAGCAGTGTGAACTCGACTGGTGAAGGAGTTCTGGATTAAGGAAAGCGGCAGGCAGCTCTGAGCTTCAGCCCAGCTTCGCTAAGGACGATTGAGCGAGGGGTGCAGAGGGGGAACAGCTCCTGGATCCCACTACTCGGCTCAGGGTGAAGGATCTGCGCCCTTTGTGTTGGGATAAATCAGGATTGTATTTCTTTTTTGCCCAACACATGTAAACAATTTGATAGATATCACCCCCCCAAACACACAAATCTGGTTACAGAGACCAGAGACCTCCTTTAAGAAACCAGCAGCAAATACCTCCCCTCTGAATGGTCAACACAGGAGGAGATCTGTCAGTACAGTGGGTTTATGACATTTGGGGTGCCTTAGTTTTTATGGGAAAAATGAGACCAATGGTCTGGTAATGTGGTGAGAGTCCCATTCACAGTTTGTGAGCCCGATAATGAATATCTGAAGTAAGGTATAGGCCTACAAAGGAATTCTGAAATGTCAGTAAAAAAAATCCTTTTGCTCCCAAAGGCAAGGTATGATGGAGAGATCCCAGCTGAGGTGCTTTAGAGTTGGACCTCTTTTTTTGTTCTGAAACCTTTTCCAAATTCAACGAAAAGGAATAAGTGAAACATAAGGGTGCCATTTCTGACCAAAGAGCTCAAGCAAAGATGGCTGTCATAGATGCATATGTGGAACAAGGGCTGGGCTTCTTACATGTACAATTTAACACAACAAACTGAATATCTCTTTTAACACAAATCGTCAAGCAGTTTACTTGCCACAAGTGTTTCAAATGCCTTAATGAGTATGGAAGGTGCAGGAGAACGGGTGCTAAATCAGACCAATGGGGGAGCTGACCAACATTTACACAGGTAACCATGACAACATGACAAATGGATGGACAGAGCGCAAGACAGAGCCACTGACCAGACAACAGATCAGTTATTTTTAAAGACAGACAATTTTTTTTCTGTTTTTTTTTTTTTTTTTTTTTGCAGCACTTAGTACATCTAAAGTAAGACGAAACGGACAGGAGTCTTGGTTTGGAGCAGCTGTTTTTGACATCGGTCTCACAGGTCTCCTATTAAAGTGGTGGACATTCGGTGAGATGGAGGCAAAGGCAATTGGATCCGCTGCCCTTGGGACAGTGTGAGCTACTCCTGCTGTACTGGTGGCAGTTACCTGCCCTGATGCACTTTGATGTGCAGGCAACCCATTTCAAAATATTGATTAACAACAAACAGAACAAAATATATTTCCCAAAAAATAATGCCTGGACTGAAGTCCTGCGCCCAAGGTTTGTCATTAAAGGCTGAAATTAAATACATTCTTTTGAGTTTTTAAGGTTTTAGTTTTTTTTTTTTTGTCTTGGTGTTTTTTTTTTTTAAATCGTTCTCTCTTGTAACAAACCTGGAGCACAGCTTTTTTTTTTTCCCAACCCCAAGAAGTCGGCCTTTTCTTTTTTGTCCCCGTTTCCAACCACTCTCAAAAACAATAAAAAAAAAAAGTCCCTGCCCTGTCTGCATTTTCAAGGGCAAAGCATTTTTTTTCTTTTTAACCCTTTGGGTAACCTTGATTATGACCATTTATAAAATCTTATTAATAGTAGCAATAATAAGAATAATTATAATCAAAACAATCAGGTCAATGATATTTTCCCCCATTCCAACAGGTGTTCACTATCGACTATATCTATCAAACAAGCAAATTAACTAGTCTAAAATCACCTGCTGAAAGATGCAAACAATTCAAGAAGACAACCACACTGGCCTGCTGGAAATCATCCAGGCAGACAGTGCCCCCAGAGGCAGGGGGGAGTCTCTGCAGGTCTATGCCCACCTGGCAGTAAAGTCAGTGATGGGCCAGTACAGGGCAGTGACTGGAAGCCCCACGTTCTACAAAGTCCACTGATTCATCCATTTTCTCTCGTGCTCAGTTTCATTTTTTTCAGTTTCTGTCGTCTTAAATAAGATATTCAGCATAAGGATTTTGTTTCTCAGTCCAGTCTCTGCATGGGGTCCCCTCTCAGTCTCTCCTGGGGAAGCATGAGGGAGGAGAGGTAGGGGAATGGGTGGGGATTGTGTGTGCAGAGGACCCTCTCTCTCCTCCTCCCCATACTTACCCATTATATTTCTACCCCCCCAACCCCACCCCCAAAACCCCCACCTTCCCCTCCGACCCTTCTTCCTCCACCTTTAGAGTTCACTGTCCCGTCACCTCGATGACGTCATCATCTGAGCTGCTTCCACCATTCTCTGTGATGGTGCGGGTGTCTGCCCTCCTCAGTGCTGACCCAAGGAGGCTGGGCGAGGAGTAGTGGGAGAGGAAGCTGGATCCAGCCGGGCCCGGGGTGGCGGGCAGCCCCCCGGGGAGCAGCGAGGCGGGGTACATTCTGGGCTCATGCATCAGTGACTGGCCATAGGACAGGGGGAAGCCCGGCGGCAACATCCCGGCCATGCTGGAGCCCAGCATGAAGGGAGGCAGGGAGCCAGAGCCCGAGCCAGTGGCCGAGGGTGATGATGACGATACCGCAGTGGTGGAGGACGAAGAGGGGGCCAAGGAAGAGGAGGATGAGGAGCCAGGCAGGGTGCCAAATGGGTCCGGGGTCACAGGGAACATCAACCGGGGGTCTCCCAGCTGGCCATGGGGCTGGTAGTACGGCGAGCCAGCACCCATGAACATGGGGTGGCCCATGGGGCCCAGCAAGGCAGGGCTGAGCCCCACAGGCGGCAGGCCGTAGCCAGCAGCCAAAGGGAGGCCCTGCATTGGCAGGGGCATGGAGGTCCGTTTGGCAGCTGGCTGCTTGGCTCCGTGCTCCTCAGACGAGGGTGTGGATGCCTTGCGCTTGGTGCCACGCAGGTCCAGGGCGGTTGCAGCCTCCCCGCCCGGCTGAGTCACCCCATCGGCCTTGGCGACGCCGTCCTGCCCCAACTCCTGCCCTGCAGCTGGCGGCTCTGGGGCCTTGCTGCTGGCCGAGTCGCCGGATGAACCTGCTGTGTACCGCCGCAGCTCGTTGAGGATCTCTGGCCCATCAGGAGACAGAGGCCGGGCCAGGCTGTCTGGGCTAAGGCGCTTACGGTCCGGAGACGTGCAGCCGTTACTGCGGCTGCTGGGGGTCTCCTCAGTGGACCTCTGAGTGTCTGGGGGAAGGGAAACAAATGACATGGCGTCAAACATAAAATCTTACACAGCGTGTATTCTGTATTTGTTCTATTGTACTGTTTGTATTTTTTAGATTTTTAGTTAATTTGTCCTTTGTTTGACCAAAACTGAACTAAATGAATTTAAACAGACTTAGAAAGGGTTGGAGGAGGGAGCAGAAGAAATGGCCCAGGATGGTACATATCACAACATGACTGTAGCTCAGTGCTTCTGTTTACTGCTCAGGATAAGGACTTGGTGCATCTCACTATATAAGGAGTTTTTAACAATGCCACATTCATAAGGCTGAGATACTGCATGTGATTGTGATATGACTCTCTTAAAAGACAAAAAAGGAGGCAGGTGACATCTCTGTGATAAAAGAACCACAGGGAAGGGCAATACCTCTGGGTGTGGACGAGCTCTCCTCCCCCGGTCTCGACTTTCCTGCCGCGCGGATGGCGAAGATCCGCCCGTCACTCGTTCTGATGTAGGTCCCTGTGTGAGGGCCAAAAGAGCAGCACTAGTGAAAAAACAGCAAAGTTGACTCCTCCATGTGCCAAAGGCCGAATTAACAGTGGAGGAATACATAATACTGCACACCAAAAATAGAGGGGGAATTAATCATGGAGACATGACACAATGAGGACACTCAGCTGTGCTCACCGCAGAGGAAACAGCAGATATGTAAAGAAGATGGATGTGGAATGTGGATAGATGGTAAAGCAAATAGTTATGTAAAGTGCATGGATATGGTGCAGCAGGGGTGAACAGACAACCACAGTAGTATATGGTTCTGACTAGTGTTTGTGTCCAGCAAATGGGAGAGGTAAATGTTAGCAATACACTGTCATAGTACTTGCATGGATATGGTTCAGTTGGTGTTTCTACCAAGTGGACAATAAATGCTTACGATAAAATTTGTGGTTGAGCAAATGTTACGTAAAGTGTAAGAACATGAGATGGTAAATGGTTATAGTGCATGGGTATAGTAAAGAGGTGGTCGGTGCTGGAGTAAATGGTCATGATAAGTGTATGCATGTGGTTGAGTACATGCATACTGGAGGGGAGGCAGCAGGAGCAAATACAGTGAAATATGCATTTGGCTGGGAAAGCTGGTCTGGTGCAGACTGTATTTACCCTTGGTTCCTCGGATCACGTGGATGCTCTCTCCAGCGCTGATGCGGGCCTGCACGTCCGCTGAGCTGTTCGTTCCGGGAATCACAATATCTGAGAGAACAGAGAGACAGCCAAGGCCTTTAGAACCAAAGAGAGCGAGGCAAGGCCAACAACGTACACACTCATAGACTAAATAGAGCTGGGCAAATTCGTCTGGTGATGACAAGTTCCAAAATCACAGATGTCACATTCCAAAATGGTCTTTTATTCATAAAATACACAAAATTGAATCAGTGTGTGCATGCATCAGCAGAACAAAGGGTGCTTTGAAGTTTCTCTGAACTGCCTCAACTAACCGTTCATTACCATAAAACTTTTAAGAAAGAACTGAATCCTGAGATTCTGAGTCTGAGTTATATCCTACGATCTTAACTCTGCAGACCAAGTGTCCTACCTGTGGTGGTGACAATCTTCTGGACAAAGACCCCTGCCTTCTGCAGGTAGTTGACAGGGAAGTTGACACCTGTGCTAGAGCTGGCTAATGAGGTACTGGAGCCCAGGGGCACCTGCCGAGGCATCATGGGAATGGGCGTAGACTGGACTGGGCGAACGCTGGCCACAGGCTTTTCGTCTGGCCGAGGAGGGGGGCGCCTTTAAGGTGGTGGAAGTAGAGAAGAAATTCAGGAATTCAAAATTCCCATGAGCAATTTGTCAACTCATAGTGACAAATTTTATGTAATATGAAAAGAAAACATTTTTCAACTATTTTGAATTGTAATTACAGATATTAACCCTACTACATAAAATGAGAAGTGATCCCAGTATACCTGAAAGTCAACCATGTCAAGTTCTCATTAATGTGTTAGAGCTCATTTTGAGAGGATGATGGCACAGGCTTTTCTTGCGACCAATCATTTCATTGTATCGCCCAGCTGTGCGTGACACACGTGGGATCAGAACCGTACCAGTTGCGCTGGCTGAAGGCTGGGATGTTGGTGAGGCTCTGGTCGCTGGCTGGGTAGTAGTGGGCGTAGGAGGGACGAGTGTAGGGCACGGACGCGCGCTTCTCGTCCTCATAGCTCTTCTTGGCAGCCTTCTTCTCCGCTTTGGTTAGCTTCATCTCCTTTCGGTCCATTAGGAGAGACTCATGGTGGAAAGGTTGCTGGGGAAATAAATGCATCGAAGATTAGATACAGTATGCAGGTAGCTCCTACAGGCAGCTGCATGATACAAAACTGAAAAAATCAATTGGAAAAAAATTATGGCCTGTTCCATCGCCAACATTATGTAAGAGGTGACTGATTACTTATATAAGGCATGTGACAAAATTTACATGAAAAACAACCTGTAAAAGAATACTACAATATACGTGAATGCCTTTTCTCACTGATGAACTAGGCAAAGTGTGTGTGTACCTTGGTAATGAGTTGAGGGTACAGGTTACAAGCCTGCTGGATAACCTCCTCCATTTCATCATAGCTGTCAAGCTTCACTCGGGCTGGGTCGGGCTCCTCCTCCACAAAATGCAGCAGTGACTCCACCTCCCGGCGGGTGAAGTTCAGCACCGGGTTGAGATCATCCACCACACGGTCTAAGGGATACAGGGAGAGGAGATTAAATTCCGGCCAGAACGCAACCAACATTTTTCCTTAACTTTTACTTGCAACTGAATAAGAATGTTATCCTTTTTCTGCTACAACAACAGCTTAGCGAGGTAATTTTCACGATTGCTTAACTTGCAAACTGTCAGTGAAGATCCAAAAACGTGTTACAAAAATTAATGAAGCCAAAGAAGCCCAAACTAAAGTGAAGCCCAGTGCAAATTTGAAACTCAAATGTCCTATATGATTTCCTACAATGGTTTCCCACATGCTGTTACATGTGTATTTCTATGGGTAAAATCAGGAAGTGAGTTCAGATGGAGTTTCTGCCTCCTCACCACTCACCTGACATGCCCTGCTTGGAGATCTGCCGGTCATAGATCTTCTTCTCCAAGGTGAAGTCGCACACCAGCCGGTAGATGTGGCAGGCCTTCCTCTGGCCATAGCGGTACACCCGGCACACAGCCTGTGCGTCATGGCAAGGGTTCCAAGAGGCATCGAACACAACCACACGGTTTGCCCCAATCAGGTTTACCCCAAGACACCCCGCCCTGGAGGAAGCAAGATAGGGGGTAAATTACCCATAATGCAGTTCAGTTCATGTTCATACACTGGAGTACTGTTGGGTGTCCCAAATGTTTCTCATTAAAATTTGAAGTGGATTTGTTTTACTTAGGTCATCTCTTTAAATGCTGTGTGAGTTTGTGTCTAAATGCCTAATACAGAGAAATTGTCCTGGGAAACAGCCAAGCACAACAAACTGTTGAGCTGATAACTATGGAAATAGCACCTTGTTTTCCTTCCCTCTGGACTATTGTACAAGCTTGTAAAATCCTGCTCATTTTCAGCGATTGTTGGCAGAGGCTGGTTTATTTTGTATGAGCAAATGTTAAATACAGCACTTCCTGCAATACTGAATGACGCTATTTACAAGTCTTAACATCTGTATCTAGGAAATGTAGGCCCTTTATGTTGTTAATGAAATGTAGACAAAAATAATGACCTCTTCAAATGTTAGTGAGAGAGTGAGTGTTAGCGTGTGCAAATGTGCAAATCTTTGTGTGTGTCCCTGCATGTGTAAGTGTGTGTGTGTGTGTGTGTGTGTGTGTGTGTCAGAGACACTGACCTGGTAGACAGTAGAAACACCCACGCTGCGTCATTCCCAGGGTCATTGAACTGATTGATGAGGCGCTCTCTCTCTGAGGCCGATGTGCTCCCATCCAACCCTGCGATTAATCACAAGCAATCTGGGTTAAGAAGCACCTGGACTCAGATCCACCAGGACCAAAGACACCAGCCCCAGTGAGTCTTCACTGCCCCGTAACGATGCGCGTTGTCATCAGTCACATTATTTATGAGCTTTCCTGATACCTTATCACATTTAACGGCACCTCTTAATATTTCTCGGTACCCTTTGAAACATTTACTTCCAGTTAAGTATCCAATTTACAGTACAACAGAGATGTTTCAACAAGGCTATTCCGCTATCAAATGATTACTACTCAACTTCTGCATTCCACATTTAACTTCCATACTTTACAGCGATACATAATGCAAGTTACCTCTCTCACTCACACGCTTTTTCAGTCAGTACAGACAGTAAAATCAATCTTATGTGATGTGCACGTTGTAAATAACAAAATCATGACAAATATTTCTTGTGAAAATCCAATGTATTCAACTTCTTGAATGTCCAGCAGGGGGCGATAAATGGAACAAAAGTAACAGTATGGCAAGTCAGGGACATGCCATTGCAGCTTCTGAGGGTATAGCAACATATGTGCTGCTGCTGTTACCATGTGACCATGTAAGAGTCACCACTGATTGTGTTTATGGAGCTCAGGACGTGCTCTGTGGGAGCTGCTTGAGTACACTCACTGTAGTAGTTGACGTTGCGGATCCAGTTTTGGCTCTGGCCTTCAGGACCTCCTCGGGTTGGCATGGGCCTCTTGGCCAGGAACTCCTCGATGACAGACAGCGTGGACAAGCTCTGACTGTGGGGATGACAGATAAGCAGAAGGTCACCTCAGTGTCCCTGAGTGTTCACCTCAAAAACAACAGCCATACTGTCACTGTATTAACGCCAATAAATAAAAACTGCAAAGGGAGTAGATATGAAATAGACACTATACTGACAAGAAACTACTTCAGTGATGTGAGAGCATGGTGCAGTGAGCTCCTGGTATAAACCCCAGTGAGTCAGCGCTCAGTGCTTCATACCTGAACACCAGGATCTTGTCTCCCTTTCTCACGCTCTCGTCAATCAAGTGGAACAGCAGAACCATTTTTGCTGAGTTCTCCAGGATGCCTGTCTGGTAGGTGCTCATGATGTCCTTTGCCTGAGAGGGAGGGAGGGAGGGAGGGTGAGGGAGAGAGAGAAATCATTTATTATTTTTAATTATTAATCATTAATACTGTAATATAATTGTATATTATATAACAGTATAACAGTATTAATGATTCAGCTGAACTTTATACAACCTGTGTCCAAACACATATTAACACGCACAGGTGAGAGAATGCAGACTCACACACTTGCACAGACTAAGACAGATATGGTCAAGCTTGTGGCGTACCCATTCATAGGTAATGACTTGGTTAGCCCTCTCCTGTAGTGTGCCCAGGCTCAAGCCTGCCATAAACTTGCTGTTGGCGGAGTCTGTGGGCTTGCCCTTAAGGCTGGGAGCTGCGCAACGGTTGTTGCCCGTTGTTGTGAGGTCATCCAGGTCCAGGTCCTGCTCGTTGGCCAGGTTCTCCTTCTGCAGCGCTTCATACAGGACATCAGGATGGTTCCAGATCTGCGGAGGGAAGCAGCAGCACACCTGTTAGGAAACTCAATCAGTCAATCACTCAGCTGCTCTTACACACTCATCGTCCGAACCCACTCACAGAAAACCACTTATCAAAGGCTCAGTGTTTTTCCTTCAGTTCTTTAGTGGTAAATCAGGCTGACAGTGGCCTGATTGGGGCCATGGGGGGGTTCCTGTCTCACCTTGCAGCAGACGCAGAAGGCTTTGAGGGGGTTGAGTCCCAGCCAGCCGCTGTTTCCTGCTTCCCGGAAGCGGGTCATAAACTGGGTGTAGAGCGCCCGCTGCACGGGTGAGAGCCGCACCAGGATCACATGCTCTTCCTTAGAGGGAAGGTGGGACCTCAGCACATCGTGACCTCGTCTGCAAACGAAGACAGGAAACAGCCACAAGATTTAACACCTACGCTTATGTAACTACCAGAAACAGCAAAAACATCTACGCTAATGACCTGGACAGAGAACGATGGTCATATTAATTCACCAGCAGAACGCCTGTAAAACTGCCAACATAAATAATGTAACATTACACACGGCCTACCTTGCTAGCTAGCTTTTCCAAAAGGACTTTAAACGAAATGCTTTGGTAAGGACCCACCTCTATAAATAGATTACATGCTGAAGTTATGCAAGTCACTCTCAATAATGGTATTTGCTGTGCAAATAGCTGAATAAATATAAATCAGGTGGCAGATGAAACCCAGTCTTGGAATGTGAGCGCTCCTCATGCATGGCATATAAATCCTGAGACAGCTATATCTAAAAATATTTTGTTAATTTGGGTGTGGTGGATTTCACAGTGCTGATGCGCTTCCCCTCCAGTCCACCAGGGCGGCGAAGGCTCCCTCCCCACTTACCTTTGAACAAAGCCCTCCAGCAGGCTGTGCAGGACGTGGCTGCGGTATCTCATGAGACGGACGTCCTGCGGTGTGCTATCGATACACTGTCCGTTGAGGATGGGCCTCTCGAACATGTTGCTGAACTCCTGCCGCGTTCCCAGGAAATCCGGCCGCACAAAGTCCACCATGCACCAGTACTCGATCAGGTTGTTCTGCAGTGGGTAGCCGGTGAGCACCACTCGCCGCCGGGACCGGATGTTCTTGAGCGCCTGCGATGTGCTGGCGTGGCAGTTCTTGATGCGGTGGCCCTCGTCGCAGATCACCACATCCGGCCCTGGTCGCGATAGGGCCTTCTCGATCCCTGTGGAAAACCGCCACGCAAGACATTTACAGCAGAGTTCCAGGAAACCTTACTGGTCACCCCTGCAGCTCTCTGAAATCTGTATGTCTACTTTATAACTAATATAAACTAACCTCTTCTTTTTTTCAACTCACATTCTCTGTTTACCTTTTGTTTAGCTTTCTTTGTTTTGCCTTTTTAACTGTACCCTCTGGACACGTTTTCAGTTGCTTGGAGTTGGTATTATTATTGGAGTTCATTATTAAGTCAATTGCTCAATTGCTGAAAACAAACTCTGTTTGCCTCAAAATTCACAAAACAGACAGGGCATTTCTTCAAAACCATGTCTTGAATCGTGCAGGTTAACCGTGAAGCGCTAAAAGATCGGCCGTGGTGCATCTGCATAGAGCTGAGGTTGCAGCGGCAAAGCTGACCTTTCAGTAGCTCCTGCTGCCTGTCCTCCTCGTCCAGATCGATGATGACGGGGCCTGTGGGCTTCTTGGACTTCTTCTTCCTGCCTGCTACAAAGCTCTTCTTCAGCGACAGCAGCCGGTACATCTCATACCCCATGAGCAGGACGCCGCCCTCCGCCGACCAGTCACCCACCACCTTGGCCCGGGCAGCAGTGGTTCTGCCACGAAAACAGAGGCGTCCCAAACGGGTCAGTCCCTCACCCACCTTATACGCTCAACAAACACATACAGAAGCTGATGACACACCTCCAACATTTAACCTTTACCGCACACAAAAGATAAGAACATAAAAACATATAATGACAAGAACAGGCCATTCAACCAAACTAGGCTCATAGTTTGCCTACAAAGTATCCAGTACTGCATCAAGCCTGGTCTAAGTCACAAATACATAAGCAAGCATTACCCGTTAGTCATGTTTAATCACACACATGCAAGAACAAGCTACATGAATCCAGCTGTACATGTAACACAATTGGGTTGGAGTATGCAGCAGTACTGGCTGCAAAAAGTGGGCAGAAAGCACTGCATTAGCAGAGTGCTAACAGAAGAGCCGAGTGCACGAGTGCGTGGGGTCAAGGGGGCGACTGCCTCCGCACTCCACAGTGGCACTCTTGTCTGAGAGCAAAGTGCACTTCAGTCCAAAAACATTATCTTGATGTCTAGCACTGCAGAGGTGAAAAAGTAGAAACCAGCATATCTGAATGTCGGTCATGCTAGCGGTGTCTATGGCTGGCTGATCAAGCTCCAGTGTGCTCTAATGTTGGACTCTCTTGTGTGACAGGAAGTGGGAGAGGGGTCATGCGACTCTGCTCACTTGTGTTCGTCATTGAGGATGTGGACCTTGAAGGAACGGGGCGTGATGATATTGGGGTCATTGTCCTGTGGCAGGGCCTCCGTGGATGGCAGCCAGACATTGAATTCTGCCAGCCAGTTCTGCAGCGTATTCACCTGGAGGACAGAGAGACCGATGAGATCAAACATGCCACTGTCGCCTCAGGACATTTCACAACAAAGAGACAAGTTCATTTCATTTATTTAGTTATAAGGGACAGCACGCATCAAGTAACATATCTTCCATTCCGTAGCTACTATGACTCTCAGGAAAACCAAATAAACAACCACTGCGGGCAGTCAAAAAATTATAGAAATGCTTGTTGGATAAGGGGTAATTTATAAAATGCCTTTATCTAGTGCTTATATCAAAATAAGAATGAGGAATACAATCAAATGCAAATGTGATTCAGCCATGCAGCTGATGTCAGGGCAAGTATAAAAATCCCTGTTCGGGCCTCTGTGAGAATGATTAAAAAAAAACTCTGCCCCCCGCAATGGGGAGGGGGGGGTGTGTAGGCGTGGTGGGCGGTGAGGGGTTAACTCACAGGGACGATGGCCAGCACAGTGTGAGCGCCAGTGTGACGCAGGAGGATGTCGATGAAGGAGATGACCTGCAGGGTCTTGCCCAGGCCCATGCTGTGTGCCAGGATGCAACCGAACCCACTGCTGTTCCTATAGCGCTCCAGAGACTCAACCAGGTTATCGTAGAGGAACCGAATCCCACCAATCTGAGACGGGGAGGGGGAGAAGAGCTTTGGCTATTAAACTCTGGACCAGCGACCAAATCCAAAGACTTCAAGTGGAACTCCATACAAAAAAAGAATTCTTTAATATGTTGGCATTAAGAACAATAAATCTGTCTTATTTCTGAAATGTCACATGTAATACTTCAGCCTATGATAATGAAAGTGTACAGAACCCCAAACCAAACAATGACTGGGGTCTAACATTGCCCTGTTCCCTCACTATAGAAAAAGAGTCTGCAGTTTAGATCTACAATTGAAAATTGTGACTTCAGGTGCTCGTACCTGGTGTGGCTTCACTGCCCGGGCCAGCTGCGGGGACAGGAAGAGGTCCATCTCGTTGGCAGGGTGGTTGATATTGACGAGCACGCGGCCCTGTGCATCAGGCTGGTTGAGGGCGTCATTGACATGTGCCCCACTGCTCTCCTCCATGCCCGGCGTGGCCCGGTCATCTTCATCGTCGATCGATGGGGTGGTCTGGAGGGTGTCATCCTCGCCCGAGCTGAGCTCAATGACGTCTGCAGGGAGAATGAGATGGTCAAAACCATGACAGCTAACCCCCAACTTCCTGTACACTGCTGCAGTTCAAACTGGATCTGTACCTTCTAATCCCACCAGCTCTATGTCATGATGCGCTATGACATAACTTTCTTTGACATTTTATGATTCATCATTAGGCTGCTGTTGGATTGATGTTATTGCATGGCACCACTTTATAATCCACTCTGTAAATCGGTGTGTCCACTACAAAGTGTGCCAATAATAATTAATTAAAAAAAAAAAAAAACTAATTGGTTGACTGATAGAGCTTTGTCAAACAACGGTTTTGTTCATGAACCCAAAACAATGTTACCCTGATTTCCTACACAGCTTTCTTGGGCCACCCATATGGACAAACTTGATTTCGACTGACAGGTACGACTTTGCCCCTGACATTTAGCAATAAGTTACACAAGCTTGGGGTTGGGCAGTTATACTTCCAATGTTGGAGAATAAAAAAGCGAAAGTGAGAGAGAGAAAGAGAGAGAAACAGAGAGCAGTTATGCAACTTCATTGAATGGGTGGTTATACAAGCAGGATTACAGTCTAGGGACTGCTTATATAACCTTGGTAAAAATGTCAGCACGTTGGTAACTGGTATGTAATCGGGATTAATGACACTTATGCTATAGCCACAATATCATTAGTTTGCTACGCGCCTCCCTTTCCCATCACTCTCTCTGTTCTCAGAAACTCAGATTCACCCTTCTCTATCGTTTCCTGTTCACTGATCAGCACCGCCTCACAGGCAGCTGTGCAGTAAGGTTTGTGGGTGTGTGACAGCTTAATTGGGGTTAAGACATACTGTTCTGCCCTGGAGAAAAACAGAACATAATGTCTCAACCAAAACTTTTAGTCTTATCCACATCCATCTACTAACTGATATCAGACTACAAACATCATTTCAGAGGCTACTTCCCATTCATGCGATGTCGCTTTAAACGGGCTTTATTCCTACTTAAATGCAAACACTTCCAGTTCAAGTCAAACATTTCCAGGTATAAATAGATTTTGTGTGTCTAATGTTATGTATTGGTTCATTTAAGAATAGAACCCAAAATGCATTTTCAGTTGGATCTTGACATGATTTCAAGCTGTGATACATTACGCAGTGCTTGAGTGGGTAGATCTACACCCAGTTTTAAGCTGTAATACATTGTACAGAGCTGGTGTAGGTAGATCCACACCAGTTTTAAGCCGTAAGTGTTGACACAGCACTGGTGCAGGGGCGGTCAGGTTGATCACAATGCACTGTATTGTGTAACGGCCAGCAGTGGAGCTCCTGAACGTGCTAATCGATGCACTCATCTGGCCTGGTGCGGGGCAGGAGGGCATGGCAGTGCCCCTGGGTCAGAGTCCTTACCATCCTTAATGGCGCGGGACGCTGACCCCTTGGTGTCATCCTCGCTGGCGCTGGCGCTGCTGTTGCTGGTGTCCAGACAGATCACCTCCTGCTTGGCTGCGTGGGCCGATGAGCTCTGGGACACATCCCCTGAGCTCAGGACCGCTTTATGTGCAACACAAAGGGGAGGAGGCAGTGAACAGAGGGGAATTAGAAGGAGAGGAAGAAGTGGCAGGAGACAAAATGAAAGGGAAAAAGGAAAGAAAGAAAGATAGACAGAGACAGAAAGGGACAATTCAACAAAACAGAATAGAAAAGAGAAAGGAATGTCAGCTTTTATGGCTCTGTCACATTGCATTGTAAAGTAACTATGCATGAGCTGATAAATTTGCACCTGAGGTGACTCACCTGGGGGAAATTCAGGGTGAGGCACTGGGAAGTCCTTCCTCTGCTGCTCCAATCGCTTCCGCCTCTCCAGCTCCTCCTGCTGGGCAGCTTTGGTTACTGCCTCCAGCTGATGCTCTCTCAGGAGCTTCCTGCACGGGGAGACAGGAGCGCGCTCAGAACCCGCCACAGGCCCATCTCTTATGACTCAAACACACTTATGGGCCTTCAAAACCCACTGACTGGCTGCATCGCGCCAGACTGTATGGGGAAATGAGAGCCTTCGCAGAGGGAGTGAGTGCGTGCGGGCGGGCGACTGTGTACGTGTGCATAAATATCTAGGCTTTAACACAATAACAGGAGAGGAATCCCACACAGAGCACTGCTGGCTGGCAGGCAGACAGAGTAAACAGAGCCGGGCGAGCAGCGGCCTCTCTCCTGCCCCCAGCTGCCTCCTGCCCTCAGGGCGGCCTGGCGGCTGAGAGAACCTACCGGATGTTCCTCCTCATGTGGGCGGGCTTGGAGGTCCTCTTCTTGGTGCTGCCGGGGGGCGTTGGGCTGTCGGGGCCAGAGGCGGGGTGCGAGGAGGGCCGCGACGGGGGCTCCCCCGATGGTGAGGTAGATGGCGGAGTGCACTGCCACCCCGAACTGTCCCCTCCCTGGGCTTCATTCTCCCCACTGAATGGGGTGCCCTGAGGCTGGTCTGCATAGGGGAGAGAGAGAGAGGGAGAGAGACTATCATACACAATGCTCTTTAATGGAACATGCTACTGAACACAATATTTACACCCACTGCATATCAGCATATCAGCCTAAGGAAAAAAAGAGAGAAAAGAGAAAACAGGGGAGAGAGAGAGAGAGAGAGAAGAAAGAAAGAAATAGATAATAACAGCTCGAATATTGACTATGGAACAAAGGAAGCAGGTGTGCCAGCCACCAAACAGAACAGGGCTCAAACAGTAGAGATAACCCCAGTATATCTTTGTCCCTTTTATTTGAAAGGAAGAAGGAAATGGAATTAATACAGTAGCGATACAAAAATAGAACTGTAAACTGTTATTCTCTTCAGGATGAAGTGTTTGATTCATCAACTGATTTGCAAGCTCACACATGCACTCAGTTAGTGACAGTCGTGCGGTAGCTACTCATTAGAACATTAGTGAGCATTACACCACCCACAGTAAAACGTCCTATGATTTCTCTAATGGCACGGTTCACTCCTCCTGGCAGGGTGTATGTGATTATTCTATACAGGTGAGTATGTACTTAAGAGTTACATAAAACTTCAGTTTTGACATGGCAAGAGTGTCTGGCTATGCTGAGCTCAGGCTCCACTCCTAAGCAGCCTCTACACAAGGTTGAATAAACTACAGCAAGAAATGTGTTTTTATGACATCCTGCACTCCACAAGTAGTTACCAAATGTGAACACATAAGGACATGTGCGTACACACACGCACGCGCACACAGGTTGCAGGTTCAGGTAGACAGGGAAACTTGTTGAAAACAACATACATAACTTGAATCACCCTAGGATGACACTCAAAAATGTGACTGTAAATACAGCTACAGTTAAGGACTTGTGTCATCATAGACGATACATATAAATATAAATATGCATACACCTAAATAGATTTCCAAGAATGGGAAAGTAAACATGAGCAGTAGGACATGTGACGCTGTCTGGAGTTCCCGACAAATTGAAAGAAACATGTAGGCAAATAAAAAAGGCAGGATCCAAAGCGTTATGCAAGTCCTCATAAATATTTACAGGTTATGAAATGAAGCATGTTTGAAAGGCCAGAGGACCGCCTGTCTGGGTGTACAGATGGGATTGCTCACTGTCAAGGTTACAAGCACAAACAGCCAGTACCAGCCCCTCAGCCCCCTCTCCCCCCCCCGCACTGCCCCCCAAATTCAGCGCCTGGAGGAGGGCCGGGGAGATTAACTGCCCAAGTGCGCAACACGTGGAGGAAAGCCAAACACACACACCTCATATGGCTGCGCAGGGAGACGCAGACAAATAACTTATATAATATGTGGGAGATGAGTGATTCATAAACAAATTACATAAAAAAAAGACACACCAATCAAACCATCTGCAGAAAAGTTGTGCTTTCAAAAGAAACCATGGTGGCGATAACAGAAAATGATTCGCGATTCGCTTAAAATGTTAAAGAGCTTTACCCTCCCACCTCTTAGTGTTCGTAGGGGGAGAGTGGGTTGGGTGGGGGGGTATCTGCTGCACCCTGTCCCTTGGAAAGACCAAAGACCCGGGCCTGGAAAAGCAGCCCTTTAGCTGCCTGCACTTTTATTCTGCTCCGGAGAACTGGAACCGTGTCGTGGGCACAGATAAGAGACACTCCATTATTCATTATGCTCCTGTTGCTTATTCCCCACCGTCACCCTGAAGAACACTTACATAACCATTCCTGAAATGCGAGGGAGCTGGCCGATGGCCGTTCATTCCGAGGCGAGGGTGCGGGAGAGGGACAGGGAGAGGGAGAGGGAGAGGGGCCAGGATGACCAGCAATAATTGGGGCGCTGGACAGTACTCTGTCTCCTCTTTGTTCTGGAAATAGCCACTTCCATCAGAGAGCCATCAGGTGCTTATGTAACAGCACAACTCTAATCTTATTAATAGCATCTGTAAGCCTGTCGCAGCTCAGATCAGACACCCCCCCCCAAATGAAAAAAACTAAGGCAGACAGTTGCCAGGTGAGTGTGTGTGTGTGTGTGTGGGGGGGTGTCTGATAAGAGCCTCATCATTTAGAGATGAAGAGGGCCAGTCATGGGCATGTCTCTATTACTACAAGCAGAAGTCTGCTCTCTGACTGGGTAAAAGTATCCCCACAGGGTCAGCACTTCCTGGACCCCCTCCTCTGCCGGTTTCCCTATAACCCTAAGGTTTTCAGTTAAGGTACGCCACTTCAACCAGACAGACATCAAATCTATGAGATATTATGGATATCAAATGCAGACATCGTCTCAAATTAAAAGTCTGTCAGGTCACGCTTTTGTCCTCTTAAAAAAAAAAAAAAAAAAAAAAAAAACTGGAACAGGATCATTTTACAGACACTGTCTCCGTGCTCATGAGGATTAAAGCTGGAGTTGGCAGCGCACTTTCACATGAGAAGGTATCTTGCTTGTGAAGAATGAAAGAATCACAAGACATAAGAACAATCACAATGTACAGATATGAAATTATGATGAATTTTTAATGCATTCCCATTTTAAAAGGTTCCTTGGGTTCTACGAGAATAAAATCCTAATTAAACACTGCAAGCAATGCATACATCAGCCTTTTCACAGGCTTCTCATTTAATTGGTGTTTACTTGGTCCAGCACCCTTTCACTGGGGTGGATTTCCAGAAACATATGAACTTTTTTCCCCTCCAGAAAGCTTAAAATTTATGTAAAGCTTCAATTAGATACAGATGGTAAATTACAAGTGCAAGGTACATTGCTGATAACAGCCCAAGGTGCTTGCAATTTCGCATTCATCCCTTTCAGAAAAACCATTCTGCTGTGTAGGTCGGTTTATTTTTAATGAGGCAAGACAGACAAACAGTAATGACTTGTAGAACGATGTTCAAGGAATGCATTTTTAAGTTATGTTTTTTTTTCTTAGTAGGAATAATAATTTCCTTTGCAAAAGTACAAGTTCACAGGAGGACTTTTGGAGGCAGAGGGCAGATGGGACTCAGGAACTGCTTTTGGACTCTGTAGTGTGGTTGGAACTGACCAGGTCTTCCCCCTAAATTACATCTGATCAAACACTCTCAGATCAGATACCACAGATCCTTCTATATTCCCGGTACACCGCAGTCTGTCACCTGGAGAGATATCTTATGTAAAGCGCATTCGTGGGGGGCCCTTTTGTTGGCCGTTTGATAGCCGCACCATACGGTCCAGGTGCTCTTCAAATGGCAGCTTTGCAGCGGCATCCCAGCTCTATCAGACTCAATGCGCATGGGGACAGGCGACGGCTGTTACATAACACATCATTACATAATCAAAAGAAGGTTCCATTTTACTTCTTTCTGAGACCCAGGAAACCAGAAACCCTCAGAACCTTCCAAAACATTGGGGGCAATGAAAAGAAAGAAAAAAAAAAACCTCTCTCTCCTCCTTTCCCTCCCCCTTGCTTCTGGCTCAGACTGGCTTGCTGGCAATGATAATCAACACAATTGTGGCAAGCAGCCAGTACTAATAATGAGCTTGATAAAGGAAGAGGTGGGGACCGCGTGATACTAGTTTCACAGAACATAGACGTTACATAATGAAGTGAAAATAATACATGGATCTGGATTAAATGGCTACACAAAAAAAAAAAAAAAAAAGGTCTGGCCCAACCAATGGCATACACAAATGGAATACTTCACTGTCCGCACAGCAGGAAAATAAGTTATCAGTGCAGAGGAAAATGTTGGGAGCCCAGGTTAGATTAAAAGAAACAAGACCACCCTCAAAGCAATAAATTCCACAATCTACTAAAAAAAAAAAAAAAAAAAAAAACTTGTCTGTTCCATTCAGTTTCATAACAGCTGCTTGTTGAGCGGGACCACTGTTTAAAAACAACCAACAAAAAAAAAAAAAAAAAAAGAGCACAGTTCTCAGCCAATGGCAGTACACCTCTGGGTTCACGCTAGAGGCATTTGAGGATAACAGTTCCCTAGACCCTAAACACAAAGAACCCACAGCACTTCCAGCCTAATTTTCTCCAGAAGCCAAAGGAATGTGGGGCACTTTTTTTCTTCCCTTCCTTCTTTTTAACTGCTGGTCTCAGTTTTCAGAGTGAATGATCTACATACTCCTTCCTCCAGGAAAAGAAGAGTTACTGTACGCAAGCTCTGGTTGGCGCTGAGGAGGAGAGCTCCTCCTCACCAGAAAGGGAGAGAGAGAGAGAGAGAGAGCGAGATCCAGGGGAGAGGGAGGCCGTCTCCCAGGAGCCACGGGTTGCATAACCAGGGTACGCTTGCCATTTATATAATGCCACTTTATTGCGTGAGCACGTCACGCCAGGGCTATGACACAGACGCTGGGCTTTCCGTTTGCGTATGCATGCAGACAATTAAACCCTGCTCAGCGTGTGGAACACGCAGGAGGGTAGGCTCCAGGCCGCAGACGCAGGTTGCTGGCTGGCACGAGTGTGAGCTATGGCTGATGAATCAGAACCATACAGCATCCCACAGCCCAAGCTTCTGAGAAAGATTAACTTATTCTCACAGCCTGCCAACTGACAAATGCCTTTTTTCCCCCACCTGCTCTCTTCTGGAAAAATCCATCTTTGGGGCACTTTCCCCCAATGAAAGGACACACACTGAATTGCACAAGGAACCGATCCAGATATTATGAAAATAAGCAGCAGCAACAATACCACCACAAAGCAGTAAAATGTTCATCAAACCAATTCCTCTCTATGACCAATATATAGCGATATTATTTTGAAAAAGGAGAACCACATAAGGACATATTATAGCTGGACTCTATGCCACTCTGGTAGGTATTTCTGACCTACATATCTGCAGAGTGTTCAAGTCAGGGTGCTGACATCGCCCCCCATGGTGTGTTACACAACTGGTCCAGATGACTACCGAAGCAGCATGGCTGTGATGACAATCAGCCAGGGGTGGGGGGTCACAAGCCAAGGGTGTGAGCATTTCCTCTGAGGTCCTGTGTGTCTCCTGCCACAAGAGAGAATAATCTGGCCCAGCCAACGGCATACTGCTTCCAGGGACGGGGTGGTGGTGGTGGTGGTGGTGGTTGGGGGTTTGGGATACCAGTCCCCCGGTTATTGTGGCGCACTGACCGAGATGAGATCAAAACAAACCAATCTGGCACACAAAGCACAAACAGGCTCCTTTTAATGACCAAAGCAAATTAGTGAGTGGGGGGAAAAAACAGGGGTATATGTATTCATTCATTCATGGTGAAATCTGACCCAAAATCAGCAGTTTGAGCCATTGACCTACACTAGATTTATATTTTAAAAAAAAAAAAAAAATCTGGCTGTCGTTTGCAGGCAGGACTGACTCCATGCACGCAGTAAGCAGATTATGCTCAATCCGGTAAACAACACTGTGTGCTTTACTACGGCTACTACAGCCGGCCTCTCTCGAGCCCGCACTGAGCCCCCGCACATGGACACACACGTCATCAGCTCTCTACGTCAGTGTGATTACCGCACTCCAAGGGCAGGCATCCCCAGGCCTGCAATGCCATTGACCATTCTGGGTGCTAAACTAATTTAGTTTAGAGAACTATAACAATAGCTTTATTTATATAGCACCTTTCAAGCACAAAAAAAAAAAAAAAAAAAAAACCGGGGTAATAACCTAACAACAATTATACAATAAAAACAACAATAAAAATTGGCTTAATGAATGCAGCTGACCATGAACTGAAACTAGAGGAAGAGTTTAATCAGTCTTCCAATCAAGTGTTAAATAAGTCAGGCAATTTGAATCAATAAGGTAAGGACATGATGTAACATGACTCATGACATCATAGTCCAAACTATGCAAATCTGATCAAACTATGTTGTTTTAATGATATGAACTTGCTTGAAGTGCGTTACTGGGAGACTATTAAATTACATTATTATTCTGCTGAATCCTTTTTCACCCTGAAGTCTGGCTTGAAAATCTCATTAATGACATCATACATTGATTAGTTTTTGAACTTTGTTGAACTGTTTTACAGATTTTGTGGTCTGTCTGTAACGGCTGGTTGCATCCTGAAATAAAGGTTCCAACAACGCGATGTTTTTCAAGTATGGTGTAATCCAATTGCTGACCATCTCTGTTAAATCGGTCACTATTTTTAGTCAATAAATGATGCAGAGGAAAGCGGGACTCCTCACCCATAGTTCTGGGAATTCCACTGAGCCCACACTGATCTTGTGCTATCCCCCACAATGGAGGCAGACGACGCCCCTCCGCCCCTCCACTCCACTCCCCCACTCTGCCAATCCCTGGTCCTCCTGCCACTGATTTTATAATGATCTTCATTTGCATTAAGATTTTCACCACAAGCTTACCATAAGCCCTACAAAGCACATAGGCACCCTAAAGCAGGAACATACATGTCAGAGTAAGAGTGGATTATTGCTGGGGGAGGGACTCCAACAAACGTCTGTATTCATGGTATTCATTGGGAGAGTTGAGGGTTATGTGACGATCTGGGGGGTGGAGGGGGAGGGAGGCGCTTTATACGCAAATCTGTATTTTGTCACCACGGAGGGAGAAAAAATGAATTGGACATGATTTCTCTATGCAGGCCAACAGCTACTAGAGAGTTTGCGAATGTATCAATGATTTTTCCAGTCCCGAAAACAGAAAACAGACCTCTACTTCTGGCCTGCTTGCATTGTGAGAGCTGAATTCCAAGGTGATTGATAGGAAACCATATGGTGTAACTATCCATACCTCTGGGCAGGTGACATAGGTAACTTCAAACAGGTCTGCGGGAACGATCTTTGAGAAGGCATTCTGATCCAAACAGGCACCAGCCTTTTGCTGTCACTTCAGATTAGAATGCCGCTGTTTCCCCGGTGCTGTTCCCTGACCCCCCGAAAAAACAAATGAACAGTGTCCCCCCCCTCCCCTTCCCATGGATTATTCAAATTTCCTCCATGATGCCTTCAATAGATCAAAGGTCATTTACAGGACTGGGGGAGAGTTTCCCAAACACCAGTCAAACTAGTTCCATTTCTAAACCATGTCCTCAAGTGCAAGCCTTTTTAAAGCTTTAAGACTACGAAAGACTTCAGCACATTCTCAACATTCTGAAAAAGGCGAAGGTGTGACAAAGTGTCAACTTCTTTAATGTTGGCTCAAATCCAAGGCATTGAATTGCAAGACGAATAAATGTGTTGTCTATTGCAAATCACGGCAGCCCTGGAGGCTTTTAAACACCATCTTCCCATCAGAGTGCCCTGTGCTTATGTACATCAGTGCTAATTGAAATTGTGACTAAAAAGAGAGGTAGTCATTATTATGGTTTTCTTATAAGATGATCAATCTTGGATCCAAGGACCATCTTCACTTAGGCTTTGTAATTGGCTGCCGTTTTTTACTCCAAAGAGCACTCGGGCTCCTGTTTCTTTTGTATAAATGCTAATTGCCCAAACTGAGAAGAAAGTATTCATTCCTCCCCTCTGCTCAAAAAGCACTACCACCTTTGAGGGTCTATGCAGTCATGGAACAAAGACATTCATGTTATGCAACTCTCATTCACTGGTGGTTATGAAATTAAAACACAGTTTCACATTTCAATTTGAGCTCATAACAAGCCCGACCTCCCGATCATTTACCCCATTGCGCCTAGTCGATCAGCCCGGGCTCAATCAGCTCAGAACACATACTTGCTGCTGTGAATTGCAGACTTGCTCGACATTCGCTCTAAGAAACACCAATCTGAATTTCTATTTGAAAACAGCTAGCAGATTTCCATCAGATTCATGTGGTGAAATGGAAAACCGGGGTGAGGTGAGCCTGGCCGAGAGGAGAGTGAGGTGGATGGTGCATTCAAGGTCACAGCACTCAGACTGCAGAGCGATAAAATGTATCTCTCAAAGTGCTACTCATAAAGCACTACTATTTGTAGCGTACAGTTTGTAATTCTGAGGAACCACATCACAAAGAATAGTTCTTCCACATACATAACCATACTAATGGACAGTAAAAAGACCAAAGCATCACAGCACTAAAACTTTGGATGTTGTTTACACACTGTACGCGCTTTTGCCCTTGATAAAAATACAATAAGCTGCTTTTGTAATTACATGAAAAAACAAGTGTGACTGACAAATAGCCAGTTCTCATTTCCAGGTAGCAAGTGTGGCCGCCAAAAATAACTGCAACAAAAATTCAGTGAGATGGCACAGTTTCCATCCCCACTTCCTTATCCCTTTCTCCCCCCCCCATTCCCATTATGCCACCCTCCACCCCTCTGAAGAGCAGTGAAAGAGTGACCCATTTTCTGGGCGCGCAGCGGCTGACCCCCAGCAGTGACACGCGAGCTGGCAGTGCTGGTACACTGGGGCTGAGCTCGGCAGAGAGGAGATGCTGCTTTCCCTCCTGTATGGGCCGCTTACATAAGCGCAGGCTTTGGCTGTTACACAACATGTGTTCAGCTGAACGGTACGTCCAGTGCCCGCGCCTTTGCAGGGAGCAGCTACCGCGTGCTGCTGTCCTCTCCCCTCCCCTCCCCGTGCCCCTCTCTGGCTGTGTCACTCTGTGTTAGAGCGTGTGCGTGAACGGGAGGGGGACTCTTTATAAAGATAAAGAGCATTGTTTTTCCTTCCTCAGGCTGCCGTCTCAACTTCCCTCTGGGCTGCCTGCCTTATCTCCCTGTGTCAGCAGCACCGCAAATGCCATGAAAAACTTCCCGCACAGCTTCCCCTGGTTCCTTAAAAGCTTACCATGAAAAAAAAAAAAAAAGAAAAACCCCACTTCACCATGTGCAAACCTTTAACACCCCCTCCCCCAACACACAAACGGACTCACTCACGCGCACTGCCCCAATGGGCAGCAGCTGACGGAGTGTTGCGAAACACACGCCTGAAGAGGGCGAGCGGTGCGGAGCGGAGAGGGAGAGCTTACTAGGCCAGTGTGTCACAGGCAGGAGATTACAGCTGCATGGACATATTTGGTAACCCGTTCTATAACTAGTCTGGATCACGTTGTGTAACTCAGGTTACTGCTTCACAGTTCAACTAATGCCAAGGCTCAACATCTTCCCTGACACTAAATTTCTGGATTTTTCCGGAAAGCCAATTCCAGGGTCGGCAACCTCACATAAGAAATCTCACTGCCCCACCAGTCTGGTGTTTAATGCAATATATGCTTCAAGCCCTTTTGCTGCATTTAAATAATACATTCACAACTACTATGCGTGTGGAATGTAAAGAAGCTCTCTGTCTGCCAATAGTTTCAGGAAAAAGTACTGTTCTTTAGAGTCGATTATGTTCAGTAACTGAATATTGTTACACAAGAAGGAGTCCAATGCCCTCATTCACAAAGTCATACATGCTGGCATGTCTGAACAACATGGGAGGCATTTGAATGTTCCATTTCAGATTTAATTTATTGCTTTTAAAACATCGCCTTAAAAAAAGCACACACCTGTGAAGCCAGCTGTGCACAACAACAGTCTTCTAAAAAAATCCTGTAAAATCCGTAACTTTTCTGTGTGGTTAAAAGACAGCCGTTTCCCCACAGCTTGACGCACAGTCTTCATCAAACTGCTCTGAGTGACAGTTCAGCACTGGCAGACTCGCAGACGTTTGAGACATGAACATGTACGCTGATTTATTTGACCTCTGCAGAAACTTCCAAAACTGCCAATCCAAACAATCAAATCGTACGTCTTTCTATCCTGGCATGATCATCTCCACTAAGACAGTTTTAGACATGAACATTTATAAAATCAAAGAATTACCTTGTTTTATAACAGCAGTCTCATACACGAATAAGACCACTAGTAATACATATGAAACAGATCTTCAAATTTCATCCCTGCTTTTAGATAATGTTTAGAGGAAAGCAATGCTTCTGTAAATTCAATAATTGAACACAATTACAAAACAATGCTGTTTGTCATCACTGTCATTAGTCTTTAGAAACACCAATGCCTTTGCATAACAGATGTGATGCCACATCAAAACCTGGGCGCTAACCCTGTGGTTTGAGGGCGTTTTATACACATGTATGACATACATACTGCCGTTTCTGTCAAAGAGCCTTATGGGTGCATTAGTGTGACTCTGCCAAAGGTCAGACCAACAACCTTCCAGAGTTAGGAGAGTGTGGGGACATGAGTACATTAGCGATCAAAAGGATGTCACAGAACCAAAGTCATGGAAAAGGAGAGGTGGCACTTTTGAAGGAAGTGATGGCGCAGGAAGCTATAAACAAATAACTACAGTTTACAGAGATACCTAATTTACATACCTAGCTCGATATATAAACCTAAAAATAAAAATCTAAAACATTACCTAACATAAGTACTTGACAGCCTAAAACAATACATAACTTCTGCTTTAAAAGGAGCAGAGTTATGAAACCAGCCAAATGAGCAATGTACCAGGCAGGTCTCTGAAGACTCTATTTTAATGTGTGTACAAAGTTGCGGCAAATAAAGTAATACTCTAAATATAACCAAGAATGTAGGAGACAGACAATAATCCAGCTATTTTAATCCTCCATATGACAGTCAGGATTCATCCAGCACTCGAGACTTTGTAATTCTAACTAATCCATAAAACCTGCTTTTGTCTGGGCAACCTGAGAATACAAACACACAAAACACTCCATGCAAAACTCAAATATCAAAACTGGACCTTGATGTTAAAAAAAAAAGTACGACTGACCATAACCACACCTCAAAACACTAGGGATGTCACACATATCAATAAAACCAAGAGTAAAAAAAGTTTCCTGTTTTATCACATTCATTCAAGGAGAGTAAATTGCTGAGGAATCAGTTGGTCACACGTCCCAAATCATGCTCACCAAAACAAACCCCCCTCAAAGTGCACCACTTAGGTAAGGGTCAGCAGCTCCACAGTCACATGACTGTGGTCAGATGTGATTCCCTGAAATGAGGAGCACACTGCGGTCCTGTTAACGCTTTAACCCACTCCCCTGTCACTTCCCTTAGCGATCACCGCACTGTCCTCCAGGGGCCGAACGCTGACCGGGTCACCTACCTGCGAACGACTCCGACTCGTCCAGCAGCAGCATGGTTCACTTGTTGAGCGTCTCAAGGAGGTGGGATGGGGGGGGCGGGCGACCGCCCAACTCTCTGCTCCACCCGGGATGAGTCTTTGTAGGGGTTAAAGCGGCGAGATAGCCGGTACCCGGCTTTGTGGCAGAGATCCTCTGAGGACCGCGGTGGCTGAGTGTCTCTGTGTCAGAGGGTTCAGTGCTCTGTCTCTATCGCTCTTTCTCTCCCGCTCTCTCGTGCTCACGCTCTCCTTTTTTTGTCTGCTCCACTGCTCTCCTTTGCTCCGCTGGCCGGCTCACTGACTGACTGACTGAGTGTGGTGCTCAGTGCCGCATTCCCATTCACCGAATGTGGTCCAAGCAGTGATTAAATCAAGCCAGTGGGTAGAGACCAGGAACTAAACAGTACTGCTTACATAACCATTCACGCTCAGACAGGGCCCCCACCAAGGGGGTTTCTGAATGGCCATTGCTGAGGTCCCCTCAGCAGCATCGGCATTCTCCTTGTATCTTTTATCCCTCTTTCATAACAGTGCAGGCATGAAGGTGAGTGTACCGCAATCCTTGCTGGCACAGGCTCAGCGGATCCAGTGTTTGTGCACAGGTGCGCAGGTGGCATTTATCGCAAGCTGTTCAAACCCCTTTCATAACAATTTAAAATCTGCTTCAACTGGATTGGTTACAGCAAAGTGCTGCTTGAGAGTTACACAACAAATATTAAACAAAGGTCACAATTTTAAGGAAAACAAAGGAACTGGATGTGAGTTATTTTGCTTGATTTTAAAGACATACATTTCAATTATACTATCTGACACAAATAGTTGAAGTGAACAGAACAAAACCTATCAAGTACAGAGGACAAGAAGTTACTGATGGGCAATTAGCTTAGATTCGGCTGTTTCTGAGCACAGAAGACATTCACAGACCCAAACAACCCCACGCCCCACCCCCTAAAATATATTAAAAGGAATCTAAAATGAAATAAATGCTTCCTCACCCCCCTCTCTCCCGAGCCTAATGTTCTAGCGGCCGGCTTTGGCGCTTTGTTTTATATGCAGCCTGACACTGTCATCAATCATCATTCCAACGCAATTAATCCTATACTTACACATGGCCCTTACGCTGAGGGATATGTGCTCTTATGCTCGTACACGCTCATCTCTGTCACTCTGATCACCAGGTGAGGCTTACATTGCCGCACTATCCCGGGAGGCAGCCCAGGGTGATGACAGCCAGTCTGAGAGTTCAAGCCTCGTGCAGATATAGCCCCCCCGAGGCACTGAGGGACAATTACAAAACAAAGAATTTCCAGAAAAGGGGCCGAGGCCGTTGCTCCTCGCAGCACCCCTGCCAGGGCCCCCTTTCAGGAGAAGCTCCCCCCACAGGCGTCACCGTCACACGCGCTTTCCCCTCCCCCATGTGTGTCATACGAAGGCCTCTCCCCTTTCAGCGGGGCTGCCTTAGGTAACAGGGGTGACAGAGTTCATGAGCTGACTGAGGCCTGCTCCACAATGCAGGAAACCCATATTCAAAACACAGAGATTACAGAGATCTTTTACACAAACAAAGAGTGACTACACTGTAACCCACATCTTAGTCACAGTGAGAAGAGGCTGTTTGGAGAAAGTGAGATGAGTGAGAGGGCGGGGTGGTGTGGGGGGGCAGAGAGGGGTTGCGAGTGTAGAATGTGTTCACAGCTCAGAGGTTTAGGAGCGTTTGGCTGCACACAGAGACCCAGAGGAAGGGCTGCTGGGGGCGGGATCGCTCTGCAGAGTGCAGAATAGGACGCTGGACCTCATCTCTTCTGTACTTTTCCAGTTAACTTCGACACACTACCAGAGTTTACACTTTGACATGCTCAATGTTCAAAACTCGCTTGTCTCTTTCATAATGCACTTGTTGTTTATATTACACCAGAGGACTATTTTCAGCTTCATTTTATGATCGTTTCCTATGCTGGAGAAATGGCATGGCACAGATTTTGCAAAGATTGCAAACACATAATCCCATTACAGTAAAATTTGGCAGTAATGATCTGCCAAAGATTTTTATCTGGCTTTTACATATAACGCTTTTTAGGTTAATTAAATTTTACAACCTGACCTTTTTCATGCAAAAATGGAAATGAAAAAATGTGTTTAAGAGCATAAGATTACATAACGAGTAGAGCAGGCCATTCAGCACATTCTGGCACGTCATTTACATACAGTCTGGAGAATATCCTGCAGGGCGGCAGGCCCATTTTAATGTGACAAACATCTCTGACTCATCAGCAACATGATTTAGGAAGCTGTCCCATGCACTGACAACTCTCTGCAGAAATGCCATACCAGTGTGGAATTCACCTTTAACTGACGGTCCATCTAAGCTCTCTACTTCAGAAGAAGTTTACTTTGATCGCTGTAAAAGTGGTTTTCAAAAATAACAGCCAAGTGCTTATAAAAAATCGTGATCTTCATCACAAATAATTTTAACTTCAACCATTGACAGATTTCAGGACCCAAGTTCAGTTATCCCACTGTAGTCATACATGTTAAATGGCCAGGATGTAAAATAAGCAAAAAAAAAAATCTTAATTTCTACTAAAACTAATTAGAGGGAAATTACATTTTGGTGTCCAGAGAGCAGCTAGCCTGGCACTATATATAGGTAACATGTACAGAAGAGCAGTTTGGTGTGAAGCATTGGAATAGATTAAGAGCGGGCTATAGAACTGGAAGGTGCTCCATTCAACTTCCACATTCCTTTGGTTACAGCCACCGCCACTGTAACTGTACATGTAAACTTCTCTCACTGATTCGCTGAGAGATCCTCTGTTAAGGCCACTATGTCAAATACTATTTCACCTATTGCGTGAAGGAGATAAACTAGCCCAATGCTGAGCTGAGCCGCTCTGAACGAGCCAATGAGGCGTGCTGGAGACTATGCCTCACACAGAGAACAAACTGTGCTTTTACGAAGGAACTGGGTATCCCCGTCTGCACTCAGCCCCAGAGCCAGCTCCACCTATCTGTGACACTGTTAAGGCACTGCATTCTCCCTTCTGCCAGAGTGTTTTTCAATCATTTCAACTCAAATATAGGTCATTTTTTTACCAAATATTTTACCCAAATTTTAATACCATTTGTTAAATGATATTTCTTAGTCTTACCTTGTAACTTTTTCTTTCATATTACAATTACTATTATTATTCTAATTATTACTGTTATTATTATTACCACCACAAAAATAAGTGCTTGTTAGTGTCACTGTGGCCTGTATGGCGTTACAGTCTTGTATTGTCTTGTTTTGTGAAATTAAAAAAATATATATACATATATATATTAGGTATATATATACCTATACTTTAAGGTCTGTAGGGTCTTTTTTTTTTTTTTTTTTTTTTTTTTAAGTTTTACACCCGTTCCATATTCAGGTTACATGAGAGTCAGTGACCAGCTCCCAGAAAGGCAGTCCCAGTTGTTGGGAGAGCAGGGGGGCTGCAGGTGTGAAAATGAGCTCTCCAGCCATAGGCATCAGCTGTTTTAGCATGTGTGTACAGAGAGAGCCGGTCAGTGACATGAGAGCTTTCCACAACAGCCTTAAGTCACAATTCCAGACCTATTCATAGCATGTATTCATGTTATTAATTGTGCATGTTGATCTGTGTGCAGTACATACTACTACCCATCACTGAAAATAAATGCTTTTCTTTATAATTTCAGTTCATGCGAAACACAGGCTTATTGTGGAGAAACATGCCAGAGAATGGCAGAGGCTCCTGAGTGGAGCCGTGCTGTGCTACACTGCGCCATGCTGCGCTGGCCTCGCCGGCCGTCCTCCAGTGCATGGAGCAGGCTGCATGCAGAGACAGATGGTGAGCTGGTGGCAGCTGCCCGCCATCACGGGAAAAGCCAGAGCCTCTGACTCCTGAGCAAGGAGGACGGAAAAACAGATGGAGGAGAAGCGGTAAGAAACATCCTGGATCTGCGCGTTAAGCGTGGCTGGTGCCGTCTACTCTCCGACTTTTCTGCTCTGCCACTGCGTTGTGCACAACAGCAAGGACAAATCAATTATCATACAGTATTTATGACTGTACATTCCATACACTGGATGTTCTCAACACCACAAACTCCATGAGGTCACTAATTTTAATCTTTTCATATACGGTTCATTAATTACTCTCAAGGTTCCTCTAAGTTCTTCCTTTGTGGAAAAAATTAAGTTGTCAATGTAACAAATATATGGACTTGAAAGTGAAGTTAAATTCTCTGTTAAGTTTCAGAATGTATATGAAAATGAAACCTAATTTAAATGCATTTTCTCTGTTAAATGGAAATCTTTGAGATTTCTTTGACAGTAATTTACACATGCATTTTTATCTTAAAAGAGATTATATAAGCAGTTATAAAAACAGGCTGATGTTAATAAAGCCAATGTGATTATGCCCCCTCCCACGGACACAGAGTTCTCCTCATGCATCTCTACTGTTCCTGCATGGGGCTTCAGACTGGGACAGTGTGCCTTTCACCTGATAATAGGAAGCAGGTGAGCGTGAAATGCAATAACTTCCGCTGTGGTCATGGTGTGCTGGTGTTGCTGTGTGAGGCTGAGTGGAACGTCCTTTATCACTGTGACAGACAGTGCAGGGCCACCTATCGGCAAGGACACGGTAGCATTCCCCTCCTAGATCCTGTCCACTGCTACTTCCCTCCCCCCACACACACTCAGATGCCGACCAAGCTCTCACTCACTTGCACACTCTTGCATTCACTCACCTGCTCTCACTCACTATCTAGGGCGCACTCACGCAAACAGATACACAACATATTCCCCCCAAATCAGCTCTTTCACCTGATGACCACCAGTACTCTTACTCTTCCATGCACCAGTTCCCATGATCACATATGCAAGGAGACACACTGCCCACCCCTCCGCCCCCACCAGCCTAAATGAACAGTTCTGTAGTATAGCCTCCTTCACACTTCTTCTGAACCCCATAGCCCCAATTACATTTGCAGATATTTCCTCCATTGGAAATACTTTACATTTTTAAAGAATATGAAGGTCTGGGGCTATTCTACATGATGTTATCTAACCAAAGAGGAAGTACAAGACAGACCAGGCACACCTTACACCTCAGAACAGGTTAAACAATCCTGTTTTTCATGGCATTTATATAAAAGGCCCACCCCAATATAACCTACTTTCTGATTACGATCAGGACTATAAGCATGACTTTGATGACTAGTTAAAAAAGCAACACACCTTCATTTGCTCAGTAACTTTACAAACTTTACAAAGGATAGCTACATCAGATGTGAAACATATGTAAAAACATGTTATCGTGAGAAATAAATTTAGGAGGAAGTCTGAACAAAATGTCCTTTCAATTGACTTTTGCAGTTATTGTAAAAGTCCAGTTATTGATTCTTCCAATGACATGTCAAATTTGGGCTCTGGTTCATTGTGCTACACCATTTACAACTACAGGATGTGACTGAAATCACTCAGTGATGCTTTCCCACTAATCAAGGAGACCTTTCAAGTGAAAAGAACTGAGTTTGGACTGAACCTCTCCTCTTACCCCAAGCTCTCACGATCATAATTCATTAGCAAACACACTGAACATCCACATGATGTGACAGACAGCTCTGAACCAAAACTGAGTGGTTTCATTCACTCATATGTTGACCGTTATCATGTTTTCCCAGGCTTCCAGGCCTACGCTTTATATCACACAAGGGGGCTCCTTCACTTCACAAGGGGGCTGTTTGTTTAGGGCAGGAGACAAGATAAGCCCAAAAAGTCAAATTATTACACTAAACAAACAAGACAAAATGCTTTCAACAAATAGGCTATCCCAAGTGTGATAACAGAGTAATATGACAACGATAACATATAAAAATTGCTAAAACGTAAAATGGGATTCTGAGAGCCAAAGATGAGCTCATTTTTGCTAGCTCCCACACATGCCTCCAGTAGTTCACGGATCCCTCCATCATCAGCTATAAAAATGTGTTTGTGATGATCGATTCTGCCAAATGACACTTTGGGGCAAACACATGCAGAGTTAATTAGTTTTTAGCAGAGACGGCGAAGCACTGTCTGTCTGATGCATTCCACATGCAATTAGTGGCCGCGATGACGTTCGAAAACTGACCCCCACAGTAGTCTCACAGCAACTGCACAGCAATGGTGCAGGCGGAGAGCTTCATTTCACAGAGCTTCCAGCAACGCCACGAAGCTGTTGATTTTTCCCTTCCCCCTCATCCCCCCCAACCCCAAGAGCATCATGTGTTTTTTTTTTTGCTCTGATCAAATAAAATCGCTCAGCCAAACATTTTTGAAACAACGCCAGTGGTTTCTTTTGCCGTGGACTCTGCGCCCCCCACGGGCCGATTCTAATCCAAACACGCACCGGCGCCTTGTGTGTGAATTTAAGCCATTAAGTAAACACGTGTGTGGCACAGCTTCATGTGAATGACTCCACTCTGAATGATGACATCACCCTCTTGCAGTCAAGACGAGACTTCAATTAGTCTTTGCCATGTGGTAGCCAATGTGGTTCAGTCCCCGCACTGACCACGCTGGTCTCATGTGTGCATTGAAAGCACATTTTTAAGATGAACTGCATTCCACAAATCTGTTTCCAGCTTTTTAAATGGAGGAGGCTGAATTCCACACAAAATGAGTCCTGGGGGGTCATTTAAACTGAAACTGTATGAAATCAAATGAGCCAACGTTGATCTGAGAATTCTATCTTAAGTGAGATGAAGGCTTCAGGGTTTAAAATTTGCTCTAAAGGCATACAGCTACAGCTGCTGTTAGCATGTGTGAACAAAGCAACTTGGGCAGTGATATCTGAGCTTTCGCATGCAGCTTTTATTTGCAATTCAAGAGATGCTCATGGCATTTCTATTATGTATACTGTATGCTCTCTGTGCAGTGTACGCTGAAACATACTATTACAGAACTGTGTGCTTTATGATTCCAAGTAATGTAATAATAACCTTAATATGACAAGGCACAAAAAAACAAAAACAAAAAAAAAAAAAAAAAACAAAAACGCAAGCTGATCCCTTGCCTAAAGGGTCAGTGGGAACTTCACAATAATCGGTTGACAGCTCTCATGGGGAGGAGAAGGGGTGTGGATGTTGGGGTGTGGATGTTGGGGTGGGGGCGTGGGTAGGAGGAAAATAAAATACAGAGAAAAATAATTTGCTGGGCTAAGAAAAGCCCAGGCAGTGGTTGTTATGGAGACGGTGACAAAGAAACGGCAGGCGGCCCAGGTGATTCTACTCCATTCAGCTGGCCCGTTATGTAAAGTGAGAGTCCTGGGGCATCCCGCTGGGAGGCAGCAGTATAGGAGGAGAACTTGGAGGCCTGGATGGGCATACTGTGTCCCCTCACTAGCATCAACAGGACAAAATCACTTATCACTTATCAAACCCAGAGGCAAGCAATTATATCATTGTTTATAGAGGTGGGCCTGATACAATCCACATTCAAATCAGCAAATGAATACAAACACAAACCTCAGAGGGGCACAGAGACATGCTGCATGATAGCACCACGACTGAAAAACCCTGAAGGCAAGGGGAAGCATCAGTTAAAAAAAGAAGGGGGTAAATTATCTGAATACAAAAGAACAAAACTGTCAGAGGTACATAAAAATCCACTGTGGAACAACAGTGGGAATGAGAATTACGTTAGGCCAAATTGAGATCAAATTAACCTGCTATTTCCAAGCACAACAGAAACTAGCACCTTCTGCTCCAATGGATTACACATAATTGCCATACTTCAAGAACTACAAGACTTCTAAATTACACCACATTTAAAATCACAAGTGCATGGTATAATGAACTTTCAAACACTTGGAAAAGAACCACTTCGTAGTTCATAATTGGTTTTACATTTAGATGTGAAAATAAAGCGAGAACTTGCACACCACACAGTCTGACCGAGTGAAGCTGTATTTCTAAAATAGCCAAAAGACTTTATTTATAGTCACTATGTAAATCAAAATTGTGCAAACACTCCAAACACTTTGCACCAATGAAATTGTCATACCAAAACTCAAAATGGGCCAACAAATAAGCTAAACAGCTAAGATCATACCTAAAAACATGATCCCTCAGGGAGAACAGATGCCAAGAGTGGACAAGGTTAATGGTTTCTAACAGTACGGCCATTGTTTGGGTACATTTAGCAGAAATAAACACCCTGATATAAATACACAAGAGGAGAGTGAAGTAGACACAGTTAACTGATTCTATAGGCTCTGGGAAGATAAGCAGATGGTAAAAACCACAACAAGCACATGTTCAACAGAGCTCAAAGCCCAATGACACGAGCAGAGTTACTAGCAAACATCAGGGTTTTCCAATGCCATTTCTGAGTACTTACAAACATAAATTATGAGTGATAGACAGGTGGTTTAAAACAGAACTGCAGGTCCAGTGTGGTGCAAAGAAGAGAGAATCTGAGTGAGAGAAAAACCAGAGCGACTCTGATATTTCCCTCTTTGAGGTTGTGACAACTGGCCTTTTGTTTGCTGACAACACCTGGTCACAGAGCCACAGTCTTCAGGCAACACTGATGCTCTCATTCACGTAGGCTACTGTGGATGTCGCAGTGACTGCCGTTATGTAAATCCCTTACGAAAGCGGGACTGCAGCGCCAGTTCCGGCCAGGAGTCTGACAGCGCCAGTCTGGTGCCTGGTACCATGACAACCATTGCTGGGTCACCTGACAGCAGCCCCCTTTAAAATGGCACTTCATTAATATGGAATATTCCCCCATCCTGAAAGTGAAAACAACAGAGTGCATGAAACAAATAACCATGCTTAAGCTCACCACTGTAATTCACCAAACACCCTGTTTCAGCTCACCACAGCAATTCACCAACGACCCCGTCTCAATTCACCACAGAAATTCACCATTAATCATTACTACAGCATGTCCCCCTAAACCATAATACCCTATAATTCACTATTTACCAATACCGCAGTGATTGAGGCCCAGTAAACCATAAATCACAAGGTACCACTACCAAAGCAAGTGTGTCACAGTACTCATAAATTCCTGGATGTTATTATTACTCCAGCAAGTGTAGCACAGCTGTCGGGACCCAGTGAATCAATCAAAGGCATTTTATAGAGTGAGCCCTCTTAACAAACGCATTCCAACAGAGCACTCCAGAGAGTGCATTACACAGAAACAATACAAAGTTATTAGAGGAATAATGCAAAGTGAAAAGAGGGGGGGGAAAAAAAGATGAACGATTATGCAATGACTATACAGCGTCACCTCCGCTGCGGCCTTGTAAGCGTAATTCTCTACCTACCATAACCACAGCCGCAGTGACAGAAACCATAAATCACAGTGCACTGTTACGAGTAGCCCATGCCCTACATCTTGTTGTTAATGTGAGAGTCTTTGTTTCCGCAGATCTGCTCAAGTACAGAGAGGTTTGCAGGGAGAAAGGAAAAGAGGGATATGTGAGAGACGCAGCTCTCTTCATTACTGAAAGGAGGCAGGCTGCGTTTCTGTTATGGCGGTGGCCGGGGGGGCGCAGCAGGAGTCAGGCATGCTTAATTAGCAGTCTTGATGAGGGGTTTGCTTCGTGACTGTGTGTGTGACTCCCTGTGCAGTTCAGTCATATTTTTATAAACAAAAAAAAAAAAAAAAAAAAGCCAGTTCTGACAAAAAACCACATTGCTGTAACTCAGTTGTCATGGGTGTGCCTTGCAAATAATTCACAGCTACAGCTATGGGTATCCAAGTTACTGGTGTGCCATCAGATGCAATCAAAACCAGTTTGCTCCTATCATCTCACTGGCTGTTTGAAACAGCTGTTACTAGCCTATCCATGGATGAAAGGCTGTATGTTTTCTTTTCCTACTCAGCTAAACACAAAAATCTTTTCGAAAGTATCGAAATAAGGATAGCTGTATATATGGAAATTGTTTTAACAGGCTTGAGTTGCACCACAGTACACATGATGACTGTGTACTGTGGTGCAAGGTCAGCCCCACCTCTTCAAAAGACAGGCCCAATCAGAACACAGACCTGAAGAGCAGACGTGCCCTGCAGCAGCAAAGAGTTCTGTGGAAAAAAAAAAAAAAAGGAGAAACGAAAAATGAGCAAATCAATGCGGCAGCACAGAGCGAATAGCAAGGTAACCACACTACCTGGAGGTTGATTGGACGATCTGCCACCAGGTATGATAACTAAAAGTAAGGACAAAGAGAGAGGCGCTGGATAGAGCTTCCTTTCTGCTTGCAGTTTCTTGACATTTTCAGTCTTTTCTCCAATTAAAAGTTACCCCAAAACTACATTCTGTGCAAGTTTTCACTTTTAACTGAGTTAACTGAAAAACACGCTTTTGGACTTTCTAAAGCAGAGGGTGGAGATATTCAATACTTGTGCCATGTGCATGCAAGCTTTTATGCTAAGTGATTCTTGAGGACAAACTGGTTGAATGAGGTAATTACCCTAAACCGATGCCAGTAAAATATTATTTGAGCATATGGCAAGACAACTTTAGGATTCAGGTGCGACATCTGCCAAAATATTAAAAATGTTAATGAAAATGGCAATGAGATGATGGAGTTAATTAGGTAATTAACAGGAGAGGAAGTGTGGCGCGGAACCAGGCACCTGTGTGGCCCTGCCGCAGCAGAGTGCTGGGGCAGAGGGGAGGGGGTTAAGCCTGCCGTAACCAGCGCATACGCCAGCTGATGAACCTTTGACCTGCATGTAACGGATCCCCGAGCGAACCACGGCGCCCTCCACTCCACACACTTGCCTCAGAACTACTGACCTTAATCCTGTGTGCCAGTTATTGGATTATACGCAGGGCCGGGTCGGCGGGCAGTCGGCCCAGTTATGAGAGACACGCGCGTCAACCTTTGCGTGCGAGCGTGTCTCTCGCACAGCGAGGGTCTGTGTGGGACCATGCGTGGCTGCATATACATACCCGGTGTCTGTAGATGCAAGTTTGTGTGTGTGTGTGCGTGTGTGTGTGAGAGAGAGAGCAGTATTTGTGTGGGTTTCTGTGCATGCCTGCACAGTGATGCATGTATCTATCATCACATTACATTAAAGTCATTTAGCTGACACTTTTATCCAAAGCGACTTAGTTTTTTTTTTTTTTTTGCTAACCAAGGACCAATCCCCCTGGTTGCATGTGGGGTTAAGGGCCTTGCTCAAGAGACCAACAGCAGTTTGTGACTGCATGAAAAGCAACTGCATCATGAAAGTGCTTGAAAGAGATAACAAACGTGTAACTGTGAGAGTTTTTGTGTTTGAATATTTTAGTACATATGCAAATAGTGGGAGTGAATAGGGGACCTTTTAATAGTATGAGTGATTGCATGCCCGGCAACAATCAGTTCATAACCCTTCATAACAGGGTTGTTGGCATATGCTGGAAAGACCACACACACATCCCCCCCTACACACACACACACACACACACACACACACACACACACACACACACACACACACACACACACACACACACACACACACACACACACACACACAGAGCCCCTGAAAAACAGGTGCTCAGGATCACACCCCCCCAAAGGAACCCCAAGGCAGCATCCCGCTGAGTCACGACCAAACAGTGCAGAGTCACGAACCAAAGCCTTCATCAAAGACACTGAATAAAGCAAGTACTGACTCCCGCTGTGACCTCCTGGCCTACGCTGTTGCTGCAACAACAACAATAACAACAACACAGACAATTACAGACTGCCTACTTTATGGTTATACTTACAAAGCACCTCTGTATCTCAAATGTTTGCCATCTCTTTTACTTTTTATTGCTGCCAGATACATAACAAAGACCCTCACTGTATCCAAGTATTATTCAGCAGGACACCACTGATGTGCATCAGAGCAGAGAGCAAATCTAGTGTGCTGTGTTTACAAACTTGTATTAGTATACCCAGCACTGTGTCAACACAGCAACTTAATGTCATAAAACCACCACCACACATCAGGATTTCCCCAAATGTTATCCACAAAATTTAGATAGTGCTAATTAGTGTGTATATTTGCAGAAAAGTTAAAACATGACTAAAAAACATTTTTTTCCACTCCTAAAATGTACTTTTGGGATGCCAGAAGTGTTTTCCAACCAATCACATCACACCCTCTTAGAATCTGAGAATGGCTATGTGATAACAATTTCAGCCAGCAGCTGCTACTGAAGTGCTCAATGACTATTCTTTAGTTATACATGCTGTATTAAATACAGTGGACTGATAATTACTGATTGAATAAAAGGCCATTCATCTCATTTGGTCCACAGGTTAGAGTGCATACAGAAGTCAGTGTATTCTCGGCCTGGAACACTTGAATGGTTTCCACTTCCAACCTTAATGATTGCACTTAAGGTAATGTTAGCAACGGCACACAGCAAACTTATTGTTACTCTGACACAGTGAGTGACAAGGAGGCGGTGCCTGGAAACCGTTGTCATGGTACGAGGCACCAGGCTGCTGTCGCAGTGACTGAGGCAGGCTGGAACCCCCTGGGTGGAAGTGGATCTGTGGAGAAGTAGCCCTGGATCGCAGAGCGTTGGGGGAAGGGGGAGGGGGAAGGAGGGGCACTGAGCCCCGCTTTCATAACCGCTTTATATAACGCCGGTCACCGTGACATCTGCAGCAGATAATGCTCGCGAGCGAGTGTAAACCATGGCACCCTGACCAGCTGCAGGCGGTAAACAAAATGGGAAACGAGGAGGCCAATTGTCACAGCCTTGGGGGGGCAAGGACGTCAGGCTGGCTGCTTTTATCCCTCTCCGTCTCTCTCTCTCGCTCCTCCTCTAGTGCCTGCTGCTCCCTGTCCCCTCCCCAGAGTTTGTCGCGTATGAGGAGGGCGTGGGATTAATTATAGCCCTGGGCTGCGCACGAGCACGGCTGTGCCCCTGGAAGGCTCTTACACAACCACAGAACAAGCACACACGGAGGCTGGGAGGAGCCGGGGCGGGAGACGGGCGGCTCAGCATCACGCCGCCACTGCAGAGAAGTTCAGAAAAGGTGACATCATTTAACAAAGGAAGGCTGTTAGCTGCATTTTAACTCCGTCAACACCCTGCCTCTGCTCATGTGAGGAGTGGTCCAGGAAAAACCTGTGGCCCAAGCACAACTGATTTCCAGACTGCTGCTCAATGGCAACAAATCAGAGCTACCCTGGAAAAATCTGATAGTGTTTTCTCTTTTAAATCCCCACTGTTTTTCTTTTTACATTTTTGGAATACTTTTCCCATTTTTTCCACCCTGTCTGACATGCCCACTTGAATATACAAGCCATGTGCATTGTTACGGCCTCCATGGTCAACCTTGGAGAACACAGGCAAGAAAGCATGCACTCTCCTCTGAAAAACATCATGCTGTTTCTGCAGGAGTTCAGCTCTCACATAAACGCATCAAAGTAAAGCCCTATTCATGTGAACTGTGGGTACCTGAACGACCAGCAGGGGTCAATAGTGAGTGCTGACAGACATCTCCAACGAGAGAATTCCTGCCTCCCCCTTCCCCTGGGAGACAGTGCTGCGAATTACGTGTCTTCCCACAGGGCTGCCGGTCACAGACGTCACTAGCATGGTGCTGATTTGACGGCAGACAGCCGGGCTCATCCACACACTGGAACAGTGCCCTTGTGCCTTAGAAGGATGAGTCACTCAGCAGCTCCAAATGCCCAAATCACAGGCCTCTTGATCCAGAGCTTTTACTGTATTACAGGCTGTGGGGAAGCTAACTGAAAACTCTGATAAATCCACTATTCAGAAGATGCAATTAATCTCTGCCAGCAAAACAAAACAAAACAACAAAAAAACATGAAGCTGGCAAAAATTAATTTCGAGTTTCACTCTTATTGATGTACTGTTTTCATTTCATTCAACTGTTGAAACAAAGAATCCAAATGAGAGTAATTAAACCTAAGGGGTATGTTCTCAGTTCAAAGAGAAATTCAAAGCATTTCCGTTTAAACAAAAACCTTTGCAATCAGACCGAAACCCCTGCAGAACAAGGAGACACGGCCCTGTTAGCAGGTTCCCAGCAGACTGGCCATCACTCACATTCCTTGAGCTGTACAAACACCTCCACACCTTGTAATGCAAAAAATGAACTCTTATTGGGTATTACAAACATAAAACAGACTTTTACCTTCATAATACCCAATACCCACTTGTTTTTTTTTTTTTTTTTTTAAGATCCATTGTCTTACCTAGCATTATATCACCAATAATATTTTTCTTTATATGATATTACCAAACTATGATACCAATTATGATTACCAAACTATGATATAACCTGGTTTTAAGACATCTTATCAAGATTTGTCTTATCACATCGCAATTTTGGCAAAATGGTCTCAAAACGTGTATTTTTTTAAGTTGTTTCAGGTTGCAAATTTTAGTGTGGTAATTAAATGGCAGACAAAAACACAGGGTTTTCTTTCATCTGTTCAATTCTGTTTTGTTTTTCGTTTCCTCTCAAGCAGAACCAACCTTCCACCTCTCCCTCGCTGCCCGCCATTAACTCTGCAATACCCTGCTGCACATGCGTGCATGCCGCCGCTGCCTCAGCTGGGAGAATTCATGAAGGTCTTCCCTGACCGACTGACTGACTGAGGCGAGGGAGGAGGGTGGGGTGGGGGGTGACGGGCCTGGGGGCTCCATCTGATGAGCCTCACTTCAGAACAAATACTCCCAGACACGGCAACCTGCCAGAGGCCCTGGAGGTGGTTCTGGGCAAGGAGGAGAGTGTTCTAATCTCAGCCCCCACACGGCTTCCCACCCACACGGTCAGCAAGCATGAAAGCCACCCGCCAGACTCCTCAAACAATTCTCTAAGAAGCTAAAATTATAGGTCTTGAATTTGAGAAGTTTTCAAAAAAAAAAAAAAGTGGATTTTTGTTCAAGTGAAGAATTCAGGGAGGGACATATTGATTAGGAAAAATTGTAATGCGCCAGCACTTCTGAATCTCTCAAGAAACATGTCAGTACCAAGCTAAGTCTGTAGCACTGCAACTTATTTCCAGTCCTGTAGTTGTTGCGTTTTCATCTTCCCTCTGGCAATTTGACTCAACACCAAGTCAAATTCTCAGCTCATTGTTCAAAACTAATGTATCAGGCAGACTGACACTCTCATGGGGCCTTTCCTAAAACTAAAGAGAAAAAGAAATGACTGTACACTCTTTATGCTCCTAATTTTTCATTACACCAAGAAAGCGAACAACGTTTCAGCAAAAGTTACCTTCGTCAGGGTTCTTAAGTATGGGTGCAATGGTTAAAAACCTATATAAGCACGTACATGAGTAACAGGTGCAACAAATAATATGTGACATCTTTCTCGGTCTCTGGCTTAATATTGAAAGCTTGACAGTCAGATGCAAATCATTCCACAGTGTCATGATCACACCTAAGATTGCATCTGTGAGTTCATGCATTTGATGACTACTGGCACAGGTGCTGGGTGGATGTACCAGCAACATAATGGCAGGATTGGTGTGATGAGAATAACACCAGAGTAAGCTTGTACATTGGTACCTGGCTATGGCCTGAGCCTAAATGCCAAGCCAGATCAGGATGGTCAAATGTCATATTAACGCCGACAACTAATTAGAGAATTGGGAAAATAGTATTCAGAACCGACTCAAAATAAGACCAAAGCTAATGGAAAAATAAACACAAAATTCAGCTGCAAAAGAATGAAAAAATAAACTCCAATGAGAAATGAAAGGAAAACCATTTGTCTGTCTCTGTGCTATGCTTTCAGGAGACACAGTATTGGAGCAGTCAGTCTTCACGGAGAATACCGCCGGGATCGCTCTGTTCGGTATGAGTTTCTGAGGCGGTTTCCTCCTCACGTTCTCTCCATGGGCTCACCATGAGCGCCAGAGCTTCAGTGGAGCTGCGGCTTCGGATGCCGCTAACCGCTGCCGCTGACTGCACCACATGAACAGAGCTAGATCAACAGCGCCAAGAAGAAAGGTGTAGGTAGGTGCTGTTCCCCAAGCGGCATAGCTGGATCAGTCTCAGCCTTTATCAGAATAAATGGCTGGGGATAGGCTGAAAACGAGGGTGAACTGATCCTTGATTGGTTGCCACGAGACAAAAATAACTGCAGCTCAGAAGGAAAAAAAAAAAAAAGTCAGTCCTGAGAGAAACCAAGTACAAACAGACACGGAACACTGACGTGTAGCGCTAAAACATTCCAAGGGACCCATGTGGAGAGGTAAACACTGCAGATAGGGTAGCTGTATTTTGCACACACTTGACTGGTACAATCTGTGCTTTTTTAAGGGTTGGGACAACACATTGAAACATGGAATTATGAGATGCGCAGATGGGAATAAAGTATAAACAAGATGTACAAGACCAATTTTTTTTTTTTTTTTTTTTTTTAAACTGGCTACGAGCTTGACTTGGGGTTTTCCCTTGTGGCTGACGACAATTTCTGTTTGGCAGTATTCAGTTGTGCCTGCTCAGGGCTTTTTGAAGCACGCTCTTTTGCATGTTTATTGAATTCTGGCAGGTGAACCCTGCTGCTTCAATTCAGTAATGCCAGGGGGGTCAGCCATCCCTGACTCTGTTCCTAGTAGGAGTCACAGGCATCTGTATGAGAGAATGGGTTCCCTGTATGAATAAGGTAACATCAAAAGCAGAGGACACAAAATGTTGTTATTGCTTGTCTACATAATTGTACCTAGACTTCAGACTGACCGTTGTGTCATTCGGAATTGCTGCTGCCAAACTCAAATTCTAGTTTACAGTTCAAATTGCAGCTTTAAGTTGGCGGCAATTAAACTGCAGTACGTCTGTAACTCATGTTCAAGTATAGTATAACAACTGGTTCCCTTGAAATTAATTAAACATCTACGTGCTTGAAAAAGATGAGATTTGATGACATTCTTTCATGGAGAAGGCTACCTTACCGAGGTACCTGTACAATGCAACTCTAGAACTGTTCTTCTGCAGACCCCACAGCTGTGCACCTGTAGAGCAGAAGCTTAAATCCGCGCACTCACACACTCAGAGTACGCATGCATGACACATGCGTACTGATGCACACTGATGCTGCTAGCTTGTTAATTGGCTCTGCCCATTCACGCTTGCCCAGTCAGCGGAGTCATCCACTGCCATAACAATTTTAAATAATTAAAATAGCTGGCCATTTTCAAATCATCCATGTGACACCGAGTCTCTAAATCTTTCTGTGCATTTTTTTGTTTCTCACAGAAACTCATGACATGCAAAGACCTTTCTCTGCTGCACTGTAAATTTAAGAATGGCCTGCCAAGGCAGTGTGTGAATGGGTACACCCTGATGAATAATTCAGTGGCATTACATTCAAACTTACTCCTGCACGGCCTCGGATTGGCCGTGTTGAATAGTGTAGCAGTGCATGAACCGAGGTTGGCCAATCACAAACACCCAAGAGGCACAAGAGCTTGAGCAATCATCTGCATTAATAAGGCAAGAGAGAGTATCCTGCAGAGTTCGGCTACCTACTTGTGTCCCATAAGGGTGAAGTAGCAACTTTTCAATTCTGCCAATGCAAAGATCAGTCTCCCAGGGCTCCGTAACAGGCCTACTCACCAGGGGCTTCATCCTCGTCATCTCCGTCGTTCTCTTCATCCTCTATCTCGTCATCCTCCTCCTCCTCCTCCTCCTCCTCTTCCAGGTCCTCATCCAGGTCGAGCTCCATATCGCTCCCTGAGATGGCCTCTTCAGACATGGCGCTCCGCAGTTCTCTGTGAGCATTACCTACACATCGTCAGGGCTTCCGGTCTCCTGCACAACACACACACAGCCAGGGTTAGCTACATGTACATGTACAAACAAGCAGCATAACTTATATACTGTATGCGTATATGTATTATCTATAACACAGTAGCCATCTTCTTATTAAAGTTAATGCGAGGGTGTTACTTTTTCAAATAACTCAGGGAATACAATTTTCGTGAACACTCTCTGCTTCAGTTTTATTTCTTTTATGGCATTTTATTTCACAATAGTACATTATACAATATTTCTTCAAATAAACTCAGAAAGTATGACTGGCTGCAGTGAGCCTTTAAATTCACAACACTTCCAGACTTGTTCCCAGCAGCTGTCCTGCCTCTGCTCCTTTACCGATTGGGAAACTCTGGCCTGACATGAAAAGAAAGGCGAAAACACAGACGGGAAAACCCTGGCTGCGCTCACAGAATCTGTGGGATCAAACGCGCTGGCACGGCACACGCTCCGCTAGCACGTTTCTGCTCTTTCCAATTCTCCACTTATCTTGAGGGAGGCAGGATCACCACTTCATTTGATCACTTAAGGGAGGTTAAAGGCCGCTTAGTGTTCCCCGCTTAAATTTAACCACATGAAAGAAATTAAAATAGGATCTAAAAACAACCGTCCCACAGCAACTAAGTAATCAGATATTATGTTTTCTAAGTTTTCTTTTCCTCTCCATTTCTCCTTTACTTTAAAATGTGTTAAACGTGGCATGAAAGCAAAACATCCAAGATTTTATAGAGTTCTAGGCTACACATTTTTAAACTTTACACAACTGGGAAATGCTGGTCATTAAATGCATCCATGAGAGACTGATATACGACAATTTAAAGAGTTTATCCATGTATGAAGTCATATATGAAGTTTATCAGCAAACACAATACCATGAGACAGAGAGAGAGAGAGAGAGAGAGAGAGAGAGAGAGAGAGAGAAGAAAGAAATAGATCAGGGAAAGAGTAAATGAGGAGAAAGTGAGATCAGATGAGAGGACATAGGCAGGAGATGAGAGAGGAGCTAAATCAGAAGAGACAGAACAGATGAGAGACCAGATGAAAGAGCGAAAGAACAAGAACAGATGACAGGGAGAGAGGAGGAATAAATGCAGAGAGGAGGGGTGACAGAGCCTCTATTGGCAGTAGCTGGCCTGTTACCTGCTACCTACAGGAAAAAGTGTTCTGTCATTTCTCTGCCTCTACCTGCCTTCACGAATCAGTGTTGGGGCTCCCGGACACGGCGCCAGAATCATTTCCCGCCAATAAAGCGGGAGCGCGAGGGGATGTGGTTGGTGCGGCGGGTCAGTGAAGGCACCGTGGAGGCGGTCAGAGCCTTTTGTGAGCAAAAAGCCCATGTGGAGACATTCGAAGCACACAGACTCAGGAGGTCGACAGCAGTTATGCAATCACACTAAGCTGTTATCGACAAGAACCACAGCGTTATCGACGGGGAAGCCTTGTCTGTCTGGGCAGTGACAGCCCACGGGGGCACTTACTTCAATTTCCACACATTTACTCGGAAAGGTGGTGAGCAAACAGTGTGCCGTATGATTTCTGCACCTTTCATGCAGTGGAAGTGCAGTCGATAAATGCACGGACAATCTGACTGGAAAAGTCAAAATAGCCTTACTTCTGTGACCCCTTACATCAAAACTGAAACAGGTTAGACAATCTACTGTCGGCATAGATGAGAATCTTAATACAATTCCTAAGCCTTATAAAAATGTCATAATATAACCTGATTATATTTTAATTTCATGGTTCAGTAACAGATTAACTAATTTGATGGCAAGCCCATCCTGCATTATAAAATACTACCACCCTGATACTGAATTGAATAATGATCATATCTGTAGCTTACGATACATTAAGGAGCTTCGATTGGTTCTGCAGCTAAATGTATAATTTAAATAACTGAATGCCTCAGTGGTAACCTTAAACCCAGTATTTAAATGGTACACATGAAGCTCTCTTCCTTCAAATAGGGTCTTCTGGTTCCCTGGCTTATGTAACCCCTGTCCACTGACAGGTGGAATGAACCATCCAGAGAGGAGGAAGTGCCAATTTCAGCGCCTGCCACCGCTCCCCTCTCCCCTGCCAGCTTCCATCCTGTGCTTACATAACGGCAGGTGCAGAGGAGACGAAGCTCCGCCCCTTACCCACAGCAGCCTCAGCCCAGCTCCACCAGTCTGCTGTGCAGTATGGGCACGTCCACCAGCCCCTCGGCCGCTGGTCTATTCCAATTCCAAATCTGCACACGCAGATATACACTCCCACGCATGAGCGCACACTCTCTCTCTCACGCACGCACGCACGCACGCATTAGTTGATTCCACACATGTGTTGTTGGGCTGTTGGCTGTAGATGCTACATTCCTTAGTGCTGCATTTAACACAGAAACACCCTGATACTGTCCAATACACTGTCCATCCATCCACCAACCCACTCCCTCATTCTCTGTGTCCTACATATGCATGCAATTCCACTCCAATACTGTAAATGCAATACATTAATACCACCAAACACACCCAAAGTAGCCTCGCACATTCATTACACACACTCCTTTAACACACAAAAGTAAAGACGCATGCTTACATACAAATCCCTACTGCAACTGAGAAGGGGCTTACGTAACTCAAATAATTTTCAACACCACCTCCCAGACCCCACACGACAACAACTCTCCCTCTCCCTTTCTCTCTCTCGCTCTCTCATTCTTATTATACTGTCATGAGAATTCCCCCCCCATGAACGCCCACCGCCCCCGGCTCCAACACCATCTCCCTGGGCTGGGCTCTGACTCATCGGAAAGCTCCCAGTTGTTTTGGTGTTGAATATGGCTTTGTTTCCCTCCTGTGAGCACGCCGCTCTGCCATGCTGTGCTGCTGCTGACGTGAGCCGCATGCTGAGGCTCGGCTGCGTCGCGCAGCTGGCACACCGCCCTGGAATCTGGGGAATGGAGCACTGGGTGGGCACTGCTGGGGTGCTTCATTTCGCAGATTCAGCTGGGCTCCTTCATTTTGCTAAACTGTTGCTGAACTCATGAAGCGTTTGGGCAGATGGCATTTCAACCAACTGAATTAAAAGCATCAGACCATTGTTGCTGTATGACAGAGCATGAAAATAAATGCAAGTATGCTTCACTGTATACTGAAAGGGTCTACAGCAGAGGTCTCTCAGTTTTTTTTTGGAAGGTATTTGGTTCGATAGGAAGTTTTTGACGGTGAGGTGGCGAAGGAAGTTATATTTAAGGAATATTTTTCACCCAAAAAAAAAAAAAAAGCTCAAATGGGCTGCTGGAGGCTTACCCTGTTAAGACACTGTTCAAATGTGTGGATGGGCCCCACATGTTCTGGTACTGAATCAGGACTGAAAGCTCATGTGGTGGCACATTCTTGCCCATAACATGTCTCCAGCAGGGATTCAGATGGTAGGATGGCTGTGCGCCAATGCAGACCGCTGACATCCTCCAGTGCTTTACAATGTGAGTACGAGTGGAGCAGGGACTTTGGGATGAAATGTGGCGGAGGACATGGGCAAACGTTTCTGTGCTTCTTTTCATGAGTTTGTTTGGGACACCATATCAACCAACACATATTACTGACACTTCCTCTTAAAACTCTGAAACACGTCAGTAACACCAATGATCAGTGAGGCAGACATTCTGCAATGGAGTCACTGAGAATCAACCAAGAAAATGGCCAGTTCAGTGTGGGCAAGTTTCCAGTTTTTGAAACATGCTCTGGAATACCTTTCAAAGTCCCCACTTGGTGCATCCAACGAGTGTCCATGCTTTAAAAACACTGATTTGGCCTCCTGCCGGTGCACTTTGGCATTATTACAGCAAAGACATACATAACAGGGAAATAACAAATTTCAAATCTCTCAGACTGACATATTTCGGATGGTGAGGATCAAATGAATGATAACATTAATAATATTACATACACAATATTTAGCACAGTGGTGTGCCCGCTGTCTAGAACAGAATCCTAGCAGTGCAGTGGCTGAAAGCACAGCTGGCTACAGTGTTGCTAAGGCAAAGAAATGTCTCTAAATGGAGAAAGCAGAATTTTATTAGGCTGGCGATGTGGATAATTACCATTACTCGAATTTCAAGTCATTGGTATTGATCAATACAATGACTTAAACACGAAGAAAAACCATTTGATGAATAAACTACTGACCCCACCTGCTCCTATGGCTGCTACATTTAGTTGTTCACTGATTGAACCTGAGGAGGGAAAACTCCTTGATTTTACAGGAGCTCACCGAAATACACCAGTTTAAGCATACAGCTCACATTTTATGAAAGGACTTAAGTGCATAAAGGGTTAGGCTATTTTTCCTCCAACTTCAAATACAAACATTTTTGCTTCTAGCCACACTTTTCACATTTTCAAAAGATACCAGGTTAAACATAATTGAATTTAAAGAGACTAAAATCAGCCAATTCATTCTGTTTAAAATGTTCTTGGTTTTCTCATCGTGATGTAATTAAGCTTTATATAACTGAGGCATAATAACCATAGAGTGGGGAGCAGCTGTCACATGAATGACTGCTATTTAATTTCGCCAAAATATTTCAGGGTTTCTCATTCGAACTGGGATATTCTTATATACTTTTACAGAAATAGCAGTAAAGTCAATCAAAATAAATTCCCTAGAGGGGGGGAAAAGACTGATAGTCCCCGGTGTCTGACAGAAAAAAAAAATAGTGTATGTTCTCCAGCACATCCCACTCTCCCAATCCTTTTGGTTTTCATGGTGAATTACACTGGGATAATCATCAAAAGCAGTGCTGGAAAGGACAACGCAAATCTCATTATTCAGGCGGATATAAACACAACTAAAATAACAAAATTACATTTCAAATGAATTCCCAAATGAGGCAGCCGAATGTATTTTCCTCGAAATCACAATAAATCTCCTGCGTACATGCATCTTATTCAGCAGCCCTTTCAGCTAGCTACAATATTTCCCCAATATTATTTTTTCCCCAAAAAAATAACAAATTATATGTTTATATAATATTATCTTTATATTATTAGTAGTAATAATAAGAGAATTCATGCCTACCTGTTGATAAATGCCTTTGGTTGGGTCAGATTACAGCATAATAGACACATAAATACAAATACTATTCTTGTAACACCTGAAAAATCCAATCAATAATACAACTTTTTTTTCACAATTAGGATACAATCCTATATGATCCTGGAGTCAAAAAATAAAGCAATAATTAGCAGACCAGAGAAGGCTAGAACAGTGGATTCCCATAGAGAGATTCTATTAATCTTGGCACACACTACTTCATTTTGGCCACAGTTTAGCCCTTTTACTCGACCTCCATAGCGCCTGCCACTATAATCTGTTGAACTCAGAATTTGCATACTGAAATTGTGGCAAGGCTTAAAACCTGGGCATGAAAACTGGTGTGTCATGCCTTTTGTGCTCCGATAACAGCTCCAGCAAGTGCCTTCCACATTTCCCATGGATGTCACAACATTGAAATCCTCTGAAGTCTTTGTCGAGTAGCACCTTTCTGAGGAGTGGCATAAATCATAAAAACCTCCAATGAAAAGGAGCCACCCAGTGACGTGTGTAAATAAATGCTCAAATCATATGTGAGGTTATTCAAAGCTGAAGAGAAACAGTTGATGGCTTCAACTGTCCCGATTAGTGCTTTATCCAGGATTTTTGGATCAGCTTTTTTTCTCCAATGGAACCTTACCAATTTTTCTCTTTTTTCTGAATGGGCAAAGATTACTCATGAAGACACACAGAGACTATGCTTTAAATGCCCAAAGTTGTCCAGGGCGAGGCTAACCTGTGGAAAAGGAATGAATGGATGTACCAAACTAAGAATGTTGCCCATATAAATACATTCTTTTAAGAAATGTCAAGGATTATGAAGTTCACTTTAACAATATCTTTACAAATAACCAATAGCCTATGTTACCCATACCTACAAAAACTTCATAATTCATTCAATCTTATACAGTGATAGTTTCCCATAGTTGTAGGTTCAACACTGCAGAAGTGAATGCTTGCTATAAGAATGGCACAGGCCTCAGTTTCCAATATCCATTTGGAACTACAAATCCAATGACTACAACATGTAGGCAAAGTAACCCCTTTTTCAAAATGACTTCCATTACTATGCCTTAAAATTTTCTGAAACTGAAGCTGAATGACTTACACAATGGTATTGCTATCTGTACAATAACAGGAGATGTAAACATAGCTCTAAGCCCAACACCAAAAGCGGCCAACTTATCTATCAACAGTTCAGTCTCGCGTTCTAAAACCACACATCAAACGGGGTCAACCACCCCGAGCCACAGGGGCTGCCGTGCACATTTCAGAAAGGGTCAAAGGAGGACAATGCTATCTGAGGGAGAGCAACACCCTTCAGGAGGCAAAAACTTGTCTGTCATCTGGGAACCTGTCCCATCTTACACAAACAAAGAGGTTTGTTGCCAGAACTTGCATGACAACTCAGCAACAAGAGTGTAAATTCTCCCATGTGATCAGGCAGTACTTTCAACAGCCTTAAGACCAGGGGTTGGGAGACAGGGGATTGTACATTTTCTACAAATCATTTCGGCCATTTCACCTTTCTCCTGTGACCACTGTTTCATGGAGAGAAAGAGTGAGTGCCAGAGTTTCATCTCCAAAAGTAGAAAAAAGAAAAAAAAAAAAAAAAAAAAACAACAAGGAGCCCACTGAAACGAAAGACAGCTGCTTGCATAAGCTGCATTACATAAGACCTGGGTAATGCGGCTATTACTTACAAGTAAAGTTATACAAGATATAGGCTACGGTGAAACACAGACATGCATCGCCGTACACACACACACACACACACACACACACACACACACACACACACACACACACACACACACACACACACACACACACACACACACACACACACACACACACACACACACACACACAGTTCCTGCAGATCATTATACAACACTGCAGGAAATTCAACAGATAAAAAAGGTCCTTTGTGCAGATGAAATACCCCCAGCCCCATTCCCTCCTCCCCTACGGTCTCTGCCTGAGGTGGACAAATGTAAATGCCACTCTGATGTTCTGGCTGAGCGCTTCCAAGGACAGGGCAGTGACTGGGCACTTTGGGGACCAGCTCTCCCCCTCCTCTTTTCTCTGAATGTACATATTTTACAAGGAGGGTGCTGGCTGAAGCAAAGCATGCCTCGCATTTTTCAGAAAGGTATGAAAACAAATGGTTTGAGATGGAGAACACAAGTAGGTTCTCCACTTACATTGGTGTTCTTGCAGCAGAAATGGAAATAGTCATAGCAGAAGCAGGCTGGCAGGTCACCCAATTGTGATGCTTCACCCAAATCAAACTGAACACTCACATGCACAAATAGGTGAATGTACTCTAGACAAGTTAGAATTGTTTTGGAGTAGCAAGGAGGCCGATGCATCCTCAAAAATGCAGAAAGCCAGTGATAGACGACACAGAAGTGTTTCCAGAGCTCATAAATCCTCCTCTAACTTTTGTACCAAGGCTTGTATTTCACTTTGGATCCTGCCAAAGGGATTATTTTACAACTGTCTTCAGATCAGCCACAGGGGAATTACTAAACAAAAGCTGTTACAGTTTACTTTTCTGCCCTTCTGTAATGTAAAAAAGTAATACTGGACAGCAGTGTGACAAATCATCCAAACTTCATTTGTCCGAGGGAGGAAATGCTAAAACAGAACCATTCTCGGAAGAACTACAGAGAAATAATTAACCTAGCTTATGCTTACCTCATTCTGAAACATCAGATTTAAGATTCTGTTGGCAGAACTACAGATTAGCTTATGTTTTTCCATAGCTTACTTAACTGAACCCTACTCAAGCTACTCATTTCTATTATTAATTAATTTCTTCTGTGAATTTAAAGAAATACATTCTTAAAATATCTTGGAAGCATTCTTTTATTAGGTAGGCCATTACTTCAAATGGTGCTTAAATATACCTATACCTACACAGATTGCACTCATTGTCAAGTAATTGTTTTTACAGAAACATACGCATATCGCAGATTGAGGTTCTGATTTGTAGAAAAATGGGTCAGATGCAACCTGGACAGAAACACTTTTTTTTTCCCAGCTAAAGGTGTTCTGGGACTGACTATTTCACAGTTTAACTTAACTTTCATAAGAATATTACTGCTTCCTTCCACTACACAACACAGGTTAAAAAAAAATACAGACACACTATAAATACTTTGTCCAATGCGCTATTAAAAGCATGTGGTGCTGGATTTGGCAGAACAGGGCCTTGTCCCTGTTCTGTACAAGCTGACCTCCAAATAATACCACTGCTGCTACGGTTTTAGAGATAAGCCCGGGTGAACCCCTGCATTGGATGGATTCCCTGACTCCTCCCCTAAGCCTGACCCCACTGACCTGTCTGTGACCCATCGGTCTGACATCCAAGAGACGCTGCGGCTGGATTCTTCACATACTGTTGTTGTTTTTATTATTACTATCATTATTGCCATTATTATTACTGTTATTACTACTACTATTATTGTTGTTGTTTTTGTTGTAGGGAAATAGGAGACATAGAAGTTGTCAATGGTACTTTAACCTTTACTTTCCCTGGCTAACACTCTTAAACCAGAAACGCTGTGCCACAAATTTGCACACAGGGATTTTTACTTCCATCCAAAGCCTTTGTTTCTTGTTCCCTATAATTAAACTTTAAAGTAAGGAAACTCACTCAACGGTACAAGAGACGTGTCCAAACCCATGAGCCCCCAGGCTGAGTCCAATGCTCCAGTCCCTACACTGCATTCAGTGATGTTGGCAGGGCCAGTCTGAGGGGGTGGGCCAGTCGTAGGCGGATGGACTTGCAGGTTTCTAGGGCAGGGCCACTGGCCTATACTCAATACACACAGACACTTTTGCAGAGCAAGCAACAGGGGCATTAACCGGAGCAGCCAGTAAGGACAGGTCCCAGAAAGCTGCACCTTCCTTAGTTCTCTTATGTAACCAAGCAGCAGTGCTCCAGACAGAGCCACCCCAGCCAGCCCCCCTCTCCCCCCAGGGCTGAAAGCAGTTTCACTGGGACCCACCGGCTTGCTTCTGTCCTGTGACTCACCACAGCACCTTGGCCCATAACTCTCAGTCCATGGGAATGTCTATCTCTACGAGGTGCGTTGGCGTTAACGTAAGGGAGTCAAAAAAAAAAAAACCCACAAAGCCACAGTGCATTTGTTCCATGAAGGCATTTCTGATTCAACAACAGTACTTCTAAAACACTTCAAACGCCTCTTCTGTTCATATGGGGTGGTGTAGTTGGCGTTTCAGATGGCAAATGTGGGTTAAAAAAATAAATACTTTTTTTTTTTTTTTTTTCAAAAACTGAATACTTTCAGTGGTGCGCTCCAGCAGTCTGAAATTGCTATGAAGTGGTCTGAGCACCAGCACTCAACACAGAATGCAGGAGACAGCTGCTGCAGTGGAATCACTACAGTGAACAATGAAAGACACTGAAGAATGCCTGACAGCACAAAACAAAACGCGCACAATCTGGGGGCGGTAGAATCTGACAAACCCAAGTAACTGCTTGGGGATTAGATTTCCTGTACATACAGTTCAATGGATATTATTGCACCTCCTGGAGTTCCAACAAGAGACCGAAATCTTAAGGTTTGAAATGCTGACCCCAGGCAATTTTACTACAAGAAATACACATTAGAAGGAAGAAGGGTAGCTACATATTTTTCATGGAAGTGGTTGATAAAGTGATGTCCAATCATTTGCTCATCAACTTTACATTCTGCAAAAATACATTACATTTGTGATATGTGCAAGAACACGAATCACAGCACCAGGTGAACTTATTTTAGAGGAAATCATAAATTTTGTCCAATTTTGTCAAATATTGTCATACATTGACATGTCAGTTTTTAGGCATGGATCATTGTGCCATTCATTTTCAATCTACAGGATGTGCTATGTCAGCTTAAAAAATTTAGAATGAATCAAGTGCACCTTCAACAACAAAGAAACAACAGTGACAAATGTACAACAAGTGTAAAGAGTCAGAATGTATTAAATACATGCAACTTGAAGCAGTTAGGCCTATCTGTGAAATAGTTCCACACATTTGAATGCTGGGCACAAAGTGTGTGTGCCAAATGAGAAGACAGGTCTAGCTTGTTTCACAGACAGGGAGGTAAAAAGCAAGAGAATCAATAGCTTCAGTGTCATGCCGGCCTCTCAGTGTTCCCCACTGTGAGCACTTACCGGGAACAGAACGAAACGAACTCTGCAAGCGAGCCTCAGCTTCCGACGTTCTAGCCAAAAAACAGCTCTCAGTTAATGCTCCTGACAGATTATACCTGGGATCACAGCATTAGCCCTGTTCTTACAGTGACAAATTTTCAGCCCTTTTCCGATAACTCTCAAAGAAAAACAAAAATAATAAAACAGTTTTTCTAATTCACAAACTGTCTCCTCTTTTACTGGTAAATTACAGTGTTTGAAAGGCTTTAACCAGAGTCTATCATTTCAACCCATTTAAACACTGTAGCCTATAAGCCAAAGCTCCAGGCAGGGCAAGGTACTTTTTGCCATGTTTCAGCTGATGGGCATTACAACCCTTCTCTGTTGCACCGGCTGATTAAAAAGAAGCTTTCAATTATGAGACGCCTCCAACTCAAAAGAAGAGTAACAGCAGGACTACTTTATCTGGCTTTTTCAGTGTGGGCAAATCCACTTCAAAGCCAGACCATCTCCTGCTTTAATTGTGCCCCCCCACATGACGTGATTTGGGTCTGGCAACACCTCACCTGGTGCACCAAGTGTAAATAAACCAACTTCCATTTAAAAAAAGTACCAAAAGACAGCCACGGTGCAGCACAGACGCTGCGGTGCCCATCCCCCATGAGGACTCCGTGTGCCTGATCATTCCTCTCACTCAAACTCGCAGGTCAAGCTGCACGGAGAAAACACAGTGTTCCCTGCCATGAATGACTCCTCTTGTGCTCCATCTATCGTTCCCATTGGGACTGTTGTAGCGTGCTTCGCTGCAACCTGCTGCTTGACAGTCAAACACCGAGTGAAGCAACATGGAAACACGACTATTCAAAGCAAAATTACTCTTTCAGCAAATTAAAATCGCAGCAAATGTTAGGACACCAGATGACTTGATATCTTTACAGTTGCGATTAGACCATCCCTTATCTTTGATTAAGTACCCATACATACGAAAACTATTCGTGTTCAAGAGACCTAATGCCAGCACTAAAATCTTTTTCTTCACTCTACCACACTATGCCTACTGTCGTTATTCTCCAACATTCATTTTTTTTTCACTTTAACATCTGCCTCAAAGACGTAAAGATGTGGCCAGACAATGAATGAATGGGTTTAGATTGTTAAATCCATTTAACAAAGACCTGAACGTGCCAAAGCCAAAGCGCGTGTTTAAGGTCAACGGTGAAAATTATGTTTCGGTCAAACAAACAGGTGTTTCTAATTGAATAACACTAAATACTTGGACAACTGGTTCTGCATGTTTAAAATACTACTGAATCTTTCTGTCGGGGCACTGAATCCGGAACATTGCTTGGCTAGCAAGTTAAATTATGTGCTACTGTTACGCAGCCCCATGCCCTATGGTAAGCTATAACATTTTCCCACTAATCTATTTACAAACGTCTGTTTTAAAACATAACTGGTAATTGTATATGTTGTTGGCTGGCTAACGTTAACTGATGCCCTATCTAACTACTGAATGGCTTGTTTTCAAATCCTAATGTAAAGTAATGTAAATTAAACTACAACTTACAAATGGCAAGAATTTTAAGGACTAATATAGAACTATGTGGCTGGATAGCAAAGTAAATACACTTTCTGATGTTGTTTGAAAAGAAAAAAAATGCTGCATCACTAGCTAGTATGCTAGCCAGCCTGCCTTGCATCGCGACCACAAAAGGAATTTTGATACCTAGCTAAACTAGCTAGCTATGTTGCTACGCTAGCAAACTGATCATATCAAAGTCGTTAATATACTAGTCAACGACTATGACTAGTTAACTGGTGACTTAAATATGTTTCTCACGACAACACTAAGTCTAGTATCTTCATTTCCTGTTTCATTCGTCCCATCAAATCTGCCCATATGTAGCAGAACACGTTTCATAACCGGACACTGGCACCATGCAATAGCAAATGCAGACAGCGCTCTGTGTAACCGCTGGTGCTAGCGAAGCTAATGTTAGCGCCTATTGTCCAGAGTTGACATCAGCTAGCTTTAGAGCTAGCTTTAACGTTGTCTAGGTTGCTCGCTAACGGTGTCAGAAAAATGCCCCAATACTCACGTCGTACTTTTCCTCTGATAAATTTCAAAATTCATGGGCAATGTCAAACAGTTTCCTTACCTCTCACATTCGCTTTACAGTATTCCCCCTCTGGACCTATTTAATTACAATTTTGCCTACCAGCAAGCTCTTTTATTTGTTTCACCAGTTTCTTCAAGAGCAACAGCGAGAATGGTCCCCTTTAGGAATACAAAACAACCAGTTCGAAAGTTCCGGGCACGCGCGACCAATTCTTGAAATCAGCAGCACGGGGAGCAGTTATAGTGAGACACATGATATGGACATCGCCGTGGGTATAAACTTGACTTAATTGGAGTAATGTAAGATTGCAATTTAAAATGAGAAAGTATCAGATGGGTCTCTATTAGAATGCACTCTCTGCAAGAATCACTTCTCTTCACATATAAAATATGTGTCAGCTGATCAGACACACTGAACATCAATTTATGTTGGCTACACGTATGTCTTGTGAAGAAACCCCTCAATGATAGAAGAATGTGATTTCATGATTCCACAAAAGGGCTGAGCTACCATATGCTACCACTACTCCATGAGTTGATTGAATGTAAACCATTTACTGAAAATAAAGAATTTAAAGATAAAACAAATGATATAAGTCAAATCTGCATTGTGTTAACAAGCTTAAAGAAAAATATAAAAGAAATGAAACAGATCTGTGAAGAACGATAACTGACCAAAGGACCCAAACAGACCATCACAAGAGAGACAGTATGTTATAAAACAACAAAATAGGTTGACCATACCGTTGATTTTCCCAGGACAAGGCTTTTCTCAGTCCTAAAATCTGTGTGTGCGTCAACAGGAACCATACATATTTATACTTATTATACATATTTGATGAAAGAGGCACTGTACACAACAGTATTTTATGAACAAAAAACTCAAGAAAATGTACACCCAAATAACCCCCAACACACACACACACACACACACACACACACACACACACACACACACACACACACACACACACACACACACACACACACACACACACACACACACACACACACACACACACCTTATGACCTTATTGGAAGGTTATGGTAATCCAAAGTGAAATTGGTTTGTGTTATCATGTGTTCTGATTTCAGCTGGACAGGCACTATTTTCATATCTCTTAATGCTCTCACACCTCTCACAGCAAAGAGGATCAGATGACTTATTATTTTTGAAGACAGAAGTGCTGAAAACCATGCAAAACCATGAAAACCAAAAAGACAAGCAGCGTTCACAACTGACTCTGACAACTATGGCCTTGAAATCCTCAAAGGTAAATAGGATTCACTAATTTTGCTTGTCAAACCTTTTCATTGGAACAGAGAACCTCTGTGGGCTTGTATCATATTTGCATTAATCTGGCCAGCTCAGAGCGCATGTCCTTGGATGGTGGTCAGTGAAGACCACAGATAAATCTTGAGTGAGCTCCAGTCATAGAACAAATGAAACACAACAAATATATGTATATTTATTTAATCATAGCTACCTGGACTAATAGCACTGTCCACACTAAATGTCTGCACACCCCGAGTACCTCTATGCTACTAAATGTTCTTAGCACCTGATTGTGAGACAACAATAGATTTTATTTTGAGGCATTGTCATTATCATTGGCAGTCTTTTGTCCATCTCAAACATTTCTCACTTGTGGCAAATGTTGGGGTGGGCATCCATATCAATACATCTTAAAGTTGAATTACATGATTCACTATACAAGTATCCCAGTATCAAGTATACACTGTAAGGAAGTCGTACAGTCTTGCTGCATCTATTGTGCTTCAAAGCTTCGTATAAAATATCTATCCATTCACAAAAGCGCAGCCACCTCCACGGATGATTCAAAATGATTTATTCTTTTTGTGGTGGTGACATCTGCCGGATATATGTGAACACTGCATCTAAGAAATCTGTTAGCAGACCTTACCAATATGTCTTCCTGCCTGCACCGTAGACGTTTAAGGTCCTTGACGATTTTGATTTTGTTATGATGTCGCATATCAATGACGCAATTTAGAGTTATTCAGTTGCGGTTGCTTTTGTGTCCAAATGTGTTAGTAATTTAAGTCCCTCTGCCATATGACATCAACATATTTATTATTTTTCTGGTGATATGGATTGGAGAAGTAGCTAGGAGTCGGAAGACTCGAAGTGGATAAAACATGAATAAAGGGTGGCTGGAACTCGAAAGTGATCCAGGTAGGTGGGTAGCTAGCAAGCAAGCTAGCTGGAGCTAAGCTCACGATGTGCTAATGCTCAATCAAACTATGGGAAATGATATCACCAGCCTGCTAGGGATTAGTCGTTTGCTCACTGGGCTTTATTGAATTTAACAATATCGTTTTGACTGATTAGCTTGTAGGCTAAATTTAGTGATAGCTCGCTGGCTAGATCGCTTGCTTATCTTGTAACGGTAGGCTAACGGGATGTCCTGTGTTTTAAGTGGTCGTATACACGTTATTGTTATCAAGTCTTATCATTACCACTGTAGGTCTAGCATTAGAATGGCATGTTATTTGTTTTTGGAAAAAGTACATGCTAACTTTATTGTGGAATCAGTTCTTCTCATGGGGTTAATTTGGATGGAAATGGACAATTCGCACAATAACACGATATCTATTAAAGTAGACAGAGTAGTATCAAAGTAGACAGATAATGTTAATGATAATTAATATACATTCTCCGGTATAACGACATTTAATATAAATATACTTGAGTGTAGTCGTTACATTTGGTTAGTACGATCATGTATTCGCAGTTTATCTGGCAGTACGCAGAAAGTATTCGTCTCACCCTATTTATTTGTTTTCAGGACTCTTCACGCTGCTGGTGGAGGATTTTGGTGAGTAAATTCATAGTTAATCAATTTGGGAGCTAGTGGTTAAAAACTTATTTTAAAACTTATTCTGTGTGGTTTTGCACGTGTTTAGGAGTCAAAGGAGTCCAGGTAGAAGAGATATATGATCTACAGAGCAAATGCCAAAGGTATGCACACCCTGTGTTGTCTGTGTGCTGACTTTACTGTTGCTTGATCATAAATTAATTAAAAGCAGGATGAAAGTATCTTAAGCCCACTAAGTAGAACACTTATTTTCTCTACTTTTTAGCCCTGTCTATGGATTCATTTTCCTATTCAAGTGGATCGAAGAGCGACGGTCCAGGAGGAAGGTGTCCACCCTGGTGGATGAAACATCAGTTATCGACGATGAGATTGTGAATGACATGTTCTTTGCCCATCAGGTAAGTATGATTTAGCTTGTTGAGTAGGTATTGGATAGGTGTCAGACTGGTGTGGTTTGATGAATCTGGCCATTATCAGCCACCCTGGTAAGGGTAATATTTTTTAAAGTTCATTTGTTACATAGTTTTTAAGTTAGTGTGTCCAAACAATCAGTAGGTTTGAATTTCAGAACTTTCATGTTTATCTTTGAATCAGACATTTTTCCAAGGCATGTCTATCTAACAAGGTTGCTTTAAAGTGTAAGAGTCCTTAAGTTGTTGTTCTTTACACCTAACATTGGTGGTTCCTGGAGCATAATGGAATGTCTGTGGACAGAATGTTTTTTTTCCTTTGAAGATCTTTGTATAGCTATGTCTTTAAATGAAATGTAAATGAATTAGTATGAATGTTCTTTATCAAATAGTAAATGTCCCAGTTTTACAGCACAAGGTTATTTATTCTGTAATTGGTGCCTTCAGCTGGGACATTTTGTACTGTCACTGCGCTGTTGACTGTTGTCATCAGTTGTAGTGTTTGTCTCATTCATTGACAATCATTGATGTTTGTCAGGAATTAATGTTCTGGTTTATTCCATCATCTCCCCACTCTGCAGCTGATCCCCAACTCATGTGCCACCCATGCCCTTCTGAGCGTGCTCCTCAACTGCAGTGGGGTAGAGCTTGGCTCGACGCTCAGTCGTATAAAGGAGTTCACCAAAGGTTTCAGCCCAGAGGTGAGAAAAGGCCATGATTCTGTCTCCCTGTCAAGTGTGCAAATGGTTATTACACTCATCATTAATGCATTATAGTGTCTACATTTCAGCTTAATGAAGATTTCCAGTTAATGGCTCACATTTTCAAAGGTAGCATGACCAAAATGAATTCACTGTTTCCTCTGATTTAGCCATATGCTGAAACGTACTAAAATATTCAGAGTGAATTATCATTTTCACTTCTTATATAAATCATTGGCTGGTAATTATTTGTCCCATTCCAAGGAAGAGTGGATATTCCACAGCTTTGCCTGGTTTCCAGTGTGTTTGTAAGGTGATGTTCACTGGAAGCAGGGGTTTCAATGTAGTCTGTGGCCGAGATTTGCTGAAAGAAATCTATATCATGGGCTTTTTCTCTTCATTTAGCAACTAGGGAATGACTTGTGTATGTAAGCTAAACTAATACTGTGATGGAGCTGTAGAATTTTCATCTTTGTAAAAATGTACTGTAGTTATTACTTACAAGTATAAGTACTTGCACATGATGGACGTCCATGCAAATTTTGAATGTATTTTTGTTTTTTGAATTTCATGAACCTCCTGTGTTCTTTTGTCATATTTCAGTATTGCACTATAGTGAAGTGAGTTTTTGTGTTTTCTCACCCAGAGTAAAGGTTATGCGATTGGAAATGCACCTGAGCTTGCTAAAGCGCACAACAGCCATGCTAGGTAAGTTAGCTTTTCAAAGCAAGTTTTGCTTGTAGACTTGCAAGTCGCCTGTTAAGTGTGCAACTACATTTCCTAAGTACACCGTGGCCTATATTGTTGACTTTATTTTGTTGTCAGTATTTTTATCCATTCATTGATGTATTAAATGTACAACACTATTATAACAAAGATAGAAGAGGAAAAAAAAATCCTGAACAACCCAACAATTGACTCTTGATCACTGTAACATGCACTAGGTGTGAAAGGATTGTAAGGACTCATCCTCTGTTGACTTTTCTCTCCTTTATGTCCATTAAGGCCTGAGCCCAGGCATCTGCCCGAGAAGCAGAACGGCATTAGTGCTGTGAGGACCATGGAGGCTTTTCACTTCGTCAGCTACGTGCCTGTCAAAGACCGCCTCTTTGAACTGGATGGGCTCAAGGCCTACCCCATAGACCATGGTAAGAGGCCAGAAAGGCAGTGAGAGGCACAGCTTCAATGTTGGTTTAATGATGGTGATGATGATGATGGTTTAATTCCTTCAGCAGCCAGTCTTGTAATGCTACATCTATGCTAGAAGCACCCCCAAACTGCAGTCTCTTTCTCACAGGCCCCTGGGGAGAAGAGGAGGAATGGACAGACAAGGCTCGTCGAGTGATCATGGAGAGGATTGGTCTGGCCACGGCTGGGTAGGGCATCAGACCTGGGGGGTTGGGGGATGCTGGGCAAGATATTAGCCTCTGCAGTGAACTCCAACCTCATTTATACGTCACATCACTGCTTCCATGAAGTGAAACTCAGAGAGGGTTCTTCCAAAGCAAACCAATTAAGCCTGTTGAAAAAGACTGCATGAATTATTTATCCTGTGTACATGTGCCACTATGGTAATGTTGTACTCTTATGTTAATGAATCATTATGTGCCCTGCTAGTGGCCCATGTGTGCCATTGTCTGGGGTTTTGGTGTTAGACAGTGGTGCATCCTGGTTCATTGATGAGATGTTTTGTCTGGTCTTCAGGTGTAACATCTGTGTACAGATTTGAATGATTAAAATAATGAATAACAGGCTAATATTTTAAATGTGGAAATGCAGGAACCCATGTGAGGTTAATGAGCATGGTGTATGAGCATGAAATATTTAGCAAGCTTTTCTCCACAGAGCTGTAAAATGTATTGAGTGAATGTATTGCCAGAATTCCGCTTGTGTGCAACACAGAGAAATTAAACCTTGTCATCTAAGGCTGTTGCAGAATCTTCAGTATGTCCATGTGCATTTTAAACAGCTTTTTCCTGCATGTGTGTAAAAGTGGCGGTGCCCTGTGTTGTTTGTGCCTATCACTCCAGTGAACCGTACCATGACATTCGCTTTAACCTGATGGCTGTGGTCCCCGACCGGAGGATGAAATATGAAGCGAAACTTGAGATCTTGAAAAAGAACCGACAGACGGTGCTGGAGGGGCTTCAGCAGGTAGGAAATTTGCATGGATCTCACCCCCATCTGGGGACTCAAGGGAATTCAAAGTTTAAGCCCTGAAAAACGAGAAGTACTGATCCATACTGTTACCTTGCATATGTGAAAGGCAGGTCATCCTCTGAGTATCCACTTACCCCTTAAATTGCTGCTGTTGGAGTTGAAATGGCAGTTTAGTTTTGCTGTATACTTGCATATATACAGATTCCTGTGTAACAGATGAATAAATATAAACACATCTTTATTTCTTCTTGGAACAAACATGGCATTTATTATCTTGGTTTATTTAAATTTTTATTACATACATATGAAGAATGATGGGTGTTTTAAATATTTAGTGTTGACATTTATATATTCCATTATGCACATTTTTATTGGTTTCAAAAACTCCTTCAGCATTAGCAGATGCCCCTTCCTCTCCATTAAACTGAGGGATGACTGTACATCTGCATTTATATCTAGCAAGTGAGCCATTTTCTCTTTAGGAGAAGATATGGAAGTATCTTGAGTGGTTTTGAAGTGCTAGCTTGGTTACATGTAGGCTGGGACTGAAGTGGGGTTTGTGAACTCTGTGGTAACAATGCATTAGTTAAGAAGCTTGTGAATGACAAAATGGTGGTATCTCCCCAATTAGTTGCTTGAAATCACCCTGTAATATCAGTGTTATCATTCAGGTGGTGCTCTTTAGTGCAGGTGCTGTGGGCCTGATAAGGAGCTAGTGGTTATGCAGAGATGGACTTCAGGCTCGCTGGAAGTCCTGACTGTCACCATGACAATGTAGACCTGTTTACATTGACAAAGCTGTTGAAGGCCTAGGATAGGGCTTCCAGTCAAATCCAATAAAGGCTGGTGTAGGTGTAGGCTTTTCTTCTAGTGCAGCACCAAAAAACTTGACTCAGTCAATTAACTAATTACAGTCATCAGTCAAGACCTTGATTACTTTATTCAGTTGTTTAAATGCTGGGCTAGAATTAAAAGCCTGCACTGGCCTGTGACAAATGTATAATTCCCTGACTGAAGGAAGAGTGTGTGTGTGTGTGTGTGTGTGTGTGTGTGTGTGTGTGTGTGTGTGTGTGTGTGTGTGTGTCACAGTGGGAAAGCAACGCTAATGGTGTACCCTCCCCTCTCTTCCAAGTATACAGTACTGTCTTTTGGGAAGTTATTTTGTGAGACTTCAATAATTTCTCCATATTAAACAGTATTGTATTTAAATTGATTTGACCCAAGAGTAAAGTATTTAATCAACACTCCAAAGAAAACAACAAACAGTTTCCCATAAAAAAGAGTGTATTGCAGTGCTCTGGTGCATAAATGCTTGAAATAGAAGTTATATCGGATTTCAGAATACCATTTAAAGTTTATTTTTTTGTGTCCCCACCCTCACTCTGCATCACTCTTAACAAAGGCCAAAGACAATAACATTTTTAATGTTGTATTTTTGTTAGTGAAGTGAATGCTTGGAAACTGGAAACATGATATGTATTATGTTTCCATGTTACAAGGCAACACCATTTGGAAAAAGTGTTAAACTTCAATAAATCCTCCCTATTCTTATTCTGACCACTCATATGGTTTTGGTGGTGAAAAAAATGGATGTTTTCTGATGTATGTCAATTGAAGGTCTGGTGTCAAAATGGCATCCTGTTGCTAGGTTTGTGGCTGTCATCTGTGTCTCCGTAGTCAGTGACTGGGGGAAAACTGTAAGTGCAGTCAGGTTGCAGGGTGGCTGTGTTCAACAGTGTGGCTGCTGTCTTGTGTCCCCAGCTGATCCGGATGACCCAGCCAGAGCTGGTCCAGGGCAGCAAGCCGCAGGAATCCTCCTCCCCTGAGGGAACGTCCCCTGCTGTAAAGCAGGCGATGGATATAGACACCGACCCCGGTGCTATGGGGGTGTCCGAGGACACCCCACAAACAACAGGTATGTGGGGGATACCCCCCGCCTCAGGCACACTCATATGTGGTTGTCTCTGTACTCAGATGGTTTAATGGGCATCTGTCCGCAGCTGTCTGCGGAGATCCTACAATCCTAAGGCCTCGCTCGTTTGATCTCAGACTCCACAGATAGCTCAAGTCTTCAGAGCCAGCCCCAGTCCACCACGAGCCCGACGGGCCGAGCCAAAGCCGTCGGCAAGCAGGCGGCCACCCCGGGGAGCGGGCCCCCCGGTAATACCCCCATGGTCACCCCCAACCCCATTGTCCAGCGCCTGCCTGCCTTCCTTGACAACCACAACTACGCCAAGTCTCCCATGCAGGTCAGTGGCCTGGACTGCGGTGCATTGAGATGTGTGATGTGTCCTTTAGTGAGGGCTCTGTGTGTGCAAGTCAGTGCTGGACGATGGGAAATAAACTCCATCCTGTGATGTGCAGGAAGAGGAAGACCTGGCAGCAGGAGTGGGGCGTTCCAGGGCGCCAGGACCGCCTCACCCCCCATACTCTGACGATGAGGATGACTATGAGGATGAAGAGGAGGAGGAATCTGTGAACACAGAGACGCCTGTCAGGTTAGGCCTTTGGTCATGTTGATGAATTTCTTGGGGGGGAAAAAAACTTTAATTTTTTTTTTTTTTTTTGCCATGTCACCAACATTTAATCATATACAGGGACAATGAAATGAGTGAATGAACTAGGGGACATTGAGGTAATTTTTCAAGATAGTTGGAAAAAATAACATTTTATCCATTTTATCCACATTTACTTATAAAAAGGAACAGTTCTTTTTAACTTTGACTGCAAGACATTAAAAATACATTTCTTTCTTTGATGGCCTTTGACAGGCTAAATACTGTGTATTGAATGTATTGATCATGTATGTCCATTCATGTGCAGGTTCAAGAGCGAGGTTAAATGTTGTGTGGTACTTGTGTGTATTGGGTGCATTAATGACCTGCAGAGGGGGATGGTGTTGCCCTGTACAGGTTTAAGGGTAAGTTGGGCCTGAAGGCAGAGGGAGGGGGCAGCACAGAGGGGCAGCTGTCCCTTCTGCAGCCTGGCTCCATTACTGCACTGGCAGAGAAGCTGAAGGAGAGCCAGAAGAGGGACCTGTCTATCCCGCTGTCTGTCCGGACAGAGGGGAGGACGGGAGGGATCTGCATCACGGCCCCCTCCCAACCCTCGCCCACACCCAGCAACGAGAGCACGGACACGGCCTCGGAGATCGGCAGTGCCTTTAACTCCCCGCTGCGCTCGCCCATCCGCTCCGCTAGCGCTACGAGACCCTCCAGCCCCGTCACTTCCCACCTGTCCAAGGTCCTGTTCGGGGAGGAGGAGGGCCGCGACTGCCAGCGCTACCACCGTGCTGTTCGCGACTTGGGCGCGGCCGTTAGCTCTGCCCTGCTGCACCTGCAGGAGGACGGGGTGCTCTACGCACTGGCCAGCACAGGTGAGCAAGACCGAGATCCCCAACCAGGAGCAGAGCACTTCCCCTGATTCTGTGGTGTCATACGATGAAAATTTATTAGCCTTATATCACAACATAGTAAGATAAGCTGCACACTGTGATTCAGAACATTTATACTTACACTTTCCTCTTCACTTGTTGACAGAATGGAAGAAAGGAAATCCAAAAGGGAAGAAAATGGTCCAGTAAATGTAAAATGTCAAGAAAGTACAAAAAGAATACCTAGAAATACTACAGCTTAGTTGTCAGATTCACCACACTAGATAGATGCAGACACATTTTACACATTTTCAAAAATACTGAATATTTGATCCATTTTTCCAGGTAAGGCAGGATACTTGCAAAGGGGAGTGAAAATGAGACATCTGAAAAACGGGACGTCTGGGTCACCCTGCTTAGCGGTGCCATGTTAAACACTGAAGCTTTTCCCATTCTAAGCCAATGCCTCTCTGATGTTCCTCACAGGCGACTCCCACGCAGACGCTGGGAAGTCCACCCCAGCGGGGGTTCGGGTGAAGGAGGAGGAGTTAAAAGAGGAGAGCGCCATGGAGGTCAAAATGGAGGACAGCAAGGAGAGCGACGGGGTCAGACCCAGCAAGGAGAAGCCTGACTCAGCTGAGCACAGCTGCAAGCCCCCCGGAGAGAAGTACTCCCCTAAGGCAAGTGTCTCTCCCACGCACAGCCTCTGCACCTGGCTGAGCTTCTCTTTCACAGACCTGCCTCACTCCTTATTGCTCTTTCCTAGAACTGCACTGCTCCTTAATGCTCTTTCACTGAACTGCCTCGCTCCCCACTTATCTTTCAGACCAATTTCACTCCTCTCCTCACTTTCACAGAACTGCCTTTCTCCTCACCCTCTTTCACAGCTCCTTACTGTTCTTTCACAGAACTGGCTCACTACTTCAAAACTGCCTTCAGAATGAGCCCTCTCTGGAATGTGCTAGAATTTCAATAAGGATTTTCAGGTCAAGGATGTGAAAGCACTTATATTTGTGGTCAAGAATCCTTTTCCTGTTGCTGTAGAAATGTGCATACATTTTTCATAAAATATATATATATAAACTTAAACATAGTTAATTTTCAGATTAGGTCTCATTAAATGTTAGACTTAGACTGAACAAAATTCACACATTAATCTTTTCAATATTCATAATAATATCATATTTTTGTGTTTGTGATTTTAGAGGATTCAGAGCGGAATGTGTGTAAGGGTGAAATGATCACCAGGGCTTCTTACCCTCTGTACTGTTTAAAGAGGGTAAAATGAGTACACTTTTTCACATTCATGTTTTCTGTGGGGAGCAGGAGCTGCTGGCATTGCTGAAATGCGTGGAGGCAGACATCGCCAACTATGAAGCGTGTCTCAAAGAAGAGGTGGAGAAAAGGAAGAAATACAAGGTAGGATCTGAGGGCTGCATGCAGTCTACCTTTGGAGATTATGGATGGAATGGAATGATTTGGATTCAGAAAATACAGGCATTTCAAACCACCACCAGAAAATCCCACTATTCATATGAGATGTATTTTTATATCTTCCCAGAGATTCATATTCTGAATAGTAATAACAGATCAACTAATGCCTCTGGTTTCTGTGCTGTATTGCAGATAATTTAAATGTGAAAAGTTTGTATTTTCTTTTTTTAATTAATTCATTGACTGGCAGATGATCAAATTGGCTCCTGTTTGCTTAGAGAGTGAAAACCTACTCAGCAAAACTAAATCATTTGAGTAAGAGTTCAGTGCTGTAGCATAACTGCATTGTGTTGAAACAAGTGTAAGGATAAAATAATTGAAGAACATAAAAATGTGTTTTTACCAGCTTTAGTTAATCGTGTGTAATCAGCTTTCATAAGGCCAGTATCCACTGAGGGTCTCTGGGATTTAATCACAGACCTCTTGGTCTCTGTGAAATGTACACTTCTGGAACCTGCAGCTGTCCAGCCTGCCAGGGGGTGAGACTGATGGATTTAACCAGCTTACCTGGTTTACTTACCATTTTGCCCAGTGAGGTTGAGCCAATTATGGCTCCACCAGTGTGGACCTCTGGCTGTATCTGTTAATAAATTGTCAGCTCCCAGCTACAGAGCTACAGCAGTTCCACTGACCTGTTCTTACTCAGGGTGCCAGCCAAAATGGCCAGTCTGTTCAATTTTACCCATATAACCTGATATCTTTTCTTTGCTTCTGTGTATTCTTGTCTTTATGCTCATAAGGAACACAATGTACACACAAATCAAGAAATCAAACCAAAATGAAGTAACACAAAAGCAAAAAAAGGTTCCCAATACCTTAAGGCTCATAGCCAGAATTGTCCAGAATCTTATCCAGACCTTGGGGCTCATCATGTGTCCTCTGCTGAGGGGGGATTATGGGTAATGAAGTTTTTGATCTTTTTCTCTAATCCCCAGATTGACGATCAGAGGAGGACCCATAACTACGATGAGTTTATCTGCACCTTTATATCCATGCTGGCTCAGGAAGGTAAGTTCTGCTGCTCCGACGCCCTGGGCAATGAGCTCTCATCCTCTGCATTCACCCCGTGGCTCTACAGAGCGCTGCCAGATTATTCCACAGTCTCTCCACTTATCCTGATAACACAGAGGGAGATGTACCCTGGGCCTTTGATGTCATTTAAGCAAGCTCCTTTTCCAGCATTTTCTCTCAGCTTCACATTCTTTAATTGCAAAGTTGGAATGTATTTTCAGACAGCCTTTTCAGGCCACTTTCAGTACCCTGGGGCTAAAGTCATAACCGCAAAATCAGGGTGAATCTTCAGCAGTCAGATTAAAAATTGATTTCTTTAAAAGGCTGTGCTTTTGCATTTTAAAAAAATCTATTCCTTATCTCACCTCATTCCTGTGTATGAATGGCTGCATTAAGCTGCTGAGGGGATGCAATGCAAACTCTGTTTTGGTGTTAGGGAAGACTTAAAGCCAAGGGCAACCGGCAAGCTGAATGGTAGGCTTGAAACATTTTGTTTATAAGTTTCATTCGGAGATGTGTTTGGGGGACATGTACTTCACAGGTATGTTTGAAGTAGTTGAGTTTTGGCTGGTCAAATTTTGTGCCTGACTGATTTCTGTGTCATGTTGTTTGTCCTCTCTTACATCCTCCCAATTCTTCCGGTATTCTCCACCCTTCTCTGTTATTACCATTGCCTTCTTTCTTTTCCCTGTACTCTTTTGTCTTTCCTCCCTCTACTCCTCTTATTTCTCTGTTTTCCTTTGCTCTTTTGTCTCCCTTGTTAATGTCCTTTCTGTACTCCCTGCTGTCATTCTCTTATCCTACTCTCTCATTCTTTTCCTGTAACTGTACCTTCTACTCTTAACCATCTAATCCTCTTTTTCTTATCCCCTTTTTTCCCCATTTCCACTTATATTCTCTCCCCCTCCTATGTTATGCTGCTGTCCTGTTCCTTCCTTCATTCTGTTCTGTGTTTTGTCCTATCCTGCCCTCCCCTTCCGTTCCTCCTGCCTGCCTTATCCCTTCCCACAATCCCATTCACGCTGAATTCTATGGCTCCCCTCCTGCTCTGTGTGTGTGTGTGTGTGTGTGTGTGTGTGTGTGTGTGTGTGTGTGTGTGTGTAAGTGTGTGTGTGTGTGTGTGTAAAGTAAGTAAAGTAAGTAACTGTATGTGCCCTCCACAGGCATGCTGGCCAGCCTGGTGGAGCAGAACATCTCTGTCCGTCGCCGCCAGGGCGTCAGCATCGGCCGCCTGCATAAGCAGAGGAAGCCTGACCGACGGAAACGCTCGCGGCCCTACAAGGCCAAGAGACAGTGACCTGGAGGGGAAGAGGGGCGGTCTGCAATAAGGGAACACTGAGATATCACTGCTAATATATCACAACACTCCAACCAGGCCCTCCCATTCTGATAGGGAAGGGGGGTGTCGTTCACCGTTAAGTCAAATCATGTTTTACTCACCAGTACACGCAATTGAGTCCCTGTCACTGCCACTGTACCAAAAATACTCTTCTACTAGTAAAGATTAGGCTGTATAGCGAGGTATTCAGAGTGATTGTGGAAGTATCGTGCTGAATGTGGAATGTGTTTATCATCTGTGCCAATATATAGCATTGGAGTGAGGTGAGTTTAGTGAGTTGGAGGCAATTTTTTTTTTTTTACAAAGGTGTAGTCAGTCATTCCTATTTTAAGTGAAATGTGCTTTTTTAAACAAGGAAACGTATATTTGCGTCACCACGGTGTTGGTTCAGTCACATCCGTCTGCTCTTCATGTATGCATGGCTGATGTGAGCCAGATGCCTCCCCCACACTTTCAATCAACATAATACATAAAATGCGTACTCAGACTTGCACTCTTTTTGTACACTTCCTTTTTGTTAAAAGTTCATTCTTCCACAGAATTGCTGAATTGTCCTCCCTAGCTTTACATTTTTTCAGCTGACTGGATGTGTTTGTGTTTGTTTCTGTACATATCTATTTGTCTGTGTTAGTCTAATTTTTTTGCAGGACTAAAATATAACCATATACATACCATGCACACACACTTGAATGCTTTTTCATTGAAATAAATGACCATTCTGATCAAAAACTGACAGGTGTCACTAATTTCTGTGTACTTACATTTTTGTTGTTGTCATTTTCAGTGGAATGCAAAGAGGTCTTAGATGAGGATGGGATTTGGCTTTATTTATGTGCTTGACTAATGGAAAAAAACACAATGGAAACGGCACGGTTTTGTCTACTAAGCTTCTGTTTATGTTGCATGGTCATGTGACCAACATTTTCATTAAATCAAATGAAATCAGTGGGAGTAGTGGACTATTTCCCTTGCTCATTAGGGATAATGAAATGTTCCCAAATGTAAAAAAAAAAAAAAAAAATTAACAATTCAGAAAACTGGATTTTGACGCTAAAACTAAATATGATATCAATTGAATTTATATTGATTATATGCAAGTAGCATTCCTAAAGTAGGTCTAGATGCATTTTACGCTTTAAAAATGTCTTGTTTTGACTTGTTTTACCTTATGCAGGTGGAAAAGTGCATAAATTATCACAAGTTCATTGTTACTATTTTGCACAATCGCACTTTTGAACAGATGCAGTTCTGGCATTTTCCCACTAGGTGGTGAGATTTGCTGTTGGATGTCTTTGGTGCAGTACTCTTTTTATCATGATATCCTTTTGACACCAAGCTCAATTACCATGCGCCCTGTTAAAGGCTCTGTGGTTATATCTGCTGTCAGGAAATGTGAACTTCCTTTAATGTAAGTCAGGTCAAACAGTTAATATTCACAAGGTCAGATGTATCCCTGAAACACTCACAATCCATTTTACTGTGCCACACCCATTATAATGCACTATTTACTGGATGTTATTCTTTTCACCTGTGTTACTTTTTATATTCAGAAGCTTCCCTTGATAAGTATGTCAATTTATGCCCTATGTTAGTTTACCCTCCCCCTCTTTTTTTAAATTGCATTGTAGTTGCCAACATCCACTTCAAGACATTACAAATGAAAATGGATTCTTTTTGGGATTATACATTTATTTTGTATTTCCAGGAAATGTGGAAGAAGGCCTGTTCTTAAACATGTATCTTGAAAGCGTGTTTGTTTGCTATTGGAAGTATACGTCAGGCTGACTGGTTTTTATCCCCAAAGACTTCTCCCATGCTGACTGCCTGTGGAGCAGTCCTCTGTGCTCTGTTGTCTTGAGAGTATTTCAGTGCGTCACAAACACTGAGGGTGAATTTCTTGTGCGGCGGCTGTCAGAGAGATCACTGTGCTGACGGCATGGCTTTGTTTGTGGGTGCCAGACACTCAATTACCTGGCAGGAGAAAAAAAGTTTGTGTTTTACTGCAGGTGAGAGAGTGCTCTCGGGCTTTGACTCAGTTACTGCCACCTGTCTCTGAAATTTCCCATGGGCCTCAGGGGCTGCGTCCTGTCTGGTGAATGGACGTAGAGCAGCCTGTCGTCTTCCTGTGCTCAGAGGAGTAGAGAGAGGGAGAGAGTCGTGTATATGAGTTCATGATTTGGGAGGATAGGACTGAATACGAGCGCAAACACAGCACATGAATACAGGGACTAGGAAAAAAACTGCAGAGTCGCAGAGCTGGACTGGACTGTCTGTAACAGCACTGCGGCCTTGCAGCTGTGTGAACACAGGGGCCTGACCTCCTAAATGTGATCATCAACACATAGGAAAACAGTCTGACACTTGAAGATTCAATTAGTTAACACACCCATTCATAAAAATGCCTTGAAATACCTGCCACAAACTGACTCAGAATCTCAAAAGGCAGCCCGAGCCTGTGTGTTTCTGAAAACCTGACACTTCTAGGTTCCCTCTCCTCTCCTCTTTCCACTGAGGTGTCAGCCAACACTGGTTTTCAAAACCTGGTGCACATAGTGAGTCACATTCATGTTTGGGCCCTCACTGTTGGTATGAGCTTTATGCCAGCATCAGAGCAGTGGAATCCAGCCATGTTTTCCCCAGTGATCAGGGGACTCCACCCTTCAGGCAATGCAAAGAGGATGATATAAACCAGCCTATCCCATTGTGCGTTGAGGAGAGACCACTATGGATATAAGTTGAAAGTAGAGGTACAAAGTAATACGATGTGCCCAATAGGAAGTGAACAAAAGTATTCAGGAGCCCTAGAAAATCCTGAATGAAGCCATTTTAAGGGTTTTTCTCCAGAATGTTCCCTGTTGTGCAGTGTATACCAGAAAACAAACACAAGTACATTCATATCAAATGACATATCAAATTATAGGACAACTGCTGTTAAAAATATTTTCATTAAGTTGCTGTATAAATATGAAGGTGAGAGGGAAAAGTAAAAGGTTCCTCCACTCATATATTATTTTGCTGATCAGATAGCTGAAGTGCTGAGTAATGCTGGCTTCCCATTTGTCAGTCAGCTGAATGTGGCCAGTTGGATCCCCATATTCTCATCCCTGGAGACAGGCGGCACTTTGGCAGAGGGTCCAGTGTAATCCCCTAAGTGTGCTGCATCCTAATGTAAATAAGTGAGATGGTCAGAGCGAGTGCCTATGTGTGTGACAAGTGAAGAACAACGATATGGCTAGCAATTTATGATGTTCTGCCTTTCAATTAGGACCATATTGCTGAAAGTTTAGATGGTTTCAGATCAAGTTTTTCTGAAAATGGAGTTTTGCAAATTTACAGCAGTTGAATCAGTTATGTTTTATTCATTTCTCAAACTCAGTGTAAAAAGAGCTTGGCATCTCTGCCAAACTTTTCCCCCCTCACTGTAGCCTGAGGGGAACCTGTTTATTTCGCCATCAAAGAGTGCTCAGGAATCGGGGCCTGTACATATCGCACTAACTTAATCCAAGAGATGCCTCAGTGTTTGATCTCTCCTCAGACCAGAGAAACCCTGATTCTTCCTGAGAGAAAACCCCTGCTTCTTCTCACATGAACTTATCACTCAGTTGCTCTTTGTCAAGAACATATTTGGAGGCTGTGTCTGACTCTGACTTAATGGGGTGGAGACCCCTCCTGGATATGCTTAACAAACAGCCTAAATTTTAAGGGCAAAGTGAATTCCTTAAGGGTGAGATAGGAGAGAAGGGTCAACCTCCTTTGACCCGTGTGAGTAAAAGATGGGGACAGTTTCAATATACCTGTCTGAATTCAGATGTATTATCTCACTCAAGGGCAGAACAGCAGGTGAATTGTAAGATTCCAGCCCTGCAACCCTAAGGATTAAAGTTGAACAACTTAGGCACTACTTCACCGGCTTTTTTCCTTTTAGCTGCAGCAAGGTGGGGACCAGATAGAATCAAATGTGTCACAAAATTCATCCATATACAGTGAGCCTCTTGAAGCAATACATTATTTAAGGTTTAAAGCAGTGGTTCTCATTCCAGGTCCAGAGGAGCCACAGGGTGATTTTGTTGTTACTTAGCAATTAATTGGTCAATTAAAGTGACTGACTGCACTGTTAACTCCTATAATGTGGTTTCTTGGGTCTGAACTGACAGTCACATTTAAAGTCATAGCAAAAGCCAGCAGACCCGATAGTTCTGTTGGACCATACTTAGGAACTTTTGGTTGAGAGATTTATCAATTTAAACCAACAACTGACACAATTTTAATTGTGTCCTCTGTTTATCTGTTTTTCCGTTTAGTGAGTTGATGATTGCGCATTCCCTCTAGTTTAGTGTATACGTCCAGCAGTGCCTCACATTAAAAGGTGGCTGAGCACGTTTGTAATCGTGCTCTTTTCTCTCACGCGTGATCTTTGCTCTTTGAGGCGAGAGAAAACAGGCGCGCGTGCTCCTGCGTCAGCGCGCGTGCTCTGTTGGCTCCGCTCCGTTTGTGCGCGTGCTCCGTCCAGGTTGCTAGATTGTAGGTGATGATGGCGGAAGAGGAGCAGCTTTGAGTTCTCTCGCATTTTTTTTATTTTAATATACTAAACTGTTGATAAATATTATCTCCGTCCTCCGTCTCCTTACCCGGGACAATGGGGAACGAAGCCAGCCTAGAGGGAGGTGGACAGCCTGGGGAACCAGGCTCCGCGGTCTCTATGGCGGGAGCTCCGGGATCCATTTCAGCACCATCGGGCTCTGGACAGCTCATCAAGCCCAGTAATGGTGCTGCAGCCGGCGGAGGAGCGGCGGCCGGACCGGGTGCAGGCATAAACAGGTAAAACTAATGACACTTCTTTCCAAATGCATGGTTTCAAAAATCATGTTATTTTAAATTCAGTGTTCAGTTGCATTTCCATCCTCATTTATCTCTTCCATTGCATAAGATGATTTCCTGCTAGTGAATGATGTGTATTTGTGAGTGAAAATAGACGGTTATTTCATTTATTTATTTATTTAGCATCACACAGCTAGCTATAAGGTAACCGCGTGATTGAAAAAGCGAAAGCTCTGAAATATCCTTTCTGTTCTCGTGTGAATTCGGTGTTTAGTGCTGTTTTATGTTCTGCATATATTTGCATGAAGTGGATGAGAAATTGTTATACACAGATCATGTCATTTACGCGTTCCGTTCTCACGTTTTATTCCGTGTCATTAAAATAGTCGAAAAAGGCACAGTACTGAAAAGAAATTCAGGAATGAATAGGCTGTTTTCGAAAAAAATGACACATTTCTGTGTATTGCAGCCGGTGTTTGTCCAGGATTTCTGCATGAGCGTAAAGGACTGTCTTGATTTGTGACGTGGAGGTAATCGCTGTGTGTAGAAACAGTGTAGTAAAGCATACGAGGTCTGCATCGCCCTTCTCTATTCGTGTAATGATTTGCAATTGACTTTAGCCGGAGTGTCCTGGGATGATACGTATTTCACCAATTTGCATCTAGATATCAAGCTGGCGTGTAAAGGACGAAGTCTGTAAGCACTAATATTGTGTAAATTAGTAGATTAATGGTTGTTGTTATAACAGTGAGAACACAAGCAAATAAGATGCGTTTTACATCTTTACACCGATGTGGGTTTCATATATCCATACGCAAGTCACATCTGGTAGCTAATGACTTATTGTGAGAGTCGTGTCATCGTTAATGTTTATTTCAAACCATTTATCACGTTTGATAGAAATGGTTGAAAAGAAATGTCCAATGACACCGAGTTATATAATATATTTATTGGTGCACTTCTATTTTCACATTGTTAATATAATCAGTTTTATTACAAAACATCGGAAATACATCATATGCACTTTTCTAGAATTAGAACTCGCTGTAATTTAAAAGAATGAAGGTAGAATCATTACGCGAAATTATTTATTTATTTATTTATTTATTTTTAATTGTCGTGCCGTTTTTAAAATATTATCATGAGGACCATAATGTTATCTCAAGAGGCAAGAGATAACAGCCATTTCACTCTGAATCGCTGACTATAATGTGTATGGGTTTGCTGCTGTAGAGATGCTTTTACATTAACTATTAATAACAGTGTAATAAAAGCCCATGTGAACAGACTGTATCACGTGCAGCTGGAAAAGCATGTGTGTGTTAGACTTGCTCTCTCTCTCTCTCTCTCTCTCTCTCTCTCTCTCTCTCTCTCTCTCTCCCTCTCTCTCTCTCCCTCTTTCCCCTCTATGTTTAATGCTCAACGTCTCCTCTCAGAATAGGAAATAATGCCTTCGCTGATTATACTCCTAGCCGTCCAACATGGTATAATGCTTTATATTTGAATTTGAAACACTGTAGGCTCACATGATATGGTCACATGGGATGATAACAGCAGTTACACATCATGATTCATGATTAAGGTTACTGAAACAATTCACATAACCCCACCCCACTCTAACTGTACTCACTTTGTTTGTTTGTTTTTTTTTTCCATGAGAAAGCAAGGAGTCAAACACTTTCTATAGGACAAGAGCTTAAGATTTTTTGGAACATGTAATGGTTATAGAGTGACTGCCAGAAAATGTAGTTGTGATGGCTTGATACAAGGTATAGGATCAACACTTGAAGAGCAAGGCTGCTTGCCCTTTCATGCAGATTAAGCTTTTGTCTTCGTTTTTTTGTCAGCGATGACACGGTATGTAAATCACTGTAATGACTTATGACTGCCCTTGATGATCGGCCTCTCATTGTCCGAGAGAGTTACTTGGCTGTTAATCACAGTGCGATGCCGCTGCGCTGATTGCAGAACCAGGTTAAATTGGGAACGTCAAGGTGCTAAACCTGTTAAAGAGGCCCGGGCACTTGAGCCCTTGCTGGGTTTCTGCCGATTGAGTTCCCATATATCTCCACCAACTGCAATGCTTCCTGTATGCTAGATAATTAAAGTTCAGTCCACACTATAAAGCAGGGAGGCTGAATCAAGTCTCCAATCTTCATTTCACTGGCGCAATGGTAAATATATAGCCTGGCCCTGGAGATTTGTGAGATCAATCGCCAGCTAGGTCATACCAAAAACAATTACGCCCGTTGCCTCTCTACTTGGCACTCAGTATTACGGCGATGGATTGAGTGGAAACAGCTTTTACATTGGACGTGTACTCCTATTCGATTCAGGCCACAGATACCAGCCGTAGTCCTCTCTTCCTGACAGCATAACGCTTACAGTCCAGAACATGGCTTCCACAGCTTGCTATGATGAGTTGATATGTAAGCTGGTGCTGAATGGGGACTTCCTCCCTGTGGCTGGATGCAGCAGGCTGTGCTGATAAAGACAGAGACGGTGGGGGGAGGGGGGGTTCAGGAACAGCATAAATCCGTTCCCAGAGAATTCAGCTGCCGCTCAATCCCAATCAAAGTTCCCCAACATCATCGAATGCCCCCAAGGATAATGGAGGCACTGAGGGCTTGGTCTCATGAAGATCTGAGAGTAGCATAAAGGAGAATCACAGCATCTTTATTAATTATTTGTTTATTTATTTGTTTGTTTGTTTGTTTGTTTGTTTGTTTATTAAAATTGTATAGCACATTTCCATTACGAATGCACAGTATGCTTCACGATCATCGATTTACAATAAAGGAAAGCACCGTACACAAAAAAATCTCAACTGAATAGCATAGTAAGTTATTAATGCATAAAGATAATGAAAGCAATTACAATAAACAGTACAGTCAAAAGGAAAGAGGGAAAATAAAATGGATTTGGTTATAAGCTGTAAAAGGCAATTACATAGAAATGTGTCTTGCATTTGGACTTAAAAGATGATTCTGATGCTCCTGTTCCTCTCAGTGGATATATGCAAATGTTAAATGTGAAAGGGTGTGCCCACTGAATTCATTTGTGGTAAACAGGTTATGTTTATCCTAAATGTTAACAGGAACAAAGAATCGACAGTTTGGGATTCCAAAGTAAAAAAGCCCCAGTGTGCTTCTCAGTCACTTCCTTCTTCTTGGAATCTCTTAAAAGGTTTATGGGGCTAAAGAGGGATCTGTAACATACTCCCCTGACCTGTGTACAACATGTGTTCAGGCCGTTTCCAGAGGCTGTGGCAGTACACAGGAAATATTCGTCTTCCTGATTTCCTGAGTTTCTGTTCATTTCTGAGAAATGATGAAAGTGGCTTCATCTGATTGTTCCTAGCAAACACACTAATTTGGACGTTCAGGTAATTTTACCTGGTTCTCAGTTGTCGGTATGTTTCAACAAAACCTTTAAGCATCTTTCAGAGAAACTGCAGGAATTTTGTTTTGTCTGATTTTGTTATATGAATCGGCCTTTGAAGTATAGATGTGTTTTTATCCCCGGTACAAAAATTCTGTGGCACAGTGGAATTAACATTTTTTCATGCTCTGACATTTCATTGTTATCCAGCTATTCCATCAATCCTTCACATTTCATTCAATACAGTACAATGACTTTTATGTATACAATGAAATTGCCTTCTGTGAAGTGCAAAAGAAAAATCAGGATCATAAGGCAAATAATGAAAATGCTGAACAGTCTAAAACAATGATAACATGGAACAATTTCATTTCATTTTAAAGTAAACAAGAAACAGCAGGATGATATCAGATGTGTGTTATGTTTTTTCCTTTGATATCAGTGTTCCGCCTCTGCCTTCATTCTCCTGGTGTTAGTACACTGACTGTGCTGCTTAGCTTTGAATCCCTAATTCCCAGTGCACCTTGATCTGTAAATGTGAGTCCAGTTATCCCCCATGACATCTCCTGGGAACAGACATTTTATCAGAGGCCGATGCCATCCAGCTGGTGAATCGAAATCTTCAAAATGCATCAGTGACTGTCTCGACACAGAGATAAACAGGGTTACTGTTTGTATGGGTCTTTAATTATGTTTACTTCTTGCACCTTTGGATCTCATGACTCTGGAAAAAGGTCCAAAAGAAAAGCAGCAACATCAGACTGCCTGGTTTAGTGTTACAGAATCGGAGGACTTGCTGAATTTTCCTCGGTAAATACCCTGCTGTATAAATGGATAACATGTAGAAATGTGAGCAATGCAATTCAGTGTGGATTAGGGGTGTCCGTTAAGCACAGTGACTGCAAGGCTGCAAATGTGCTGGTTTTTGATGAGCCCAGAGAGGGAAAAGCTCATTGACTGCTAAGGAGATGATGTGGAAGGGGATTGGATCTGGGTGAAAAGTGTATATGAAACTGTGACCAATGGGGTGGTCATGTCACTGTCTCCTTTATGGTAATATTCTGTAGACACAGAATTCCAAAATACCTTACGAATTTTTTTCTTTATTGTCCAGAGGGAACATATTTCTCCCATGTATTTTTCTGTTTATTGTTCGCACCAGTGATTACACCATGTGATTTACAGTTATCCACATGACTTGGCTTTGCACAAATGTTTAAAAGTTAATTCCTGCTGTTCAATCGATTAGATAAATAAAAATATTGTGAGACACTTCCCCTCTGTTTTGGTTAACACGGCAAGCTTTGGTTTTGTTCAGGGCATGCTTCTGGTTTTTTTTTAAAGCATGTCTTATTAAGGTTTCATCCCTGTCAGTTAAAGCCAGGGACCCAGCATGAGTCCTGGTGTGTTGCAGAGGCAAGGCTGCTGGCCTCTGTTCACATTGGTGAGTGATGAAAGATACAGAAAGAGAGATGGAAAGACAACGTGTCAGTGGATCTTTACTGGTTCCGGCTTGTTTTCTGTCACCACTGATACATCTTTTGCAGATAAAGATGAAGTGCAATCCACAGCCTTGGTCCCAGCTGTACTCTTTCACCCAGTTGAAACTGTGCCCTATCACCTCTTTTTTAACACAGGATGCTTCTTACGCCAAGTTCTGTGATTAGATTGGAAGTCTGGGTCTGTGTGTGTGTGTGTGTGTGTGTGTGTGTGTGTGTGTGTGTGTGTGTGTGTGTGTGTGTGTGTGTGTGTGTGTGTGTGTGTGTGTGTGTGATTGTCAGGTGGAGGGTGGATTTAGGGTAGGGGTTTCTACTTCTTCTCAGGTTAGATCACAAAATAATGATGGACGGACATCTCATGTCAAGCGCACACTACTTTATTCCTAAACATTTCTGCTCTTACAAAAAGCAGAAGGCGGATACATAGCCCAAGATGTAAGAAGTGATGCAATATAAACTGCAGTGACACTAAAGAAAACTCAAAGGGCGATCTGCCTTCTCTAGTATCCCAATATAACTGTCGGGAAATTTATGGCACTCTCAAGATCCTGCGTAAAGTGCCCGTGGCACAGAATGCTCTGCTCTGCAGCTTCAGTGTGCCAAGTGCAGATAACTGAGCAAAACCTCCAGCAGAACCTCAAAGAGGAGGCTCTGATCTCGCCAAAATAATGGATTCCCCAGGTAATTCTATTTATAACTTAAGCATTTTTGCCCATTTGGTCTACTGGCTTTTATCATCTCCTTCGCCGTCTGCTCTATTTCAAATTAATCCCTTTATTAAACAATGCATTAAATAAGTGGTACAAGCTAAGCTACGAGGGGCTATAAAATGTTCAAAGACAAGCTAGATATAGAGGCAGGAGATATGTACATGCTTACAGGATGGATGCAGGAAGTAAAATGGCACAGAGAAAACACCTGATCCTCTGTTACATACCCTCAAACCTGCCCTGGGCATAGTAATCAATGCACTGGTCTTCCTTGGCTTAGGTTACGTGGTACTTTATTTTAACCCGTGTTGTTGCCTCCCACAAGGTAAAGTCTGAAAGAAGGAACCATAAAGTTCTAAAGGCTTTTGGTACTGTTTGGGAACTGAGCTTGACCATAATATTTCAGGATGGCACCCCAAATTTATTGACTGTCTGGTTCTTTCAATAACCAATGTGTACACACAAAGCTTAATGTCTTCTCCTGGGTAAGGGAAAATGAAGAATGTAGTGATGCGAAGCAGTTTAAATTGTGCCATTTGCAGTATTTTAACTTTGGCATTACCTTTGCCAGCGAAAACCAGACCCAATTAAGCCACAGAACATTCACAATAGAGCACTCACTGTAGTGAAACTCCCAAGGAAAAATGTTTTAAAGAGTATTGTTCAGTTTTTCATGCCAGAATAGCAAATTGGCAAATTGCTTCCATCCTGTAAAAAAAATACTTGGCAGCATCGCACGATCCCATTCCAATTTTGCAAACGCGTTTGTCATAACCATCAGATATGAGTCAAATAATTCTGACATATATTCAAGACCATACCAAACAGTGCAAGTTGTGCATACAGAGTTTACCTCCTCTCAGATTTTGCATAACTACCGAGTATAGAGAGTGCATATGCAAAAGAAAAAGTAATTGCCATTACTTCTCATGCCACACCAAATGCAGTTAAGAAATATGAGCTTCCTCAATATTGAGTAGTACTTACAGGCTCACTCCCTTCATAAAAGATCCATGCTCAGCAGTTTATAATTGAGATGAGGCTAAAAGATAAAGATATTTTGGCATCTTGCCTTCATTAGTGAGATGGTGTTTTGTGCCTATGCCAGTTTTATATACCTAATACAAAAGCAACATCATAAGTGCACAAGTTATTTAAAATATGGCAATATTAACTGCTTTAAAAAACACATTATTGTCCACATTTCAGATATGTAATACTTTTATACATCTCAGGTAACACACCATCCTTGTTATGGCAGCCTGATTTATTAATTACATGTCAGTAAACATTGGCAGGATTCATTGATTCATCTCATATTTTCGCAGGCATGACTGCCATCGTCCATGATTTTTATACACTTACTGCCATGATGCTTGATCCCTGGCCACACCCAGTAGAATATTAAAATGCAATTTTACATTAATTGTCATGCAAAGCCTGATTGAAATCACATGTTCATAGTGTCTTAGATTATGATTATAGATGTGTCCTATGAACTCGAAAGACCATGACCATTGACCTATACAGTCATTAGGGCCTGCATATAGATTGCTTCAAGTTAAGCGTTAACTGACTTCTCTCTGGGCCACTGCCCACACACAATATGGCCATCACAGTTTCAGGCTAAGTGTTTGTCAGCATCCTCTCTTGTTCTTCGCACATGTGAAACATATCTCAGGCCTGATGACTTGATACGTTCTGAGCTCAAAATCATCAGCAATCTGGCTTGAAAACCTTGCAACTGAATGCCCCCAAAATTCCAGGTGAATCTGCCTCACCTGGGGCCACCTGTGCATCACATTCAATCAGCTTGGAGGACCGGCCGTGTTCGTCAGACTGGAGACCTGCTCTAAATGCAACCTGCTCTGATTCAGGGCCTAGCCTAGCCTGGGGGAAGCACTGTTCTCTCCCTGTGCAAAAACAACCTGTATGGTCTGAAGCTATTGCACGCTAGTCCTAATGCCCGTTGAAAGGCAGTGACGTGTGTGTGTGTGTGTGTGTGTGTGTGTGTGTGTGTGTGTGTGTGTGTGTGTGTGTGTGTGTGTGTGTGTGTGTGTGTGTGTGTGTGTGTGTGTGAAAAGAGTAAGCATCGGCTCTTAGCGCTTGATCTGCTATCCTTCCTGTAGGTTTCCCCACATTCTCCTTGCTCACATAATAAATGTCTGCTGTCATGACGGCTGCAGAGGGAACTGGCAGCCCTGTTTGAGTGCGAATACATAAAGAGCAGTATACGTACCCTCTCTGGAGCGACATTCCTCCACTGAGGAAGTGTTTTTTTTTTTCTAAATCAGAAATAAGTTTAATATAAGATTATTTTGCTGCTTAACTGAGTTTGTGCTCAACTCTGGCAGTAGAAAGACTGTATTTGTATACAAGAGGAACAATGAAAATTGAAAAAGAATTTATCTCAGTATCTTCTGCTTATATCCCTGTGCTTTGCTCTGTGCTAAATGGCTGAAATGCTGTAGCTGTCTCAGTGGGCTGTAAAGCTTTGGAACAGGCAGCAGCACATCGCCTGCTAAGAATACAAAGCAGTAGTCAGTTAATAGATTATTCGCCCTGTGGGATAACATAGGAATATATTAGATTTAACAAAAGCTTTACTGCATTTTTGCACTTGTCCTGTCACTGTCACTATCTGCTTGGAGTACTGGCAACGAATAGCACAGGACTTTACAGCTGCGAGGGAGGATTTGACGTTTCTGGGGTGGTTTTACAGCCTGCATTTACTTACTTAAATAGCAGCAATGACTACCAGCTGCACACGAGGAAATAAACTTTTATTCTTACGCTGTAGATCAGGGCACTTCGATTCAACTGGCGGGCTGCTGTGTCTGCAGGTATTTGCTCCAAACATACCCTACTCTACCTGAGTTCACTTTTAAGCTCACCTTTTGGGCTGAGGAGTTAAACCAATTAGTATAATTAGGTGTTGTAGAAAGTGGCTGGAGCAAACATTGGCACCCGCTGCGGCTGGAGAGCTCCAGGGCTGGAGGTGAACAGCACTACCGTGCGCTTTTACCTTTAAGATGCAGAATTAGTGGCAGTGCCAGAGATTGTCTTTTGCTGGTGCTATGGGGTTCCTCGACTTTTCAGTGAGGGTGCTCTGAAATTTAGGGTATCCCATTAATGTGCCTGTCACCACTGTTTTTTCTACTATAACACCCCCGACACATGTACACACTTGCGCACACAAACGCAGTACCCACTCTGTGACAGTTACGATTATAAATAAAAATGATAAATAAACCACAGAAGTTTCTTGGGGGTGTTAGTGGGGTGCTATGGCTATCCTAGGGGTAGCTACAGCACCCCCTGTGCCGCCTATGGACAGAAAGCCAGATAAGATCATCTGCAGTAACAAAGACATTTCAGGAGAAACTCATGGGTATAATGGTGTAAGGAAATTAGCCAGCATTCGCATAATGTGCACATTTTTTTTCTGCCAGATATTTGTCATTAAAAATAGGGTCCTTGGTGGCGGTGTAATCAGAGTGGAGATAGCTCGTCTTTGCTGCCTGTGACAATGTTTTTTGAGCCAGGCACCAAACTGAATGGCTTACAGATGTTGACTCACAACTACAGCATGCTGTTGAGAATTACAATTCCTAATCATTCATTTCAAACAGACTTAATTACAGTCTTTGTATAACTGCTTGGGAATAATCTGGCACAATGAATTAATTTATTTCACTGTGGGATAAAAGTAATTTAAGATGGATTTGTTTGATTCTTGTTTCCTGGAAATGCATAAATATATAAAAGATTTTCTTAGTGCCTTAAATCATGCACTGTGGAAATGTGAAAAGAAAGAAAGATGATAATAATAAAAATAAACATATTTAATTCAGATTCCAAAAGCATACACAAGTGCACAGAAGGCTGTATCACATTAGAACTTTTATCCATTTACTAATGAAGCATTCAGAAACTGTATGTTCAGTTTTAGGCTTTATATTCTTAGCTGTCATTCAGAATGATTTGACATTAGCATCATAGATGATGGTTGTGGTTTCTTCTTGTGCTCTCAGATTATCTTTATGCAAAACAGAAACTGCGTGTGACTGAAAAAAATGTGCTCATTCTGAGCCTGTCATACAGGTTGGACATGGTCAGTTTTGCTTGATTTCAGTTTGATTTCGTGGATAAAATCTGAAAGGTTCTACAGGCGTTCTTGGTTCTGAATCATACGGGAACCTTGATGGCTCTATCATACCACAGTGCTCTTTGACAGTTTGTTAATGGTTCTATATCGTGCCCAGAAAGGTTCACCAATGCTGATAATCATAGAACCCTCATTTGGTGCTATTTAGAAACTTTCAGTGTAGGTTCATGAGACATGCACAGCTGAGCAGGTGTGGCTGACAGGTGACCATACTGCCATTGGTCTGTGCCGCTGACAGACATCCACATAAGGCTTTGGAAGCCTCAGTTTTCTCTGATTTTACATTAAAGCCTCCGGTTTATGGAACACAGACAGAGAGGGGAAAAGGAATGTTATGGTCCGGAGGTGTGAGCTTCCACAGACCCGGGATTCTACTTTATATAAATGAGTTTATGAAAGACGGTCATGTGGATATAAAAGAGCTTATTGAATTCTTAATGTTTCAACTTTCATCCTCAGAAAATTGCAATTCTTACCACCTCTGTATCATGCTTGTGAAAAGGAAAGAAAAAAAAAACATCAAAGAAAGTGATGTTTCTGCGTTGGGTAGCATTAAAACCGTTGTCCTCTCCAGAAACTAAGTTTATTTATTCTTGAGACTTTGTGAGGAATAAACAAGTCAGGTTTAAATCCTGTCGCTATCAACCCAGTGCAAACATGGTTCAGAACACCCCTAACAATTCTGAGCAGAATGTTCGAAAATCCAGGGTGCCTTAGCTGGCTCACAGGCGAAAACAACAGCCAGGCCATTATTTGTTTATTCTTCTGTGTTCATATTTATTCCTTCAAGTACATTTTAACTGGTATCCATCTACAATAAGGAGCCTAGGAAGGAGAAACGAATTTTATCCAGCGCAGTTTGTAGAGTAGATTTCTCTCCAATTATAATCACAGTTTGTAAATTAAGAAAAGCAATTATCAGGGGAGACAAGCATATTGGCTGGTCTTCCCGCAGCAATCACTAGAGAAAGAAACTGTAATTGGCTGAAATGTCAGACTGACCAAAATCTCTCCGGGAACGAATTCTAAACATATTTTTGTAGATGTGGACATTAGAAGGAAATCGTACTGCGCATTTTGATTAGGTAGGAGGTAAAGATTACTCAAATGCCCTTGGAACCTCAAGGGAAGAGGGTGGACGAGGGGAATGGGGGGGGGTAAGCAGTGGAAAGAAGGAACTCAGTGCTGTTTCAGGGTGTGAATCCAGGACCAGAGAAAAATGGGAGGAGGACTTTTTGTCGCTGTGACTTATTCTAGTCCTAAACTGAAGTCTCTGCTCAGCTCTGGCCAAACAGTATCTCACTATAGCTCGGCATTTACACATCGTGGGGCGATGCTTCCTGGCATTGCTGTAGAGGTGAGGGTGAGTAGTCTGTTTGAGGGGGTAAGCATACTGTAACTCCACAGCTCATGTGTATTAATGGTAAAGAGGCTAATATATGGGTATACCACACATCCCCAGAAGTTTAGGTGGGTATATTCTGTGTGCGTGTGTAGAACCTCGACTATATGGCTGGTTTCTGGAATGTTTCAGCAGTATCTTTGTCAACAGGCTTATTGACATGCCAACTGCCACTGAGGAAAATGGCAGCTTAAAGGATAGTTTTGTCAGGCAGTGAAATATGGAAAGGAATGTAAAGCAGCCTAATTTTTCACAGTGAGCTTTGTCAGTTTAATGCCATGAAGCACTTGCCTTTTATCACTTTTGATACCCCTTCATTTCTCAGACTGGATGTTTCACCCTGAGTGCAGAATGAAGCAGGACACGTATGCAGCCATGACTGTGACATACACCTTCATTATCATAAATTGCATTTGGGATCTGTTTACCCATATTTCTTTGGTAAAATGAAATTGGCCTGCACACCCACTCAGTCAGCCATCAAATGAGGTGAATTTCCAATTGTCTGTTTATGGGTGTTTGTGTGTGTGTGCATGTGCGTGTGTGTATGTGTGTAGAGGGAGGGGTGTTTCACTCTGGCATCATGGCCTACCGCACACATAACTGATAGCATTGTTGAGTGGTCTAAGGAGAGCAGAGAGGTGGTTCTCTAAGAGACTGGGGTTTTGAGCTGATGTGGAAAACTCTCCAGTGACTGGAAGAATTCTGTTGAGGTAACAGCTCAGATGGAAATTGATTAGAGTAGGCTTATGTGTATGAGAGAAAAAGAGAGAGTGAGAGAGAGAGAGAGAGAGAGAGAAAGAGAGAGAGAGCACTAACATGGTAAAGAGTGTGTATGTCTTTGAACAAAGGGGCCACCTGACAGGAGATCAGCATGCCTTTGGCTGTTCACACAGATTGAGAATGCTTCTACGATGAGAACAGAGGGGTCAGGTCTTGTCAAAAAATAAAGAGCGCTGTATTGCTCTCCCGTGTCCGACACCGTAAGGGAAGCGGGAGCTACTCAGAGGAACAACGTGTTAATGCGAGGTCAGTGATACAGCGCTGTTGCAGGGGTCACGCTTCACATCCCGCTCCCTGTTGGGATTGCATGGGTATATCACCCTGCTCACTTTGCTGCACTCAGCCCCACAACAGGACAGCAGGTTTTATATCCCTGTTTTCAGGTCAGGGAAATTGATTCCTACAGAGCTGTTCCCCTTCATAGCTCTGAAGAGGTGATTGCAATGGACCTGTACAAAAAGCCATGTGGAGGTTTCAGGCGCTGTTCCGAACCATAAAATAACACTCTCATGATGGCGGTGTAATGCGTGTGACAATTTGCTGATGTTGTTAAAAAAAAAAGAACAGAACATTGCAAGGACATTATATACAGGTTGTGTCAACAGCATTGCCGTCAACTAACACAAAAGTGCTCAGTGGATCATAATGGAGGTTGGAGCCCAGGGCAAGCCTGAAGCTGACTGTGACCCAGACTGCAGCTGTATGCAGAGTGCAGGTCAGCATGTGGCACAGGAACATCATTGGGCACTACTTGTATGTAGTGCCCAACTTGTATGTAGTACTACTAAATGTGTGTAACTTCGGTTATGCATAAGGTCAAGTTATTGAGACATATTTTTCTTAGAGTAGATCCAAAAATAAAACCAACTCTATGACCAACAACTGCAGGTTCTGATCTCCAGGCTCCATATTCATAGACAGTTATTAATTACTTCTTTCTCTTTGTTTGCAGTTGCACTGCCAATGAGTTTTTGAAGTAAACACATCCTTTGTGTGTGTGTGTGTGTGTGTGAGAGAGAGAGAAACTGTAATTCAGAAAATGACAAAACAGAAAGCTTGGCTTGGTTGCTGACAGAGACACTTTGAAGGTTAAAAAGCACAATCTCATTGTGCAGAACAGTCCTTTCATGTGTGTTTACTGGACCTTGGCTCAGAGAGCCAGAGTGAGCCGCTGCAACAGCAGCTCAGATATGGGCTCTGCTGAGGAGGAGACTGCAAGGCAGCAAATCCAAACAGACTGCTGCTGCTGCCAAATGAGCATCACCAATAAGAGAACCGAAAATGTGAATGTGTATGTTCTCTCAATGTGCACTACTGTGAATGGCACTGTCAGTATGCACAAATGTGAATGGCTCTCTTAGTGTACACAAACGGCAGTGTCACCCTCAGGTGCACTGATGTGAATAGTAATCAAGTGTGCACAAATTGAATGGTGCTCTCACACTAATGTTATTGCTCCTCTCTGTGTGCATTCATGTAAATGTCACGAAGGTGGAGATGGGGAGGAGGAGGGATGCCGGAAATGCTAAGCACAATGGGAAAAGTGGTACGTGGTGTTTATATACCTGTATGAGACTGGAAGGAAATGTAACAGGTTGAGGGATTGTCTGAGAATTCTTCTCCCGAATCTCTGTTTTAACAAACTGCAATATATGAGCATCTTTCAATGTGCACTAATGTGTACTGGCCTCTCTATATGCCCCAGTCTGAATGACACGCTCACTATGAATTCACGTGAAAGCTTTCAGTGTGCACCAGTCTGAATGACACGCTCACTATTCATTAACGTGAAAGCTTTCAGTGTGCACCAGTGTGAATGACACGCTCACTATGCATTCACGTGAAAGCTTTCAGTGTGCACCAGTGTGAATGACACGCTCACTATGCATTCACTTTCCAGTGTGCAAGTGTGAATGACTCACTATGCATTCAGTGAAAGCTTTCAGTGTGCCAGTCTGAATGACACGCTCACTATTCATTAACGTGAAAGCTTTCAGTGTGCACCAGTCTGAATGACACGCTCACTATGCATTCACGTGAAAGCTTTCTGTGTGCACCAGTGTGAATGACACGCTCACTATGCATTCACGTGAAAGCTTTCAGTGTGCACCAGTGTGAATGACACGCTCACTATTCATTAACGTGAAAGCTTTCAGTGTGCACCAGTCTGAATGACACGCTCACTATTCATTAACGTGAAAGCTTTCAGTGTGCACCAGTGTGAATGACACGCTCACTATGCATTCACGTGAAAGCTTTCAGTGTGCACCAGTGTGAATGACACGCTCACTATTCATTAACGTGAAAGCTTTCAGTGTGCACCAGTCTGAATGACACGCTCACTATTCATTAATGTGAAAGCTTTCAGTGTGCACCAGTGTGAATGACACGCTCACTATTCATTAACGTGAAAGCTTTCAGTGTGCACCAGTGTGAATGACACGCTCACTATTCATTAACATGAAAGCTTTCAGTGTGCACCAGTGTGAATGACATGCTCACTATTCATTAACGTGAAAGCTTTCAGTGTGCACCAGTGTGAATGACACGCTCACTATTCATTAACGTGAAAGCTTTCAGTGTGCACCAGTGTGAATGACATGCTCATTATTCATTAACGTGAAAGCTTTCAGTGTGCACCAGTGTGAATGACATGCTCACTATTCATTAACGTGAAAGCTTTCAGTGTGCACCAGTCTGAATGACATGCTCACTATTATTAACGTGAAAGCTTTCAGTGTGCACCAGTGTGAATGACACGTTCACTATTCATTAACATGAAAGCTTTCAGTGTGCACCAGTGTGAATGACACGTTCACTATTCATTAACATGAAAGCTTTCAGTGTGCACCAGTCTGAATGACATGCTCACTATTCATTAACATGAAAGCTTTCAGTGTGCACCAGTCTGAATGCCACATCCTGTGCATTAATGTGAACAGCACTCTCAATGTGCACCATGGTGAATGGATCCTCACTGCCCATTTTCAATGGCCTCACCTCTTTCTGCTACCGGACTCGCTCTTGGCTGCCTCATTGTCATGCATCTCTGTATTTGTTTGCTGTTTCTCATTTTTTTTGGATATCTCCCCCTTTTATCATGTGTTGCTTTCCTCTCAATGTGCTTGGAAAGAAACACTTTATTAAAGATGGTATCATATGTAATGCCTAAGATGTGCTGCTTTAGCTTACATGAGGGAAAAAAACTGCATATGTGACGACCAGGCATGGTGAAAAGGCCGGTCATGGATCACCCGCAACACTGGAGTTTGTTTACCTTGAGAAAATAAAAATGCCAGCTGGAGGAGGAAATCCATCAAAAATGTTGTCACAGCGTGAAATATATTGGATATCCATGTTAAAAGCACCTGCCCCCAGAGGTTTAAATGATGACTTTAATTTAAAAGCTTTTGATAAGTACAGCAGGTGTTTTTCAATGTGCCTCTTCTACCGTACCTTTTGTTATTGATGTGTGTTTCTGTATCATCCTTAACTGCACTCTGCGGGGGCTCTCAAACTACTTTTTCTCTTGGCCATATTTAAAAATAGTGGTGCAGACCAGCATGTTCTTCTTCCCCTTTTTAAAAAATGAAATGAAATGTACAATTGACAGATGTGTATGTGTATTCATTAACAAAGTTGATTAATTCTGAAAATATGAATCTCTATTATTTATCACTATCATTGTGAACCACAATGATATTTAATTTGGTTGTTATGCATTGCACATTGTTAATTTTGTGGTTATTTCATAAGTGGTTATTTAATAAATCAATACCTAAAACCATTTTCAAACATTCAGATTCATAACAACAGTGGGGAACCTTACTAGGGAGCACACAGTAACAAAGTAGATATGGCTGATATTTGTTTTGTGCACTAGTACCCTTGATTAGCTACTTTTCAGTTCAGAATTTTATCACCTAAAAACAGATTCCTTTTTCTTCCATACTTGCTTTGCCTCAGCTGTATTTTATTTTTGGCATGCAACCTCTGTATACAGGTGAAACCCATGGGAATCACTGAGTTCTGTGAGCAGTGTTAAGCTGCGGACACATGGCTGTGACAGTGTTAACTAAGATACTAAAGTCCGGAGTTCAGCCTACTGTTCAAAATGCCAGGCTGACCAGGACATAATTACATATTAATGAGACATCTTAATTGTAATGAAGAAGTATTTTGTTTTCCCATGATCAAAGGGCCTTTGATCAACTGTTTTATCATCTGCTGCTAAAAGGCAATGAGGTTAATTAGGGGGTTATCACTCACTTGCAAGGTATGTTATTGACCAATCATTTACATGTTTGGAAGCTTTCTTAAGCTTTGTAAATAGGTGAATTTTGTGGACAGGCAAGCTAAGAAACTGCCTGGAGCCCTGGGCGTGAAGGGAAGAGGGCTCTGAATGAGCACCAGCATAATGGCAGCAGACATTGGTCAGAAGGATCCCATTGCATTCTCTGCCTGGGGCCAGCGACAGTCTGCAGAATCTCCTCTGGCTTTGTACCAATGTTTTTCTTAAGCTGTATGAAGTAACGTTTTACCCTAAACCTACATATATTTGAAGGTAGATTTAATGGTTTCTTAATTTCCAATACCATAGACCATTTAAGTGTAATGTTTCTCTTCTGTTAAGTTTGTTTGTTTGACTGGCACACATGTTCCCTGAAACTTGAGCTGCCAACCGTCATTTAATTTTGCTCTCCGGTCCACCAAGCGGCTTTTGCAGTCTTTGTGTTGAAAGAATAACTTCACGTGAACCTGGCACAGATAGAATGAGTTCCCTGAGAATTCAGAGACAAGGTAGTGGAAACTCCATCGGCCACATCCTCCCTCCTTGAGCAACTCCAGGGTCAAAAGGTCAAATATGGTTAAATACATATGTACTATCCTGTACTGATGAAGGTCCAGAGAACTGAATTATTTACATATGAACATTTCTGAGTGTGGCAGTTAATAGACAACTTTGTGTAAAAGGCCTATGTGTCTAAGGGGATCTAGATTGATCTTGGCATTTGTTCCCTTCTCTCCATCGTGAAGACGATTTTAACTGTTAGCCCACAAAGTGAACCATCTTCTCTATGTGAGGAGTGAACCCTTTCTCTTTCACTCATTTCAGAACGAACAAACAAAATCTTACCACAAGAAGATCTGTGACCTCCATATTCTTGTATGCGCACAGGCTGGATATAACTGTATAGAGGTGTTATGGAGGCATATCTTGGAGATTTATGAACAGATGAAATATGTATATGCAAAGGAGGAAACCCCTGCATATAGTACCAGGTATTTGTTCCATCCATGTACTTCCAAATCAGCCTATTTACACAACTCTTCCACCAGATGCATGAGATCACCCATTTTAGTGCACGGACAGAACAAATACATAGTTTTAGTTTTACTGTCTCAATCTGGAGTTTTCCATCTCTGGTCATATAAGCTGTTGCAACCCTGGTATCTTACGTCAGTAGGAATGAAAAGGGAAAGCTGAAAACACAGGACAGTTAAAAGCGGATACTTCTGAGAGAAGTATTAAAGATAAATGACCATGCACCATGCTCAGCAGGATTATGTAGGCAGAGGTTTGTGTAAAATTACTTTCAGTAGTCCTGAAAAAACAGACAATGAAAAGATTAGTGACACATTTGAAGGAGGCCCCACAATTTCTGCATTTCTAGCTCTGAGGAGAAAAAAGAGGACTGTAAACATGTTGGGTACAGTACACTCTGGCAATAAAAGACCCTTTGAAATGCATGGACTGCTCAATGAATGCTCTCAGAGACGGTGCTTTTAAAAGAGTGTATTTCCCGGGTTCTGTAATTATGAATGCCTGTGCTATTGTGGAGGTGAGCCGCTGCATGACTGACAGTCTCTTTCATTGCCCGCAGTGCAGGAGGCATCCTGCTTTCTGCACCTTACAACGACCTGCACAGCCTGCATCAGAATCCAGTGATAGATTAATTAATCTGGAATCCACTGGAATGGGGTTGAACGGGAAGACCTGGTCTGTTTATTCTCAAAGCACAAAAATAAACACCTGTAAATATATTCCCTCAGGACACCGTCCTTCTTCTGTACTGATGTTTTGGATTTGCCAGAAATGCTTCATTTGTGGTGCGCCCACAGAAGCTTATGGGTTAGATCCACCTCTCACTTGTATCTGTGCTTAAGAACAATATGCATCCTGCTGTATGCCAATGAACCTTGAAGGTGTATATTTTGGGGGCTGTGATAGAACACTCATGCAGTAAAATCCAGAAACACAGCATTTTGCGGAGGCTCTTGTGCAACTCCATGTTGCAAATCCATGCTCCACTTCTCAGCCAAGATATTTTTTTAAAACCAAAAATAAAACTTGTACAGTCTTGTAACCCAAAAAACCTGTTTGCACTTGAATATTTTCATTTATTGCATCTTGATAAGTATAGCTGTCAACCCTGACGAGTGAAATTTTCTCCATGTCCAAGTAGTTTCCTGTTTGAAGCATACCAGAGTACCTTTCTATTTCATTTCCTATTTATATAGAACCTGTTATTAAACAAAACATGAAAAAAGGCCAAAATAAACAAAACTTCACCGAATGTGGTAGAATGAGGGAGTAGAAACTGGAACAACACAGTTTTCTCTGTGGAACAAAGGAGTTTTATCGATGGACTGAATGATTTTTGAAAGCATTTGGTGTGTTTTTGAAGTGGACGATGGAATGAGGGAATTTTGTTGGTGAAATGAGAGAGTTTTTGAAGGTAGGATGAGGATTTCCTCCTAATTTTGGCCAGCATTAATGTCTTAACATTTCAGCACATGATAATCAGCACATGCAACAGTCCTCAGATGACAGCGTCTGAAATTCTGCCATCCCTGATCCCCTTTCATCCTGCTCAGACACTGTTCCTTCCATTCCTCCTCTTTCATTGATCCAACCCCCAGCGTTTCCTAAAGCCGTCTGCATGTCTTCATCCTCCACACTGGCAAGGCAAACTCCACACCCTTCCTCCTCCCAAAGTAACAGCAAGCTCAAAGGTTTTGCGGCTTTTTCCTAATGAATTTTGTCATTAGAGTGGCATAATGCTGAAAATAGTAATGACAGTGAAGGGGACCATGACGAACTATAGGGAATCCTGAAAGATGAACTGCTTCATTTACCTTTTTACCTGTTATATCAGATATTCTGGTACGGCCATCTCACATCTTCATCAAGTAAAAATATTTGAAAAATGTGTCCAGCAATATTTATATCCACCATTTCCATCATTAAACCTGAAAGTGAAACTCAATTAGCACTTTGAGTCTTCCCTGCAAACTCTTTGAACACTTTTGAGTTCACAGGATGCTACAGCATATTATTTATGAACAATCTCTCCATCTCACACTGCCAAGTGGGTTTACACTCTCTGGAAAAAATAGACAAACAAAAACCCAAATACATAAATTACCCACTAAGCTTAGAGGCATAGTACCTCTCATGAAAGTAATCACATACTCTGTTTGCATTTGGGCGGGCATGAATGGGTTGTTTTCATCACTCAAATGTTCTTAGTTCTCCTGTCGTTTAAAAGTTTGGGCAGCCCAAGGGCCTGTACTGTACTGCATCTTTTCTATGTTTTACGACTAATGAGTCAGAAGGATAAAATGCCAGAAAATTTCCGGAATCCTGTGGCACTGCTAACTAGGAGCCAAGAGGCGGGAGAAACTCTCTAAGGATCAAAGTCTCTGTGATTGTAAATATGCTTTGTGATCATTCCATATAGATTAAGTTGTTACATTATGCAGTGAGAGTGGAATAGATACAACTTCAAGGATGAAAATTAATTGCGTGAATGCAAACGATGCTTCTGTATGTTTTGCTCATGTATATATTTCAATACGTTACCCATTAAGAGGGGTTGTGGCTGGGATTGGTTTTGACAGAGTCACACAGATTTGATATACAGTGGTTGAACACATTGTCGTTTCTAGCCTGGATGGACATTCCCACGATGGGACGAAAATGTTCTATGGAGAGATTTAGTATTATAAAGTGAATAATGGAATTACTAGCAAACTTATTTTAATGGGATTGAGTCTGAGTTGCATTAAACCGTAGCTGTCTTCCTGTTAACTGAAGGAGGGTAAAATTTTGGAATTGAAAAAAAAAAATAGAATGTGACCTTGAGGAGAGAAAAAGTGATATAGTTGGCAAGTGGTACGTTTGTGATGTGCTATCAAATACACTTTCTTTTATGTGTACATGGGTACATCAGTTATGAAAATAAGAAAAGGAATTAAACCATTTTAATGTCTGTTGTGATCTAACAGGGTTATGAGGAGTGTTCTCAAGCTCAGGTGACAGACACATCATTTAAAAGATAGTGGTGGTATCATTTGTAATTTGTCAGCTTTGCAAGAGGATCAGAAGTAAGAGAAATGTAAAAAAGAAATCTTTCCCTGATGGGGAGGCTTTTAACAAGACTAGAAAAAACAAAAAGAAAATTTCTGGATCTTTCTTTGTAGGGCTTATGAGGTAGATTCTTACCTGCTTCACCGGCATGATAGTTCTTTGGTTTGACTTTGGGTAACTGTCAAACATAGTAACACTACTCTTTCAAATTCAAACAGATTGGGTCTTTAAATCTTTTTATGTGGGGAATGGCAGTGAATTTTATGACTGTTAAAGACTTAATAGAGCAAGCCAATAAGTGACTGTGCACAATTTTCCATTTAATAAGACTAATGTATGTTTAGGTCAAAATGCCTTAATTAAGCAGATTCATTAGACTATTTTCTTACCTGAAGTGATGAGACTGAGTGATCATTGAGTTGATGCATATTTGGCAATTATTTTGCCAATAGATGTTAGCCATTACTGTGTTAATGGCTGCCAACAATTATCCTGTACTTATTCAGAAAGTGTTGCAACACTTTCAGAAGCTTTAAGTGTTAAATTGCATTATGTGGGTTTCAAAGTATCAGTTATGCAATCACACAGATTTCATGCCTTACCATTTACTATTATCCATTGAGTTTGTGATTAGTTTCAAAAAGTTACTTCACTTAGGTCTTTCACCAGGTGGCCCTCTGAAAAGCCACCATTGTATAATTTTTTTTCCCCTATTCTTTTTATTTAGCATTCATCATATTCAGTAGGTATTGAACCTTTTAACTGCAGAAACACAATTATGGTTACTCATCTCACACATTTTAAATACCTCTTTTGGGCCCCTAGGTGGGAAGCTGGAATCATGAGGACTGATGCAACACTTTGCATAAATGTCCAACATGGTTTATATACTGCATTTCGAATGTAACGTTTTGGAGAAAAAAACTGCACAAACCTTTTCACAGTGTCTATGTACCTTAATGAAGGTTGTATAAATTGAATTTATCTCAAGTTTGTCATCATAACAATGATGAAACTTGTACATTTTGATAAACAAACATAGTATTGCAAACCCGGTTAAACTCATGACTAGAGCTTCACATATTCAAAAGATAGTTACATATTTAGTATATTTACTTATGTAAAACTATTTGAATCATTAATCTGGGAAGGAATAATCAAGGTTAAGAAGCCATTGATTTTGTTCACGTGGATGGATTAATGTCTCAGCCATCACAATGAAATGGTCTCCAGTGATCAGACTTTATCATCACTAAATCTTTATGGGGAAGTATCGGCCTGTTTCTTTCCTCAAAGAACTGGGGGATTCCCTTCTTGAAGGATGGTACAATATCCCAACAGAAACAGCTCAAAGCATTAATAACAGCATTTCAAATGGACTGAGGCTGTCCTGAAGAAAAAGGGAAACCCACCTCCCTGTTAGATATTCACGTATTGTTTGATATTTACCCTGTGAATATACATTTGCTGTTTCTACTTGTGCCTTAAGGAGGTGCCTTTTTGTCAGAAAATATGGATATCATAATGAAATTTGATAATAAATTTTTCCAGTTACATTATGACTGATTTTGAGCAAATCCTCTGTTGGAAAAATTAGTCGAGCATTTAAAAGGTAATCGAAACCTGCTTTATCTATTTATAATTACATTTTCCATTTTAATTAAACATGAATACATGTGATGGTGTGATTGGAGCGCATATCTCTGATATGTCCCCTCTGCTCTTTGTGTCACTTTTGTGTTGAACATACTGTGTTTCCCCAAAGAAGAGTCGACAGAGAAAGAGACCACCCAAGTTAAACTGACTCACTTACTTCCCAAGCAAATGTTTTTTTTTTAAGAACGCCTTTCCCCATAGTCTCTCAGTTTAGGATACTTAATCCTATTCACAAGCTGTACTCATTTCTGCACACCCTGTCATTTCGAGAGAGCGTAGGCTTCCCCCTGCACGCACATGCTCTCCTCCGAAACACATTATGTCAAGCCTCTGATTCTCCTCACCCTGCTGTCCACGAGCGGAGCCTACACAGACACTAGTCTGAAGAAGACACTTGATGCGCAGCTCTGCGCGGTGCAGACTGTGGGCGCCTAATTGACCAGTGGAGCAACTGTTCAGAGATGAGACATGGACACCCCTGCCAACTAATGCAGGACGTTCACACTGCACAGCTTTCAGGATCGTTATGTCGGAGAACTACTTACAAGATTTCACTGCCTGAAGTCTTTGAGACTTTCAGTCGATGTGGATGTTCTGACTGCCTGATCTGAGTTTCAAGGATCCTACCCTGCAACCGCCTCAGTCTCTCCGGGGTGACACGTGTGATCATAATGCAGTATTTTATACTGTGCCTGGGGTTAAATAGCTAGCTGGCGACAGCAACACGACCCTATTGATGAAATTACTCACACTTGGCAAGCCTTGATCAAAATTTCAGACATATACAAAGATCAAAGATCAATTGGTACTTCCCAGATGTTCAAGATGGGGGATTATAGTGATTGAATATTACAGGATAAAGATACTCATCCTAATGGAGGATATAGGGGTTATTCATAACAGTTGGTGGTGGTGAAAGTCAGTTTGCTGTTAAATTTCCTACCTTATTTTCCTTATTTATCTAAATTTCCTAAATCCAAATTTGGTAAAACACCACTGATGAGCAGGTAGCACTTTGACTAATCAATGCATCGTCTCTTTGTGAATCGATAATTATGTGCAAAGGTAAAGCATGTTTATGAACAGGAAAATGACCAATCCTCATGAATAACTCCCATGTCTGTCGATAAGACATGTCAGGATTTTTCCCATCATTCCTCACACTCTCCTCATGCTGACACTGGACATTGGAGGTTAAAGGTCAGGGGTCAGACAATATATTTCCAGTGAACTGGGTGGGTTGTCTGGCTCTGTCAGGACTTGGTACTGGAGATGGCAGTTACAAAACACCGCTGTGCTTCACAGAAGACATCATCCTGACATCAGAGATGACTCACACGGGCTGAGGCACACTTTGGGGCAAAATAACAAAAATTAAACAGTGGCAACTGAGAGGATTTTGACAAAAATCACATTAATGCAGTGTGTCCAGGAATGTAGAAGTTATCATAAGAAGGTGAACACAAAAAGCAGTGTATTGCTTGCATTGTAAGTGGAATGTTTGTGTGTGGTTTTTTCATTACACTTGTATGTAATGGCACAGCTTTTTTTTAAAGCACCATTTTAAAAGCCTTACAATTGCCTAGAGCTTGGGTGTGATGAAAAAGCATGACTTTAATGTGCCTTTTTCTTTGGGAGATCAACTCAATTTAACAGTGAACTTACAGTTAATAATGTCTCACATCATTTCCTTGTCTGCTTTGTAATGCGTTGTGTAAATTGCTTGTCATATAACTCTGTACTAAATGGAACTGCTAATATTTTATCTCCTTCACCAGTCACTAATATTGTGTTGCACAGCAATGTGGGTTCTAACAGGGCTTATATATACCTTTCTTAGGGACTACAAAGTGCTCAATGACAGCTTGATTGCAGGGAGAGTTGTATTTCATAAAACTGAATTGATTGATTGAACTTTGCGGGGCATGGGGGATGTCGCAACCGATCATCGTTTGTCTCGTTCTCTTGTCTTGGCAGGCTTGCCGGGAGACCAAACCAGATCGACCATGTGTCTGGGCCCAGGCCTGGGACACAGCCGGGCTACGGTGACAGCAGAGCTGGGGGAGGAGGAGGCCGGGCAGAGCCTTACAGACTGGCTACCCATGAAAGCCCCCATCAGCCCCCGCTGTCTCCCGGCCACGGCCAGGGCCAGCACGCTGCCAGGCGCAACCTCCAGGTGGACGTTGGCGGGGGAGGGAGGACGGGGAGGTCCCCGTCGGTGTCCCCCGACCGAGGAAGCGCCCCAACCTCGCCGTACTCGGTGCCCCAGATCGCTCCCATGCCCAGCAGCAAGCTGTGCCCAGTGTGCAACACCACAGAGCTGACCTCCCACGACCAGCCAAACTTCAACACCTGTACGCAGTGCCATGCCACAGTGTGCAACCAGTGCGGATTCAACCCCAACCCCCACCTCACCGAGGTAGGCCCCTCCTCTCATAACCAAATCCCCGCCTCACTGAGATAGGCCCCTCCTCTCATAATCAAACTCCACCTCACCGAGGTTGACCCCTCCTCTCATAATCAAACTCCACCTCCCTGAGATAGGCCCCTCCTCTCATAATCAAACTCCACCTCCCTGAAGTAGGCCCCTCCTTTCATAATCAAACTCCACCTCACTGAGGTAGGCCCCTCCTCTCATAATCAAACTCCACCTCACTGAGATAGGCCCCTCCTCTCATAATCAAACTCCACCTCACTGAGGTAGGCCCCTCCTCTCATAATCAAACTCCACCTCCCTGAGGTAGGCCCCTCCTCTCATAATAAAACTCCACCTCACTAAGGTAGGCCCCTCCTCTCATAATCAAACTCCACCTCACTGAGGTATGCCCCTCCTGTCATTACAATCAACCCCTGCTGAGTTAAAATCTTCCCACCATTATGAACTCCAACCTCGATGAGTTAAGCACCTCTCATCATCAAACCCCACCTCACTAAGTTAGGCTTTTCCTGTAATAATCTACCCACCTCTACCCCACCTCTTCTTGCTATTTCAATTAATCCCAACATGGCTACTGCAGAACATAACAGCTATCATGATAAACCCCACCTAAATGTGGCAGGTGTTTCTTGTTATTACATTCATCCTGCTACCTTAAAAGGCAGAATGATTAGCACTACTCTGACGGATACTGAGCTAGCATTTGGAGTAATTTAATGCTTTTAAATCCATACCATATGGATTTAATTGAGGTGTGTGGAGCCACCCACTGATATCCTCAGTCCATTAGAGTGAGGTCAAAGACCTGTATTTGGTATAGATCCATGTTGATGGCTGGAGCTCTGAAACGTAAGATTAAGGACCATCGGTATCAAACCCACCTGTATTGAAGAAGCAAGAAAAACAATTTTTTATTCTGCAATTTAAAAGCTCCTTGTGAATGCAAACCCTGGCAAGACATTTCCTTCCAAGTTTTCTAAAGGCAAAGACAAAAGGCAGGGTGGAGCTTTTCTGCACTGGGCAAACCCTACATCTGTCCATGTATCAGCAGCTGGGTGTGTGTATGTTTGTGCGTGTGTGTGTGTATGTGTATGTGTGTGTGTATGTGTGTGTGCGTGTGTGGGTGGGTGTGGGTGTGTGTATGTGTATGTGTGTGTGTGCGTGTGTGTGTGTATGTTTGTGCGTGTGTGTGTGTATGTTTGTGCGTGTGTGTGTGTATGTTTGTGTGTGTGTGTGTGTGTGTGTGTGTGTGTGTGTGTGTGTGTGTGTGTGTTGGGGGTGTTTGAGGCATCTGGGGACACATCCAGACCACAGGATGGTCACAGACAGAGACCTGAGACAGTGCAGTGGGGGGTGGATCCACAAGGTCATCCCAGGTATTGTTTCAGAGCGCAGTCATTAAAAGGCACATGATCATTCTGCTGCCCAAGGGGTCTCTTGGCTTGGAAACCAAAGAGTTACAATTTAAATTACCCTCATGTCCCCTGCATACCTTGAGCCCGTAATGGGCCCTGATCAGCCATCAGCAAGGGCGCAGAACGCTGATCTGAGGTCAGCAGCCACTGAGGAGGTACAGCGTGAGGGAGCACTTTGAGCAGCTGATAAGTATCTGTGTCACCTTCTCTGGTGACCTTAAGTGCTTTTAAATTAACTTTTCATTCATTGCTAATAAAGCGTACATCATCTGGCACTGTATCAGTCCATCAGCTGTAATGATGATAAAAATGATTCATGTTTTATCCCACAAAAATTTATTTTTAGTACTTTCACTGAGAATGTGAATGATGAATTCCGCCTGGCTGGCAGCTAGGAGGATGTGGCCTAGTAACATACAGTCGGCAAATGTTTGGAAGCTCAGGTAAAGCCACCCACCCATGCTGCATCTTACGCTGACAAACAGAATTTCCTGTTACCACAAATCGGTGCCACATTGATCCACTGTGCACCATGTACCACACCTGATATAGCTGATTGCAATCAGATTATCACTAGCGAGCGAGGGGTGTCAATAGGGGTGATGGTAATTAAAGTCATTCTGCTGTCTTATATATTTCAGAGCCAGTATTGAAGGCCTGTGCTCGATTGATCCTGATTTTATTTGGCAGTTCATCAAGACGTGGATTTGGATAGAGACAGAACCGGGGGACTGGAATTAATGGAACTCTGGAGTTCCAGAGATTAAGTTCCGGCTCCTGTGAAATTCCTGTGCATTTATGCCTTGATGTGTTAATGGCCTCTCCGGGGATCTGCCTCAAAGAGTGATCGTATCGCGAGCCGTCTGCTCGTGGTGACAGGCCGCCTCTCCCTTTCCCTCCTGCTCTTGTCAGAGCATGTTTTGACAGGAGCGATTGGCATAAAATCAGTGGGGCTACTTTCCCTCTTCTTCCTCAAGCGGCAGCTTTGAAATGCCAGCACCTCTGTGCACACTGGTGTCTCTCGTGCTTTCTCTGAGGTCACAGCTGAGAGGACTGGCTGCAGTCTTGCATCGGCTGGCCTTGGGGGGTCACATGACATGGCTTGGAGAAGCAAGGCTGCTGGAGTCTTTGGGCAATGGAAGGAAGTGGTGACAGGTGACCCGTGAAGTGCTGGTGTGTCCAGATTTCTGGAAATCGAAAGAGGGAGAAGAGAGGTGGTTGCTTTTTTTTGTAGATTTTCCTCAAGCAGCCCCCCCCCACACTTCACAGTAAGTTCATGCCAAACTTTGCTTAAGCTGTGAGCCTGAGAGCAGGTGTTTATGGTTCAGCTCTGAGAGCACAGAGCACGCACGCCAATGAAGCATTCCTCTTCATTTACTCCTATCCACTCTAATGCATGTGCAGGCACTTTGAGTGGTGCTCATGTGTATGGGTGTATATGGCAGTGTGTGTGTGTGTGTGTGTGTGTGTATGGCAGTGTGTGTGAGTGTGTGTGTATGGCAGTGTGTGTGTGTGTGTATGGCAGTGTGTGAGTGTGTGTGTGTGTGTGTGTATGGCAGTGTGTGTGTGTGTGTGTGTGTATGGCAGTGTGTGTGTGAGTGTGTGTGTATGGCAGTGTGTGTGTGTGTGTATGGCAGTGTGTGAGTGTGTGTGTATGGCAGTGTGTGTGTGTGTGTGTGCATGTGTGTGTGTGTAAGTATGTGTGTGAATGTGTGTGTGTTTGTATGAGTGTGTGTGCATGTGTGTGTATGTATGTATGTGTGAGAGTGTGTGTGTGTTTGTATGAGTGTGTGTGTGTTTGTGTGTGCGTATGAGTGTGTGTGTGTGTGTGTGTGTGTGTGTGTGTGTATGTGTGTGTGTTTGTGTGTGTGTATGGCTGTGTGTGTGTATGTATGTGTGTGAGTATGTGTGTGTTTGTATGAGTGTGTGTGTGTGTGTTTGTGTGTGTGTATGAGTGTGTGTGTGTGTGTGTGTGTGTGTGTGCATGTGTGTGTGTATGTATGTTTGTGTGTTTGTGTGTGTATGGCAGTGTGTGTGTGTATGTATGTGTGTGTGTGTGTGTGTTTGTATGACTGTGTGTGTGTTTGTGTGTGTTTATGAGTGTGTGTGTGTGTGTGTGTGTGTGTGGGTCTTTATGCATGTGTGAATGCATTTATGCATATAGCCAGAATGTGACTATATGCATAAATGTCTGGATATGTTTCTGCTTGTTATGAATAAAGTACGCTAAATATCTCTCTCTCAGTATGTGTGTGAGTGTGTGTGTGTGTGTGTGTGTGTGTGTGTGCCCTATGTGCACATGTGAGTGTCTTTTTTCATGTTCAGCAATTATAAATATAGCAAGTGAACCATGAATGAGCAATGTGGTACCGAAGGCAGGGTGTAGCTGATGGTTTGTCGGTAGTGTGGAAAGATGGAAGGCTGGACATCATGTGAACTGGAGGGTTGCTTACAGGGAATCCATAAGTTTGGGTTTGGGTAGAAAAAAGGGAAAAAATTCTGATTAAAACAGAAAGAATATACATGATTTGAGAAAAAATATCTTAAATTAAGATAAATTATCTGCCTATCGGATTAGTGGGATTTACTTTATAAAATGTTGAAAATGAAGGAATGTAATATTCAATTAGGGAAATAATCTTCTTGGTGAAAGGCTAGGTAAGGACATTGATCTTCAAGTCACAAGAGCAAGAGTTATTTTCTGAATATAACTTTCTCATATCCATTAAGATTTGCTTTTGCAGTTTTTGTGTATGGGACCATAATAGTCACTCCTCCCAGGGTTGTGTCAATAACTCCATTAGAGTCCCGGGTCTGGAGAGAGGACTCTGAGGCCATTCAGGTGTGACTTAAAGATGCAGACAGGAGGAATGGAGGGGTAGAGGGAATGTAATTGGCTCTGGGCACGGTGAGGAAGCATGGGGGGTGGGGGGTGGGGGCCACCTGGCTTTGAAGAGGCCGAATCAATCCTTTCCGCCTTTGGCCACAACCCCGCTCTTTATGGATCCACTTTGCGTGTGCCAAGACTCAAGTGTGGAGCGCTGTGCCCTTCCTCAACACCAGATCCACATTACACTAATGAAACAATAAATCAATAAAAATGAGCATATATTTTAGGGTCTTAGTGTAAAATGGTACGAGGGGTGGTGCTGCTCGGAAATCTGCATCATACTGACGGAGTGCAGGAAGAGTCAAACACAGTGACCAGTGGGAAGCGTATTGATAAAACTACATCCACCTAATTACCATGAAATGTAAGGCCATTCACATTCAAATACATCTGATATGATAATTCTTGTATGTACTATGGCATTAAAAATAGTATGAAAGTGAACATCTGCAGCATTCTGCATTTCCCGGGTGTGTAAGGTCTCTCTTCGTATACCTGACAACAAATTTAGAACAATGTCCTGTGTACAGCTGTGATCACTGTAAACGAGGAATGAAATCACCCCTTCTTGGTATCTCTTGGTATGTCTCGGTATCTCTCTCTCTCTCATTCTCTCTCGTTCTCTCTTGTGCACGCTTTCTCTCTCTCTGTCTCTGCTCGAATGAGCCCTTGGGGCTGAATGGAATGCTTTCTGTTTTTGCATTCCCATTATAGACAGAGAAATGTAAAGTGGGGGGGTAAGACACAATGCATTAATTAGAACTTGGTGGAAAGATCATTTAAATAATTACAGAAGATGCAGGGTTGTGTAAGGAACAGAGCCTCACTGTCCTCTGACTCTGGTACCCATTTTAATCTACAAAATCAATCATCAAGCCAATTATCCTCAGTTTATCACCCTTGTGTTATTAGCGATCTCAGACAGTTTAGATTTAGGATACCGATGTTTGAAAGCTGCTTCTCGACATAATAACACCTAAAGCCCATATATTACTGAAACACAGTAATTAAATTAATGATCAATCAAATCTTAATTTGACTCATGACCCATAAAGCTCGCTAGCATATTTCTATATGAATTATGGGTAAATAGTTTACTGGCCAGAACGAACACAAGACACGTTTTCTGGCGACTGAACTACATTCGGATTTCTTTTTTTTTTTTTGTATTGACCATTTCTATTAACATGAGGGGAAATGAGACAGCATGAATGCTTATAAAATGAGCCGCGGGATTAGACTGTGTGCAAGATTGGCTGCAGCACATGGCAGAGAGAGTTTCTGCATAGCCAGATATGACTGGAGACCAGAATGCAAGGCTCCCAAGGTTAATAATGATTTGAAACGAAATGAAATAGCCTGCTGATAAGTACTGTAAGTGGTGGAAATTGTACAAGGCTGTCCACATATGAGGTTTAACAATGTGCCGCCCATACTGAGAGGAATTTGTCACGATGGAGCACTGAAATGATGAGAGCGGAAAGGTTAAAATGATTCAGTCAGGAGTCAGGGACTGCAGTTGATGGGACAGAAGCAAATTTATAAAATAACTCATGATTTGTTCATAGTTTCCATTCTGTATACATTGAAAGACAGTCTTGCTTCTGGGAAACTACCATTGAAAGAGCAGTAAATAGTAGAAGTCCTCAGAACAGTATGAAAGTAAACGGTAGAGGAAAACATGCTAAAGACAGAAGTTTGAGGACATATAATCGATGAATATTTCAGAAATTTCAAGAGGTGTAAAAATTGTACCATGGTTCCTGATTAAGATGTATAATTAGATAAGAATTATCAATACATTCTGTATATTATGTTTTATGTACATGACCCTGTCCCAACGTTTTAGCTGGCCCTCGGGGTGTTGCATTAACATGGGCCTCGTTCTGAAAGCCAAGACCCGGCCTGCTCCCTGCCCCTCTCCAGCTGAATTAATTGGGGCATAAAAAACACAGTGTGGATAACAGTCTCAACGCTTTGCAATGATGCAGATCACACGGAATTACATGGGATTCATTGCACTTGCATTATTGAAGCATTAGTATGGGGCATTAGCATACTGCTTCGGCTCTGGTCAGCTGTTGGCCCGATTGCTTTGTCTGCATTGCATCCAGAGTTTTTGCATTCTCCTTTTTCAAGCTTCAATGCACTCCTTACTGTAATGCAATATATGATAAAGCAATACTAATTAATTACGGCAAGATGAGTAGTACTCCATTTAACAGAGTTGAATATGCCAAACCTTCAGTAAACAAATGTATTACTGTGGAATTAAATCAGTCTTGATCTGGTTATTACTTTTGCAAATATAGTTACGTTTGCAGAATAACACATTTCAACAGAAATGCCAAGCAATTTTACTCAATCAAATTTTATTGCAAAAAGAGAGGGGAACTTTTCAGTGTACTTCAGTGTTCTTACATATTTTTTCATTACATCATGTGACCGTTGAAATAAGACAGTAAAGACTTCCTTAAATATATTAATTGAAGTGAAGAATAAATCACAGAGGATGTGGATTGGATTGGGACTGTAAGGCAGAATTCTAACTATCCTGTGTCTCTTTGAACCTACAGAAAGTGTGAAATTTACTTACATGAGCTTATCGCAGTGTCACCCAGATCATTTGTTGCTTATTCGGGCGTGTATTTAAATTAAATTATACCCAATTAATTGAGTTTTTGAAATGGCTGTTTATTTGTGCAGTTGTGTATGCATAATTTATATCATACTGTTCTTACATCATTTATTACATTTGTTTAATGAATGAAACTTGTATGTGTGCTGTGATTCTTTACCTGTAATTACAGAAATTAAATTAACTCAGGCCCCATCTTTCTAGATAATGTTAAGGAAGACCAATAAAATAAAGCTGATGAAGATAATTTATTACAGATAAATGATACTCTGGATCTACCTTCATTTTTGCAGTGTTGGTATTAGATCATTGTAAAACTGCAATTGAATCCTGCTCTATAGAGTACCATTAAGCATCTGTAACTGCGCAGACTCAACATGTTCAGATATATTGTGTTATGTTTGTCTGTCTTGACTAGATGTATATTCTCAGTTTTAATACCTTGGTGAGTTTCCTCAGCATTCACTGATGGCTGCCAGATGGGCCATATTACACAGAGGCAGTTACTGGGATGGAGAAACACTGAAACATGCAATATATTTCCTGATGACAGTGACACGTGACCTGTGCCGCAGTGAGCCGTAACATACACTCCAGTGGGTTGAGCTAATCAACCCCAGTGCATTGTGGGTATGGGGATTCAACACGGCAGATGTGGTTGAAAAGCATATTAGAACATATGAGAAAAATATAATACAATAGTAATTATCCATATATCCATATCCTGTATACTTTACTTACATGTTTGTATTTTAGTGTAAACAAAGCCAATGTGGCATTTTGGCATATTTTTATGTTGATGTTTCTGGTTGGGGGTTTAACAAAATATTCAGGGCTATGTGTGTGTGTGTGTGTGTGTGTGTATGTGTGTGTGTGTGTGTGTGTGTGTGTGTGTGTGTGTGTGTGTGTGTGTGTGTGTGTGTGTGTGTGTGAGTGTGCATACAAAACCATAACAACATGAAGCAATCTCCTACACTGTGGTGGGCGGTGGGGGTGGGGGGTGATTTCCCTCTGGATAGATGTGTATGAATAGATTTCTCTCCGTAACTTGCAGTGATTTTCTGGTTCAGTGCAGTGAGCTGCAGCAGGTTCTCAGCGTATTGATCTCAGGCCTTGCGCTGCAACAAGCCAGAAAGTCTTCAGTGTCAGGTGGAATAATCCACACCGCTGGGCAAATTAACCTCTGGCTTTTCAGCCTGAAATTTGCGTTTTTCCTTCCCTGGCACATGGATCAGCTGTACGGTGTCAAGCCCACTGAGTTAAATAGGGAATATGAAATCCTGGCATGCAGGTTCAGTTTGGCAATGGGTTGTTGTGTTTTGTTTGAGTTCTGCATCAAACCCTGTTTCTGAGCACATCAGCTCAGTTTTTGCCAGCCTTTTAATAATGATAATCTCACCATCATCATCACTGACCAACATCACTTAACATTTTTACGTTCCACGATGGGGGCAAGCTGAGAAGAAGTCAAACAACTGGCGTTAATTAGGTTTTTTGGGCTCAGATATATCCTCAGGTTTGCCTGCCTGTCAGGCAGGGATCTGAGTGCCTCTGAAGTGTGTTTCTGTGTTTCATCTCTACTCATTTATCTCTGCATGACCCCAGTGCGTGGCCTTCTTGCTGAGGAAACATCGGCTCCGTTTGAAAAGACAAAACTTATAGACGTTCACCTCCAGAGACCAATGCCTTTCTTCCTTGTGTGAAACAAAATTTCATTCATTTGCCCCAGAACCCCTTTTGGATTGACCCATCACTACCATTTCTCCAAGTTTGTCATTGCTATTTCCATTAATTGTTTAACAGCAAACTGTTTCTTCCGTTAACCTTGCCAGTCAGAATTCATCAACCTCCATCCTCATAGAAATGGTAAATAAAATGTCCCGGTCAAAGACTCAGCCATTTAAACGGGTTTATGTATCCCAGATTTCAGGATTCTCAACACCAAGGCCATATTACCTCTGCTCCCAAATATAGCCACATACCTCAAACAGCCCCTGTGCTTGTTCAGTCCCAAACTGCAGTGCAATTTGATCAGGAAGTGTTTTATTTTTTTTGCATTTTTTTTTTTAATCCAGAAGCTGTCAGAGATATGACAGGCCACAGTGGAGTGCAGGGGTGTCGGGTTTCATCAGGGTTTTTTGAGGGGACGCTTGCTCGCCCCGTCCTGACAAGGTCAGCGCCTCAGATGTGCACGAGGCTCGTGAGAGACAGCAGGTCTGCGTCCCTCACTCCTCTGGCAGCTAATGCAATCAAACTTTTCATTTGTCTGATTACTGACCCCTTACATGACATTAGCTTTGATTGACATGTCCTCAACATATTACCACAAAATCTATTCTCATCCAGCAAAACAGAAGACAAATAAAAATGTCAAAACATGCATAGAACAGAGATGACCATCAGAATTTACAATTTAGAGATGTATAGAAAAATGAAAACAAATGAAACCAGAGTAGGCCATTCATTAATTGTGATGTACCTAATTGCTTACATATAAAAATATTTTATATCATTTAGGTACTGGCGTATTTGTCTGTACCTCTGAAGAAAAAAATGAACAGGCATTTTGCCAAAGAAATAGTATGGTAACAAGACTTCACTGGGAGGGGAGAGAATATTTACGGAGGGTTATGAAATTGAGGGATTTTTAATTAGAACTGCAGTGTCATTTCGATGCCTGGTTGGTCAGAGTGCTGGGTGCCATTAGGACTCCTTATAGGATGCCTTTCTGCCAACTGTGGAATGCAATTCACATGCTAATGAGAACTCTGCTGCTCTTCCACTCATAGCGGAGCAGGAGGCTACTTTGTCTGTTGCAAAAAGCCGTTTAACCCTGCGTATGGCCTCTGTCGGTCAAATCGATACACGCTGAGGTGTGTCCTTGGGTTTGGACAGGTGAATGACCAGGCAAATCAAACTAAAGATGAAGCAATGGCTCTTGTGACATGGCCGGATCTTCGCAGAAAAATAAAAGATTTTGGACCTAAAAGGGATCTGGTTAAGTATAGGGTTGGGGCTGCACTGACAAGTCGATTGCTTCTCTCGTAGGTTTGGCCACTAGTTGGTGCTGTGGGCATTGTGGGATTACTTATGGGTCAAGTGATTGCATAAATCTGCATTACGTTGACAATGTAAAGAGAAACAAACGCACAGCAAATATCAGACTGTATTGTATCAATATTTTTTTTAAACTGTAACATGTTTGTACACACCCCCTCGGCTATCTGTCAATGACATAATTTTATGAATAAAATTTCCATTGATGCATCATTGCTAGATCATGTAGAAAAAGAGGCATGGATGGATCGCATAAAGAACATCCACTTCTTTGAAATGAGTAATTACTGGAAAAAAACAGTAGTTGCACAACCCCTTGTGCAGGATAAATAAAAAAAAAGCTGAAAGTGAGAAGTGAAGAACAGATTATTACCACAATGTATCACATTTTTTTCAAAAGCTTGAGTAGTTCGGTTGATATGTCTTTTTATGTGATTTGTCATTCAAATTCATTAATTCATACAACTTATCTGAAGTTACATAAGGCTTGGCAGAGTCCCACTAGGGATTCACACAAATAATGCATTTTGGGTAAAAGGCCTGTGTAAATCTCAGTGCTGTTATTATGCCTTTGATTGATGTGCAGGTGAGCTCTGGTGCCATCAGTGATGCTCTAAGTTAGGCTTTCAGAAAAAAAAAATCTCAGCTCATCTACTATCTACTGAAGTAATTTTCCTGCACTTGGAAAGTTAACACTAAGTAAGGATGTGCAGATTAAGTATGACTCCAGTAATGTCCCAGGTGGATGAGAATGCAACTTCTGAGGCTTCTAATGCAGTACATGACTGGGTAATATAAATATCCCGAGCTCAGTGTGCATGTGTGTGTGTGTGTGTGTGTGTGTGCGTGCGTGCAGCTTCATTTAAGCTTATTGAAGTAAATTCTTTTGATGTTTCCTGGCCCAGTTTTCAGAGTTGATTGGAATCTTCATTAGAAATCCTTCCTGTCACAAACTGCAGTGTTCAGCAGCTAATTCTCCTGCCAGATTTTTAGCGTGTGCATGGATGTTGAGGTATACAAGGTCAGAGTGTGTGTGTGTGTGTGTAGGTGTGGGTTGGGGGTGTGGGTGTAGGTGTTGGTGTATAAAATTGCCTGATGGTGCTTGTACTGTGTGATTGGCCGTGTGGGGGAGGTACATGGCACATGCAGCAGAACCATGTGTGTCACATGACTGCCGTTTTGGAGAAGGTCTTTGCGGGTTTGTGTGGGCTTTTGGACTCAGAGGCCATGTGGTTGTTAACACTTTGCAGAAGCACATATACAACTCCATTCGAGGAACTGTTCTGCATGCACATGTCTCTCTCCAACTTTCTCTCTCTCACACCCCCACCCCACCCCGCCCTCCCAGCACACGCACACACACCTGACGCTGAAAGGGTGGCTGTGTGGGAGTGGAAGGAAATTATAGCTCATCAGCATTCAGGTTCACCTGGTTTTGTAGGCGTGAATAACAAAATGCTGCTTAACTACAGGTACGGTACAAGTTCAAGTCTTCAGTGGTCTGTGAGGCTATAGAGTATGGATCCTTTCTATTTAACATTTTTATTTTTATTTCCCATGATTAAGCTTTACGTGAGACATTCATATCTGCGGCATGAACCTTGTGTTTTATGGGAGATATTGTACATGCTTTCCCTGCAATACAAATGATCTGTGAGGCTCTCCGCAGATATAAAAGAACAAGATGTGAGATCTTCCTCTTTTTTCCATGTGTGATGCTGACTGCCCCTTTAGTCCATCAGTAGTTATATGCACATGGCAGCAGAAGTTGTGTGAGATCAGTATAAATACATTCATTCAAAGGCTTTTCATTGCCCCTCTGTGTGTTCAGTCTTGGTTTGTCTGCATGGGGGAAACTATAAAACTAAATCTGTCATGCTGTCACCATTGAACCACAAAATCCACAAATGGTGGCAGAGACTGCTCTCTGGCATGAAAAATTCAATTTACTTTTTTGGCTGCGCTGACATCTGAAGCCAGCTGTTCTGACTGGTTTTGGTTTATGCTTGCTGTAAAGGGAAATCTATAGATTGAGTCCCACACCTGAACAGATAAAATACCAAACTGATAAGGACCAAATGATCCTCTGTGCTGGGAGATTCATTGTCATGCAATGCAATGTATTGCAAGGCCAATCACTGAGCAGTATTGGATTAGCATCAAATTAACATGAGTTGTGCAGAATATGTCCAAACTGGAATGATAAAAGAATCATTGTAACATGGAAAAGTACAACCTTCTCTAGCTCTCTGGCCCGCTTCCTGTCTCTCTGGCCAGCTTCCTCTCTCCTGCAGCTCCCATGGAATGAGGTTGTGTTGTGGACATTCTTAGTGTGTAAAGACCGAGAGCAGAAAATTCCCTGTGGCTGATCCCTCTCTTACGGAAGGGATCCTGCCTGAAGCCATATTCAAAGGGCCCACTGTGGAGATAATCGACCCATTCCCTTGCTCTAATAACCTGTCCCTCAGTCTTTCTCTCTGTCTCTCCTTCTGTGCATATCAGTGTGTGTGTGTGTGTGTGTGTGTGTGTGTGTGTGTGTAGCGGGTCATGAAAGGTCATGTGTCATAGTAGTTTATACTGTCCTTTATTTGTCTGAGAGTGAAATGCGTTCTGATAGAAATTCCAGCAGCGGTTCATGGTGAATTGAACAGATTGGCTTCCATTGTGCTTCTGCTTCTGTGTGACAGCCACTGTGAGGCTGATAATAGCCACTGCGCCTCACATTTATCTGCACTTTGCCTACCTGAAGGCTAAAAGCACACAAAGACGCAAATAGTACTGAGTGCCTTTAGAATCACGTTAAAGAGGCGCTCTGCAAAGCCCAGTTATTCCATTCACCTAACGTTGCTTCAATAAGTCAAGCATAAGACGAAGGGGAGCAACTAAGCACTGCTGAGCTGTGCGCCATATTGGTCATTGACTGAATGTGTGTATGTTTTTTGGATCATGCCCTTAGACCCCCTGGTTAATTAAGTCCATCCCAGACTGTCGACACAAGCATGTGGACCGTGCTCTCCAGCTCACGAACCTGGCGCCTTAGAGGAGAGTCATAACCGCTCTGACAGAACACGCCATAGCTGTGAGAAATAATTCAGAATGCGAACCCTCTGCTGCGCACGCTGGCGTGAGCCGTGGAGGGAGGGCCACATCCAGGGATAAGCTGAATTAAAAATAGGTACCTGAAAAGGGGGCATCATCGCGTTTTTGGGTCCAACCGCGGCATCCAACTTGCCTCTGGGTTCAGATAAGGTTGAGCTCAGGTCTGCAGGGAACGGAAAGCAGCAAGAGAGATTCAATACTTGTCCTGGCTGGCACCCAGATTGGTCTACCTGGCGTGTGACACTGCCAGCGCACTTGCTGGGCGCCCGGATGAAGTGCAATTTGCATCGGAATATTTGATGCCCACCATATGTGTTTCCTGTGTGATGTTGGGTCTGGTGGTGGTGGAGAGAGACTCCGGGAAAGAGCCATCCCGCTTGCTTTGAACATCCAAAATATGTTTCTGAGGTTTAGAGGTCCTACCATGGCCCATTAACAATTCAGGAATCAGCAGCCTTTTGCATCCAGCAGTGTGGTTTGCTTAGTTTGCCCACACCTGTTGTCTAGTGAAAATGGTGTGCCCTCAGGTTGTAAAGGAAAGTAATTTGATGTACAATGTATTCTGTTTCCATTGCCATGCATATTTCTTCAATACAAAATCAATGTTACTTAGTATGTAAGATGCACTTTAAGTCAATACCACTTGCTATATGTGACAGGAGCTCTCATTCGGTATACAGTGAACAGGGTGCATAAGTGTGCATGTTTTATCACTGATGTTGCAGTTGAACTGTTATAATGTGCTTCATAAAAAAAATGTAATCATAAAAAAATAAAAATAAATAAATAAAACCCTTCCTGTTCATCCCCTAAAAGAACATGTAAAGATGATATGACAGTTTCAAAGTATAGTTTTTTAATGAGTCGCTTCACGCTCTTAATCCCGAAGCCATGTTAGTTATAAAAGGCTAATCGGGATCTTTAGGGAGCTAAGAGAAAGGTGACATTAGGTCATTTTATTCCTGGTGTGGTAGAGTTGTGGCCACATCATGAATTTACATAAGTAGTCATTTTAGGATGCATACTGACAGCAAAAGGAAGATTAACAGGAAAAGCAGTTGGACAAACAGTGTTTGAGGAGGCTTAGCGGTTGTAAACTCTTCCTTCCATTTCTTTTCCTTCTGTGCAATTGTGATTTGCTCTTTTAGTTTTTTGCATGTGTGTGTGTGCATGTGTGACAGTGTGTTTTTTTTTATCCTTTATTTTATTGTTTTTGAACAGCTCAATAATATCCCTGTCATCGGAGGCTTTCACCAGGGAGCTCAGAGCAAGGTCTGGCCCTAATTGGTGGGGCTCAGGGGAACATTAGCTGTTGAAACTCTTGCTGACTGACTGTCACTAAGCTAGTTTTATTAATGTACGTAACTGCCACCACAGAAGGTACTCTTAAAGACTCACTTAAAGGACGTGTCTCTGGAATCAGACATCATGTTTCCTTTCCTGTAGTTCCCTCATCAGGTCAAAGGTCAAACCTGAGGGATCCACTGTAGATCTGGCCAATATACTTTAGGGTGTAGAGGCCCATTCCATCCAAATTCACCTTCGAATTTTACCCAAAGACATACTCACAAAATGGAAACAGAAAGTGGTGCCATTGTACTTTGCCAAACTAGCTGGAAAAGTCCTGTCCCTTAATTTCCTCAACTTCATGAATAGGATAACTATCATGTAATTGTTAATAAATGCAAGAATGGCAAATACAATAATGGCAGATACACTCTTGGCGCTGAGTGTTCTCTGACATGTTCACGGGGAGGAGACGCATCTTGTTGGAGGAAAGGTTACAGACATTTTGTGCTGCAGAGGACCTGTTCCGCCGAAACTTTTTCTCAGGCACGGAAGTTACTTTTTCTTTGCATGGGAACTTTCTCTCCGCATTCTTCACACTTAAAATTGCCGCAGTGCCTGTGAAGTCCTGGACAGCCCTGATGGAGAAGACCCTGAAGGCTTCAGGAGCTTCAGGAGAGAGCGGAGTGGAGAGAGAGGGGCCCTCAGAGTCCTGGGGAGCTATTCTGAGGATGGGCCCGCTGAATTATACATGTGCCCTGGCTCCATCAGGGCTGTGCACAGGCTCCGGCTGAAAAGGGAGGAGCAGACGGACCAGCTCCCCCCCCTCCCCTCCCCGGGGTCCTCGGGCCTGCCTCCTGCAAAAGCTGGTGCGGGCGTTTTGCTGCGTGGCACATACAACTGGCGCGATCCCGTTTTAATTACCCCTCTTCCACACACCGTTTCACACATTCCTCGCCCAGAGCATCTCTCTGTCCATTACCGAAGGCAGAGGCAGGGGAAAGGTGATCATCAGGCTGGCTTTAGCTGAAGCTCCCTGAAAAGCCCATCGATACCGGGGCCATTTCACTGCTCAGCACAGTCCCTCCATTGCCTCTATACAGTGTCTGTCGCGACTTGTGTGATGCTTAATATTTTCTGGTTGAGATTTCAATGCATACATGTAGACAGAAACTGCATATATAGTAGAACCTGTTAGAATGAATGCATTGTAAGGGAATCAGTGCATAACTTTGAAATGTGTGTCAGTTTGAAAGTGAATTGTCAGACATTTAAAATAAGAATTATTCAAAACTTGTGCAGTTGCCTTATTATTTATAGTTTCTTTTAAATATGCTGCTATTTTAGGGTTTAAGTTAACTAGTAGGTTAAGTTAACCAGTAATCACACCGCTGGTAAAGGGGATGCCATTAGTGTGTTCATTGGAATGTTTTCTGATTATGGCACACTGAACTACACAATGCTACCTTTTGAATCTTTCACAGACTCTTTTATTTTGTTCTGGCCCTTCTGCATTTCAAACACTGTTGGTTCTCCATGGGTTCATCTCTCGTGCCCATTGCATAAGGGAAAGTATACATCATCTTATATATAGAAAATTCTGTATTACCTTGGAGGGTCCTCTGATAAATTCTTCAGACCTTAGCAATTGTATATTACATTTATGAGTGATACAGTCCTTGCTATCATCTAGGGAACATGGGAGCTATTTTTCCCCCAGGGGTTGGAGGGGTAGGTTGGAAGGACAGATGGGTTTGGGTGGGAGGGGTGGGTGAACTGAGAGGACTCTTTGCCTGGCTTGGCCTGTGGGAGATGGCGGGGCTGATTACTGTGGGTAGATGATGTGTAAAAATTTGCAAAATATTGGTAAAAAATTGTAAAACTGATTAAAAACATGAAAATAAACTTCATTTTCACATTGTATTCTTTGTCAATAGTAACAATTCATGTCATGTTCTGTTAATTTTCATCATATTTCAGGCGTAATTATGAATAGAAACAATCTTATTTCAGTTTAATGCTCACCTTTTTGCATCACCTTGATATTCTTAATATGTAATTATGTGCGCTACTTCTGTCATAATTCCTGATTGGTTGACCAATCTTTCTGGTATGCATCATGAAACATTCATTCATGATAAATGTATGAGTTGATATTAAATGAAAATACATCAGGGAATGCATTATTTTAAACTGAATAAATAAATAAATAAATAAATAATAGGGCACTTTGTATTTCTGAACCAACACGGTCCTGGATTTATTTCACAGAGTAAGGCATGCTTAGGGACAGACAGGGGGTTCACATACTGAGCTTCTCCTGAGATCTGTGCAAATACGAAATACTGAGTAGAAATCTAGAATACACACAGTGCACTGCTGGGTGCCTGGTGAGGCTTGGAGCTACTTCTGTTGGCTCTATTTGAAAGCCCCTGACGAGGCCGTCTGCTTGCGCAAACATTCTAAGAATGGACTGGGATGTTATTGCCGTGGAGACCGGTTTGACAGCACTTCAGAGATTAAGTTAAACACCTGTTCACCATTTTCAGAGAAATGCTTTTTTTTTGGAGCTAGGGGCTTCTTCAAGCCAACAATACCAGGAGGCTCTTGAATGGTTGACTAAGTCTTTTTTTGTACCATTTTTCATCTTTCAGTTAATGAATACCATCATTGTCTTATTCTTTTCCTGGAACCTCTTTTTGTAGAAAAAGAAATAGTCAGAGATGCACAATCCATTAGCTCTCTCTTGGCTAGGTCAGTAAAGATGTTTAGTAAGAGCTCAAGTTAGCCCTTTAGGCTAGAAATGGCTTAAGTCCAGGCTATGCCATTGCTAAAGATAGCCAGGAGTCAGCCATAGCAGGACCTCATTCACCTCATCCTGAGTGGCTGCATAGGTTCCACAGCTCGCCACTGCTTTAAGTGCTCCCAATGACAGCCGCAAGGTAACATTTGCATGGTGTAAAAGATACTTCCCCTCAGTAGTCAGTACTAGTTTTCCTTTAGTGTTGAGTGGAATGCCGAATGTAAGAGCCACTGGCTTGCAAACCAGTGCATTGTGGGAGTTCATGCACTTAAGCTGCAGTGCCCCTGTATGGGCATGGATGGTATAACAGTGACTCAACTGGTGATTCCAAACTAGGAAGAAAAAAAGGGGAAATTGTTCCAAAAAGATTAAAAAAAGAGATCAAAACAGCTGCTAGTCCATCTGTGAAACCAAAAATGTGAAATCCTGTTACATCACTGTAAAGTTTGTTTTTTCATTCTTATTTATGTTCCTTACTTTCGTAATTGATCCTGTTTAGGAAGTCTTTAAGCAGATTGCGATGGAGGATAATTCACTTAAACTTTTTAAAATCATAATTTCTTTTCCTAAGGGGGTTATTGCTGACATGTTTATCATAGACATCATGTTTTAGTCTGACAGTAAAGGACAGTATGCAGGTGCACCATGTACCCATAAAAACTTTATGCAATGTGTAGAGAATGCAAGTATGGGTGTCTGCTTCAGACATCTAAAATCAGCTTACCCACCCTTTATCTTAACCTCAACAATGTTGTTTAAAAGGGCAGCGCTGCTGATCTGGGATCAGCACTGTAATCAGAGTCTATCTTCATTGTTTTCCGCCATGCTTGGACTGCAGTGCCTTTTCACCCTTGTTTTTGCTCCTTTCCCTAGCCCCGCCCTGCACACGTGGAACACATCGTTTTTAAGCCCTTTTCAGATTTACTATTGACTGAGGTTGCATTGCCCTCGATGTTGTTTTTAATGGTCACATAGCAGGCCCGAGACATATCTGCTGAGCCAGGTTTTAATTAAGTAAGATGTTGGTAATACCAATCAATATCATTGATGAATTGAGACTGCGCACATGGGAAGCGGATGAGCAGGTCGGTCGGTCAGTCAGCGTAGGGATGGCTTCTTGCGCTCTCTCCCTCTCTCTCCCTCTCTCTCGCTCCCCCGCCCCCGTCCCTCTCTCTCAGTCTGTGCGTGTGTGCGTGCAGCAGCAATGAGACAAGCTGCCTTGCCACCGCACTACATCAAAGCCTTATCTTCCCTCGCCACCCCTCCCTCTCTGTGGACAGCGGCGAAACATTAAAAGATGGGATCTGCTCGTAGGCTGGGAGACCGAGGTGCCTCAGTCTCACTGAACGGCCACTCAAAGGGCAGATTCAGGTACAGATACGGGTCGGATCCTCAAGGAGGAAAAAACGGTGCAAAACCTAATGAAAACACTGAAACACCAACTGTAATTTGTGGTGTCATCATTCAGAGTTTGAACAATACGACAGTACAGAGTGAACTCTGGAGTGGCTAGTAAAAACACATTGCTTCATAATTTGTATTCAGCTGTTTTCCACTATAATTACAATGGTGCATTCAGCAGGATGACAGTTATATTGTTGACAAGTGCACTGAAAGACAGGATGATTAAACTTTTTTGTTGTTTTTTGGGGGGGAGACTAATAAGTTGCTCTGCAGGAGGTTCGGATAAAAGTTTTGCTAAATTGAAACATACAAATAAACCCGTATGACTGACCAATTGATATGTAACAAAAAAATAAACCAGGAGATCAGAGCTCAGTAGAAAACATAGTTCACAATTAAGATAGACAAATAAGGCATTCAAACTCACTCTTCTAGCGTTAATATTGTATTTATGCAGTGCTAAAACCATTTTGTTACCTGTTTATTCTTATAAGTAGGCCAAAGAGGGGATGAGCTGGTAAATGAGAGAAACTAATATATTAGGTGAAAATGAATTCCATTCTTATTTACAAAGAAACTGGATTAGTATGGTGTTTTCGGCATTAATGGTTATTGGGAAGAATATTTGCGTGAACAGATAATAAGTTTCCATTAAGATATGATCTTTGGGTTAAAAGAATATTTGTATGGAAAAATGCACTGCACTAATCTTGTCCCCGTTATTAAAAAAACAGACTGTTGTGATAAATTTACTCCCAGTTTAAATGACTTCATGACGTGAGGTGGAAATGTTATGGCTGGCCTTAAAGCTGAGTGCGGGTGATAGCAATTATTAAGTAGGAAATGGCTGTGCTGTGCTGACTGCCTCCAAAACACCAAACTGTTTGTTCATTCCCAGCTCATATAATTGAGAAACAGGAATACATTTGGGTGACTTTTTCCAAAGGCAACACAATTATGTTTTCAAAGTATGCCATACTTGAATAGTGAATATTATTAACTGTGAATTGTCACCTACATTTAATTGCATTGTAAATAATTGCATGTTCTTTTTTGCATAATGCAGCAGCAGTTCTGCTTTAATGCATGATATATCAGGTTTTGTGTGCAAGAAGGATTTCACAGCTGTTGCTGAAATGTATATGAATATATTCAATACAATACTCCTATATTCAATACATTTTCCTCTTAAATTAATCTTACTGAGAAATGTAGGGGCTTTTTATTCACATAGTATGCTAACAGTGTTATCAATTGATGTATTATCCATGACAGTGTTTTCAAATTAAAGCAAAAACGTTTCCAGCCAGGCTCAAGGACAAGGGCCAAACCTGGGGCCCATGAGAAGATATTAAACACTCCCTCTCCTGCCTACAGATGGCATTAGTGAATATTTATGGGGCCCCTCTCCAGCCCTGGGACCCCTGAATCATTCAGCACATTCACCCATTCATGAAGCCCATGGCTGGGCATAACCAACCCCAAAATTATTCAGCTTTCTACCATGAAACTGATCTATGACCGCTAGGTATGTCCACTGAAACAGTTTCCTTGAATTTAAGTTTTTAATCAATAAAATCAGTGGTCCATGAATCAGCTTGTTGTACTACTACTCTGTCATAAAAATGAATTTGATTATTGCAGTAATTAAAATAATGCTTCCTGTGAAAAGTCTCTCTCATGCAGTCCCACATACACACATATGCACAAATTCATACAAGCATGAATACCTGAGGTTGGTATTAAGACATTGATAGGCAGGTCTATTAGGAGACCCATTCTGTGATTTGGCGCTCATATTGAGTAACCTTTCCTTTTGACAGGTCCTGTAATGAGGTTTCCCGGCGCACGTTGCTGCTCCTGCTCGAGAATTTAAATATGAAACGGTTCAGTTACTACAGTCATGACAGTGCCTCCCTACTGCGCTTAAACAGGTTTGGTAATAAAGTATTGCAAAAACCTGAAACCAATGAAACATTATCTCAGCACTGGCAAAGATGTGAATGCCACAACATCCCATACTGAATAGAATTTATGGTACTGTTATGTCCTGACGCACCATTCAAACAGACTAAGCTTAGTGAGAGGTGTCTCATATTTAAGTTTTGTTAGATCATTCAATTAGCAATAAAGGTCAATGTGATATTGAAATATTATGAGCGTGGCTGATATAAAAATCCATTTTTACAAAGACTGTTACACTCAAACACATCTATAAATTACTGAATGCTTCAACTCTTTAAGACTGGACTGTAGTATGCTTATGTTTGTATTTGTAGCTATAATATTCTCCACATACTGTTTGCATATGTAGGTTTTTTCTGTTTTTCAAACCTTTCAGTTACTTAGCCTCTTTGTGCCGCTGTGCATTGTATGAGGTACCCCACTGTTGGAGCGTTTTGTTTTTGGATCACATGGTCACTCCCCTGGCATGGCGCTCACAGACGCTTGTGTTGAATTGACACAGCTTGAGCTGTGGCTCATTTGTCCTGAAGATACACAAAAACTGCAGTTTTAATGTCACATTACAGTGGGCAGCAATGACAAGAAACACAAAAAAGCATCCAGCGGTGTTGTAATTATCTGGGTCACATGGACACGTGATGCACAAACTAGCAAAGAGGCCCCCTGGCTCTGCCTCGGCACCTGGTCTGCGTCCGTAGCAGTTAGTCGATAAAAACCAGCCTGCCCCCTTCCCCTCTTGCCCGTGTCAGTGTGGTTTGAGGAATGGATCTTCTGTCGGGGCTAAATCAAGCGTGCTGCATGTTGACCGTCTCTAAAACGGCCCTTAATGTCGGCCGTGAGTGTGGAGGGGAGGCGTGTGAGGGCCAGGCTGGGCCGTGGACAGACCAGTCGGTAAAAATGAGCTATTATCACCACAGCTTGTCATCAGGACTGCCTGCATCAGCTTTCAGGGCTGGTTGCAGAGGGACAGTTAACAAGGGGGGGGGGGGTTTATTGGAAATGGGGGATTAGGTAGGTAGAACATGCCCAGAGTTCCATGTGCTGGCTATTCACGTCCCCTGCTGTGTCTGCCTAATTTCATTAGGGGTTTTATATAATCAAGTTACTGTAAAACTGACAGCACTTCTACACCTGGTGCACCAGTTTGATGCCAATTATCAGAAGCTCAGCAATCTGCCATTCGTCTGTCAGGTACAAACTTCTGCTTGAGTTATGGCTATGAATGCAATGAATGCCACATTAATTGGGAAAAATGTTTAGATTCATGAGGAAATAGGCCTGATTTTGCACACCCTTACATTTATTAATTAAAACCATAAACTCAAAAACATTAGTAGAGGAAGTCACAATTAAAGGAACCTAGTGTTTTTAAACAGATGATGTTTAGGACTAATGGGAGAGCAGCTTTTTCACAGGTGTTAAAATTTCCCATTTTAGCTGATTAAAATGTCCATGGGTGTATCGTTTAAAAAAAATATGTGACAAGGGACCCCACTCCCCTGAAAGATGAACTGTTCTGCAACTTTGTTGAGTCAGTAAAGGCTGCTCTGTGAGCTGTTGTTGGTGGAAGTATTTTTAACCAGCCCTGCGCCATGAATATTTCATGGGTGGCACCTGGCGCCTTGATGTTGCTGTTAGAGACGGCATTTAGCGGTGTGTCACCTTCGCATGTGGCGGGAACTGTGAATTGCGTGTGATGCAGCTGAGGGTCGGAAATGGCTGCCGATAACCATTGAAGCATGAGGCGGGCGTGGCTCCCGCTGACGGCGTGCTGTAAACGGCAGCGCCGGTTTCCTGCGTGACACTCAGGGACCCTTCAGCGCTGGGAGCAGGAGACGCGTCAGTGTTTAATTAACGGTGAATGCGATTAGAGCGCTGCTGAGCAGACCGCTTATTCCAGGGGTCACCACAGAATCCAGCGGCCAGCTGAAGCCTGACCAGCCTGAACCAGTCAGTCTCCTCCTCTCCTCTATCCTGTGTGATCCACAAACTTTCAAGCTGCATTTTTGAAAAAGGACAAAAAAACAAACACATGACTTTTAATTTAAGTTTGAGGATAGACAAAAGGTATAGAAGTTAGATTCAATTGATATTATAAAGTAGCAAGATTTAAAAACTGCATTTGGGATAGTCCTCACTGCCAGCCTAGCTAGTAATCTCTGGTTCTCAGAACATTCCTAGAATATCAATGTAATCAACAATTGCATGAACAATTGCCCATTTTCCTGGGTGTACCATGCAAGTTAGATTTAAGTTATAAGAAAAAATGCAGGAGTGGGCCTCAAATAATTTTGCTATTACAGTTAAAATAGAATTTAAAATGTAGATGGTCATTAAACTGCCATTTCAGTTCTTTTGGGATGATTTAAAAATGCATTTGACACTGTGCTACTTTTATGTATCTCAAGACTAAATGATCCATCAGGGGTATTGCCAGTAGGTTTGCATGCAACATTGCTGGAAAATATTTGTGACTTTTAAGAAACTTATTTGGAACAAAAACATTTTCATAGTCTGTTTGGCATAACTTTCTTTTCATAATGTGTTCTCACAACCAGATGAAAACCTATACACAACTTTCCTCAGCATTCCAGAAGCATCTCTGTTAACTTGGGCGGTCTGTTTTTTTATATAAAACTTTTATAACATTGAAATGAGAAATGTAAACAGATATTTTAAAGGCTTGACTGTTTCCAAAATGAAATGAATATTGAATGGGCCATTTTAAAGGTTATGAGAGTATTGGAACTAAAATAACCTTGTCCGAGAGCCAACATTCATATTTCCCTGGCTGTGGAAAGGACTGTATCGGGGATAGTGGAGGTTGTTGCCCAAAATATGGGATAAGGCATGCAGTGGTGAAGTTGTGCACATCCACAACAAAATGGGTATTAACTAATAAGGCACTGGGCTCCCTTTTCTTTTCACTGCTAATGTGTCCATTTTTTATACTCCTCAAGACCGGTTGTACATTGTTAGGCAGTGGTTTCCAGATGGTAGCCTCATTTTAAAACTCACAACATACTATTTTTGTTGAGACTGAGTCATGGAGGTGTAGATCCAGTTCTGTGGTTATTTTTAAGGCCATTGTTTTTGGAAGCTATCTTGCTCAGTGCTCATCTATCCATGTCAGTGTGCTTTGACTTTTCCTTTGACTTCACTGTTCCCTTTCCTTTATGCATTTTTTACTTGTTTGACGTATGCTGTCATCATTTTAGCTCTGTTCCCCTAGACATGTTAAATAATTCAACACGGTTTCTGTGACTGACATACCTTGCAATTTAAGATGTACTATTGGTGTCAACTTTTAATCTTTTATGTCAGAATCACATTGTATAATAATTAGTGTATATCAATATGAAACATGCATAGACTTTTTAATTGCACTTTAGTTAGTCCAAAATAAGAATCATTTTTCATTTGATTTTTCTTCTGTTTTGTCTACCCTGCGATAAAGGTTTCCTATTTAATGTTGATAGGTAACGATTACATGACACAACATTATTTGTTGAGTAATAGCTCACATAATCACATTTTAATTGTCTTTAATTGTCTCCTTTATAGAATGGCCCTGTACCACAGTCCCCTCCCTCACATATTAGTTCTACCTTGAGCTGTATATGGAGTGCCGATCAGTGACCTTCATCATCAATGCTGATGTCACAAACGCACATGTTTGATGTCGCATGATGTCACATCTCCCATATTATCCAAGGGGCCTGAAGAAGAGGGTGGCCACAAGTCACAATGAAGACTTGTCATGATGTCTGCAGATTTTCTAAGCTGGCTGAAGTGTATTTATTCCTTCATGCTGGCACTGCTGCCTCTGTAGTTGTCAGCGCAAGTTAGAGAGAAATATATATGTTCGTTATTAGTAGTTATAAGTACACTTGCTAATGATGCTAACTCACTCAGAATTTTATAGATGAGCTGAGGAAGGCTGGAAGTAAATTTTCTCACATTCTCATGTATGTTTTAATGACATTGGTTATAAGAAAACTGTAACATAATTTTATAGATGACTCTTCTGAAAAGAGTTGATTTCAGGCTATAGAGAGAATTAATTTCCCTCAAAAGTGCTGTGGAAAGTTATATTTTCACTCTACGGCAACGGGAAGCATTTTTTTTTGATACTGATGGAATGGTAAGACAGCGGCGCTAATTAAAATCAACACAGATCTGTAGTGTGATAGAAGGGTTTCCTTTTGAGTGTTGGACAAAAATTATACTTTCAAATCACCTTGAATTATTTATTATTTAAGGAACAAGACATACATTTTAGAGATTAAAGGGGGCAGAATAGAATACATAATGAGTAGTTTAAAAAAAACCAAAAGCTGAAAAATGAAGTTGGCTCAATGAAAGACACTTGCCTCCAGATGAAGACTGCATCTGGCTCAGACATTTGCAGGAGAAGCTATTTCTTTTGTCATTAAGTAATGAACTTTCCTTGTTGGGTGTTCCGTTGTTTTATAACACACTTTTTTGCTGCAAAGTTTTGTACTTTCTTCTGCCATACTGTGATTATGGTTTTGTGCCCATTTGTGGTTTGATAAATTGCAGTTGAGCCCTCCGTAATTCGGCTTACATAATCTAACCCTGTCCTTGGTGGGTTTAGCAAAGCACATCATGGCAAAGAATTTTGAATTCCATGCAGTGCAATGAGAACACCCCCGCTAGATTAGTTTCATTATGGTGAGATCCAAAATCTGCAAGTTTTACAGCCTATTACACAAGGCTGTAGGAAACAACTCATTCAATGGCAGCTATTTCCTCATTCTCAGAATTGTTTGATGCTTTTGGTTCAAAATATCAATCAAAAGATCAGCTCTGAGGTGGATCGAATTTGTCAACAAATGATAGAGCTGCCAAACGGGAGGGACATATGAAAGGCACTTGTGATACCCAGATATGTGCCTGCTTCCATATTTCCAGTATATCGGTGATGATAGACCCCAAACAATGGAAGAGTGTCATTTGTTTTACACCAGAGTAAAGTAGATCTTAAAATGTTAAAGAACATATCTATGCTTCCACTCGAGAATGACAGGCTATGTGGGACAAAGGCACAAACTGTACTCTGCTGAAGTAATAAAAAATACAATTAAAAATGAAGAAAAGATGATCTCTAACCATTAAGGATGCTGAATTGCCGAAAAGCTTGTTGTTATACATTTTATTTTTGTGTCCATATCGTTGTGTATTTTGATTTAACTGTGGGCCTTACTATTTGCATGTGCTCCACTCAAACCTATACACTCATACTCAGGAAGCCCCTCGCAAATGTTTTGGTACACTGTCGCCAAACCACTAGCAGGTCATTCAGCTGAAAGAGAATGAGGGGTTACTCATGTAGCCATGGTTCCCAGAGGGAGGAATTGATGGCCAGGAAGTCTCGTTGCTGGCCTTCTCCAAGAGGCCCAACATAGACAATAGACTGACTGGCAGGCTGTCCACTGCCAGCAATAGCTCATGCTAACATAACATGACATTTGATTTCCCATCCCTCGGGAAGTCCATTCCTTCTTCAGGTAACTGTTACACAAGTAACCCATTATTTTCTATGCAATTCTATGCAATGGCTTTATAGTTAGCTGGCTTGGGACATGTAGAACAGGAAAATATCCTCAGAAAACTTAGGGATTAATGATTTACACACCATTACTTCTGACTGATTTAACCTGTCAGTATTTCTTTCTTTCTAGCTTAATCCATCAGTGTTTTCCCTTCCCAAAAGCTTATACTGAGATTCAATAAGATCAGTTTTCCTTTGTACGTTGTACAACTTGAGCTGGAAGCAATGTAAACATCTAGGCTAATTGTGGCAGAGTGAGTTCTCAAAAAAGGCTGAGCTCTAGCATTTGTTATTGATAACCATTTAACTAGTGTTGGAAATTAAGTAACTCTAAGAACTGCTATCCTTATCCCAGAGGAAGCTCCACACCTCTGGTGCCACAGAACAGTTGTGTAATGTAAATGACAGCCATCAACTGTTGATCACAGCTGGGAGTTAGCAAGTGGCAACAACCCAAGACGAAGGGGATGCAGACATCCTGTACATCAAAGCCCATCAGTAATTTGCTCTGGGAACATAGGTTTCCAGTTGCCATTTGCTCCACTGGATAAAAGGCTGGTCACATCGACAGTCATTGAGTTAAAGCTAAGCTGAAACTTCGCGGCAGACATGCTGTCTCACCTGCAACAATAAAGCTTTTTCTCCAAGCGCGCTTCTTGTGCGGCCCGTTTTTCTCATAATACAAAAAAATTAAACAATAAAAAAGTGTGACAATATCTAACTCTCTAGCTGCTGTAGCCGGGTGTCTTTGTTGTTAGATTTTCAATTTACAGTTTTTTTTTTGCTCTAAGAAAGTTCTTCTGTGGGTAAATGCTCATCATGATGTATTTTTTTACAGCTGGAAAGAGACCGAATTCTTTTGATTGTGGTAATATAGACATAATTAATGGTAATAAACCCACTCATTACCAGAGACACACTCTTTTGCAGAGTACACCCTCTGACACTAACCACATACCTCAAGAAACTACCCCATTATGTGTGCAATGTGTGTTCAAATAAAGATTCTGAGTAAGAAAGAACAGAATTTAAAGACTCTTGGTTGGAAAGAATGGTACTCAATATTTGAAAGCCAATTTATTCAAGCAATTGGTAGAGCTGTTATTAAAAATAAAAACACACATTTTTCATTTTCTTAATTTCAACAAGGCCTGCATAGTTCTCTAAAATAATGGGGTTTAATTAGGAGAACAGGCCATACCATTCAACCGATCTAAACTTGACATTTTAAAGAGTGCATCCGCAGCAGTGATAATAGAGTCTTGTTGTTTTTCTCAGTACTCCTTAGGAAGCTCCTGCTTTATAGTTGGCTAGTGGCTAAGGTGCTTGAGTGGAACCCTGAAAGTTGGTGGCTTAAGCCCCTGTCTAGATGCAGTGAGATTGATGCAGCGGTTGAGCCTGCATTGCTGCCAGTGGGACATTGGCCCCTGGTTAGTCTAATCAACTGAAAGTTGCTTTGGACAGAAGCAACAGCTAATTAACTGTAACTGTTTCTAACTGTGGCAATGGCATTGTGTATGACATAAAGAAATATGATATGTATATGTGTTCCTGTGATTTATGACAACCCAGTTCTTCCTCATTTCTACAATCATAACCCTTTTTTTGTCAAGTGAATTCTACTTTCCTGAGAGTTTGAGTATGAGCCAAAACGTTCAGTCATACCCAAGTTCAAATTGAGCCACTTATGTCTATGAGAATAAGGAAGAGCAAAAGTCCCAGCATGCATTCCTGAGAGACCCCATTTCTCTCAGTATTTTGCTCAGACATGATCCCTTTTATCATTACTCTTTGGATTCAACCCCAAAGCCAATTTTTAATCATGTTTCAGATAGCTTATTTAATTCCGACTGATTTCAGTTTGATAAAGAGTTGCTTAGGTGGTACTTTGTCAAATTCTTTTTGAAAATCTAAATATATTATAAGCCCAGTCAAAACATTTCACAGACTGCTCCAGAAAGACCAGGAGATTTGTCAAGCACAATTACCACTTGCAAACCATTTTGATTATCACTTATGACACATTTTTACACAAATTGTACAAATGTGTTTCTCATCGTACTAGATTCCAAGCTTTAACATGAGATGCAAGTTTAACTAACTTGCCAAAAATATATTTTTTCTTTCTTTACAAATCCATCTTACTTTACTGTTATTGGAAACCCATGTTAACCTAACATAATTTATAATTGGTGCTAGTAATGGCATAAGTACTTACATGAAAATGAGTAATGCAATGAGTTGGTTGAATAGGCAATAGCAGTTGATTGATCAGACAAGAGCAATAGAGCACCACTGGAGCATAAGCATACCAATACATATTGAGCACATTCTACATACCAGCTCATTGCTTTAATAGACCATATTGACCCAGTGCATGCTCATGTAGGTAGGTGTAAATTATCTTTCAGTGAGTTTAGTACATTTGACTCTTTGATTAGAAATTTTCTACACGCAGTTGCTCAGGGCAGCTCTTTATAATCATAATGTTAGGATGTTCCGGAGGATGATTTTTTTTTTTTGTTCAAAGTTTGATCATAACGAAGGGAAAAGTGACAAGCCTGTGAAGATTTTCCTCCATGGGGTGCCTGGGTTATAGCTGCAACAACACCAAGATGAAAAGAGAAGATGTTGTTTCTTTCTGTGCCGAATCCTTTGATGGCTTTGCACATATTCAACAATTTGACCTGCAGACTGAAAATTCCTAACAAGTCCTATCTGGGTTACAGCTCTGACTCCATTCTGACAGATGATATTCTGTCACTTTTTCATTCCAGGAAGTGAGATATCTGGTAATCTCCATTTCCCTTTTATGAACAATCCTTTTTAATCAAAGTAAAGTGACCGCTGAAATGACCCTGAATCTGGGGGTGCCACACAGCCGCAATGTTTGCAGACCAAGGTTTTCGCATTCAGGACTGAAGAGATCTGGTGTTGTACATCACTCTGAAATCCATCCTCCATTCAGTTTTAACACGCAAGCTATGCAAACAGCAGATGGACTTTGTACGTTGAACACGGGATGGCAAATAAGTTCTGGTGGATAAATTTGTTTTATCTGTTTGCAGATTAGCTCGTCATTACTTTGTTACTAATTATAGGAAAAATATGTTTGGTCTGACTTTATTAGCTGAAATCTATGAGAAGCTAACAATTTGTTGGTTTATCTGTTTGTCTTTTAGGTCCAGGAGTGGCTGTGCCTGAACTGCCAGATGCAGAGAGCCTTAGGAATGGACATGACAACTCCACGCTCTAAGAGTCAACAGCAAATCCACTCTCCTTCTCACCAAGCCAAACCACAGCCCCAGCCCCAGCCCCAACCCAAACCCCAGGTCCAGCCACAACCCCAGCCCAAACTACAGTCTCAGCCCCAGCCAAAACCACAACCCCAGCAGCAGCAACCCTACCAACAACCCCAACAACACCCCTACCAACAGCCCCAACAACATCCCTACCAACAACCCCAACAACACCCCTACCAACAACCTCAACAACACCCCTACCAACAACCCCAACAACAGCCCTACCAACAACCCCAACAACACCCCTACCAACAACCCCAACAACAGCCCCAGCCCAAACCCCAGGCCCAACCACAGGCCTACTCCCAGCCCCAACCCTCCCCAGTCCTACACAGACATGCTGGGTCAACTCCTTCCTCTCAGCCAGGTCCACATGGCGGGATGTCCCCTCAGCACATGCGGCCTGACTCCCAGGTCCACCAGAGGCCAGCCAGTCAGGCCCAGGCCCCAGGGAGGCAGGACCCCATGGGCAGGGGCCCACAGCTTGGGATGGGGCCAGTCCAGAGCATGGCCAAGGCCCCATCCCAGCCCGACCTTTCCCGGTCGTCCCCCATGCATCAGCCAAGTCGGCAGGACCATGTCCGCAGTGCTGGGAGCTCCCCCGCCAGGCAGCCGGCGCCGCCCCAGGAGCAGCCACAGGACGGCCTGACCAAGCTTTTCGGTTTTGGGGCGTCCCTCTTAAACCAGGCCAGTACCCTCATATCGGTGGACCCCATGCAGGGCGCTCAGCCTCAGCAGAGCCCTGCCAGGGTGGCCACGAAAGTGGTTTTCAGTGACGCCACTTCGGCCGCCAGCAAACCCCCAGGCCACGTGGCTGCGCCCGGGGCCGTCCCAGGCAAGCCGGGGGGAGCCCCGTTCCATATGGGGCCACACGCTCCGCCCCAACAGCACCCCGCGCATCATCAGCAGGCGCCCCCACAGCAGCATCATCAGCAGTCGCCACAGAAACTTCAGCAGAAGCCAGTTAAGCAAGAGCCCGTCCCCAAGCCCAAGGAGCCGGAGAAGCCTAAGGAGCCCGAGAAGCCCAAGGTCAACTGCCCGCTGTGCAAGACCGAGCTAAACATCGGCAGCCCTCATCCGCCCAACTACAACTCCTGTACTCAGTGCCACACTCAGGTCTGCAACCTGTGCGGATTCAACCCCACACCCCACTTGGTGGAGGTAAGACCTTACGCTTTTTCACCCGTCTCAGACACCAGTCTGACCCCCTCTCTGCCTCAGAGCTGGCAGACACTCTGCTGCCAGGGACAGGAGCCAACTCAAGGCTCAGGAGAGTCAAATTTGGCCAGTTTATGTCTTATTTCTGCTGCCCTTGACCCAGCACCAGCGATGATGGTTCTGTTTTCCCATTAAGCATTGCAATGCGACTCCCCTCTGCTATTCGCGGTGAATGAATTTGAACTAGGTTTGTCAGGTAGCGGGCAGCGTGTGAAGAAATTTCACCGTACAACTCATTATTTTTCAATTGATGAAAAATCATTTTGTTGTCGCAGACGCTAGCCCTTGGTCAAAAGCTTCAGCTGATATGCCATTACTTTAGATAGAACTGTAACAACGAGAAAACATAAAACATTTCAATTTCAATGAGACATTTCAATTTATGTTCTACAGAGTCGTTCCCTAAACTGATAACATGTCTTTCTCAAACCAAGGGCATTCGGTATGTAAACCGGAGGTGGACATAAAAGGCAGAAAATACCTTTTCCCTCGCTGTCCTTTTCAGAGGAGAGAGGCGCAGTCCTTGAAAAACATTCCGTATATTAATGAACTCTGCGAAAATATTGCTGTGTGCAGCGCCAGTGAAAAAGTAGTAAACATAACAGGCAGACAGATGGGTCCAGGAAAGATGAGTCTGACTAGCATGACATATTTTTGGGGGGGCATCTTTGGGGGGCATACTGTATGAACGGTGCAGCTGGTTTCGTAAAGCTGTGTGGATAGACTGGCACGGTTTCTGCAACCCCACCCCTCCCCCTGCATGTGAGTCACACGCATTTCTGACCACAGACTAGTCGATGGCTAAGAAGGGCAATTGTTGGTTACGTAATCATTGTCACCTAAGGGTATAATATAATGTAATTAACAGTAATGTGTTTTCTGTGTCTTTTTCCCCTATAATATAGAATAGTCCACATACAAATGAACAACTATTCACTCAACTCAAGGCTGATAATGACATTTAAAAAAAAAGAAGAAAAAAAAACAGAAATGTTGCATACATGCTTGGTATATTTTTTACGCAAATTTGAATGCTGAACCATTATGCTGCTGAGTACAACTACTTGCTGGCTTTCCTGGAGTAATGGTGCACTGTCTTGTTAGCTGGTTAGCACAGTTAGCGAGCCAGTTTATGCTGTATTGTGCTTTTCATAACAAAATGAATCAGCCATTTGCACACATAGCATAAAATTGTCCATCTCAGAGCATATAACTTCAGATTTTAGCATACATTGATATAGCATATAGACGGGTTATGATGTACCTGGCATGGTTTCAGTTTGGAGGTCTGAGTCCTCTGGAAGCTAGTGGCAATATCAAAATTAACTGACATTGCAGTTTTTAATTCTGTCATTGTCTTTCCCAGGGCCAATCAGATTACTTGGTTTAATAGCAGAAACTACAGTAGCAAAATGATGTAATAGATGAGACTTTAACCCTTTACAGTGCAAATGAAAGTGCAGAAGATGTTAGGAACAGACAAAAATTATCTATAATTGACCTGGATAATGTAATTCTCTCTCAGTTTTTTTTTTTTTTTTTTTTGGGGGGGTGGCGGGGGTACATGCTAAACCTGTCCATGGTAGAATGCATAAAGGCTATGATATGCATTCTACCTGCCTGCGAATTTTATTCGAGTCTTAGTGAATCAAAGTTTCTATATGTACTGAACATAAATTTTAAAATGGTTATGGTACAAAATGACAGTCTAAGATCAATTATGTGGGTATAATCCTTACAACCCAAAATCAAGGCGTCTTTTGCGTTGGTAAACTCAGTCATCAGCACCCTGTTTTGAAATGAATTGTTTTTGAAAAATGTATTGTTCTATACAGCATAGTTTCCATCAATGCAACAATTTAATCCTGAAGCCCCAAGGGAATGAGGTAAAACAATTGGCCCGCTTTAGCATTGAAAAGTTGAGGTTTACCTTGACTTGAAGTTTTCCTGAGTGTGGGTGTGTGTGTGGGTGTGTATGTAAGTGTATGTGTGTGTATATGTTTATGTGTGTGTGTGTGTGTGTGTGTGTGTGTGTGTGTGTGTGTGTGTGTGTGTGTGTGTGTGTGTGTGAAGGGAAGAGCCCATGTACAAATGTGTGTGAGTGTGTGTGTGTGTATGTATGTATGTGAGTGTGTGTATATGTTTATGTGTTGAGCGTGTGTGTGGGTGTGTATGTGAGTGTGTGTGTGTGTGTATGTTTATGTGTGTGAGTGTGCGTGTGTGTGTGAGAGCTGAGCTCATGTAAATGTGTGAGTGTGTGAGTGTGTGTGTGTGTGTGTGGCTGAGCGCTGAGCTGGCAGAGCCTGGGCAGAAGGAGATAAGAGCCTCTGCTCAGCCACAGATACTCTGCAATGTTCCCGTCACGCTGAGGTAAAAATAACCAACACAGGCATCTAATGGGATCTCGCCCAGCAAAAGGGAAGAGGCAAGGGAAGAGGATGGGCTGCATTTGGGGCTCTGCATCACTCCAGTGTAAACCTCATTTGCTTTAGCTCTCTGCTAATTGTGCATGCTACTTTAAGTGTTATTTACTGGGAACAGTTATGTGCTAGCTAGTATCATAAAGGAAGGCCCAAAAAAATATTTTTCTCTCTCTCACCACTAGATAAAAATCTTCTCAAGCACTGGTTATTATTAATTTGCATATTAGACACCCGTTTCCAAGGCGACTTACAATTCTTACACTCCACTCATATTGTAACCCGGTTAAAGAGCTGAATGTGTAGAGACCAAAGAGAAGCACTTTACGCAAATGCACCACAGCTGCACCCTACGTGGGATTCAAACCCATGGGCTGCTGTAAATTGCGCCATGCGGGTTGTTGTGTCACGTCACACTTCAAAAATCTCTCCCTGCAACCTTCGATGACTTGTGCGGTGTCTGCCAGTCCACTCTCTTAGGTTCAGGCAAGAGAGCAGGTAACATTTAATAGGACTTACAGTGGTAATTACATTAGTAAGCCTCTCCTCAACTGGCCAATACATAAATAAATAAACATGCTACTGGCCTTTCTGAGATGGTGTGTGAAAAGTTAATCTGATGTTGTGGTGTGCTGTGCACCACCTCGCTCTGTGGGCGTGCTCCACCACAAGCAGCTACGGTGATTGCAGCCATGCTTTCATTGAGATGTAATTTTTACACAGCTACAAAACTCACAGCATGGTCTGCCTGCCTGCTCTGAGTTAGGATCCACTTCTCTGTACGTGCGCTGTCTGTCTGTGTGTCTAATATGTATTAATGATTCGCTCAAACATAAAAAAAAAATCTTTGGAGTTTTCTCCTTCTCAGCACTCCCTGGGATACGACTGAACGTGCGTTTGGAGATTGTTAGTGAAAGAGAGGTTACTCACACACGCTTCTCCTGCACCTTACCCTAAATCAGGATTAAGATGCAATAAATTCTGTGGGGTTTTTTCCCACAGAGGTGGCCTTGAAAAGAGTGTGACAATTCCACAATGATGCCGTTGTACTCCTCTCCTTCTGGTCCCAGGGGGCCTATTGGCCCTGAACAGCAGCTGCAGGGAGCGTAATGCATTCCACCTCCACAAACACTCCTACAACAAGAGCGAAGGACTCGGTTTATGGTTTACGTCCCTTTATCTGAAAGAGATCAGCCCCACTTCTGGGGGTTCGGCAAAAAGATATGTGCTTGTTGCGCTTTCTGAAGTGTCTCTGGATGCAATGGGTGGGAAAGCAAGCATAGCCAATCACGAGAAACAGGCAAAGTTCAAAAAGGAGTTAGAAGTCTGTTTCTATACATTGTGTGCTGATTCTTGTATTCCGACCTACACCATAGCTTGTTGTGCTGCAAGCGAAAAACAATATGCCATACGGACAGTGATCATAATGCTCTATTCTATTTTACCCTACAGTAAGAAAGTTAACATTGTTGTTTCCATTTGAAAGTAATCAAGGGCAGTATGAGACAGAAAGAATGAAAGAATGAAAAGAAAAAAAAGCAATTGTCCACTCAGAGATGAGTGGACAAAGTATTGCTCTTCTGTTGTACTTCCAGTGAGAATGTTAACAGCATCACTTCAAATACTGTGAAAGAAAGAAAAACATAAGAATGAAAGAAAAAGAAAAAAGAGAAAGAAAGATGAGCAGTTATGTTGTGAATGTCTCAATAAGCAAGGTGAACGGAGAGAGGAGCAGCATCTGTGTACCGTGAACCCAAATTTTTTTTGCAATTATGCATTCATCTTTGTCATGTCCTTCAGAGTTATCTTGCCATGTTGGATGTGGTTTAAAATGATGCGTTTTGAGTTAGTGTATCATGGTGTGCTTTTGTAGGACTCGCTGAATTGTTGGGGTCCAACGTTTTTAAGTCTGAAGCAGGTGACTCTTTGCTCATCGCCACCGACAAGAAAATGGTGGTATTCAAGACAAAGCCCCATTGCATTTTTTTTGCAATCAAACTTCAGTGAAGTATGATTATGCAAATCAAGCCCAAATGAATGCTGGCAGTAATAGCAGCCTTTCATTAAGCCCGGTAAGTTTTTTCAGGGAATTGTTAGTCTCACTGTCAAGCCAGCTGCTCAAGTGATGTTGAAATGAGAAGAGAGGATATTGGGCTGTAATTTGTCAGCCAAATATAGCTATTCTACTCCACGTACCAGTGTGACAAATGAGTTCTGTAGGACATCGCAAGTGTAAAACTTTCTGAATAATATCGCTCTGCTTGGGTACCTTTTAAAAGTATTCTGCATCAATCTCGCTGGTCGTTCTGCACTCCCAGTTGTTTAAAATTCTGCTCTCACTCCTGCATCATTTAGATGTCTGTTTTTATGACAGCATGCTGGGGTTTCAAATTTTCAGTTCCGACTCACCGAGGCTGTGGTCTGAAGTGTCTCTCTTTGCGATTTATTCTGAGAGCCAGGTTTAGCCCACACAGCTTTTAGCCTTTCCATTCGCTGATCCCATTGCTGTTCTGCTTGGAATACATCACCTTAGGGTCCACACCTTCAACTTCACCACCCTCTTTCCTCCTACACTGGAATGTGGTGTGTATATTTAATAGTTTGTTGCTAATGCTTTTTTTGCACTTATCAGTGAAAGCATACAACACGTCTCTTGCATACTGAGAATGTAGGTGTCGGTATGCCAGCATCTGTCAGCAGTTTTATTTTATGCACCGTACTGTATATTACATACAGCTTTGCATATCTGAGGCCCCTTGCTCATTAATGTTTTTCCAAAAAAAAGAAAAAAATCTGTCTGCATTTTTAATAGAAAATTCTTTGTTTTAAATGGGCCTCCTGGGATTTTCAGGACAGGAATTACTGTGAACACAGAGACAGCCCATCAGCTGATACTTGGGAATACAGTGAACTGTTTAGAATGGGTAGAACGCTTCTGCAGTGACAAAAATAAAAATCCAAGGCAATCTCCTGTCTCTCCTCAGCCGTGGAGCAGAGAGCTGTGACAGCACAGAGCGGAGTGGGAGAAAGGCACAGAGAGAAAGAAAAAAAGCTGTGAAGGAAGGCTAAAAAGAGTGTGCACTCACTAAACCTCTGCCCTCGCCCTGTATGTTAGATATGTAGGAAGTTCTGCAGGGGGAAAATGACACAGATTTGTGCGCTGTACATGCCAACCTGACATGTAAACATATTTAACAGACACAATAGCAACCGTTAACCTTTGCCAAAAATGTGTCAAAAAAGGTAAGGTAGTGTTTTAGTGAAAGGGAGTGGGATTGGTGTTATTTTCCCAAAAACGTTATGCATCTGTTTTGTTGTTTTTTTTTCTATCATTGCTTTTAAAGGCATTGTAGTAAGAGCCCGTTTGTGATGGAAGCTGTCTGAGGTCACAGGGCATGTCCATAGAAGAGTTTACAGAAGACAGGCTGTGCCTGGGCCAGAAACATACCTACTTCAGATACATTATTTGAAATACATTAAATTATTTAGAATATAGTATTTGACCCAGGTCATGCCAGAGTGATCTTCATTACCAGTGCCAGGGCTGTGGTTCCTGGGCGGGCAGAATGCAGCGGCAGATAAGTGCTGCCTGGCACAAGCTGTGAGAGAGACGGGCAGTTTGGCATCTGTAATCCTCCCTGTGGTACCTCCCAGTGGTCCTGCTTCTCTGACCAGATGCCAGAGGAAACATGCCAAAGGGTAAAATGGAAGTGCAGGAAGGGCTGGCAAAGAGGGGTTAAATGAGCAAGGGGAGACTTTTTTCAGCCTTAGCTGACATCTCAGAGGCATACCAGGAGAGAGCGCCACATCTGGCCCGGAACATGCAGCTTAATTACTTAATTAGTGCTAAAAATGTGAGGACCCTTATCAAAAGGACCTTAAGGCAGGCTGGAGTTGTGAAGGTGTGAACCCCCATCAGGTGTGTTCGGCTAGCCCAAAACTGCCAACTGGAGACTCTTGAGTGGATCCTTAATGAAGGTGTTTGAACAGTGTGTACTTCAACAGCGTGTTTTAAACGGATATTCCTCATTCTTGACCTTGATCCTCCTGCAGCTGGCTCGGCCTTTCTCCTGACCTATCGTCGTCGTGTTTATCCCTGCAGGGGAACTTCCAGGTTTCCTCTAATTAATTGCATTAACCTTTCTGCCATGGAGGCTTTGCACTGCGGGGGAAAATTCAGCAGGGTTTCTGCCAATCAGACCGTCACTCACCTGCCAGATCTGCGTCTGATTGGTCCAAATGGGCATTGGTTTCAGGTGGGTGATAGAGGTGGTTGGTCAAACAGGGCAAACTCTTCTTGCTGTGGTTCAGAGAAAGTGGGTTAATGAGGAACGAGGTGTGTGAGACTAATGAGTCTGCATTGTTCAAACACCTGGAGAGGCCTGGTTGGTCCTTTGTGATTGGTTTTCAGTAGCCTTTTCCCATGTTCTCAGCTTTAATGGCACCCACCTGTGCTAGCCTGAAGAGCATGCTGTACAGCACTGCTGTGAAATGGCATGAAAATTAAGTTGTCATTTTGTTGCAAAGATTTGTAAAAAATGATTCCATCTATGAAGGATGTATATTCTGTGGGGGATTACAATATGAAATGCCATTTGAGGATGCAATGCAAAGGTACTGCTTTTGCATGAGGAGGACGAAGTGTTGGGCTAAATTTGTATTTATATTCCCCATCTACTAACCCTATTAAAGTGTTTGTATTCAGGCCAGCAGGGTTTGAATGAAAAACAGCTGCTTTACTATAAATGTGTTCAGTGGGAATGTGCTTGATTCTCTGGTGCGCAGCTGTAATTTGTCTAATGGCATACCCTGGGGTGGTGTGTGTGTGTGTGTGTGTGTGTGTGTGTGTGTGTGCATGTGAATCTATTATTTTGTTAACATTTGACAGGTGACTGATAGTGTGCACTGTCTATATCTTTTTGACATTTGCGTTTATCTTATTTTACTTTTTTCAGTGTGGAAGAGCCATTTGTATTCTGTGCTGCAGCAAAGTCTTCAAAGTGATTTTTTTTCATCACAGTTTGCCTGATCTCAGGCTAGCAGGTACGTGCAGAAATGCACCACTCCCTATCACTGTGCGCTGAGCTGGAGGTCCTCTTGCACAGTTGGCCCAGACAGACTTCCAGTGACTGATAGATCAGATGGATAGGGAGGTCACTCATTCACTTGTGCAGTATGACAGGGGGAACCCTACCATACTGAAATCCTCCCTCACTGGTTGATGCTATTGTCACCTGTGAATCATACGGCTGAACCCCCAGTCACAGCCCGTTTTGCAAAAAAATGTGTTAGTTAAGAAGACATACTATAGACTGTTATCAGCAGGTATCAATACATGATGGAGGTTCATCACCCACCCTTTTCACATGCTATAGGCTAAAAGATGGAATATAAGAAGATATAAGACAAAATTATATTATTGCACCAGTTTCAAATTGGTGTAAAATCCAAAATTTGCAGCGCAAACTGTAGTTAGTAATCCAGCTATTCAGTATGTCAGAACTGGCTTCATCATTGCAAGTGAAGGAGGGTATCCCACTCCTTCAGGTGGCAGGGTACCCCCCTCTTTAAGGTGCAATGGCACCAGGTCGATGCATGCAGTCTGCCCTCATCAGCTGGTTTTTATGGATCAACACTGAAACACACAAACAACGAAAATCTAAGATGCCATTGATTTGGATAACTTATTATTAGTGTTTACTAGCTTATGGTGAGTACCGCCATAGAACACTAAGCAGTGTGTTTAAATAAACCACCAAGGATCTCTGGAAGTACAGAAGAAAATTTATTTGCCCTTGGTCCAGGAGAAACCTGATTTATTCAGTTTGGGCGTTGTTTCAATGGGTCACACTGTATCAGATTTACCTGTGCTTCCTCTTTAATGTACAAGCTAAGAAACCAGCTGGCACGCTCCGTACACGGTCTCAGCTTCACACAGACAGAAGGTCATGTGTACCGGCCAGAGAGAACAGACACTCACCATGGAGGACTGCGACGCCCAGTGATTCTGCTGAGCTTTGGTGTGATTCATTGCTGTGCACTCCTTCTAGCGTAAGCCTTTACAACCTTACCATACCTCCCCTCGGTTTGGTGTAAGTCTCCAATGCTCTTTCATCTTTTGCTCGCTATTGAATGTTGAATTGGAAACCGGTTTTTCTTTACTACAACATTCTCTCCCTGATAAGGTCTGCTTATGGAGTTTCTGCATGCAAACACAGAGGGTCTTGAAGCTTAGTTGAAGAGAGAGAGGTACTGTTTCTTTTGATGTTTAATTCCTGGTTTGTTCACTGGAACAATGAGGCTTATAGCAAATAAAGACGTAAGAGGCGGTGGTAAGGAATGTGCACTGCAGCAGTTTTTTATGCATGCACTTTCTAATATATGCAGCTCATTTAACCAACTGCTCTTCGGCTAATGTTTCACAGATTTTCATCTAGTGTTTCCTCTGTGCCTGTCCTAACCTTTTATCTGCTTTAACACTTATTCAAATCCTAACCATCTTTCATCTGACGTCATGCTTAAAACAAACGAGGCCAAGATGATTTGCCAATAAAGAAGTCGCTCTCTCCAGCTCTCTCTTGGTTATTCTGGGGTGTAAATTTTCCAATTATTTTCACTAGACTGTTTTATAATTTATTAAACCCACTTCCCTCGTCATACTGTATATTTTATTATTTTGTGTAAAAGCTACAGATCCTGCTCATTATAAATAGACAATATGGAGGCAGTATGGAACATGGATTTCTGCCTCAGCTACAGGTGGGGTAGCCATCTGTAGCTGAAGCCGGAATCCATTGAAGTGGCAGAAAAATTGGATACTTCATTACCATTCTTAGATCGGTCGTATCAAATAATATGTGAGGATGTACTATATATTCTATGTATTGATTCCATACCATTTGTCTCAGTCTCAATGTTTGAGCCCTAAAAATATCCCACCAAATTTTTCATCAGAAATTTTATGCTCTTTAAAGTATTGTTGTTTCAGCTTATGTATGTGCCACAAATGTACCTTCTTTTAGCGATGCAGGCATTAGTTATAGATCAGTAATCTGGGGTAGGAGGGATTAGCTGTTATTGTGTCAACCCAAACCGTAACCGGGCCTTGTAAAGGCCTTGCAGAAAATGAAATCTCAGCCTAGCTGTGAGGACTGAGAAAACATGTTGGAACAGATACAGCAGATAGGACAGCCACAAAAAAACAGAGATAAAAAAAGCTGGTTATCAATAATTTAGCATGCAACGTGATAAAAATAGTTATAGATAAAACATGTAAAGGCAAAAACCTCAGCCTCTCCGTCGCATTAGCTGATGTCTCTCTCAGCTACTTTGCAGAACTGATTTGGGCTCTTTCTCCTCCATCAGGGGTTTTCTGTCTGAGGCCAAGCCGAGACATATGGGTGGGTGTGCTTTCCTCTTCTCCCTTTTAAACAGAGAGCAAGGCAAACCCCCGCTCCACGTGACCAGGACTTTGCGTGTCGACTCTGCAGGCAATGTCAAAGTCCTTAGCCTTTTTCCGTCTTGAACAGTAAGACTGGTGCTTCTGCTCTATCCAGAGGCAGTATTACTTACTATAATTGTTCTTGTAAGCCCTGACTTTATTTTTTACCTTTTTATTTTTGAAAGGACCAATGCATTCATGCAAAACACCAGAGTTGTTTTTCATCTTGATTTGAATGGCTATGCTTCTTTATGTTATGTCAAGTTATGTTATGTTATGTTATGTTATGTTATGTTTATCTGCTGCAGTTGTTAAAATACATTCAATCATACATTAAATTCAGTCAAACAGACTTAGTCTCTTTAAGTGCATATCCAGTTTAATAAAAACATACTTTGTATTACAACATAACTCTCTTAGGTTGTTTTTCTTTTCTTGAAGACAGCAGAATGTGTTCGTTTAATTCTAAAATAGATCAGCATATTACTTTAAGACTAAAATCTGTTTTGATTGAGTTGCATATACAGTATTCTTTAAAGATACTAAATGTGTTTGATTGAGTTCCAGGGAGAATCTGAGGAACTGAGGCATGCATTGCCAGTCATGGGGATTAAAACACTAGTTTGGATGATCTTGATTGATCTTGAGCTGAGCTGGATTGATCTTTCTTGGTCTAATGTGGCATTTAATGTTTAGCATGGATTGTAAGAAGAATTCGTTATTGACAGTGATTGGCTGACCTCAGGGGTTGTCAGTATTCAGGCCACATACACGCACACCAGCACAATTTCCTGACTCTGCAAGTGAGCAAAGACGAAATCCAGAATGCCTAATGAGAATACTGTACATATGCACAGTAATGATTAAATCAGCTTCTCCTATATGTTTTCCATACCAAATAAGGTCCAGCTTGATGCAGAAATTGCTGAGAAAGTACATTGCTGTACCTGATATTCTTTTTTATGATCCCTTGTTGTGCAAACTGAGTCTCCCAGAAGAACAAGCCATATCGAGTTTACCAACTGGGTCAACTTGCACTTAGTACTTTATCGTTTCCAGGATCTTTTGAAACAGCTTTTGTAGTTTGTTGGTTTTTTTTAGAAATAGAAAGTCTAGAAAGGCTTGACTGAGTAATGGAGAAGAGAAAGAAAAGAAACCATGGAAAGAGACACAAAGAGAAAGAAAGCTATAAATCATTGCTTTGCTGATGAAAAGAGTGGTTCTCAGGACAATGGGTGAAAGGTTGGCAGACCTGAGGTTCCTCTGTCGTTCATCAAGCATGTAGTACTGTACTTTGTTTTGCATTGACTTACTTAATCATTCTCTGGGCACAGTCAGGCAACCCCAAAGTCTGAAATTAACATTACTCCCCTTTGTTGACTTTTTCCTCATGATATTGATTTCTGAATGGCAGTGGGCAAGTCTGTAATAATAATTCTGCGGCATGATCAATATTTATTTATAGTTCCTATTTTTAATATACCATAGGTGAGTTTGAAATCAATGGCATCGTAACATTAAACCATTAAACCAAGGCCATTCTCTTACTTAGTGTAAGGGTATTAATCTCTCTCTCTCTCTCTCTCTCTCTCTCTCTCTCTCTCTCTCTCTCTCTCTCTCTCTCTCTCTTACACACACACACACACACACACACACACACACACACACACACACACACACACACACACACACACACACATATCCATGCCCTGCACACACACTCTATGCAATACAGTTGCATAAAAAAAAAAGTTTTTTTATGCAAAGGTTTAAAAAAAGGTATTATCTAAGGCATTACAGTTTGCACTGCATCAACAACAAAAAAAAACAGATTTTCTTTATTGGTGAACTCAGAGGTTGTACTATCAATATCTGCTGTTTTGCATTCTGTTGTTGAGAGCTGTGTTGCTCTATTGACATATACATGGTGACAGAATTTTGTGTATTTTATGAATGACAGACTGCTTTAGAACTATGATTCTGGAACTGCTGTCTCAATATGGCATCTTCAACTGTTTGACGTTTTGACAAAGTCTACATAATACATTACAATTTGGTGAAAGTCGTGATCCAGTGCCAACACCAGAAAGATGGATGCTTTACATCATGTCCAGAGATATTGTAACTCTTTTGCGTTTTAGAGTATTGGTTGAGCTCTTTCCATAACATAGGGACCTTGTTGGCAAAATCCCTGCCAATTGGTTTTACTTTTTGGAATGCATCCAGTCGCTGAAAGCACAAGGGTCTAGCAGGGCTGTGGTGAGTAATGAGTTGACTCAGGTACAATGGAGCCGGTCCATTCACAGCATTATACTGCCCTGTAGTTACAGTAAATGCAGAATTTTAAAGTCTATTCAGAATTTAATTGGGAGCAGGTGAACTGAAGATTGGAGTCACAATATGAGATAAAACAAACTCTATTTATTTTTCAGCTTAGTTTTTTTTTAACTTTCAGTAAAACATTTGGCTTTGCCTCAAGTGGATGTTTTATTTAGATTTTTTGGGACTGTATATGTTCTGCCGAGTGCCAGCTGCATTTTGCAGGTCTCATGACGCAATACAATCCCAGTTAAAAACCTATAAAGAGAGCACAGTGTAGTTGTACCTACCTAGTAGTTCTTCTGACTATTAATATTTTATGGTGGTATTACCATAAAACATTTATCAGTAAATCTAACATAGCTGAATCTTGCAATACCCTCTCAACAAGTTTATTTTCCCAAAAAAGTATAAAAAGCATGCACTGAAAAGCAGATGGTGCTTACATGGTTGACTAAACAAAATTTCTTGAATGGAAACATATTTTCTTTGGGTTTAGAGTCTTGAAACACAGTCACTGAACGCACATGCAGTTGACAAATCTTTTCTCTGAAATGTCATCATTTTCCCCCACCTGAACTGAAGTGTATGTAGCTGGAGAAGGCATGGCTGGAGCTCAGACTCAGCTTGGGAATACACAGCTGAACCATGCTGTGCTTTCACCATGCATGCCAGAAACCACAGATTTCATTTTAAAAATACAAGACATAAAATACAAGAATGTGGCTACAGTCTGGGAAAACATAATTCCACAGTGAAATTGAGATTCCTTTCTCATTTCAAATCAGCTGTGTTGATATATTATTCAAATCTCAATTTCTTTTATGTAAAATTTTTCATCCAAAAAAATGTGTTAAATACCACAGTAATCTTGACTTGAACTAAGTATTTTTATTAGCTGTATGTCTGTAAAATGGACATATTACATTCTTGTAACATATTGCATTTCATATTGTGCATACAGTGATGCACAGATACACACACAGGCACATGTATACACCCATACATAAATAAAACATTTGAGTCTGGGTTCCCTTCCGCATGACTTCAACATGCAAGGTCACCACTGTAAGTTGCTTGCATGATTTAACAGTGCACACCTATGTGTTTTTTTCCTGCCCCCCTTGTGATTTACAGAGATTAATAATTAACTGAAAACATCTCTGTAGACATTTACCAGGATGTGGGGCCTGTAAAGGATCTAGATTAGGCAGGTGTTGGACACGCCGAACCGTGCCAGAGCATCGCCGATCTGGCACAGGGTTTGCCTTCGGAAAGCGGCCCGATCCCAGACTGTGGGGGTGGTTTTATAAATAGCTGAGGTGAAGGGGGTTGTGGGGCAGGGTGCAGTGCCCGCAGTGACGTAGAGGTGAATCGGTCAACGTGATTGTTGCAGCCCCGGGGACGCGGAGCGAAGAGCAGATGGCGGCCTAACAGTGTACATGAACATGGTCTTTCCTGCTTTGTTTTCATCATCTTGTTTCCACAACCCCAGAGTCACCCCCCACCCCACTAAACCCCACCCCACTCCCTTACAACAACCCCCACCTACCAGGGCAAGTCTTGCAGATGTCTCCACCTTCTTCCTTCTGATTGGTTAACTGCTTTAAAAAGCCATTTCCCCACTGTTCTTTATCTCTGGTCATTCACAGATATACTGCTGGAAGTCATGCTATGGGAGGTAATGATAAGATCAGGTTACTGGAGTAGCAGTGGGAAGGTTCCCAAGCACAGGTGAAACAGTGCTTGGCAGCTGTAATTCAGAGCCTTGATTTGTCAGAAAGCCTTTATTTGGCTACCCAGCATCTGTCTTCATGTATTAATCGCTCAGTGCTGTTTTCCTGCCACTGTCACGTTGCACCTGTGCACGAGCTCCTGAATTAATGAGCTGTTCACAGTTATCATCAGCAGAAAGGCACTGCTTTACCGCTTGTGACCGAAGACACTGATGAGAATTCAAGTGACAGCCAGATCAGTTCCAGTACTGCTGGCTACAATAATAACACTTGAATTATGAAAGATAATGGCTTTCAGTGTTGTTCTGTGATTAATGTTTTTGTGAAATAGTGCACATTACACATCTGTTTGTCCATTGCATAGCCTTTTAAAATAACACTGAGCCACAGTCAGTGCCCAGACTTGCAAGCCTTTTGAACCAACTTACTTGATCATACAAAAAATGTAGTGGATAGGGTTAATGTGGTGCATTCCCACCATTCGATCCAAAACAACAGAAAATAGTCCTGCTTTTTTTTCACATTCATGGCTTTTTCTCACTCTTTATCAACGCTCTGTAAAATGTTTGATACATTGCATTTAATTGGCATGGCAGCATTATGCAAAGAAAATTACATGATGTCAAGAATCCTTTGATCTTTTTCACAACATAGTTATCTTCTGGAACGGGTATCTGCGGATGGCATACGGGTGCAGTCATAAATCGGAAAACTGAGATTGGATCCTGACAGGAAGTGTGTCTGCAGGCAAGGCCTGTGCCACCAGATGCATAAGGAGGCGATGCTCTCATTGGCACTTTGCAGAGCTCCACTGACAAAAAGGCCAATCAGCCGCTCTAAACGCAAACGACAGGCGACACCTGTTCAGATGGGGCTCCCGAGGCCGTGCTGACACAGATGGAGGCAAACAGCGGAGATATTGTCACAGCAAAGCGTTCCGTGCGTGAATCAGAGCGATGAGACTGAGAGATTCTCCACCGCTCTGCGTGTATCTGTGGTGATTTCGTCATCCGTGGCTTTGCTGAACCTGCCTGACTATGGGCTCTGGTCCTGTTGGTTTTATTGCCTTTCTGTCTTAACCTGAAAAGCACATGCCCAGGCTAGATGCAATCTAATGCAGTCAGTCTCCTTAAAGGAATATGCAGGAAAATGAAAATGGACTTCAGTGTCCTGGATTTTAGATTGATTTTCTATTTCTATATCTATTTTAGAATGAATAGGGCGCACTCCAAAAGACATGTTAGCTTGTCTGTAATAAAATTATACAATTATCAAAGAAAATGATGTTGTAATGTAAGACCTTTTGTCATTGAATTGCACATGCCCTCAAAAAGACAATGTGCATTTGATGGAAACTAGCCCGTAGCTGGTAGTTTTCCCTTTGGACAGCTAAAATATGGCATCACATTGAGAATCTGCAGCTCCTTCTCCCTTGCCACCAAGATTGTCATTTCAATAATGCGTCAAAAGGTGAGCATAGCAGCAGTCCAGTGAGCATTCTAAAGAGTCACCGACTGACGAATGTCAAAGCTGCACAAATTTTTTTCTGTGAGAGTGGTATTAGTGATCGGCTTCTCTCCCCTGGTCAGTGGTGCAGCCATCGGCTTCTCTTGCCTGGATAGAGGTGCATTGATTGACTCCTGGGGTTATGGTGGTGATCTTTGCTCGGGGGCAGCATGTGGGAGTGGGCTCAGATGTATCCTCAGATGTCCGTGACTCATGTAGCCGGCGACTAACCAAACAGCAGGGGACCTGTGATGTCCTGATGGAGTGTGGCCATGTCACCACCTGCGCCATTTTTATGCATCATTTTTCCCCTTTTTTCCTGTGTACTATTCTTTCAGTCCCACCGAGTGACTCTTTCCCACAGGTTTGGGAGGAGGGACCAGGCCTTGCCTCTTTCCACTCTGTTGATGACACCAATCACATATTGCCTATACCAATGCCGACATTCAAAACTGAGGATTTTATACAGCTTAAGCACTACTCTTCCTTGTCAAGACTGAATCAGTTCCTGCATTGTCAACGTGGACCTCCTGCCATAGCTGGTAATGGTGTGGCTAGCAGCTGCAAGCACCTGCACTGTGACCATAACTTCATAAGTTACATGAAGGCCCTCTGTTCATTTTATTCTGTCCTTCAGCATTTGGAATGAGATGATAGCTGTGTTCCACAGTGTACATTCCTTCATTTTAGTTGCATGCATGGGAATATGGAATTAAATCCTTCAGTTCTGGACCCAGATGGTTATCAGTTTGAAGTCCCAATAAGACACCACTGCTATTACCGTCCATCCTTGCTGTCACTCTTTTGCTTCAAACCACACCCAAACAATTCAATTTCTGTCACAACATGGAACTGTAATGACTTAAGGGCAGTCTGTAGTCTAAGTAAGATACATGACTGGGACCCCTGAGGCTGGCAGTTCAAGCCACAGCAATAACACCCTTGGTTAGCCTAACTGTAAGTTGATTTGGAGAAAAGCATCTGCTAAATGACTGTAATGTTAAGTTCAAGGTCAGCTGATCCAAACTGAGCCTGTTATTTCATGGGCAGTATACCTTTTTTGTGCCAGTCACTTGAACAAAAACATGTGCAAAAATCTCCCCTGTTTAAAGAGATTTGGGTCAGGGCTCAAAGCTGTGAGAATGACTTCTGTGGTCAGGTGGACTCCTGCAGTCAGGCTGCACCAGCTGCACATGAAAGGGAGTTCTGCTGCTGCACTGCGGCTGCGTCGCTCAGCTGGTGGACGCTACAGAGAATATGCGGCAGATGGAAGCATGTGCTTGGTGGGACACGTGTGCAGGCCCGCTCTCTCCCAAACTGACACTGCAGTGATGGGACAAGCCAACAAATGCGATCATGCATCCCAAATTTGGAGGAGAAGTAAAAAGAGGGGAAACCGAAAAAAAAAAAAAAAACTTTTGAGAAGTCTGTAAAGGTACGGTTATGTATGATTTATAGAAACGTTGGTCCAATGTGAGTGCTTCATTCAGCCTCAGCCTTTATCCTGATCACATCTAAAAGACTTTCTGTGGAACAAAATAGATTTTGTTGTCAAAAAAAGATCGCGATAGGGACTGTAAATGAAAATTCTTAAAATTATTCAGAGAAATTTTCCCCCTATAAAATCTTCAGTAGCTACCTTAATATTTGTAAAATGTTAATGGGATCAGACTATTTCTCCATAATCCCAGAAGCGTGCTCTTTCACATGATATCAGAACCATGCATGTGCACAACATATGTTTTAAGCGATGCACAGTTTTGAGGAAGAAAGCAAAAATGGGCTGTTTTCTTGGGTTGAATTTTTCTGATAATGTGATTACCGCAGAACAGGCATGCGGCAGCCAGGGGACTTCTCTCTGTTCTCTGATGTGTTAAATCCGGGCAGAGAAAAGAAAGCTAAAGTGTGAAGGGCCTCCTGTCTTCCTCAGCCATCCAGCTCTGTGGCAGGCTTAGCAACATCAATAATGCTCTTTGCACATTAATAAACAGTACACATCATTTTGACTGCTAATTGGATTTGTTTACAGCTAAAATCAATTTATGCTATATGTCAGTGACAAATATAATGGCGTTCAGAGATAGAGGGACAGAAAGAGAGAGGAGGGAGGAGGGAGAGAAAAGAAAAAGAGACAGCTAAATAGATAGGGTTTTGATTGTAATTAACTGATTTGCTTGCGGTTGGCTTTTCCATTCTCAACAATATTCTTATTCATTACAGCATGGCCCACCCAAACTGATATTGATGGCAGGAAAGTGTGTGGAGCATACAGCCAAGAACATACACACACACACACACACACACAGACACACAGACAAGCTCTTACATTTGTACTTGCAGACACCCCACACATATGCACACACACACACACACACACACACACACACGGGTGCAATTTCACTTGCACACTGCTTTCAGAAAAGTGCAGACATGAGCTCTGGCGTGCTCTGTGCCCTGCTAGCACACGTGTTGTCATTGACAAGGGGAATAAAAACCCCTGCAGTGGCCCCAGATCGGGAGCTTGCTGTGAAAGCATAACAAATGGGAGAAGGAGGCCCAAGAAACAGGGAGAAGTGGGAGAAGGTGATATCCATTAGCCCCTCTTAGCTCCAATCAGCTTCTGAGGAAACTGTTTACCATGCCTGAGGCACATCCAGCTGGGGATGGCCAGGTAAAATGACAGGATTATACCACAGCCCTGGGATGCCATCGCTGAAAAACATCTTATAGTTCATATTTCCCTGAGTCAAGATTCCTCACTATAATATTCAATGTGTTTCCTTTCATTTTTAACTATATAAACCACACATAAAAGGCTAATCAGAATTCCAGAATCGTAGTGGTAATTACTCTTCTTCATGAGAAAGTGTATTCCTTTGATCTGTTTATTCATTACAAGCTGCTGTTTTGTCACAGCTCACTATATAGTGTCTGGCTTCTGGAATTATGGTATTGGGCAAACCTCTCCTCCTACAAGTACAAAAAAACAACAGCCACAGTCACAACAGTGTTCTTGTAGGCAGAGCCTCCTCCCCCAACCAAATGACTGCAGTCAATGAAAACAGCTTCTGTTTGGCTCCATCTGGATGGAGCTCAAGTCTGAAGTACAAACTGTTGACACATGCTCCATGCATGACCAAGTGCAGCCGAGCCATGGTCAGAGATTTGCAGCTGCAGTTCTCCTGAAACCAATTACAAAAATCAATTCATGCAATAAAGCCAATATCACTTTCTCCATATAAGGCCTCCCAGTAGGAGTTTTACCTGCAGAATTAATGAAAGTGGCATATACATGCTTGAAGTCAAGAGGCCATTTGAGAATTCACCCCCTGTCCTTGAACAGCCTGTCAGCTTCTGCCTTTTGACACCCAACACATTCGGGAATTTCAAAATATGTGTCAACAGCAGCGGGTCCCAACGCTGCAACAGACAAAATCACCCCAGTTAAAGCAGACTCAGCTACCGAAAATAGCCCCAAAAGTGCTGACTGGTGGCGACAGCTTCCTGTCTGTTTCTGCAGCTCTTAAAGATGTGGGCTTGGCGGGGAGGGTTTCACCTCCGTGAGAGTGAGCTGTGAACAGCTGGGCCTGTTTCCATGAGGTGATGTGCACCTCTCTGTGAAGCTCATCCTCAAACAGTCTCGAACTGTATGGAATATAGTCCTCCAATTATCTCAGCTGGGGGCAATGGGAGCAGGAAAGAGAAAGTTAAAACTGCATTATGTCATGAGACCCACTCGTTTTTTTTTCACTGGTCTCGAAATAGACAGCTTTATTTTATGCTTTGTCCCTGGAATGAATAACTACTGAATGACATACTATCTAGAGGCTTGGATTCAATCAACATTTCCCTTAACTTTTACTTACAGTTGAATGTTATGCTTTTGCTGTACAAGAGCAGTTTTCCCATGATTGCTGAACTTGCCAATCTGTGTCAGCAAAGATAAAAAGGAACACTTGCATCTAATTGCAAACTTAAGGATAGATGTTGTTTGAATTCCGGCCAGAGACATACTATGGTGGCTGAATGCTTGTAACATTTACATTTATAGGTTCATTATGCAAACAAATGGAGATCATAAGGGGAGTGTTAAATGATTGGCACACAGGATATGTCAAAGGAAAGTTGTTTTTTTAGATAAAGTTTGCTCACATTGCATGGCGCTTATTGGTGAGCTTTTCTACTGGGCGAGGTTCCGGAAGCGATGAGTAAGAATGCTCATTGTCTTGTCTTTCGGTGCCGTTCTCAGGTAGGTGGCATTATGCAGCTGTTGATGGATCACTGAAAGCCCCCTCTGAGAGAAAACTGAGGGAGACGATTAGAGCCCATTTTTATAATGGTCTGTTTTCTTTTCTTTCAGCTGAAAATTACTCTGACGTCAGACAGTTGGATCTAGATGGTTTTTTTGTGTGAGTGTGACTCAATCCCTTGAAATGTTAAACGACATAAGGATTACAAAAATAGAGTTTGAAATCCTCCTTTAATGGAAGGTACAGTGCTGCTTCACTCAGCATGCCCACAACATTAATAATGGAGAGTGTGAGATCTCCAACCAAGTCACAACCAAATACACTGGAGCAAGTCAGGAGGCTGTTTACTTATTTAACATTTTACTGCTGCAATTTCATTTTTAGAGTAATGAAATATTCAATGAAAGGATGGAAAATTTGCAAAGCATGATGGGGTGGAAGTGCCTGATTAGTTATGTCGTTAGACCCTCAATATAAGATATAAAGTACTCAGATGACTCACAAGTTATGTTTCTCCCTGGCAGAGTACAGTAAATACATTTTTGTTTGCAGACAGTTCAGATCAACTTCCATTAGGGAATTTCTGATGCTATTTGAATTGTATTTCAAGGTACAGTTTGCAGGGTCCCTGCCAGTAATAATTTGGCTGAGATATAAAGTATTGAACAGTAGAAAAAAAAGTTAATGGATATTTAATCTTCAAACTTAGCTTATACTAAAGGAGTCCCATTAAATAGTGCGTTGGTGACGGCCAAAAGTTACATGACAAGGTTTGAAGCCAATCATAGGAATAAATACTTTTTTGGTGTGTGACTATCATTGTTTAAATTCATTTTTATCGCTGTTTTGATGTAACACCAAATACTTAGGGAGGTGAAACTGACCTGTATGCCTGGTGATCAAATGCAAACACCTCACTTTAAAGTTTCGTAGGAAGCCCAATGAAGACCATGGAATTTGTGAATGGCTGTTGCATTGATATGAGAGATGGCACTGTATGCTCACAATTTTGTGGAATATAGTCTGAGGTTTGACAGAGAATGGGAGGTCTCCAAACTCTCTAAACAGATATCAAGACATGTGTGGGTGTGTGTGTGTCTGTATGGTTGTATTTGTGAGAGTGTGTTTGCATGTGCACACGTCTGTATGAGCACATGCGAGGGCATGTGTGTGCAGGTGCAGTTGAGGGGCTGTGTGTATGGGTATGTGTGTGTGTTTGTGTGTGTGAATATGTGTATGTGTGTGTGTGTATCTGTGTGTGCATATGTGTGTGTGTACATATGTGTTTGTGTTAGTGTAAAGCACAGGAATGGCATGAGAAAGACCCTGGATTAGAAAATGCCAGAGCAGCATACTTTCGACATGATGAAGTATGCCTCATATCTTTTTTTGCATCTGATTGCTTGAATTTCCATTTGTCAGTAGTTGGGTGATGCTGCGAAATGTTAACATTTCAATCAATCCTGATGCCAGCTGTGCTGCAGCAATACATCTTTTATGATCCTTTACGTTTTGGTGGCAGTGGCGGTGGCGGTGGCGGTGGGGCTGTCTGTGTGAGATGGCTGACTCTGGGATCAGAGGAAGCATTCTGCAGACCCACACAGCTAATGGACAGTGAGCACCTGGGTAAAATTAAACAGTCCTGTCCTGTTATGTTAATCCAGACCATTGTGGGAAAAAATGGTGTCAATTCAGAGCTCATGCAATCTCACACGGGGTTTCCACAACACACCGGGACATGCAAAATATAAAAGACAGAAGCAAATGTGCACAAACTGTATGTTTTGTGATTGCTTTAGGATAACATAAAACTGTATAAGCAATTATAGAATGCTTCACTATTTTGTGCTTGCTGATAATTGTGCTCATGAAAATCCATTATGTTCCATTATATATTTTCTCAGTGGATTCAGGTTATTCCATTATGCAGCTGGATATCTGAAGCAGTTCAACTCCCACAACAGGATTGTCTCATTCAGGATGTGAACATGTGAATTTCTGGTTACTTGATTATCAGATATTTGCCCCAGTGAAACAGCATGGGCCAGTGAATATAAGGGGATGTAGTTGTGGAGGTGTTCAAACCACAAGGGTTACTGGTAAAACGTGACAGTGACGCAACCTCTGATCTGTGATCTTTTGGCTCACAGTCCACGCTGTCTGAATGCAATAATTAAGCCAGACTTTTGTCATCCTTCCATTCCGTTTCCATTCAGGTAAAGTCCTGTTGGGTACTGAGGCAAAAACTCACGCTTCACAGGGCCTGTCTGTGCATACTGTAAATCGATATTGAAATAAAGTCTCCATAAAACACACCTGACTTTACGAGCTGGGAGCTATCCTGCAGTGCGCTTTATCATCATTGATCGTGTATAGAGGCCAGCGGAGTTGATTAGCTAGAGAAAACAGAACTGCCGAACGTCCATGAAGAGGTGATTGTGATCAACAACCCCCCCCCACCTCCTTTTGGATGTCAGTCGATTGTGATTTTATGGGATATTTGTGGGGTTTGTTGGCAGAGGACCTCAAAGAGAAAGAGGGGAATCTGATAATACCTGGTTATATGAGATTAGAAATCAACTGAGCTGTTCCTTTTCTTTGTTTTCTCCCTTCTGTTTGGATGGCTTTGAGCGCAATGTTTTCAGCAGTCATCCATGGATATTTCACTCAACCGAAAGCTGTATTGCTCGATGCTCATGTTAAGCTGATTGTTTCACATGATGCAATAAAAAGAAATTTTTTGGGGAGCTACAATAGTCTGTGCATGGCCTCCCCTTTATCTCTACTTCAACTTTCTCTTTGTTCTATACCAGATTCTGAGTGCTCTATATGAGAATGTACATTACATTATTGGATTTTGTGCACTGTAGCCATTGCTTGATAAATTACTTTGTTTAAATGATGCAAAGTCCAAGATGGGGCAATATAATTAAAATAAACTCAGCATCTTGAGCTTGTGCTGTCAGGAGGTCTGTGCTAATGGTGTCTGGTGTGGTGTATTTGAGTGATCTGGAGGAGACTGCTGTTTCAGTGGGACGCAGGCATACAGGGCGGTATGGAAGCTAAGTGACCCCCTCCAGCAGGTGATCAGTCTTGTGTTTGTGCGTTCTGGAGATGCACATGGCCAGGGATGAGGAAGGCAGTGGAGAGGCCTTCTCTCAGCAAAGTGCAGCGGCAGCACTGGGGATGGAACTGCCTGCTTCATATCGATGCCGGGGGGGCGTTGGATGCTACCATTATTGGTGAGGTTGTGGGGGTGGTGGTGTGGAGATAGAGGAAGTGCCTATTCCATAGTGAGGCTGTAGGAAAATGGGAGCTTCCATGGGAGGGGGGGGGGGCGATGGAAAGTCCCAGTCCTCAGTGATGCTGAGGCATAATGGAAGTTGTTAGTAATGGAGGCTTTGGGGGTTAAGGGGGAGGGGAGAGTGTGCTTGGCTGTTGTGTGCATATCTGGAAGTCCCCTCTCCTGGGAGAGACCCATGTATGTGGGCCTTCCCCCGGCAGTGCCTGGAATCCGGCCAAACAAAATGCTGCCAGGACCTGACAATCAAACTAAGGGATGTCCTGGCTTACACTCAATCCCCCTCCAGTATTTATTTATATTTAAGGCATTAGAGAGTTCCTGATATGCATCAAAATACCAGTGATATCACTCTCAAGGATCATCCACTTTTCCTGGACCTTGGCAAGAGTAGGCAAGTAGGCACAGGGGTGAAAAGTGAACACTTCCCACCTTGAGAAAAAAACAAACAAACAAACAAACAAACAACAACAAAAACTCGACCATGTCCATTGTTTGTGGAAGAAAAGGACTATATTCTGCCTTACAATGAAAATGAAAAGGTACCCTCAGCCAAGATGATGGGAGAGTCATATTCCTGGTGCTTCTGTAGCTATGAGGCCTGCGTTCTAACTAGGTCACCAAGGGAGGCAGGCTTCCCGCGGGCTCTCGCTTTGATGGGAGGAAGGGTAGCCGATGCGGCGGCAGTGGCGGCCTTAGCCGCTGTGCAGACACGAGGGGGCTGCGTCATGGTGACTCTCTGGCTGGCGGGCGGTCCCTTGTGCGAAACACAGGCGCATCGGCAGACCCCGTGGTACTGCCCTTTGCCCTGACATCAAATTGTTACGTGTATTTTTTTAACCTTCATCTGGCAGCCAGCTTCTCGTTCTGTGCTAACGATCGTCTCTCCGCACACATATAAAGAAGGTTAATGAACAGCTGGGGCATGTTAGAGGAGGAAAGAAACGGGATGCTCACATTCCCCAGACACTGGAGCTATGTGCGGAGGGTGTGTCTGATTGGAGAGCTGCGTTATCTGTCAGATGCTTCTGTGTGTATGTATGTGTGTGTGTGTGTGTGTGTGTGTGTGTGTGTGTGTGTGTGTGTGTGTGTAACTTCAGATCTGCATTATACTGCTGATTATGTGTGTAGATCTACAAATCCATGTTACTACTGGATGCGTGTGTTACAGGATTACAGCTGCGCTTCACTGAAAGCCATGCTCATGACCTTTTTTTACTTATGTGGGTTTATAGTGAGCCATATGAGATGTTTCCGTCTTGCACATTTATACCCATAACCACAGTCATTAGTTAAAATAGGTTGTGCTTGGATTATCTTAAACTTGAAATAAATCTGTATCCTACAGTCTAATCTGAGTTATTAAAGGATCATGCAACATAAATCACATATTTTTTTGTCAGACAGCACTTTCTGAGATTTTACTCGGTTTACCTAGTGAGCCACACTCATTTTCTCGATGTGTTCACCTTGTCAAACATTCCCGCAGCGTATATTTGAATGCATTGATCAGTGAGCTGCAGCGCACGGAGCAGTGATTCACCATGGCGAAGTGTTGGCTTCACACTCATATCAGGGCAGTCGAAGCGAGTCACGCTCCTTTGTGACACAGGGCAGGTAGGCGGCTGCATATAGAACGTTCTCCCAGGAGTCCTGGCTTCATTTGAAAGTCAAACATCTCAAGCACCAGGTCTGTCTCCCACACTTTACCGAGAGCAGATTTCCACCAACACCTTTCATCAGGGCTCTGCACACACCATTAAGTGGGGTGGCGGGGGGGGGGGTGGTGGGGGTGTGGTAGGAGCTCAAAGTGAAAGTAGGGCACTTTCACTCCCTCCTGTCAAACACCCAAAAACACACGCACAAAAAAATTGTCAACTCATTTTTCCAACCACTTACAGCTTCTGTAGTTTAAAGAATCTGTAGGTGATTCACAGTCAGAGATTCTCTGCTGATGTGCGCTGGGGTTAACGCCTCCCTGAAAGTGAGGGGACTTCAGGGTTCCAGTTATTCATTCAGTAAAAAGCTAAGTAGTTGCACATAATGAAGAATATATTGTTGTATATTGTATATTGATCTGGCTATCATTTTTTGCATGTCATAATACTGAAGCCACCTTTAGCCCGCCCCACTCCACCTGTTTATGCGCCTGCCTCTCCTTCTGTCACACAGAGCATCGATTTGTTCTTTTCCTTCCAAGGGGAATCAACACAGTCACTGGTCTTTCTGCTCCTCTGTATGTGCCGCTGCACCTTCCAGCCAGTTTTTTTTTCCACCTGACTGCAAAGGATAATTATTTATTCAAATATGTGTGAAGCCAGTAACCTTCAGTGCTTAGTGTAGAGCCACTTGAGTATTTCTGTATACAATGGGCCCCATATAAAAGAATTTATATGTGTGTGAAGGTAGGAATGACACCAAATTAATTAGTGTGAGCACAAGTTAAATAAAGGTGGCATACATTACTGGTGGCAAGTTTTTCCCTGCTCATTTCATCAGCATTTCACTCCCTCTGCCTCAAGCCGTTGATAAAACCTACATAATAAGCCTGTGACTAAACAAAATCAAGAGCTGTTTAACTCAGTGGCACTAAGATCAGACCCACAGTCCAGTGAGGTTTAAATTAGACCTGCATCTTCTGTGAACCTGTGTGGACATGCTGCCCACTGTAGAGGACTGTTGATAAAGGCTACGTAATGACCCTGCCACTGAATAATCTCAAGTGCTGTAAAACCAAGTGGTGCTAAAATGAGATCAAGGGCCTAGTGAGGGTGAAACTGGAACTGCATCGCTGGGGAACCTATGAGGAGATGCTGTGGAGGATTGACAGCTAGGCTTGTAGTCATTAGCCAGTTAACGTGGTGGGGGATTTGAGGTGGTGATGTTGAGGCCCAATGGGGCTAATCCTGAAATGTGTCTCTCACTTATGACGGCTCCTGCAGAAGGCTCACCGCAGCGTCCCCAGGCCCCTGCCCCTGCGTGGCCCCACGCCGTTCGCGTTCGCGCGGAGGAGATTAGGATGCATCGCCAAACGCCGGCTGTCTCCAAAGATAAATGGTGGAATTTAACAACATTATCAGAAGGATTCGCCGTCGCGGCCCATGTCCAGCCCTCGGGGGGACGTCACAATTTATTTCAGGTGCCCAAAAAAAAAAAACAAGGTGGGCCGTAGGTCCCCTTTTATTAAATTTAACCGGGAGAGCAGATTTGTATATTCATTTATGCTGCAGATAGTTCTCCAGACTGACCATGACACATGAGGAATTTCAGTGACCTGTTTGCCATGCTGATAAGGAGGCAGGGGATGTGCAGGTGGAGTGTAGAGGTTTGTTCAAAGCAGATTTGAGGCTTTTTCCAGTCCTTGCCATCTGATCCTGGATCAGTTCATCCAGCTTTAATGCTTATCCTAACTACGTTGTTTAAAAGGTTGATAGCGATCAGCTCAAGGGTACAGACGTTATCTGAACCTTAATTGCAGGTTCGGAGACTGTCACTGAGAGTGAGCAGGAGGAAACCGGATGACTGCTGATCTACTCGTCACCTTGAGTGAACGTTAACAACACCGAGGAAAAACCTGCGGCTGGTTCTACATCGAAGCCCTCACGGTTCTATCAGTAGCTGTTGAAATTTTTAATGGGAGCTTAAAAATTTTTGTTTACTTGTGAAAATGTTTCTTTTTTTAGTTATGTTTCAATAATATTTCATATGTTGTATTGCTGTATTATTTAGTAACAGATCATATTACCATCTCATTTCTGTTTTTTTAGACAGACCAGTAATTTTGAGGTACTCCCTTCTTGACACGGTTGTTCTTAAAATCTACTGAATCAGCCTTTTGAATGTATCGATAACCCCTACACCCCTCTTTGTAAGTATCGTGAAACTGAACGCTGATAGATTCGGTTTGCAAAGGACAGACTTTTCCACTGCAGAGGGAACCAGCAGTGAGCAGTTAAAAATCACTCCTTGATGCCCTCACAGTGGAGTGATAGAGTGTTGCTACAGGATAGAGTGCTGATGCTGATGCTTCATTCACATGAAGGGCAGCAGAGGTAGACTGTAAACCGGATGTAAGTGTTTTCAGTGAGAGAAGGACGGTAAATTGTGCTGAGCCTGGCAGATTATGCCATCTATCCCATCTGTGGATGGGTACTTGCTGCCTGAAGTTTGGTTCTTTTTCAAAAACTTTTCTGTCTACTGTCTCATTGTAGCTAAAACTAGATGTTGATCTCCTGAGAAAAGATGGTGGATAATGATAAGATATATATTGTCATTTTGTAAGAATGCATCTACAAACTTTTTGGTTGTCACAATCAATAATCAAAGTGGATGAGCACAAGCGTATAAATAAATACATTTTATTGTAAATTTGACCTGGAATGGGTCACCTGAAACACTTACAGCAAATCCCTTTGTGCAATGCTGTGTACCTGTGTATGGAGTCACCGCTCTGTGCCATCTTTACCTAAGCATGCAGCGCTGCAGCTGCACCAGGTGCTTTCCTCAAACGAGCCTGAAAATGAGCCAGAGATCATTTGTCTCATATTGCCCTCCATCATTGCAGGACGCTGAGTACCAGGATCGAGCCTGAGGCCTGCACCTGTCTGAAGACCACTGCTAGTCTTACGGGGTGTACCTGGGAATTTCTAACGCCCACGCTAACCCAAGGCATTTTGTGCTTACTCTTCCGGGGTGTACCAGGGATGCGCTAATGCCCAAGCTAACCCAAAGCATTTTGTACTTACTTATCCCAACCTTCTCATCCTAAATCTCCCAACCTATAATACAAAATGACCCAAATATACAATTTAGAATGTAACCCAGATGAGCGACGTGATGGCTTGCTATTGCACTTCGAAACTCTCCCTATAACAGTAGGCAAGATTTAACTGGCCAGTGTCAAAACTGGAAGTGGATCAAAATGGCAAAATAAGGCCAACATCAAGCCAACTGGGTCATGTTGAATTATTGCATTGACTGAATTGATATTTTTGTTATTGAGACGCACTTAATTAGTCCCAGTGGTTGATGCATCAGTGTGCTGGCAGAAAATACACAGGTCTCTCTGTGTATCAAGTATCAAGTATGAATAATGGACAGATCATGTTTATTTGCTTCTGCCCTCCTGCTTTTGAAGTGTCAGAAGGTCCAGGGAGGTCTACACTTTGCGAAACGCATGATGCTCTGGTGGACAAAGGGAAGGACGCGAAAGGCCAGTAAACAAGAATTTCATCGCAGTATTGCCATGACAACTCTGAATATGTAGCAGGCGATGAATGATTCATATTTCATCTGCCTAACAACGGACATCTCTTTTCGCAGACTGTGACTGGAGCACGTTCTTCCGGCCGCTGTGTTTGTCATTATGATAATACACTCCAATTATGAAGTACAAATTAATCGTAGCTGGCCTTGGGCTGAGTCATCACGCAGAGGTTTTTATGAGAGCCGAGGCTTTCACAAACCCCCCACCTCCACCCCCCCACCTCCATCATAAACTTTTCTCTGTTGTCCTCTGTGCGTAGCTCTTATCTGGATGCTGGTCACAGGGTTTACAGGTTTAAAGCCTGCTGCTCCACAGACAGGCCACTCAGCCTGCTCTCACTGGTCTGTGCTAGTGCTGACACTATTTTTATTGATTTCACCTGCCCTCACTGTGACAAACATTAATAATCCATTAACGATAATAAGATTGCTTATACGTTTTTAATGTACCTCACCACACTGTAGCTGCCTACAGTCTTATAAACAAGCCTTTCAATACAGCAAAGCAAGCGTGTGCAAGTTGATACACACTGCTCTTGCATTTGCCTGATGCCTTATTCACACCATGACATGAAAGTGCCACCATTGATAAAACAGAAAACATCACGTTCTTGGACTGCAGAAGAGGGATACATTATTTCCACCCATGTTTAAAAGCTGCTGACCCAGATCTGTGCCACTATTGGCCAACTTTCTTGCCTGCTCTCCCAGATACAACTCATTAAAACACTGCTCTTCAGTGCAGAGCCTCTTGCTTGTGTCAAGCCTCAGAAAAATGTGCCCAGTCCCTATCCACCTCCTGTCCTTACAGCACAGCCTCGGATATGATGGTTTAGTTCCCTACCTCTGCCTGTCTTTTCCTCCCTGGCTACATATCACATTTTTGCTTATTGAAACTAGGTTTACATGTGATACATCTCTCGGGAAATTGTTATCTGTCAATATTCACAATATTTTCCCTTCTCTGTCATGGTTTTATACTGTCACATTCCAGGACAAAGGAAAAATAAAAAGTACACAGTTCTACACGTATTTGAACAACATGCACCGTGGTGAGATCTGGTTTGGAATTATATCTGTGAGTCTGTTATTCCTTTTTCATCTCCTGGGGCACACATTTTAAGGTTTCTTCATGAATGGGAAACAGAAATGCATGCAGTGTCCTCAGAAACATGAGCTGTCAGCTGGCACTTCTTTTCATTCTGCTGTCCACAGGTAAAGCTGGTTAAAAATATGACCCTTCCTGTGCAGCTTTGTGCAGGCAGACAGTGGGCACCAAGCAGACCAATGTGAACTGCTGGAGGAAGATGAGACATGGACATGTCTGGCAGTTAGATTCCTCCTCCATCTCATACGCTATTATGCAGGGCCGCTGGCTACAGTCTGCACTGGCACCGTCTAGATTCTGAAGCAAACAGTGGAGTCCATCCACAGGAAGACAATTTTTGAGTCAATCAAGATTTTTATTTTCTCATGTGTTTTTTCCTACATTCAAAACTAGGCCTGACAATCTATGACTCTAACCAACTGGCTACATAAGCTTATAGCATGCGCTATTGATTTTTGGAGCTGTGGCCCTCTTCTGGTCAAAAGTATTTGTACTGCAGCCACATTTTTTTCTGAAATATGTGATCTTTGATCTTTGAAATGAATATCAGCTACAATAAACTGGAACCATATATTGATGTTTTCCTGATGATTTTTTTTCAGTTTTAATGCTGATAATTGTAACAGTCTGATGTGATAGCACCAATCTGAGATGAAAAAATGGCATCCCATTTTAGACCGTTTTGTTGATGATTTAGATGGCTGTTTAATTAACTTAATGCACTCGAGAAATCGATATCAATCTATGGATGAGCTCTTTTCCTGTTAATGCTGCTTGTTCTTAATGTTCATCAAGAAAAAAGACTCTGTTTATTGAATTTGCTCTTATATATTCGCCAAATGATGTATTTTTTTCGCTCAGGAGCTGAGTAAGAACTAGAATGAGAGATCCGGGAAATTTGTCTGTTGGGTCAGTGCAATAGCAAGGAATGTTTGTGTAGTGAAGACAGACATTCAGAAATTCAGTAATGGTTTTATTTAGCTCCCAGTACTATTTATTGTGTTGGGGATAAATCTTAATATCTTAAAACCGGACGTCCCTTAAGCCTGTGACATAAAAACATCCTGGAATAGCTGTATGTGCACATGCTCAGTTGAGATGAACAGGAAGTTGGCAGATCTGGAGGTGGGGCCCGGGCTGTGTTTTCCTGCAGCTGGCTTGCCGCGTCCTGAGCACATCATTCATAGCAGGGGGAAGCAGTTCACTGTCCTCATGATTGAGAGACTTCCTTTCTCCTCTGCTGCTGTTTGCCAGCACTCTCTCTCTCTCTCTCTCTCTCGCTCTCCTTGCTCCACTCTCGCCTTGTTGACACATCCCTCACAGAATGACAATCTGTGTGTGTGTGTGTGTGTATGTGTGCCAAGGCACAGCTCAGAGATCTAGTGATGACTCTACAGCCGTGCATACCGCTTGCCCCACTCCAGCGACAACAGAAAACAAATAAACCAGGGAGCGTCCCTTGCCTGTATATTTCTAACGTGCTTCGCCTCTGTCACTGTCATTATTGTTATTATTATCATTATAATTGGTAGTACCAGTAGTGTAATAGTGGTAGTAGTTGTAGTAATGGTGGTCAGAATATAAACCTCACTTGTTATGACCTGGGCATGACTGAGGATAAAGACAGACAGCCTGAGACCCAGCTGTTGGACATAAGCAGGGATAAGGATGAAGTAGTGATGTTTGGCTGACCAAAGTGTTGGAGAATAGCAGAGCCACAGTTTTGGGATCGGCAATTACTCCACAGGAGGTCAGCGTTGAGATCGACTTCGCTGAAAAGCAATTTGCTGAACAGATGGAGCCCGACACAGGCAGGCACACGCTCATGCACGCACACACTCTTTTGTGAGTGCACACAGCACTAAAACTTTTTTCTAGGTTTTTTTTTTTTCTTTTGACATGGTTAGAGAAGGGACTTGGGCTGCTGCGTGTGGATTCAGATGGAGTATTAGCCTGGACTGTCACCACAGTCATCTCTTTGGTCTGAATTACATCCATTCTATCTGGCCTATGATCAGAAGCGAATTATCTATTTATCTGCTCACTCAAACGGCTGTGAAAAGTGCCAGACTCTCTTGTGCTGTCAGGTGAGAGAAAGTGGGAGGGACCACAGTGCCCTCACCTGGACAAGCAATTGAATGAACATCAAAAAAATATGTACACGTTTAATGAGGTAATGTAAGTCAATGGGATGCACAAAGAGAGCAAACAAACAACACATACCATCCTTTGGCTAAGGTTGAGCCTGTCCCTCGCTAATGCTTCCCTCACATCACCCTGCCCCCCCCCGCACCAACCTCGTCAGCTGGAGCCAGTCACCACGGAGACTGACTGTATTCCTGGGGGAAACCCTCATATGTGTTTTTGTTTAAATCTTCAGCACGGTTTAAGGGTCACATTAAACAGAAAAACAAATCAGAAAGACGGAGAGGTAGGGAAAAAGAGAGCAGGACTGAGAAAGGGAATGAGGGCGAGAGAGTGGGAGGGAGAGGGAGTCAGCGAGTGGGAGAGACAAGGGAAAAAAAAGAAGAGAACGGAGCTGAGTGCCCTAGTTTGCCTCCATTTTGTTTTCAATGGGTGAATCCCGTTCTGGATGTGCCTCATTGAACGTTGCTGTTCGTAGGGCTCACGGGACCGAGCCCGCGTTTCCGCTCCATGACTTTGTACCCTGAGGGTGCTACAGCTCTTTATCTCTCTGGTATTCTGTATTCATCCATTTATTATTGCTCTCCATCCATTTTTTTAAACTGGACGACAAATTAAAAGAATAAAAAATAAACTGGGAGGGCTCTAGTTTTATGGCCAGGATAATGGGAATGAAAGAGGCCCCGCAATTTAGGTTTTCAGAGTCAATGTTGAGTCTGAGCCGTCTGCCTCTTTCTCCCATCATTGATTCAAGGACGTGTCACGTACATACAGCGCTGTACTCAAAATGGAGGACGGCATAAACAAGCTATTGTAAAGGCTGTCTGTCTTGCAGTGCTTTCAACCACTGCAGCTCCAGTTCTTCATTTTCAGAGAAAGCAAAGAAAAAAAAAACAAAGATTGAGGGCAGAATTATGACTGGGGATAAACACATTGATCTGTCTTATTTATGTGTTGCTCCATGCATCACCTCTTCCCCTGTCATTACTGTGGAGCCTATATATATTTCACAATGGCTGCAAGTCATTCGTAATTCTGTGTAGAAAGACAGATCTGAAACAGCACTGCATGTTTAAAAAGAGGTGTTTTTCAGCGAATAGCAGAGAAAGAGTTGGGGTGGAAGGCAGAAGAAGGGGCATTTGAGAGAGCTTTGTTTTATTGGTCCAAACTCACAGTGCAATGGTCAAAATTACAGTACCTTTAGTCATTGTTTATTTCATGTTTATTTCAGAAGTGAATGGCTTCTGCTGTTTTGCACAAATAGAATGCAGCAGTTATATGGCTGCCAAGGTAATGAAAGGAACTTGCCCTGACACAGATATCACACAGGTCTCTGTTCAAATAAATGAAGCAACAAATAGTACAGTATTTTTGATGATTATGCCACTTGTTTGGACTGTCCAAATTGTGCTCATACTGAGACATGATAGCATGAAGGGTATGTACTTGTGTACTTGCGTGTGTAATGAGAGAAAGAGAAAGAGTGAGAAAGGGAGAGAGAGAACCAGGTGGAACTGTGTGCTAAAAGCTAGATAAATCCAGCTGTAGCCAGTGCAGTGGTTTATGGATGCTGCATGTAGCTGCAATGTTGATGAAGCGCTGACAGTAAAGCGGTTAGTTACTCAGCGTGTCAGGTAAATGTTGTCAGTGAGCGTGTCAGGCAGTCTGGTCAGTAAGTTTGTCTGTCAGTCAGGCCATTCCGCCCCTCAGTTGGTCGGTCCGCTGATCTGTCGCTGACGATGTGACTGCGAGCCAGGAAACTGTTGAGCTGAGCAGAGCGCTGGCTGCCATCGCATCAAGCCGGGGGATCATGAGTGGGAGTGGAAGTGGGAGTGGAAGCCCGTGACAGTCATGGAACAGGAAAAAAACGCGGCTGTATTCACAATCGTCCCTTAATGATAATGTGTAATGACATTTTGTTTCAAAGCCTGCAATTTGTTACTCAGAAATATCCTTTGTCTGAGGCAGGAATGAATATGGAGAGGGAGATATTTATGTAATTTATGTAAATTCTTGGCGGAGGTTGTGGGAATCTTTTCTCTCGTGTTTGATAAGAATGTGACAGCGTGATGGATGACGGCTGCTCCTTTTCTAAAATATCCATTTGATTTTTAATCACAGTGGTACCTGCCTGGGAGTCTTTTCTGCTATTGATATCAAAACACAGAGGGAATTAAGACGCAGGGTACAGGCCCCTCGCTTAGAGGGGACATCATGTTGTCTCTTAGCTTTTATCTTGAGGACATTAAATATGTCTCCAAAATGTTTTATTTATTTTATCTGTGAAAGATAACATCTTTTGCCTACTCAGAACACAGATTTGCATGCTGCCTTTGGTGAATGTCAGGGCAAGGATGCGATGGCCTGGCTAGCTTTGGCTCTGTGGACTGGACTTGTTCATGCAGACATCAGCAGGTTTGTGTGCGGCTCTCACCATGGAAGAGAGAGGCAAGAGAGAAAGAAAAAGAAATGACCTGTGGTGGGTAGTAAATCGGCCTGCACTTCTCTTTTTCCTTTTTTCTTATTCCTTTTTTTTTTTGTAGTTGTTGTCTGCATCGGACAGGAGCGGTGCACTGCTTTCTCTAAGTAATGAGGCTGAGGGGAAGAGGCAGAGCTGTGGAGAAGTCATCCAGCACAGCAGAACGGAGATTAGGGCTGTAAATCTGGCCTCTGTAAATCTGACAGCCCCAGAGCCAGCCGGATACACCCGCCCAGAGAGCCAGACACGTGGAGATGGAGAAGCTGTCAGAACAGCAGGACGGTGGGGTGGGGTGGGGGAGGGGACTGCCTGCGGTTAATTCTTATTGTATTCTTATTGTATGAAGGGAGTTAGTTGTAGTCTTGCAGATTTTTTTTCTTGACAATGAGGTCATTTCCAGGAATGAAAAGATTGAGTCTGTGCAAACAGGCCTCTTTTCTCGTTTGCCTCACTGGGAATGATGGAAACACGGGCCTCTCTGTTCTCTTCAGAATCATCGATTATTTATCAGAGCCAGTAGTTTCGCTTGTTGCATGGTGTAATTTCCCTGGCCTGTGTTGTTGAAAAATCTCAGCTCTATAAATTGGGCACTGTGACCAAAATGGCGTGGGCAATCTGTGGAAAAACATGTTTAGTGGAAGTTAAACCAGCACAGATCAGACCTGTCAGGGCTTTGCTTTGGTACTTCCACAGTGTCAAAAACATCAAACAGCGCATTGATTCATATTTACACATTCAAATGAATATGCATATTTTCCTGTCATTTTTTTGTTTTCCAGATGCTGATCTGAACCAGAGTGACTGACATTACTTTAACCTATTACATGTATCTGTTTGTGTATGTTGAAATTCACTGAGGTTGCCCATGTTAAGAGGAGTGCCAAGCTCATAGCCTCCAGTACAGCACATCTGCTATTTATTTGCACAATATCTCCACAAAATCCACTCTGAGATGACACATTCCTGAATGCACCTGAAACCAACTGTCATGTTTAAACCAGCCTCACAGAGTGGAATGAAAAATAATTTTGTAAAGTGATATTTTATATTGTGTACTTGATTTCATTTTGGATTGGGATTTGGAGTGGGGAGAGTGTAGGTAGAACTTCAGCCACTCTCTTTATGCTCTTACTGAATTTCAGTGGGAGGACCAGAAGGTCCCCCATGGTTGTTGACTTCCCAGTGCTCTTATGGCAGGGCCCACACAACGAAAGAGTGGGACAGGGCTGCTGAGTTAGTTTGCATCTGCGGTTGCGTTTAAAGCTTAAGATTAAGGCTGTGTGTTCAAGTGACACTACATTTGTACAAGAGGGTTTAGTTACAGAATATACATTTGTGAATGTTAAAGGAGATCAATCTGCTAACCGAATCAATAATGCAGATAAGAACAATACGGGCTGAAAAGGAATAAGAGCCATCACTTCTCAGAGTGAAAACAGGGAGAAGGAAATGGGTTATTGATTATAGGACAGGGTCCTGGGTGACCTGAATGCATTCACGCATGCGGACATTCTTCATTTTCTGTAGACTTATCCGTTCTCTGAGGGGTTAAGATGCTCTTCACTCCAATTCAGTCATGTCTTATGGTTGTTATCTACAACTAATGACTGGACTGAGAGCATACTTGAAAACAGGTCTAGCTTCACATAAAGGTACTTAAAAAGTGATGAAAATTATTTTCAATTAATTAATTAAAGCTGTCAAAATTAACGTGTTAACTCATGCGATTAATTAGAAAATAAATAACGTGTTAATCTTTTGAAGAATTGCAATTAATCACAATTTCTTGTTTTGACTCCCTTTATGCGACCATTAAACAAGAAACAAGTTAGCTGACTGGTTTCAGTGACTGTATGTTCCTTGACCATTTTTCAAAGGGAATATCTCTTCAAAGTTCTTCCTTTATATTGCAATGAATTTCAGTTGATACTGGTTTGACAGCCAGGTTTCACAGGTGTCGTCTCTGGAGGCCGTTCAGTCTTACATCGCGTTTGGTGTAATTTTGACATGGGAGACAGGGTAGCTCTTCCTGTCCTGGGTTAAACGCGCCCCTCTAGTGGCCTCGCTGGTCTTTTAATGTCGGATGACAAGCTGTTACTCCACAGCAGCGCGCTGGCATATGCAGTGTGTTACATAAGAGCTGCTGATGGCTTCCCAGAGCCTCTTTTATCTCTGCACCTGGACTGGATGCCCCCTCCCCCTTCCCATGAATCCCTGCTTGAACCCCCATCCATACCCCCCCGCCCCGCACCCCCTTCACCCATGGCAGTGGCGTCTCATTTCGACAATATCAAAATAAATCAGGTTCTCATTCTCCGTAATGTACAGATTGCCTGTTTTGGTGTCTCAATTTGACAATATCAAAATAAAACAGGCTCTCATTCTCTGTTGTGTACAGATTGCCTTTTTTTCCCATTTCTCCCCCCTTTTCTCTGTCTGTATCTCCAGACATGACCTTCTTGTTTCTTTATGCTGTTTGGTATCAGTACAGTATTATTAAAACAGAATTTATTTTTGTTAAATGCTGAGTTATTGATCTACATATCAGGCACACTTGGGACAAACACTGTAACAGCCACTTTATTGACTGTGCCGGAGAAAGAAGAGGAGAATGTGAATAAATAAATGTGTAATCTTGTCCATTTCAGGGTTGATCCTATCAATACAGATATCAGCAACAAAAACGGAAGCATAAAAATGAAAAAGGAAATTTCATACTTCCTTATAGAAATTATTAAATTTCTGCAAAGACCTTCGCCCATGTTATGGTATACTGAAGAAACCATATTGCATAATCATACCAAATATTTTGTAAGAAAATATTAATCTGGGATGCAGATTACCACATCATTCAGTTGTTCTGATTTCAGTGTTGACCTCTTTTCCTTTTGCCTCATAGATCTGTAGTATGTGGTAGGTATTGTTAATGTACTCAGTTAAATTACTCTGGTTTCCCACATTCAGTCCGTCTCTCTCCAGTGGAGCTCCCTGCGCTTCTGCACACAGGTGATGAGTGGACCAGCCTGCAGGCAGCACAGAGCTGGAGTCCGTTCATCACCTGCCGTGGGGGGCTGGGCTGAGCCACTTTCACTGTGCCGTTCACTCAACACGCATGGGCATGTTTTCACAAACCGGGGGGGTAGTGTTGAATTCCAGATGGTCTACCAGTTATTGCCAACAGAAGAAAATAAGAATGGAAGCACACCTAGAGCTTCTCTGCTTCCTGTAGAAGATTTGTTTTGCTTTTGCTAAGCACTGGGAAAATAAGGCTTGTTCTTGAAGCTTTGAGTGTTTGTCTGTGGTGCTGTACATAGTGCCTGTTGTAGGAGATGAATAATACATAGTAGAGGGGAGCGATGAAAGGTGTGTCTGTCTCCAGAATCAGTGAAACAGTCCTGCTGCCATTCCTCTGTCTATGTGAGGCGGGTGGCGTGCACGGGAAAGCATCATTCAGCTGATTCAGCGCTGTCTCATCCTGTAATGAGAGTATAAACAGAGCCAGCGTTGCAGTCAGGGACAAACATCGGCCGGGTGGCCTCGAGCAGGGTGACAATCGAGGGACTGAAGGGCAGCTTGCAGCCTCCTGTCTGTCTGTCTATCTGTCTGTCTGTCACTCCCACAGTCAGGCCCAAGCTCTGTCCCTTAGTGCAAACCCTCATCCTCTGTAACTGCCACTTTACTGCACTGGCAATTGCAAAACCTGCAGGTGCGTCAGCTGAAAGGATGAGCAGCATAATGTACAATAAAATATCTATTTTCGTCTGCTTTCATCTTTTGTTCAATGCTAATTACTCATTTGATGCTGCCTGTAATCTTGAATGAGTCAAAGAATGAAAGCACTTTTCTATCACTGGAGTTGTTGCTGAGGTTTGCTTGGTTCACCTGAATGAGAAGCAGCTATGTATTTGTGGCCCACAGCTGCTTCTTTGTGACCTCCTGTAAGTCACAGGTAGGCGTGGAGGTTGTCCAAGGTGATGTGGCCCCATTACAGTCCTGCTGCTTGATCCGCATCCCAGCTGAGTGCATAAGCCCCTGGGATATGTTGCTCAAATTCCCAGTTAACTTGGTGAAAGTGGTGAGACTTGCAGATGCAATTTCATCTAAGTTTTGAATTCAAGTCTGTTGAAGAAATGACTAACCTGCAAGAAAAAATGTAAACTAAGTTTTGTATCGCTATCCAAAAACTATGGACCTGCGTCACCACTGAAATTTGAGATCAGAAAGGTACTAATGGGACACATTGCCTAGAGGCAGGAGAAGTTAATCTCCTATTGCATGATTTGTGTATGAGGAGAGTAGTGGAAAAGTGCCCACCGTCTGACAGGCCCAGCTGAAAACATCAGGTTTAACTCAGATTTTAGTTATGCTGTGAATGAGCCCTCAGACCTCACACCATCTGAGCACACAGCACTCTCGCTTCAGGTTTTGGGTCTGCAATAGAGCCTCACTTTTGTCTGCTTCCTCATATTTATTTTTAATACTTATATTTACAAGATGTGTGGTTTTGTTTAGTATTCAGTGCGGTGATTTCATTCAGCAGATTCAGATCATTCACACAGCCTCAGGGTCACTGTGCAGCTGCTGTTACTACGTCTTTAAAGGGGGGTGATAAACGGGCACATCTCTATGGAAGGCAGCGTCTCCCCACTCTGGGACTTGATGACTGAGAGTGGAGAGCGGAGAGGAGAACATCAGAAAATCAGAAAATCAGCAGCTTATTCAACTCCACTCAATTCACTTTCTCTGTAACGGGCGGGATTCGTTGCATGGCTGAATTTTATTTTGAGTTGGATTTTGTTTCCCACGCTTTAAATTTATACAAAATACAATTTTTTATTTTACATTGAAAGCTAAAAATATAACAAATGCCAAAAAAATTAACTAAACAATGTATTATTTGAAGGTTTAATATTTATTATATGTTAGAAAAAATCGAATATCTCATCCAAGAAACGCAGTGGAAACAGGAGGTGTGGGGTTGGCTGGGTAATGTCTAAGCCCTGATGTGTTTGCCCCTGGTCCTTCTAGGCTGTTTTCACCCTCCTCTCATCCGCTGAGCCTGTGGAGCAGCACCAGCTACAAGCTGAGATTATTGTGCCTGCCATATTCAGAGACGCCACAGTGCATTCTCACATAGGCTGGCAGGACATGACGTGGCAGCAATAACATTAGGGCTTATTAAAACTTAAAATGAAAAAAACCTTGGTTCTACCGATGAGAACAGACATCAGGGTGACGTTACTTCTGATGGTGAAACTTTAATGTAGTACAATGTGCTTGTAATGCTGAAAGCCAACAGGAATCTCTTTTACTGCAAACCCATTCTGTTTGCCAAATGAAAGCCCTGGTGTCAGGGGTGGATTTCAGTCTACAGTATTGTTAGTCTCCATGGTAAATGTTTAGAAAGCAGTATTATTATTATTACTATTACTATTACTATTACTATTACTATTATTTGATCATTTCCACCTTGGGCCCCTGTTTGAATGTCACGTTTAGAAAAGAAACCCTTCCTTTAATTCACTTGTATCAGTGAAACAAAACACCTGAAACTCACATACGTATGCCCACAAACACACACAAACACACTCACACCCAGCTATTTGTCCTGTGGACTGTATAAACAGAGCAGTGGGCTTTGGCCGTCCCACAGTGATTTCCCCTCCCGCCTTTTACGAGTGTCTCTGCACCATCTCAGTCAATGAGCCATTCCCCGGACCAAGTTTACGTGCGCCCGCAACACCACCTCCAGTCATGACCGTTTTTCTTCATGTCATGTTTGCGCTCCCAGTACTAATCCCATTGACTCATGGACTGAGTGTAAGGATGGAAGCTCATCCAGACCTCCCCTGCTACCGTGCATGTAAGCTCGCAGATCTTGCACACATCTCTCATGTGAGATTGAAGCAGTGGAGTGTTGAATCCAGCTTCCAGATCCGGAAAACTAGTGGGACCAACCACTTTCTTAGGGGAAAATTGGGTTTCAATGACAGAAAAAAAGCAAACAGAAAAATATCGTACCTTAACTATGCTGACACAACATGTGGTCTGGCACCCAGGCTATATTCACTGCTGTTATTTTATTTTATGTCTTGCACACATGGACATATATGCACATTGTGCACATGCACCCACACTCACACACCCACACAAACACACACACACACACACACACACACACACACACACACACACACACACACACACACACACACACACAGTCGTACATGTATATTTATAAGTATACGTATGTTATCAGATAGGGCCTTATATATACACACTTGACTGAGTATCCTTTTAAGCCTACAATAAGCATATGGCAAGCATAACTCTGGGTGTTGGGCAGACCGTTGTGTGTGTTCAGTACATTGGGTCAGCTCCCAGCTCACTGAAAGGGCAGATCACTTCTGCTTCTGAGCAAACTGTACATACAGTAAATGAATATAATCGTCTTGGATGTTAATGCTGTTCTGGCTCTGAATTATTTGTGTATTTTTTTTCAACCTCATAGTTCCAACGATATTTCATCTAAATGTCAGGAGCATTTTACTCTTAGATAGGTTGGCATACTGTTTTTTTAAAAGGGTGAAATTGTTCATTTCAATCTAAGTATTGCCTTAAAGACCCTGCAGCGATTTTTCATGAATCAGACTGATTTACACATTTGTGAATATGACCTGTTTTTTCTCTGCCTCTCATCTTCCATTTCAGCGTAGAAGAACAGATGACTGTTGTGTACAGAATCAGCGTTAAAACAGTGTTTGAATATCTAATCTAATGCTTAAGCTTTGCCTCAAGGCCAAATTTTCAGCCCTAGACATCAGTTCAAAGAAGATGCTCTTTTCCCTCCTTTGTTTGGACTAAATCATAAACATAAATATCAAGTACTGGCTTCTCAGAGCAAGGGGGAGTTGAGAAAATAACCACTTTATTTATCTGGGTTACTAGCCCCTAAATCATTTTACATAGGAGTGTATGCCGATGATGACAGCCAGTTCTTCTCCATTTGGGCTTCTCAGGTTCCCTGTATTCTAAGTACAACTATAAACTGTAAACATGTTCAACAAAACAGTGACAACATGAGTCAGACTGATGAGGTAATTAGTAAGTTGCAGTCTTACAGCAGTTTCATAAATCCTGTGTTGCAAAATATTATTGAATAATTTACTTTGCCCTTGTACCCAGGTGATTTTTATGATGGCAGGATACAATGGGAGGTATTTTTCGGCTTTCGTGAGAAAAATGGATCCCTTTTTTGTTTAACAGCACAAGCTGTTACAAGGGACCAAAGATCTCTTAACCCTCTACAGCTCCACCATTTCTTTGAGTTCTATTCTGTGTTCTGATTACCCCCATCCAACACCACCACCACCAGAAAATAGGCTGAATGATTCTTTTTGATTCCCCCTGCACTGCTGGTTTCCATGGCGATGGCTCGGAGTAGGGGTGATTTCATACAGGGATCTGTTCATGCGGTGCATGCTGGAGAGAGCTGCCTGGGAACGGTCCTTTGGGCATAAGGGTTTAGGAGTAGAATCGGGGGCACTCATTGTGCAGGGTGATGGAGAAGAACTATAGAGGGATGTTCATGGGTGGAATCATTTCACCCAAACGGATTGGAGTGGAGACCTCACCGCCCACAGGACTCGCTAAATTCCCTGTGATTTCCTTCTTTGACCTCACAGAGCACAGAACTGACCCCCCACTATTCAAATCCTCACACCATACTGCCTCATTTCAGAGAGACTGTCAGAAATATCTCATTTCCCTAACATGATTTTCTTATGAGATGTCCTAATGAGATTACTAATAATCCTTTCAAGTTTGAAGTTACAAGCTTGATTTATTGAAAGGCTAATTTCCTTTGCACCATGTTGCACATCCAGGCCACTTGAGAAACCAGAATAAAGACTAGGAATACTGTCAGCTGAATTTTTTTTTTGTCCAACCAGAATTGCCCTGGAGATTTTCTGTTACGAGTTCTTTGCGCTTGACATGAAGTTGACGGTGAATAGCAGTCATTATATTTTAAGTGCATCCCATGGCCTGCTGGACACAAAGCCATAATAAGGACACAGGGGGATGTAGCTGAACCATTCACAACCAGCCACAAACAAATAAACCCCCAAGCCTGTCTGTCATCACAGTTTGGGCAGGGGGGATGTGCCTTTGCGTGAGAGAGAGTGAGAGAGAGAGAGAGAGAGAGAGAGAGAGAGAGAGAGAGAGAGAGAGAGAGAGAGAGAGAGAGAGAGAGAGAGAGAGAGAGAGAGAGAGACAGAGAGAGAGAGAGAGAGAGGCAAAGAGACTGTGGTTTGCTGCCGGGGGCTGATCAGGTTTGCTTTCAGCTGGAAAAGAAAAAGAAGCTAAGATGTTTTGGATGTTTAAGATGTTTTAACTGAGACCAATTGGACAACATTAATGCTTGCATACCGAACAGGGGGGCCATATTCTCAAGTGAAATAGCCAAATGAATTTACCCTGAATCCTTATCAACCTATTTCCACAGCAGTAGTTGGGATTGCTTGTTTTGCTCTTCATTACTATCAATATCCTATAAAAATTGTCTAACAAAGGTAGAATGAGCTTCTCTGTGGCTTAAACACTGCTCATATGTAAAAGAACAAATGTATCCAATTTATTAAATGAGCATAGATAGTCTATTTAAGACATCTCTTCATCACTAAGCTGATGAGAGACTAGGAGTAGTAGTCCCAGAGTTGTAAGCCCAGCTCCCTGATCATTGCATTACACTGCCACCCATCTTTGGCCCCAGCTAATGATACCCTGGATCCACTGGTAATTATGCCTTTGTGTTTCTGGCACTACTGTAAAGCAGTGGATAGTGGCCTTATTTGGGCATGTGGGTGGGCAGTTTCCTGTCGGCAGAGCGGTGATGGCTGCCGTTGATATGAATGGCATGCAGTTCAGTGTGTGAAATGCTCAGCTGACAGACATAATCATTCACGAGCATCTTACTTTGAGGGAAAAAAAAAACTGTCGTGCTCTGAGGCAGACTGAAATTAGCAATCTGTGGTGTAGTCAGAACAATCAATTAAACTGACCCTTTCTGCGCGCAGCGTTGTGCCACGCAGTCTGGCGGTAAAGCTCTCGATAGTCCTGGATAATTCTAGAGCTGCCTCTCGTCAACAGATTTGCATATGCTGCAGCAATTAACCATCCACACCAAGTGAAGAAATGAAGTCCTTCATTCTCTCTCAGCAGGACTTTTTCCTTGCTTTTTAGCAGATGTTGTGGGCAAAAAAAGAAAGCAACGGCTCACTGGAGATCCCTTTCGCCAGCCATCAGCAGTGAATTTTAAAGAGGATTTGTTTTTTATTGTTTCTGTTGGTAAGAGTGCGGTTAGAGGATTCTCCAGCGGCTGGCTGATGTTGATTTGTGTCTTATTGAGGACAGATAGTGTGTCTTGTGGTGATTCAGTACGAATTATATGAAGGTGGAGTTTTACTGGGTTGAGCACAGCTTTCTTTAACTCCACCATCCCTCAGACCTTGTGCAGGGTGAAAGTCAATGCTTTTTCAGGTCCTCCGGCCAGGCCCACCCCTTGCTCCCTGGATGAGAGGTGAAATGGAGGTTTCAGACAGCAGCACAGCTGAGAGCTCCCCTCCCCTCCCCTCTCCCAGCCCTTAGTAAAAGGGTGGCCTCAGAACACGCGCTGCCTCTGTCTGATTACAGCCGATGCCTTTGATCAAATCCGCGCGCTACACTTTCCCCTCGCCTCCCTCCCGAACTTGTCATCTTTCAAGGCGAGTGGGACTGTAATCCAGTTAACCAGGCCTATAATGCCAGGCGTGTGCGCTTTTGAGATACGGGGAGCCAGCTGGTGGCTTCCCCTCAGTGGCATCGCCTCTGCAGCTCCTGGGAAATTTCACATCCCAGCGCCTCCCCCCACCTCCCCCGAACCCCGCCCCCTGGGGGTCACACCTCCTCCCTGGTCAGTCACAACCCTAAGTAACCCCTGACCGCTCCCTCACCACTGCTCAACAGTCATCACCCTGCTGTAGCCGGGATCCATAGGGCATGAATCTGAGGTCAACTGTATGACCTGAAGTGGCTTTTCCTTTTAAAATACCTTTTGATCAAATCACTTAACATCAATCGCGATGTTACGTTACAATTTTGAACTGATCTTCCAAAAAGTTACAGCAGCAATGTTTCCCTCAGTCAGCTTTGTTTGCAAAGCATGTGCCAGATACTTTTCCTACTCTAGAAAAATGTCCACCTCTTTACATGGTAGAGAAAGAACATTTCAGTCATTTGAATGAGGGTTATTGCTTTTGCAGGTATACTGAATCACAAGAGTTTCTCCTCTCAAAATAACAGTCTCAGTTATTCATTGCTGTCAGATTGATATGCAGCTGTGGCAACCTATTCAGGGGCCAAAGGGTAAATACCAGACCAGCCAAATGAAATTTCACCATCTTTTTCAATCCTGCCACACCATACTGAGGTATATATTGTGCAAGAGGCAATAGCAGTCATTTGACAGCATATATTATATCAAACCTAGCTATTGTTCTGCTTCTGGGTGGCTGACAATAAAGAATTCTGTTGGAAGAAAATTCTCAGGAAATCACACGCATTCAGTAGCACTGCGATGGTGCAGGAATAAGAGCGTTCAGGCTTTTAAGATGTGTTTTTTTCCCAGAGTTATGCATGAAGCACACCAAAAAAAGGGAGCAAGAAATCTGTCATTATCACGCTGCACTTCTCTTTAATGTTTCCCTGGTGTCCCCCAATTTAATTAATTGAAATGCTTAATTTTCTGGAAAAGGAAGCAGGAGATAACATGAGATGAGGCAGTTTTCTGTTCATCTTGAGGTTGGGGACAGAGCATCTGTAAATATCTTTTCAGCTTGTTCTATTTTTACCCGTGACTTATTTCACATTTGATTGACCCAGTGAACAGTCAGCTGCCAGAGTCCTTGTTGTATTTATAACGACAGAAACCTCCTATCTCAATCATTTAGAGTCACACAGTGCTGATTTACCAGCGTGTCATTACACATATATACTAACGCACTTTCAGTCAAAGAGCACAAGGGAAACTGCCAAACAAATTGGTTGCAATAGCAATAAATGATTACCTATGGTTTATCATGGTGTTTGGCTTCAGGAGGGACAAGTAAATGAGCATTGAAATAAGGATTCGTAAGGAAGCTTGAAATGTTTTACTTAACATATAACGGCTTTGAGGTGCATTTTGCCTTAATTAGAAATGAATAAATATCCTTTAATTACTGATACTGGTAGCTCCTCTCTAATTAGTTTGTATACCTGTGATGATGCTTTAGAATTAGTTATATAAGACTGTTATCAGCAAGATTTCATTGATGAAGGCCTCATTTTATTTAATAAAAATTTGAGTGTGGATCTTTTAATATTGTAAATCTACAAACCACTTCTTTTCCTCCAAAATATCAGAAATATGAGTACAGTTACTTATTGATGATAGAATATTGGGGCCAGTGCCTTCAAAAAGGCAACAGCCAGCTGATTTTATATGTTAAATAACAAACTGTGCTACTAGAAGGCCATCAGAACTGAAAGTCAGGCCCCTGTGACCTCTACCATCTATGGCCCCGTTGCGTAAGCCGAACTTTCTCCATCTCACCGTATGATTGGCTGTATGGTCCCCTATCCCCTTTCTCTGTGCTTCCTGAGGTTGTCGCTGTAAATGATGAATGCAATACTCTGTCGACCTTGCTGGTTCAACGAAGGTCAGAGAGATTCAGGAGGGAAAAGGCTGATGCAGGGTCCCCCTTCCCCCCAGGGCTTCAGCTCGCCCAGTCCTTGATAGGGCTTACACAGGTTCAGATCACCAGAAGATCACTGGATCACTTAGGGTGAGCTGTGAGGCACTGATGCGAATCGGTGAAAATGACTCTGTTTAACTGCTGCCACCTGAGTGCTGTCTCTCTGGCTCTCTCTCTCTCTGTCTTGCCCCCCCCCCCCCCGCCCCCAGGATGTCAGGGAAATGTCAGATCAAATACCTCGCTTATAATTCAGGCTATTCTGAACCGGGGGCAAAATCGACACCCAGCGCTCTCCCTCTGACACCAGGAGGAGTTTAATTACACCCTGTCACTGAATTTCCTCAGATCTAGTCTCTTGTCTCTGTGCTGTGGGCGTGTCACGTGGAGGGTGCTGAAGAAACACAAGTTTTACTGACTGTGTCCCTCAATGCCACCTCTCTGCCTCCTTTGGGACTTCATTATCCTCTTGTAGGTGGTGTCTATGACAGCGTTAGTATGCCCAGCATCACCTCTGCCTGCTTTCTTTTGTGCTTACTGCATATTGTATGCTCTGTTTATGACAACCATAATATTGCTTAGCATCATATATACATATCTGCTATTTTAAACTTATCTGCAAACGGTGTGTGTGTGCTTCCTGTCTTCCCTAGTATGTTCAGTCTTGTGCCTGAAATTTGTCTGGCTTGATGCGGTTAGAATCAATATGAGTTGTGGTCTATGACTTACTTACTGTACTATGTTCAGTGTAGTTTGTGTTGTCTCAAGATTCCCAGTATGTACAGTTTCTTGTGTGCAGCATCTTAGCCTGAATCTTCCATAGCATTTATAGCATTGTGTGCATGTCTCTTTATCTCTAGATAACATGTTCAATATTGTGTGCGTACATTATCCTTGCCTTGCTTAGTATATGTCTTAATCTTCCTTAGGATGTACAGAACCATGTACCAGATATGAGGTTTCGGAACATCAGAACATAAGAACACATATTGACAAGAACAAGTTAGCCCTACTAGATTCAGTATAAAACTCTCTGGCACTGCGGGCTCATCTGACCTGTGCTTTGACAGGGCTTCTCAGGAAGAGCTTTATAGCTAGCATGACAGGTCAGAGGTCACACAGATTATCCCTTTGCATGTCTGCATGCTCTGAGAATTACGGCTGACCTCACCACCTTCAGTATGTACAAACCACATCGCTCATGTTGTGCTTTTTATTGGTGAGAGAGGTTGTACAGGAGAAAAAGGTTAACTGTGCAGCAAACACCAGAGTGTCAGCATAGTTACAGTTTGTATCATTCTTTATAATAATTTAATGTCATTACCTCTTTTTTTTTTCTCCCCGATATGAACGTGCTTGGGGTGTATTTGCAGGTAAGATTCCTGAGTTTATTTGAAAGATTGAGTGGCATCAGATGGCGGTGAATTTGATTTGATTTCATTTGAGCCGCTCCTTCCTGCCTCGGGGTGATCTTGTTCATTTGAACTCCCACTCGGGGAGGGTTAATAACTGGAGTTTTATGACATCAGAGCAAAGTGGCTATCAAAGCATTACTGCTCAGCAGACACCCTCTGCTGCGGATGGTGGGAGCGCAGCCGATAAACCCATTCTCCACATCCCAGATGCCCCCGAATACCTTTCACAGGGGGCCCTCATTAAACCTCGGTGGGAATCAGTTTTCTGGGGGATGTTCTCTCATAAATTGGCAGCTGTTCATTAATCAGAGCTCAGCTGGGTTTGAGTTATGCTGCTGCACGCCTCATTTTTTTATTTTTTTATTTGTTATCCAGAGGAAGAAATTGTACGGTGATTTGGAGACCCTTTTTTATTTCAGTTCCTTCCTGGCTATTCTCCACCCCTGAGTGTTTGTGTGCACTGAGGTGGGGGTGCGCTGGTGTGCCCGAGGAGAGTGTTCGGACAGAGGGGCAAACGGACGTTATTCTCCTGAAGGCTCACCACGTTCTGTCTGAAACGTTCTCTGACACTCACTTGCAAGCGCTTGCCTCATCACCTCAGATAACTTGTGCAGAGGGGTCTGGTGAGTGACGTGTGCCTTGCACCAAGGGCGGTGCGTCTCTCCAGCGATGGCGGACGCAGGATTTTCCTTTCTCTGCCCGATTCCCTTTTGAGGTCTGATAAAAAAAATTTTGTATGAATGCAGTGGGTTTAGCTTTGAAAACAAGACACACGGGGAGTTTTTTTTTTTTTTTTTTTTACAGGCTGCTGACCAGAGAAACATACCTAATTAACATGAGTAGTGTGTTTTTTCCTCCCCTGAGCGGACACTTTTCTTCTTTGTATTGTGGTGTACCATCCAGTTTCACCAAACTAGGACACACAGTTTCTGAGAAAGCACATGATCAATTTTGTGCCCAAAAGAATGAATGTCCTGGGCCAAGAAACCCGTCTATTTTATCAAATGAATATTTCGCAGATGGCAGATTTTGATAACTATGCATCTGCTTATATTTAGACCTAAAGCAATGCTGAGAAATAAACAAGGGAACAAAAAGATGTATCTGTTATATACATGCCAGCAATTCATTCTGGTCTTCACTCTGGCTTTAATTGTCAGTGTAATGAGGTTGGCGCACACTCCAGAAAACGTGGGCTGTATTATCTAAGGACCATTACACTCAGAGATTGCCAGAGCAGGGGAAGTGTACCGCAGGAAATGATTGTGAGGAGAGTGATGGTTGTCGTCTAGTTTCGAGATGAAAAATGAGAACTTTTTTCATCCTTGACAAACAATGACAATCAATTTTTGTTCACTTTTATAAAGACCTTTTCATTATTTTTCCTTTCATTACCCATTTTTGCCTACCCATCATCGTATTGCATCATTTTATTTCTTTATTTTATTAAGTTTCTGATTATAGGAATATATAAGTTTATGATAACTGAAGGCTATCCATCCCTGACTAGTTTGAGGGAACATATGTTTTTTTCTGCATGGGAAAATATCTTCAGATAGCAACAGCTATGCAGTTTGTGTATTGTCAGTAATGACTGAGTGATATTCATAGTTTATTCAAAATACCATTTGACCTTTAAGACAAATATAATGTGATGATAAAACTATTCAGTATGAAGTATTATGTTGGAATACAAAAATGCGACATGTACCAATAATTGAGTGATCTCATGAATCATATGCAGACTACATCTTATTTCTTATTCTGTTTTCAGTAATAGTATTTCTTATAGTTATTGTTATTGAGCGAATCACGACCTTGCCTCTATTTTACCGTGACACAGCCACATGAAAACGTCATAACTGCTGCATTATACAGTGCCCTCATAGTTCTTTATGAAACTTCTTATAAGCATTCCCAGAAATACACAGTTATGATAACACACTGACATTATGGAGCTTTACGAATAAACTTCATAAATTAAACGTTACCTTCTGTGTGATCAATGAAGGATTGTTATCATGAACGGTTTCTGGAGAGAAATAAATAAAGGCCATATCTGCCTTTGCGCTATGCGCCATACTGCGCTTCTTCTGTATTTATTATACCCCATGGCATCACCCATGTGTTACACATTTATGTTTTTCCAAAATCAAAGGAGCGTATCATTGGTTCTCATGAACTGGGGTGCTTTCATCAAAAGAATTCCACAGATTATTTATTTAATCAAATAAAGACATTGTTTGGGCTAATATCTTCAATTACAGCTCACACCCAAAGCTTTTCTGTCTTTGCCAGCAGTTATTAATCTCACCAAAAACAGAATAATAATAGGCCTGTATCCACAGCAGCATGGTGCCAGTACATCTATAAATACACATTCACCAAAAAAAGGGAAATTAAAGCCTTTACGTTCTTCACCATATACTTCAATAGCCGGTAATAATGTATCATGGAGTCAACACACATATATTTTAAGAACAGGTTATACTGAAAAAATATGTATTTAAAAATGATTTACTTTCTTCTCTGAGTCAGGATTATTTTAATTTGCTCTATAAATATAAATCACCAATGAGAGCAGAAATATGTACCATAACTCAAACCCTTGGCATTAAGTCACCATTATGTTTGGCTTCATAATAATTGCCCTATTAAAGTTAATTAGACTCTCTCAACAATCTTGCAATAATGTGAGTTGTTATGGGTATACAGTCATTTTTGTATCTCAATTGGGATTCTATCTACCATAAATGTGCAAGGTAATATATCATAAGGAATTACACGCCAGCTCCATATTAAAGAACTTTATGTACACTGAATACTTTGCTCAAGGATAAAATGACAGTTCCTCCTGTGGGAATCAAACCAGAAAACTTTGGGCTATAGGCTCCTTTAACACTACACTGCACTACACTACTCTCTGCTGAAAACAGTTACTGATGCTAATGCTTTAGCTAAAAATGCTAATGTGTCCTGGCGTCTCGAAAGCTATAGAGTTGTAACATTATCACTGCCCTCCACTCATTCAGAATTATTGATTCTGCAGGTCATAGTAGCTTCACATGGTCAGAGGGTTCATATGATACACAGCACTTAAGTCATTTGTCACTGAATGCCAGGTTGAATCTGAAGAAAAGAAAATTTTAGTTTCAAACATTGGGAAGCAGTTGCGAAAACTGAGTTTGAACTATGTTGGAACACTTGTAGCAAGATTTTGACAAATTTTGATATGCCACCCCTGCTATTGTAAATAGCCATTTTGTCATCATTAGATGAAAGAATGGGGAAACGGGGAAAAGAAATTCTCCCTCGGAAAGCATTTTTTCTAAAGAGTTGACTGGAGTACGTGGGTGGTAAAGTTAGAGCAATTTATTACAGAGGAAGACAGAATTGTGGATGTTGTTGTTTTTTTTATGGAGGCCAATGTTATCTTTATTTATCTGTACAAAAAAATCTGACCCTTTTCACTTTGTTACAATGTTTTCACCTCATTGCCAGGGTTTCAAAGACTGCAGTCAGAACTGTCACAGGGAGAGAGATTACCTGCTCTATGCTTTGTGCTAGATGATATTTGTAGAGTCAGATTTCCGAATAGCAATAAATGCAGACGGTGGCTCTTGTTTAACATCCATGATGACATCATATATTTAATGAATGAACTAGGAGTGCGCACAGAATATGATTAATTCACATGACTTGAACCTGATCATGTTTTATAGCTATACCTTAATTAGCTGTTTCCAGAATTTATCCAGTTATTTATGAACTGGTGAAGGTGATAAAGAGGAGGCAGTATTTCCAGTTCATTTAGAGAGATCACCTTTAATGCCAACAGTTTATATATTAAAGGTTGCACCGGTTAGTGTGTATTTAAAGATAATGTTATGGCACACAATTGTTAATAAACACCGATCCACCATATCATCAGCCCAGGAACCCAGCAACCACTGAATCATCTCAGCACTGAACTACATGTCCCATAAGGCAAGGGCATCTGAGGGCCCTCTCAGCACTTCTTATCATTTTCTTAGCGGAAACAGAATAAATATGGCAACAAGCAGCTTATTGATTTCATGGTCATTAACTGTTTTTCTGTGCGTAATAAAATGAAATAAAACTGAAATTAAAATAATGTGCTCACCACTTGGCAGCTCTTGGCATTTTTATTCCTTATGACCTGTGTTTACACTGTATATTATTATATTGCTTGCAAAATGTATTTTATGTGAGCCAAACTTGTTATGTGTGTGTGTAAAAAATCTTAGTCACCCAATAGTTTTATTTCTGTTATGTCCTAACTTTCAGAATAGCAGGTGATTTTTTTTGTCAAACTGTGCCAGAGGAAAAAAAAGCACCTACAAAAATACAATGCTTCTATGAATACACTGTACTCAGGTAGCTATTTCTGAAAAAAAAAAAAGGAGAAAGTGGAAGACAAAAATAGAGAAAGATATGGTGTGTCTGAATGAGAGAGAGAGAGAGAGAGAGAGAGAGAGAGAGAGAGAGAGAGAGAGAGAGAGACCCTGATTATCAAGTAGCACCAAAAAGCAATGATCTGAAAAATAGCGTTTTAGGTCTAATATGCATATCAGTGTTCCACTGTGCGGGTCTGAGCCTCAGTCAGAAGCCACAGAGCCCAGAGAGCACACCATTCAGGGACTGGATTAATGTTATAGTAGCTGCGCACTAAAGCTCTAAAGCTGTCAGATTATCAGCCCGGTCACCTATCACATCCCTGTTGACAGACTGATTGAACTGAGATGCAAGAATTTCTGTGCCTTACTGCCGTACTTTCTGTCTTATTAACAAACAACAGAATTACTGGTTAAAAAAAAAAACAAAATGTGGATTGCATAAAGATAGATATATTTACATGATAGCAAATTATGTCTGATGCATTCAAGTTAAATGCATTTTAGTGTGTTTTTCAATGGGTTTTTCCACAGAACAAAAGGGAGTAATCATAGCAAATAAAAAAATAAAAAAGAACAGGCATAAGGTAATTAGACCCTATGGTATAGTGTTGGAGATTGTGACTGGATAGAAAGCCACCGATTTCCATGGCTTGTGAAGGCCTCTCCGGCATTGTTAGTCAGCTGCAGGCGCTGACAGTGATTAAAGAGGCGGAGCTGTCCTCCCTGCCCCTCCCTCACCCCACCTGGAATTACAGATATTTCTGAAGATGAAATTGCAGAAAGTAGTTCACCAGCCTAATCCTCCGAACAATCTGAAATATGGATGTTGCAAAGCGTGAGCGCTATCATCTCTCCGTTTCCATTTGCCATGCATTACCGTTGAACTATTCAATGCAGCGCTGTGCTATTCAGTGCAGTAAATGCTACCGTGTTTTCAGCTGATAGAAATGCCATTTCTTTAAGGTGCATATACTGCTGTGCAAATACATTTGTACAGATGGCAGTGCTTGCTTTTTCCTTGCGCCGATTCCTTATTTAGAGATGTTGAGGCATATTTGAGTTCTGCAATGACAAAGTGTGCTTTTAAGCGTGTCGTCATGCTTGCTTGGCACGGGCCACCCCACCCATTCAGCGCTTCCTTCCATGTCTGGCATCCTGAGGGCCTCGGGCCTCTTCCGCGCCCTTTCATCCGCTCTGCGGGACGCTCTACTTCCATTTCCAGAAGACCCGTTGCGGCTCCTCAAGGAGAACTGCAGACAAAACGCACGACAGAACAATGGCAGGCAGGGTAAAAATAGGCCTGTTAGGGGTTGGCGGGGGAAAGCTGTTTGCAGGCTGAAGGGCTGCGGTACAGTACATTAACTCTGCTTCTGATTTACACTTCCTCTCAGAGCCGCCTCCTCCCGCTCTCCCCCTTCAATGTGCCTCCTCAGCTTGTCCCTGATGATGTAGTGCGGGACCGCACTCTCACTTTGACAGTTTTGTTAATGGTCACACTGTGAGACCATAACATTAGAGCATTATAGCGGTGCGTTCTGTATCGCGCACACAGCATCGGAGCATTGTAAAGGTACACTATGACAACAGAACCTGCTGTGCAGTAAGGAGGTTGACCATTAAATGTGGAGTGGACGCTTCTTATAATAGCCATACTGGGAGGCTACTGAAACTTTAAAGACATCAAAACATTATAGCGCCATGTTATCAATCCAATACACACAGCACCTGTGCTATGTACAGTAAAGGTGTAATGTTATATCTCACCCTTTAGCACAATAAGATATGTTTTTAAAGGTGGAGGGGATTTGAGCATGGGGTACTGATGTTCTGAAGGTTTCAGGTCCCGGATGTCCACACTGCTGTTGTACCTGTGAAGGCCTGAGATTAATTACTTCAGTCTAGGTTAAGACTGTTAAAAAATGGACAACATGTAAAACAAGAGAGAGAGAAAAGGAAGCCATTTGTTTCACAAGCATTTTAATGGAAATGGGGTGTGCTGTGATGAATTCGGGTGGGTCTTGTCGGAATGGGACAGACATGGTGCTGGCACCACTTGTTGGCGCCATTCTTCACCAGGAACAACAAAGGGCCCACATAGACCTGGCAAATATGCCTCTAGGAGTCCTCCAATTGCTGTCATCACAGCCCACACACATAAAACAGCCAGGAGATGATAAGGCATGGTGGCTGAAAGTGTGCATATCAAATCAGCCCCCCTATAAAACAAACATTTGGCTGTGCACATACAAAACTGTTGACTTCATCTCCAAGCCTTTGCAAGGCAACTTTTGGTCTGATAATGAACTCTCACTTATCCAGGCATAATATGTGGCTGTTAATAAATGGCTACCAGTCTTTCAGCAAATGGACGATGAATTTTTAATGTTCCCCCATTGTGCTTGTGTAGTTTGCGTTGGGTGGATGGCAGTTGGCTGGCAGCTTGCTAGTGTACTGTTATTTTAGTGCCAGGTGGGAGGGGCTGTCTCTATGATGACCCGTAGCAACATACAGCAGAAGGGTAATTACAAGAGAAGGGCAATAAAATGGGGAACACCCTGAATGTACATTTTTCTCCCTTATGTTGGGCCCCCTGCGCCATTTGGGGGGGTCCCAGACCTCCCTTCATATCAAAACCCGCACAAATTGTCTGTCCACTAATTATGGCCCTCAGAAGCAGTCTGAATGGTTTTTCCTCCCTAAACTGTATATCTAATTGTGTATATTAAATAAATGCATTTTAATATATGTACTTTATAGATTAAAGTTGTTAACCAACCAGCTGGCTCCATTTAAAAGCATGACTTGCATTTGTGGTGACGACAACATCCTTGTAAATCTGGACATATAAAAATATGTGACGGCCAAGAGCTAAACTGAATTGAGATTATTTTTGGAAAGAGGCCCTTGTGATGAGTAAGACAACAGAAAAACAGAGCTTTTCCATCTATCATTGTTTATGCTTTGAGTTAGCCCATGACGGCCGTGGCAGTTATACTTGAAAATGTAATTTCCCGACAGCTGGAGCAAAGATGATTATCGGAGCAGGGAGCTTATTAAGTCACAAACATACTTTTATCTTTGCTATCATGAGTTTTGATGTACAACACTGCTAAAAAGAATGAATGCATCTTTTCTGTGGCTGATAATTGAAATTGTCATCCATTTTCTGTCTTCAGTCCATTTCAATCCTTTCATGTTGAGACGACTTTTAAGACCAGCTTCTGTGAAAATGGCAAAGGGCACAGAGGGCAAAAAAACAAACACTAAGTTCTAATGTTTTCACAAAATTTAATCTTCAGCTGCCATATGTTGAACCACATTATGTTGATAGATCTTTTTTTTGGTTGTCAGTTTGTTCAGATCTTGAAGTCACACCCTACTGAGAGGAGGACTGAGATCACGATCCATTATTAATCTCTCTGTCGCACTCTATGACAGGTTCATACTAGGCTGCACTGCAAACCGTAACCTGCAACTGTGCACTCCGGAGGGACTGAATAGAACATTAGTCTGAAAATAGGGCCGTACGCTAATGGTCTGTTTTATGTCCTATTTAGAAATTGCCTTTTATTCCTAATGGCAGTTTTCTTGAGAATCTCTCCAGCATGGTTAGAGGGGTGACTCATTCATTTGGCTTACCTTCTCCACATAAGAGGCAGGCCTATACCAGATGCTTCAGGATACCTACCCTCTCTCCACTCTGGCTAGTGTCACGATGATGGACAGCTGTCATGTTTGTCCTGTCCTGGAGGAGTATTTGAAAGTCAAGCTGGATTACCCCTTAAAAAATTGTGACTATTCTGACCCTTTGGGTACTCCAGAATGTTTGGGCTGTGATATTATCAGAAACAATCTGCAAAGGCCATTTTAAGTCCTTTGTCAACAGTGTTCCAGAAGGAACTGTTGTGAATATGAGCTGGCATTGTAGACTATATTTGACTATACTGTTTGCTATCTCAATATAGAAACATTACGTTTTTGCTGGGGTGTTGTTATCTGCACTAATACCTACATTATGAAGTGATAATGGGTGAGGTTGACTACGGGGCCATTGTATACTATAGTCAACAACAGGGATTTCATGAATGCAGCAGTAATAGGTCCGGTGGATGGGGCTACTGGGTGGCTCATCCTGTTAAGGCACTCTTCCAGTGTGTGCATTGACCTTGTGGACTGGAATCAAATCTGGACCCTGTGACAACTATGACCCATGGTGCCACTGAGTGACACACAATTGTCTGTAGTATCACCTTGGGAGAGATACATAGGGATACATAGAGATAGTCAGGGATGTCCTTGTAAAGTGCTCAACAGCAGCCTCTTCTGGGCAATGAGGTGCCTACACTCCACATGCACAAGCTGCACATGAGTTGTTACCCCTCAAGACACTCACACTCACAAGACAGTCACATTTTTTATTTTGTGAAATCCGTGTGTCCTTAGAAGACAAAAGACGCTAATATCTTGTGTTTCAAAGGAGGACGTGTGTATGTTTGCACTCTTCCTACTGATTGCAGAGACTGCAGAAATAAGTCTGGCTGTTAGCTACAATTCAGCTTTACAGACTAGGGGAAAACATTTTCTTAATGTCAAAATGCAGCCCTGAGGTCTTTCAGTGATGTAATCATTTATACTTACCGTAATCAAGTCTGTGAGTCATAATGAGGGTTGCACTGAAGGTGGACGTTTTTCTTGCTCAGTCATGTTTTATGCTTCACAGTTCCCAACAATCATATCATGTCATGCTTTGTAAATTAGGCAGTGAACTAACTTTAGAGTAATGAAATTATTTATTTTATTTATATGTAAGATGTAATTTAGCCACTGCTTTAAAGAGCCAACATCATTTGATAATGAGGATGAGCAGACCCATTAATATAAGCATTGATGTATCATTCAGTCTGATGTCTGACTTATACCATTACAGTTTACCTATATGTGCAGTCAATTACCACAAATCACTTCATACACATAATTACTATGGGAAAATCACAGAATGTCTAACCAAATGTGTATAAAATTTCTAGCTTGAACCACAGAGTGTATAACTAATTGTATTTGCACTTCAGGTGTCTCCAGCCTTGTCCTCACCTGAAACACACTTTTACAAATGTAAGCTGTCTGCATCTCCTTTGTAGAAGTTGTTTCCCTCCACTTATAATAGGATTGTTGTCTTGGATACTGTTAGCAAATTAGGATGCTGTTAAGGAAGGTGTCATGGGCTCCCCTCTGTGCTATCTGTGGGATGAGACCAGGTGGCCATAGGGTCTGTGGGAGGAGCAGAAGCTGCATTTCTCTCTCTCTCAGTCCTGATTGGAGGAAGGCAGGGCTTGCTGCCTCCAATCAGCTGTCGTTCCTCATAGCCCGCCTGGCAGCCACCCTCCTTGGGTGGGCGACAGGATGGCATTTTTCTTCTTTTTCGCCTGTGCTGTGGTTTTTCAGATTGTTCACCCTCATCCCCCCTGCTGAGCATCACTGCATGGTACAGAAATCCCTCCCGGCATCTTGGTGTCAGTATCAGCTGTTTTCACACTTCAGAATTTTTTTATTCTTCTTGCCCTCTCTGATAAAATAGCTGTTAATTCAGAAATAAATTTATTGGAGAAACACTGTGTGTGTGTGTGTGTGTGTGTGTGTGTGTGTGTGTGTGTGTGTGTGTGTGTGTGTGTGTGTGTGTGTGTGTGTGTGTGTGTGTGTGTAAACCAATGGATAAATCCAGATAATTTCTCACACCTTGGATCACACATAGGTGATACATCAGATGGCAGTATTGGGGTAGAAATAGAATGGCAGATACAAAATTAAAATGGCTCTTACACCAGTTCAGGCAGCTGAGCATTGCTCAAGGGCAAAACAGTGGTATCCTCTCCAGGATTTGAATGAAGAAGCGCTGCGTGAGTCTTATGGTTAGTGACCCTAATTGCAAACCCACATCCTGTGTGTGTGGAGCAGTGCAGGGACCCTACTGTGATGAGTAAGGGAAATATGCAGATAGGTGGGTCTTTCTGTTGGTGAGATTGATCACTTTGCAGTGGATTGCATCTTCACCAACACAGGGCATGAAGTGAATATAAGGACAAATAAATGTCCTTAGTGTGAATGACATTGCACTGTCTTTCTGTGATCTACAGGGAAGGAAATAGACTGTTGTGCATTCAGGATTTTTCCCAGTTGGAGTTGGTGGTGCAGGGAACAACCAGAAGGATTGCAGTTTTCAGTGCAGAATTAGATCAGTTTTGTCAGCTGGATGCCTTGTCCAGATCTTGGTGCAGACATCCATTACCAGATGCCCAATGGCATGATAACTGTTTCAACACAGTAATTTAGAATTGATTGATTTTTTTACCTTTTAAAAATAGAAAATCAGTTTGAAAAAAAAACCCCTTGAAGCTGACCTCAGTTGTCCATGTAAAACTGCTTATGAAAGCATGTATTAAAATGCACTGTTCTACGGACTAATGTAAATAGCACAGACAGCAGTGGTCATTTTTTTCAAAATAAAATACCTTACGGACTAATTTAATTAAATAAAAACTTTTTTTGCGGCCCGGTACTAAATGACCCACAGCCCGGTACTGGTCCGCGGCCCGGTGGTTGGGGACCCCTGTACTAAACAATGCAATGACTGAACAAACTTGCAATGACTAAACAAATGTATCTCTTGACATTGATTGTAGCACTGTCAAAAGTGAGTTTTTTTAATCTTTCACCATTCTTTTTTTACCAATGTTGCTTTTCTAAATGGAGAAATGGTCAAATTTACAGACTGTTGGTGATTTTACTGTTTTTATATTTCATAATCATATCAAAACTGCATCCTATCTAAATACTGTTAATGTAATGTGAATGTTTTGCAGTTTTTGGATTGCTTACAACGACCTTTAGAGCTGTGCTCAACATCTTGATCAAGCCTGTTTTGCTCTGTAGTTTATGAATGGAAATCCCAACATTTACTCCAGTCACTTTACAATAAAAGCACATTTTGCAGTCTCACTGACTGAAGTATGAATCACATTCATTGGTTGTGAGTCACATTCATTTTAGTGTGTGGCTCGCAATCAAGCGACTTCATCATTCATATTTAGTTTCTTCCAGATTTCTCTTCCAGATTTCTCGCTCTGATGACTATCTTAAACCTCGGTGTACTACAATTTTGCTTCAAATCACTGATAAATATTATAACTGAAATGCAAAAAGGTAACAAAATATCCGGAATTTAAATATAATCTGTACCAATTCACACAAATTTTAGAGGATCAGTATAGGGATTTTTTTGGGACTCAATATTCCTGTACAAAGGGGAGGGCCACAGAGGCACTACTGTCTTGGGACTGCAATTTTATGGGATACTGAATTGTTTTCTGATACCCAATTAAGCATCCTCTAGTCCACTTAGTGGAAGTAGGTGTTAGATTTAAGAGGCTTAGGAATCTGAGTGCCTTTGGAATATGATGGCTTTAAACCCTATTGTTATATGAACACAGCTTGGAAGTGTTTACACACCCCTCACATTTGTTGTTTAGTAATAACATTGCAAGGACTGCTTCTCCCTGTGGGCGTTTGTTGATCACAGAGAGTAAAAACAGTCATTGGTTGGGCCTGTATTTTGGGACATGGACGCTGATGACAAAATCAGTTACAGCATAACAGCCAGTAGTGCTATGTGACACACTCAGCTTGATCTTTGAGCCTGGTCAATTATAGCACCCAGGAACAAAGACATTTGTATATTCCCTACTCAACATTGAGAAAAAATATGCCTGGTTGTTTGAAAAAGCCCCATTACTGTGTGAATTGTATAAAAATGTTATTTATCAATTCATATTGATTTTCAAAAATGTTTGATGGTGGGGACTTTGGGTGCCATGAGAGCAAAGACACATGCTGGATGTGTATCCTGCAGCTCCAAGCTTGAATCTTGGCTTTACTAGACTTGGTTATGACTGGAGCCACTCACTAGCAAGGCAACAGTTGGCTAAGCTTTGCTGTGGTAGAAAAAAATTGAATGAGTTGATGAAACCCATCAGTCTCTTCCCTGGCTGATTACAAGCTTATACTGCCCTGTTTGCAAGTTTATGAAATGAGCTCTACCTTTCTGCAATGCAGTGTAAACATTTTAATTGAACAGAAAATGTGAAAAGAGACACTTGTTCACATAAGGGGAAAACAGGCAGCATACAATACAGCACAGGGAAATAGTCTAATCACCTAATAATCACCACAAGAATCAGAGGAGTTGTGTGTAGTGGCCTCTTCCTCCACAATCTGTGAGGGGGGTTTGCAGTAGGGTCATTATATAGTTCAATTCAAGCGGAATTTGCAAAGGAAAAAGGGAGACATCATGTTATTAATAAGGAATCATCTTTAAAATGAAATCACAATGCAATAGATTAACCTTTATTTTCTGTTTTATATTGTGTCTTCCAGAAGAAAGAATGGCTTTGCTTGAACTGTCAGACTCAGAGGTTAATGTCCGGAGCATTGGGAGATGCACCACTTCCCATCCCTCAAGGGTCTCCAAAACACCAGCCAATGGGATCACCTAAGCACCATCCACCAGCCAGTCAACAGCAGGCTCCACAGCCAGCACTGCAGAAAGCAACCAATCAGCAGCAGCCGGGACCAAAACCATCGCAGCAGCAGCACCAGAAACCGGCACTTGTTCAAGACAGTGGACCTTTCGCTCCAGCGAAGCAACCAGCAGAGACACAGCAGGAAAAGGGCCCCACCCAGCCTGTGCCAACAGCCACCAGTGAGGCCCACAAACATCAGAAAACCATAGAAAAGGACAAGACAACCCCAAAACCTGAAAGGAATGCTGACATCACAGCCATTACTGAGACCAAACCGTCACCAAAGAAAGGAGTGCCAGAGCAAATAACTGGGACTACACCGGTGAAAGACATAAAAAGAGTTGGGGAAACTCATAAATCCAGGCATCATGATGTGAGTAGTTTTGAAAAAAAAAAAAAAAAAGACAATGTTTTTACCAAACACAATTGATGTGTCTAAATAATAAATTCAAACTAGTTGGAAACAATATAATATTTACAAGGAATGAAGAGATTGAGCATAATTCACACATTGCTGTAAATCTAAAATGTCAGAATTTAATGAATAATTTGTTGATGGTTCTTGTTATCTTTACCTATGAAGAACATGCCAAAGAAGCAATAGCCGGAAGTAGTTCCTGTAAACTATATTTCTCTCTTTAAATAAAGATGTGAGAGACAAAGAATTAATTCTGATATTTATCTATACAATATATAAGGGATATTGTGGGAATGATAAAATAGAATTATCAAAAATTAAATCTGCACATAGCTGTAAGATAAACCTAATGCAGTTTTTTTATGTTTATCTATCTTTGGATTCAGGAGACAAACAAGTCCAGCACACAGGACCTTTCCCGAAGCCCACAGAGCCTGAGTGACACCGGCTACTCTTCAGATGGGATCTCCAGCTCCCACAGTGAGATCACAGGGCTGATCCAGGAAGAGGAGATGAAACTGAGTGAAAGGGGGCTTAGTGAGCACAGCCCTCCCAGTCCCTCGGAGATCACCAAGCTGGAGAGCTCCATGCGGCCCTTGCTGGAGTCCAAGTCCCTTCCAGATCAGGAGAGGGAGAGGGGGCGAGGGAGACATTCACGTGACTCCAGGGACATCGATGACAAGAAACAGAGACCACGGTCCCTGTCCATCACCCCGGAGGCGTATGATTCGGACGAGGAGTTAGAGGACATCCTGGAAGAGGATGAGGACCCGGACTGGGAGAGACAGCGCGATCTCAGGAACAGTGTGGTGGAGTCATCGGATGACTTCAGCAGCAAGCTGCGCCACGACTATGTGGAAGATAGCAGCGAAAGTGGGATTTCCCCTCTGCCGGGCAGGCAGAGAAAACAGGAAGCAGAAATGACAGATGAGGAGTTCATGAGGAGGCAGATCTTGGAAATGAGTGCAGATGAGGACAATGAAGAGGATGAGGAAGAGGAGGAAGATTACAGTTACCAAAAACCAAAAAAGAGCCATAAGCACAGCGCAGATTCAGGGAAAGAGAAGCAGCGCCGCCTCACACATCACTCCAGTAGCTTTGAAGAGGAAAGCAAAGGAGCTGATGATGCCTACCAGGGTGCTGGTGAAGATGGAGATGAAGATCTGATGGCCTCTCAAGGAGGCCTTCGACGTTTTAAGACTATAGAATTAAACAATACAAGCAGTTACAACCGTGACATGGAACTCAGCAATGAGAATGACCTCAGCTTAGACCGAGAGCCAGAGCTAGAGATGGAGAGCCTCACAGGTTCCCCTGAGGAACGGTCAAGGGGGGAGTACTCATCAACCCTCCCTCCAACTACTCCAAGCTACACTTCTGGCACATCTCCCACTTCGGTATCGTCTATGGAGGATGACAGTGACAGTAGTCCCAGTCGCAGGCAGAGACTAGAGGAAGCGAAGCAGCAGAGGAAAGCTCGGCATCGCTCCCATGGCCCACTTTTGCCAACTATTGAAGATTCATCTGAGGAAGATGAGTTGAGAGAGGAGGAGGAGCTGCTGCGGGAACAGGAGAAGATGAGAGAAGTAGAGCAGCAGAGGATCCGGAGCACTGCCAGGAAAACTAAGAGGGACAAGGAAGAGCTGAGAGCACAGAGACGAAGGGAAAGATCTAAGACTCCGCCCAGTAACCTCTCCCCCATCGAAGATGCATCTCCCACAGAGGAGCTGAGGCAAGCTGCAGAAATGGAGGAGCTTCACCGATCCTCCTGTTCAGAATATTCACCTTCTGTTGATTCTGAGGCAGAGGGTTTTGAGATATCTTCCAAGCTCTACAAATCTGGAAGTGAGTACAACCTGCCAACATTTATGTCACTCTACTCCCCCACTGAGAAACCAAGTACTACCACCTCCTCCTCGTCAAGCAGCAAACCACTCAAGAGTGCTGAAGAGGTCTATGAGGAAATGATGAGGAAGGCAGAGATGCTACAGAAGCAACAAAAGCAGCAAGCACAACAAGCAAGACAAGGGCAACAGTATGACGACACGTATCAGCAGGATGAATTAAGAAATGGACAGCAGCAACAGTATGATGAAGACTATGACTACACTAACCAGGAGGAGGCTGGCTATGAAAACAATGTATCAGAGACTGAAAATATCTATGAGGAGATTCTTCAGACCTCTCAAAGCATCACCAAAATGCATCAGTCTTCCACCCATGACCTGGAGGAACAGCTAGATGGGTCGTACCCAGAAAAGCAGCTTTTGGATACTGGATCAGCTTTTGCTAAATTATTGGAACAAAACAATGCTCTGCTTACACCTGGGACAAGCCCAACTCAGCTGTCAGCACCAGTGTCTTTTGCTTCCACGGGGACTGACAGCAGTGGAACTGGAGGGAGGGGGATCCCTGACGTCCGAGTGACACAGCACTTTTCAAAAGAAGGACAGAAGGACAGAATAAGGAGTCAAACCACTAAAAATGGTGTTGTTCCTGCTGTATCCACCACAATAGCTGCTTATGGGGTCTACTCTAGAGATGCAGTAACTGTTACCCAGACAACAGTCACCCAAACTGTAACAACGACTCAGGCAACAATGTACAGCCGTCAAACAGGAGCTAGTTCAAATGTTTCTAGTAAAATAGCAGAGATCACTCAGGCCTACAGCCAGAGAGATGTTACTGGGAGAAAAGCTACAGAGAGCAGGACCATTCAAGTCAGAGAAGGTGCTCCTCAAATGACACCATCTGAGCCTGAAGCTGAATCCATTACCTCCAAAGTCTTTACTTATTTCAAAGGATCAAGCCCTCCTCTCTCCCCAACCACCTCTCCTATACAGAGCCCCACACGATCTCCATCTAGAATAGGAATGACAGAGTTTGCCACACAGACCCTCGGTACTGGTGCGTCGGTGGCACCCCCTGGCTCTGGCGCTACTTCCCCAGTAATGGCACAAGGAACCCAGACGCCACACAGAATAGTATCACCACGCCTCTCAAGACAGCAGTCCTCTCAGGATTCACCCTTCATGGTGATAACATTAGGGTCAGAGCCCACAAGCCCTTCTAAACCAATAACAGTCAACTCCTCCACCTCTCCTCTCTCTTCACCAACCAGACTGAGTCGTCAGCCAACCTTTGACTCCTATACTCCCACTTCAAGTTCCTCCCCAACCTCTCCACCCCAGCATTCACCAAAACATGCATTATATAAGACACAGATTGTGGAAAAAGTCAATGTCGGCACTAGCATGGTGACCACTGCAAGTACTTATAGCCGTGGATCATTATCCATGGAAAATATATCACTCTGTAGAATCTCCACTGTTCCTGGCACATCCAGAGTTGAGCAAGGCCAAATGCTGCCAAGCAGCAGTGTAGTTGATCTGAGGACCGCAGCAAAGCCGGCTCCAATTATCATGACAGATCAAGGTATGGATTTGACATCTTTAGCAACAGAGGCACGGAAGTACTCAGGTGATGCTGAAGGAAGCCCCATTCGTCATTCAACAGCTGTTCAACCACTCATTATGAACCTGAATGCCCAGGGACATGTGGCTGTGACAACAGTAAGCATCACTGTTGCAGCTTCCATGTTTATGTCACAGCCAAAACAACCTGTTGTATATGGTGATCCTATGCAGAACCGAGTGGACCTTGGCCAGGGAGTGGGATCAGCAGTGTGCCTAACTCAGAACAAACCTCCGCTAATTGACCCGGCCATTCCAAAAATAGATGCTAAGCTAGAGGACCTGAGCATTCAGCAACAGGAGCTGCAGAAGCAGCAGAAAAAGCTGCAAGAGCAGCAGGAGCAGTTAGAGCAGCAGCTGCAGCAGCATCACCAACAGCAGCAACAGCTCCAGCAGCAGCAAGCAGCTTCTTTTGCAAGATTCAACTTAGTGAACCAAGTGCAGCCTTTGCTGAAAAAAGACTTAATCGTGAGTCAGACAAGCAATGCTCAGGCAGTGGTCAGTGCCATCCCTAGAGTGTCCCCTCTTCCCGATCCAGCTGCACAGAGTGCACTCTCTCCTGCCCTCTCACAAGAGATATATGGTGTGAGCGGTCTTCCGCTGGAACTTAAGAGTAAGCCTGCTGTCATGAATCTTTCAGCAGTCAAACCCCAAGTGATGGTGGTGCAGATGGACACTGTGGCTCATGGGGCACCAGTGACCCAGCTTGTTAAACCAGAGGAACCACAGGATGCCATGGATCTGACTGGGCAGATCAAATCTGAGAATCAGGTGGCCTGCTGTGATGTTGTATACAGATTACCTTTTGGTGGCAGCTGTGCTGGACGCCCTTTTCCCAAAAGCCTAAAGTGGAAGAGAAGGCCCACACCGCGGAACCTCCACAAACCAACCGCCCTCCTTCTGCACCTCCTCAGGTTGGCCAGGAGAGCTACCTATATCAGGAGTCAGGAGCTGGGAGTCAAGGGATGATTGATGAGCATAAACCCTTCCAAATGCCATTACCTGGAAGGCTGCAACCATCCATGTCAGACACAAATTTGTCAGAGACTGGTCTTCAATTCTATCAGACAAAGAATGATCCTAATATGTATGGCTCTGGAGACCTAGCTATGGATCTGAGCACTATGAAGCAAGCCTATGATGGAGGTTATCTTGGCATGGGCATGCAGTATGGATCCTACACAGACTTACGACACCAAGGGGATGTCATGGGTCAGCCTTTGCCCATGCGAAGGTACAGCTCAATGTCAAACATTAGTACAGATTATAGCTACTCATCAAGAGACCTTTCCAGTTTCCAAGAATCCAATTTAGCCCAGTACAGTGCCACCACTGCCAGGGAAATCAGTAGAATGTGTGCAGCTCTGAACTCCATGGACCAGTTCGGGGGACGATATGGAAACGCCCAAGATATTCTGCAGTATGGCTCTGTAAGGGGAGGTGGTCCAGCCGGAAGACTTAATTTACAACAAGGGTTAACATCAATGAAAGCCAACCTGATGTATGGCCCTGATGGGCGGCAACTTCCTCCTAGTCAAGCATATACTAATTTGATCAATGCCAGGCAAGCAACTCTGCGAGCAATGTATCCCTCTGCAATTAGAGCTGCTGATGGCATGATCTATTCCACTATCAATACCCCAATAGCGTCTACCTTGCCAATCACCACCCAGCCTGCCTCTGTGCTCAGACCCATGCTGAGGGGTGTTTATAGACCTTACCTTACAGGTAATATGACTGCTGTACCATTAGCAAGCCTCACCAGAATGCCTGTTGTATCTCCAAGGATGCCTCTGTCCTCACAGGGACCTTACCGTTATCCACCACCCAACCGTTTCCCTGTAGCTACTGTTCCTGCCAGTGCGCCTGCCTCCACCTCTTCTATAGACACTCCTGTTTACCTTGGGAAGCCTGCAGTGACCTCAGTTCCTGTTACCGCACAGACAACGTCTTCATTGCCAACAGCTCAGCCTGCCAGCTATGGAGTTGGACATGGTATACAGACAACAGGTGCCAATACCACAGTGGTGCCTATTCAACCTCCAGTTGTTGTGCCTACAAACCAACAGCAACCACAGCCTCATATTCCAATGCAGCTGACCCAGCCTCAGCAGCCACATCACCAGGCTCAGCCTCAAGGACAGCCTCCTGCTCAACCTCAAATGCAGCCTCAAGTACAGGCCCAGATACCACCACAAACTCAACCACAAGCTTACCCCCAGATACCACCACAAACTCAGCCACAAGGTTATCCCCAAATGCCACCACAAACTCAGCCACAAGGTTACCCCCAAATACTACCACAAACCCAGCCCCAAGCTTACCCCCAAATACCACCTCAACCTCAGGCACAATCCTACCCTCAAATGCAACCACAAGCTCAGCCACAAATGCAACCCCTTGCTCAAGGCCAAATTCAGCCCTTAGTCCATCCCCAAATGCAAGTCCAAGCTCAGCAGCTTCAAATGCAGCCCCAAGGCCATTCTCAAATGCCACAAACCCAGCCTCACATGCAACCACAAACACAGCCTCAACATCCAATACACCAAACTCAGGCTATTCCTCAGGCTTCCTTGGTCCCTGCAGTTAACACTTCTGCAAGCAGTAGCCCAGAGAAGGAGAGAGAAGAGGATAAACTGCGCAGGCAGCAGGAACAACAGCTACAGTTGGAACGTGAGTGTGTGGAGCTGGAGAAAATTAGACAAATGCGCCTGCAGGAAGAGCTGGAGAGGGAGCGTTTGGATCTTCAGAGGAAGAGGGAGAAAGAGCAAATGTTGGTACACCGTGAAATCCAAGAGCTGCAATCCATCAAGCAGCAGGTTCTTCAGCAGCAACAGGTTGAGAGGGAATCTCAGCTGGTCATGCAGAGGGAACAATTAGCTCAACAGAAAATGCAGTTGGATCAGATTCAATCACTGCAGCAACAGCTCCAACAACAGCTTGAGGAGCAGAAAAGGCAGAAAACTGCTGCTGCTGCTGCGGCTGCAGCGGCCACGGCTGCTGCTGCCGCAGCTTCAGCAACTGGAACTGCATCTACAAACACCCAAGGTGCTGTTGTGTGTGACCAAACTGGAAGGGTAATTCAACAGGACCAGGGACGGAATGGGCAGACCTGGCAACCTTACAATGAAGGACAGTCTTCAAGGACTTTGCCCAGCTCTACCTCAGAAATATCACTGAGGAACAATGAGGAACACGTTGAAACAAGATCCATGAAAAAGCGAAACTCAATGCCTCGTTTGAGGGATGGGTTGGACGAGGAATCCCAGCCCACGGTGAGGAGGATCGTTGACAGCAGTGTACAGACTGATGACGAAGATGGTGAAGAGAGGTTCATGATGTCACGGCGAAGGAGAACCAGGCGAAGTGTTGACTGCAGCGTTCAGACTGATGATGAGGACAAAGCAGAATGGGAGCAGCCAGTAAGGCGTAGACGGTCACGCTTTTCAAAACACTCAGATGCAAACACTGAGAGCAAAGTGGATACATCAAAGACTTCCTCCTCAAGCATTGCAACCCAGACCATTCGTGACTGTTCCTCCCAGACTGACTCAGAGCAGTTAGGGAGAGTCTCTCCTGCCATTCATATCACAACATCTGATCCAAAGGTCGAGATTGTGCATTACATTTCAGCCCCTGAGAGGACCCACAAAGGGGAAAGTCTTGGCTGCCAGACTGAACCTGAGGCTCAGTCCCAAGGGGTGGTCATTCCTCAGCTCAGTGTTCCCACCACCATCAGCCCTTATTCCACTGGTGTACAGATGGTCGCCGATCCTCGACAGCAAGGGGTGGCTAAGTTTGAGAGAAGGAAACCTGATCCCCTCGACATCGGCTATCAGCCTCACCACTTGCACAATGAGTCCCTCTCCAGCCTGATACGCCAAACCCCCAAGTCACCCCAGGTGCTTTATTCCCCTGTCTCCCCTCTATCCCCACATCGCCTTATGGAGACCTCATTCTCCTCCAGTGAGCGCCTCAATAAAGCCCATGTCACACCACAGAAGCACTTCACAGCAGAGTCTCCTCAGCGTCAGCAGACTCTACCTCGGCCCATCAAGAACGTGCAAAGATCGATGTCTGATCCGAAGCCCCTCAGTCCAACTTTAGAAGATCCAGCTAAGGCTAGGTTTGCCTTGTACCAACAACAAGCTCTCCAAAGCCAGGTAATTTTAACAATAAACTATATTTTCCCAGATATTACATGATCTATGGCACATCATTTCAAAACCATAGACTTATAGTCACAAATGTTTGAGTGACTCTCGTGATCTGCTGTGATTATATCCTACTAAGTAATATCACAATCAAACGTGGCTTGTCAAAACTGTGTTATATGCTGACAAACAATGTATCACAAAGACACAGCCCAGTCAGGACTATCAAGTTCATAATGTGAATAGCCCAGGGATGTGTTTCAGAGGGATGTGTTGTCAGCATGTGTCTGAGTGAGCACTGATTTGTAATTGCTTTCCCTGGAGTAGCAGAAAGAGTGGGAGCAAAAAAAGCTGCATTGTGGCTAGATTTAGCTAATTATTCATTTTTAAGTACAATAGGTTCTTGATAAGCAAGGAAAGTAGAGAAAAGCTGTTTCTGGATGTGTTCCTCCATCTTGCTTACTGTTTGCTTACCACCTTGCAATTTCTGTGACATTTCATGATACTGTAAGAAGCAACTTGAACATTTAATGCTTATTCTTTGTTATGTTATACAACCATATATAAATGTTGGGGACCTTTTGTTTCAAGTTTTTCAAGTATTTGTTACGCCCCAGTCATATTTTCTCCTACATAGGGCACTTGAATTTAAATCCTGAAAGTGCTCCATATGCTTCTTGCTCAGTCTGACAATGTTCAGTCTGACAACAACAACAACAACTTACACACAGAAAAAGAAATAAGGAAATGTGTAAGTTAGCTGAGGTGAAGAGCTCTTGGAAGATGAATGAAGAGTTATGTGGGAAAATCTATATATCACTTGCTGCTACTCCAGGGAGGAATATACAACTAAACAAAAAGTATTACCCATACAACTTGTCTGTACCCTCTGAGAATGTTTCTATTACACTACATTTACATTTAAATTGCTGACTCCAACTTTCAGGTCTCAACAATATGCCACATATAAATTGGTAGCAATCTCATTTATCTTAAAGTTTCCAAAATAAATGATACAGGTGTATCAAAAAGTCATCCTCATAAAATTAAACAGTATAGTGTTAAAGGTAAATAAGAAAAACATAGCCCAGCTGCATTGGCTAGTCAGGAGCCCTTCAAGTAGAAATGTTACACATCCAAACCTCTCATCAATCCTTGGCCCCTTATCTAAAAAAAATCTGCCCACAGAACAGGAGGAACATTTCAACCTGTTAAAACCAACAAAAGAAAATGAAAATCAAGGGGAAGTCAGGATTGTGTTTTCATTTGAACTGCAGCAGGGCTCGAGCGTGACAATGAAGAGATGAGAACACAAATGTGAACATTGCTTTTTCTTTTCCTCATTTGCACTTACACAACAACTGTGCCATAGTAAAATCTGCACTGCAACTCCATCAGAAGAACATTTCAGCATTTTTAAATTGTGCACATTAAAAGAAGCAATATTTTCTAATTATTCAAATAATATGTATATATCATTTTTTTTTAGTTTTTCATCTACATTTACAATTTATTTTTATGTTATTTATGTTATCTAATTGTAACATTTTATATATGAGAGAGAAGATAGTAGTTTTGGCATACATTCCTGACATTTGTATTGGATATTAAATTTATAGTCATGAATTCCACATCTATTAAGTTTTAATAAGGGAGCACAGAGGACAACGTAGCATTAACAAAGGGAGTGGTGGGAAACTGTCACCAGCTGGTACCCAGCAAGCTCCTTTCTATATCTGGCAAATCCCAGAAAGTTCCAGAGGAGATGAGTCGCTGGGTCAGGTGGAAAAAACCCACTGTCTTCCAATATGTTCATCAGCTCATTTAGAGGGCTCTGTGTCTGCAAGACATATTGCCTCAGACAGTGCAGGTCTCTAAGGAGGATATACACTTTACGAAGGCAGTGCAGTTGTACATGAAGCTGTTTAAAATGCTTTTGTTTTTCATAAAGACTGACGATGACTTCTGAATTCTTCTCCTGGATTATCAATAAATTTAGCATGTATCAACACAGAAATTTACAATAGTAAGTAGCTGATTTTGTCACTTTAAGATAATATTCAGTTTCAGTAGATACTATGTAATGCATGGTTTGGACATTGATTTTTCAGAGACTATATTTCTTTTTGCCTTTGGTCCGGAATTTAGTAAATATTTCATTGTTCCAATTTTTGGAATAAACATGATAATGGAAATACATCAAATTTAGATGAAACCATAAAGAATGCAAAATTCCAGCTTTAAGGAAATAAAAACTGATTGTAGTTGTAATCAGGAGCAGCATGTGTTTTTATTTGATTAGGTTAATTTCACAGATTTGCCAATTTCTCCGGCATTGACTGTTGAGTTCAAAGTACATGCTTGTTTTTGAAGAATTATCTCCTTCCTTCCAATCCTCCAGCTGTCTTTTTTCCATTGTGACAGTGAGTAATATAGTTAATGTGTAACCCCTTCCCCCTAGGAGCTCCACTCTTAATTAAAAACCTTGATTAATGAATAATTATGTGTTACAGAAAGTAAGTCACTGTTCCATATGTAGTTTGTCCAAAATCCAAAGATTTAAAATGGAGGTTTCCATTAAATTAATAAAGAGATTTACTAGTATCTTTCTTTTATGGATTTTGGAGACTCAAAAAGATTGAGTATATACAAGATTGTTTTTCTTTTTTTAGCTCCAGGTTTTCAATCCACAAAAATATTTACTTAGTGTGTTCATAGGAACTGAAGCATTATTAACAAATGGCAAATCTATGTGGTGCCTTTGGTGTGCAATTCAGGAAACATGCCCACACATTCAGAATTCATGCAATATATAATACAAACTAAATGCAAGAGTCAATGACATTGTACTGAATGAACCCCCCTTGCTGCTTTATGACACATGCTAATGAATCCCTTTATGTTTTCCAGCTTGCAGCTCTGCAGCACAGCTCACTGATGCGGAAAGTAAAGAGGACCCTGCCCAGTCCACCACCAGAGGAAACCAACCTTCCCATGATGAACACTGCCCTTCCTCAGATGTACACCACCCAAACTCTGCCTCAGAAGATGGTGTCAAGGCAAATGCTAGGGTCGAAGGCCAGTCTCTTGAAAGACATCACTCATGAACTGAAGGTGGTAGAGCAGGAGTCCAGCAAGCTACGCAAGCAGCAGGCAGAGCTGGAGGAGGAGGAGAAGGAGATTGATGCCAAGTTGCGGTATCTAGAGCTGGGCATCACCCAGCGCAAGGAGACCCTGCTGAAGGAGAGGGAGAGGAGAGAGCTGGCCTACATCCGGTGCATGGGAGACTCTAGAGACTACATGTCAGACAGTGAGCTCAACAACTTGCGGTTGGCCACAGCCTTTGAGGGCAACGGTCTGCTGACAAGACCAAGTACAGCGCCATTGAACCAGTTTACCAGTGATCAGTTAAACACAGCCCAGTACCCCCCCACCTCCTCCTTTGTCGCTTACCAGTACCCGCAAAGCCAGCCTGTGCCACAGGTGCCTGCCCCTTCTCCCTACCAGCAGACAGGATTCCAGCCACCTCAGTACCCAACAATGTCACAGTCTCATCCTCAGCCGAGTGCCTTGCAACCCCAACCCCCTCCCCCAACCTACCAAGCACAGGCCCCCTTCCCACCTCACAGCTTCCCTCAAAGTCAGCCCCCCTATCCAGTTGACATAGGAGTGCAGCCGAGCCAACCTGGCTTCCAGCCCCCTCTTGGTCCCACGCCCTACCCAACTCAGACCTTGCCATACCCAAGCCAACCCTCCTTTCCAACGGGTCCAAGCATGCCTTTCCAGCCAACGGCAGAGATCCTCACTGTTCACCAGAGGCCACGACAGACCTCATTGGCTGACTTAGAGCAGAAGATGCCCACTAACTATGAAGTCATCAGTACTCCTACTGTGGTGGTGACAACCACAGCTCAAGATACTCCTTACACCTCCACGACTGTGGGCAGCTCTTATGGACAGTACACAACGACTGTAGCTAACACTTACGGACAGTACACCACGACTGTAGCCAGCACTTATGGACAGTACACCACATCTGTTGCCAATACTTATGGACAGTACAAACCCCCTGAGACGACCTTACCTGACCGGATGCACTCTGCAGAAAGTCCGTCCACTGCTTACACCTCAGAAGGCCTCTACACCAACCTTGAACAGAACATCCCACGAAATTATGTCATGATAGATGACATCAGCGAGTTGACGAAGGAGAACATGGGCACTTCCTCAGATATGCACAAGACCGACACCCATGGACACCCTGCCAGCGGACGCTACGGGAGTGAGACCGGCCCTCCGAGAGTGAGCTCCTACGGCAGGACCGAGGAGGAGTCCGAGGAAGACCTGTACGACCATCATGGCAGGGGTAAGAGCACCAGCAGCTACCACCAGCGAGGTTCAGACAGTCATGGCCGAATGGGCAGCAGCAGTAGCATGGGTGGGGGATCCTCCTATTACTATGATGACTACAAACACTCTACTCGCGCAGACAAACATGGCTCCAGTATGGGAGTCCAGAAGCATTCCTCCAAAAATCTGGGCCCGGCTGTTGTGTCCTCAAAGCGAAGTAAACACAGAAAGCAAGGCATGGAGCAGAAGATCTCCAAGTTCTCCCCCATTGAAGAGGCTAAAGATGTGGAGTCTGACCTGGCTTCCTATACTATAACCACATCATCTGGTGGTAGCTGCACTGTTGTATCTAGGGCCAAGAAGATGCAGGATGACATCACGTATGGATTGAAGAAGAACATCTATGACCACCAAAAGTATTATGGCATGTCCAGCCGCGAGGCCCTGGAGGAAGAAGACCGCATGTACGGCCATGGAAGGTCAAGGTCAACTGGCTACGGGATGGACAAGATCTCATCGAGAGATTCGGGCCATAGGAGCAAGTCGTATGAGAGAGACACTATGGACCGCTCCCAGAGGAGCAGTTACAGCCGTGGCAGGCCCTCGATGCGCTCCCAAAACTCAGAGGAGGAGAGCCCGCTCAGCCCCGTGGGGAAGCCCATGGGTGGTGGGCGAGGCTCTATAGGGCCAGAGCCACCTGACAGTCGAAATCAGTACGGCTCTAGCCACTCCTTGCCTGATGTGCAGGACCACATGAAGGACCTGCCAAGAAGCCACGTCTACAAACCTGACGATTCTTACATTATAGATGATATGCATTGTGCTGTGTCTGACAGCGAAGGTAATTGGTGCTGAATGCCAAACACTGCCTACCTTAACGTCCCCCACCCACCTAAAAGAGAAATTTGCATGCCAATTGTTGCCTCTTGAAACAACCAGCTGCTCTTGTCTGAACTGACTGTTCACGTGAATGCTGTGCCTAAGGCTGAAACCGCATGTGCCTACATTTGTTTAAGCATGTTTTGGTCTGCATCATGCTTTTTGCCGTGAACATCCTTTTAAAAGTGTTTTTGTTTGGTGATGTGTTGACTTTGTGGTGAACATTTTTGTTTCATGTTCTTGTGTGGTGTGGTCATTGTTATGTTTATGTTGTTTATACCCGAAGGATTTGCATTCTGCACATTATAAAGTTTGGCCTGTTTTATTTTCCTTGCATGGCTTCAGTCTGCACGCCTTTCTCACCAATGGATATGGAGATTGACTGTGATCTGTATTTGGTTTCCAAAGCCTATCATTTGGGACAGGAAGAGACGGACTGGTTTGAAAAGCCCAGGGATGCCCGCTCTGATAGGTCCAGGCACTATGGAAGCAGTGGCCATTCTTCCTCCCAGAGGAGGAGCCATGTCAAGCACACATACCATGACTACGATGAACCCCCAGAAGAAGACCTCTGGCCTCAGGATGACTACAGCCACTCATCTCGCCATTCCTCATCCCGGGACCACAGACACCATGGTAGCTCTGGGAGACATTCGTCCTCATCCCGGCACTCCTCAGAAGAGCCTAGGTCCTCCAGGTCCTCCAGGGGACATCCCAAAGACCCCTCGATGCGCCATGACACCCGAAGCTCATCGTCCGGGAAGAGGACCTCCGACTCACGATCCTCGCAGGGCTATCACGGCTCAGATTACTCCCGTGATCCCTCCGGCCACCACCACAGCTCGAGCGGACAGAGGGGTCAGAAGCAGCAGTCGTCCTCTGGCCACCACCAGCAGACATCCTCCAGGAAGCAGCAAGACTTGCAGTCACACCCGCCCTCATCAAGGCAGCAGGGCTCTAGTCAGCAGCAGCGATCTTCCGGTGGGCCTCAGTCAGGAAGGCAGCCTGGGCCACAGCAGCAGGAGGGGATGCAGCAGCAGGGTCAACCGGGCCAGCAGACGCGCACCCAGCAGCAACAGCAGGCTCAAACCTCCACTGCGCGGCAGTCCCAGCAGCAACCAGCTGGGGCAGTGCAGCAGCAGCAGCCAGCGCAAGCCCAACAGCTGCAGGCAAGCCTGGACAAGCGCAGGCTCGACAGCCCGTGGCGGCTGCCCAGCCTGCCCCAGCGGTAAGTGCAGAGAAGGAATTGTCTTTAATAGTACCATGTTTTTGGCAAGCTTTTATTGTGTTGAATAAAAGCAATATGACAGTTGTATTGAGCTGTTTGATGAAATGAGAATATTGAAAGAGCTTTCTTATGACCTTCTTGTTGCTTTCTCTACCCATTCATTGTTGTCATTTTGACAGTTCTTGCTGTGGTTCACTGGCATTGGGTAATGGAACAAAATGATAAACCCCAATGACATGAAGTAAATGCAGGTTATTTTATCCAGTTTCTCTCCCAAAATAAAGGGTTGGTGGTTTGAGTAGCCATTTAGTAGTGTTATAATACCACTGGCAATGAAGGCCCATACCCTTTAGATACCATATGTATGTTAAAGAGAATGTATTTGATTGTTCTTTGAAACTACTGTGTTAATGGCATAGATTACTAGCACCTCATGTGTCCTATTTAAAGAGATATTTTTCTTTAGATTGATATGGTATGTTAAGCATTGTTTTAATCTCATCAATGTGAATCAGAGGTAAAATTATAGAAGTCCTGTTCACCTCATAATTAATTACTCAGAATGCAGAATTTACCCCTCCACCCCCAGCCCAAGTAATTTTGATGCTTTTGGTGAGACAGGCAAAGACGGACACGGCCCCCCCTGGTATGGCTGCCAAACCGGCAGTGACACAGCCTGCAAAAACACCTCAGCCCCCCCTGACTGGAATAGGTGAGTGAACTCACCTGTAGACATGTCTCCTGCCTCTAGTTTCAGGTCTTTCATGCTTTATTTATGTCAGAATGTTGTTGCCATGTATTTGCATTGCATTTGTATTATGTTTAGGATGGATAAGGGTTACGTGCTATGACATTTTGGGGTTAGTACATCAATAATTATGGCAGGGTATACCATGGAAATTTTGAGGATCACAACATTTACATTTATCTTAGAAAATGCATATTTCTAATTTTACTTTCTCTTTTTTTATTAAGAAAAACACAATAAAATATAAATTTCTTTGAAAACTATAATGTAGACTTTTGACTCAGTGCAGACTGTTGTGAAACAATTATGCCACCAGACTTGATCAGAGTCAGCACTAGTCATGATGTCCACCAGAACAGGCATACTTTCATGTCGCTGGCCTGCCACTTCACCATTCCTGTTCCCTCCCAAAGGCTCCAAAGCGGCTCCCAGGCCTGGAGGGATAGGAAGTGCAGCAGCGGGACAGCCGGCCGCTGAAGGCGAGAGTGTCCTATCCAAAATTCTGCCAGGAGGAGCAGCCGAGCAGGCGGGAAAACTCGGAGAAGGTAGAGTCTTTGAACTGAAATTTGTTGCTGAATTCAATTTCATGAGGCATTCAATTTCGGTCAGTGAGTATGGACCCCTATATTAACTATTAAATCAGGTCAATTATAATTCTTCTGAATTTCACAATCATTTCCCACAATCAGTTGACCCTGGGTCACAAAAACCCCACAAAAACAAGCCTATGGCAACAGTGGCAAAACTCTCTATGTGCAACAGATAGGTAAAAACCTTGGGAACAATCAGACATGAGTTGAAGCCCATCCTCCTCTAACTATTTAGATTTTCATTGTACAGTATAGTCCCATCATAGGCTGCAAGTGTAGCACATGGTCTATGGACATGCTGTGAGGGCCATCCTTTTACCAGTCTGTCTGTATTTCTCTCCAACAGCTGTTTCTGCTTTTGGCAAGAAATTCACTTCCTTCTGGTGAACTGAGGAACAGAGGGTAAGTTTCGTACCTCTCAGCTGAAATAAGGAGTATCGTGTTAGGTCATTCTACACTGAGCTGAAGCAGGGAAGGGATGAGAGCCAGGTGCTTTCATTATCTTTTAATGACAGTACAGGTGTTTTGTTGTTTTTGCACTTTTATTTACAGTTGACTGAAAATACAAATAATCTCATAAACTGAAACATAAAGAGGGATTTTACAGAAAGTGTTTTTTTTTTAAAAAAAAAGAATAATAAATTTATACTAACGTACATTTATACTAACCATACACAAAGTAGCAGCCAATGCAAAATTCCATATCCATCGAGTTGCTCATTTTATGTATCCTTCGTTGAGTTTGATGTCAGTGGGAAGACAATTCATTTAGACCCAGGTACTTCTCTGGAAATTGTAAACTGTACTATTGGAGAAATTTTGAGGCCTGTTATTCTCCTTGGTGTTTTCTTGTTAAGTGAATCTTGCATTCCAGTAGTAGCTGTGAAGATATATAGAGAAATATGTGTGATGAGTAGAGGTTGCTAAGATTCCAAATGATCTACAGTACTATGCAGAAGTCAAAGCTCACCCTTTTGTTTGTTAAATTTCCAGTCAAAACTCTGTAATGTAGTCTATGAACAACCTACAAATAATTCAAAATTTACAAAAAGACTGTGGCACTATCACATATCATATCTTATTGGTGTTGCTATCAATTCATGTTATTAAACTGGAAATGTAACAATCTCCACTGGAGTTATTCTGTCACTTATAAACTGAGCTCTTCTTTACCAAGATAGCCCTGTACATATTGGATATGTGCTTTGCATCGGTTTTTGTGAATGCCTTTGTTTTGAATGAATCTGACAAACGAATGGTGCCATTTCAGGACTTTGTGGAGTAGTTGTGGTGATCATTATGAGGCTCTGCACTGGAAAAACCTATGAAGTTTCCCCATTGTGTATTTCATTTAAGAGAGAGATAAAGAAAGAAAGAGAGAGTGGAGCTCTGAGCACACCAGTGAGTACTGCTTGTTTCAGTCTTTCTTTATTCCAACATTCTTTTTCTTAAAGAACATTTTGAATTCAAAACAAATGTTAATTCAGTGAGTCACATACCATAAGTGTATTAGTTATTTGTGTTTTTCTGTTAAGCTACTTTAACAATGACACAACATAAAGGTTACATTTTTAGTTAGAAATTATAAACATATAAAATGACACACTGTGGAACCTCAGAAAAATAATGGATCAGGAACGGAGGAGCAGAACTCTAAATTCTTCACAACTTTCCACAAATTTTATGACTTTCACTCCCTAGTTGAATTGAATAACACCTGTCACCTGATTTTTGAAGAGGACATTCTCATTTTGGAACTATAAATGAATTAAATTTAATGATGAAAAAACTGTGATAATTGTTATCTCAGGACAATATTCCTTTATATTTTTATATGCTGGAATTCTGAACAATATCTACATATACTTTTCAATGACTCAGGGACCTTGGGCAAGTTTTGCTTACCCCTTCTATGTATCAAATTCTGTTGGCATCCCAAAATCATGTTATTACAGTAGAGCTAAATAATTTTTTTTTACTGATTAGTTTTATGTCTGTAGAAAGTGTTGCTCATCTGCCTTTAATGCTGTGTTTTTGGACATGGTGACAGCAGTGGGGTTCAGATCTTTGAGGTTCTACTGCATGTTAAGAAATGAGCTGAGAAAATGCATGACTGAGTGAGCTCTATTTTATGTGAAGACTGAGTCTGAGTAGAGTTGACCTTTTGAATATTGTGCCCTTGATCCAGCCGAGCAGGATTGGAATCAATGGATGCCTTATCAGCACGAGAGATCCCAGGCCCAACTAAACGATCGATGCAACACTGTCACTGCTTCTGCCTGCAGGCCATGTGGTGAGTGAGGAGCACAGATGCAATCCAACACACATCCCAGACTGTTGACTAAGAGTCTTGAGGATTACTAGGCTGACCACCACAGGGCTGCGGTTGTAGGTGGTGCTTGGAATATACTTTACAATTGTACAATGTTTTCAGTACTTGTATTTATTAATTAGTGGTGTATCTATTCATTATTTTGTTTTGCTTTGTTTTGTTGTTACTGCCGCAGTCATCTTCTTCAGTGATTCACTCTCAGATTGACTCACTCTACAGTTTGTTCTCTCACTCACTCACTCACTCACTCACTCACTGTCCCTCTGACTCACCAGCTCACAACACTGAAATGTAGGTAGCTCCCACAGTTGCGACAGTGCTATTTTTCTTCATCCATTGAATAGTGGCTGTTCACTTCTCACTTCATACTAGCATACCGGGTCTCTGTAAGGTTCTAAAGCAATTCCATAATACGATGAGTATCAAACCCACACAGGGTGAATATTCATTAGCTGTTCAAGACCTATTAGTCACCTGTGCTACAGAATGAGGCTACTTCATTTGTGGGCCTGGTGGGTTTGTTTCCCTTTCACGCACTATAATTGACCTATATAGAACCAGGCTCATACTCTAGTAGTACAGGGATCAAGATTTAACAGCTGAAATTTATTTTAGAAATCTGCTTTTTTTCCTTCTACTTTGCCTTTCAGCTAAATAAAGTGTAGCTCTATTTTAAGGGCTGTATTTGGGTCATAAAAAAACAAAAATAGCAAGTACAGTATGCAAAACTCATAATGGAGGATAAGTCTTTTTAGGACAAGCCCGCAGTAGGTTTTCAAGTGCAACTTTAAAACAAATGTTGTGAACCTCTAATGTATTCATGTTACCTGCACCAGGCTCTAATCACATCGTTAATTTGCTTTAAAGGGTTCTCGCCTGAGCACCATTATCAACAGCACACTTATTCAGTCACTGAACACTGGGCCTAATGTATCATGCATTATACATGTTCAGCTTAACACCAATTTTTTTTTTACCTCAGAGTTATAAAACATGAAATGTAAACTTATCATAAAATATTAAGATTACAAATAGAATTTATTCATGGTGGAATGGGTAAAGCAAAATAAATTCCAAGTGTGATCCAGAATATTTTCTTTTTTCATTACCTTGGGGAAAATAACAAGTATACATTTACACATGCATAAATTCATTCTAACTGAGGCCCAGTGACTCTTGGTGAATTGATATTCAGATGATGTTGAGATCTGCGTTTCAGGGTTAAGGCTGTGGTCCGTCACAGAATCAGGAACCCGAGTCAGCCCTCCTGTGAGGGTAAACACAGCATGCTACGGGTAGGGCTTTAGAAATGTGGGCTCAAAAAAAAAAAAGAAAAAAGGAGGAGGAAGAAATGAATATGGTAACGGCTGTAATGGACACCAGGCTGTAACTGTATACACTGGCACATGGCTGAGGGCATGATGGAGTGTCAGGGTTCAGCGTGCGTATCCTCTCTGGACTCTCTCCTACGTTATATCTGCTCCTGGTAATGACTGCACATCGCCACCCGTCCCTGAGTCTTCTGTAGTATCAGTTAACAACAACAAACGCCATTAAAGCCCTTTATGTAACTCTCACTAGCGCTGATTAATTCCGCCTCAGTCAAGTGGCAGACATTAAATGGAAGACAGCGGCGTGTTAACATTCCATCATTATGTCAGGGGCATCGAGGCTGTTGCTTTTTCAGTGTGACGGGAAGTTTCAATTTGAGGCAAGAACATTTCATCAAGGCTTGTTGTTGGAAATACTTGAAAGCCAGGCGAAAGTGTTGTATTTTGTATTCAAATATTACATCAGTTATTCCAGAATTTGCCATCTACCCACTCTGTTGTTCATCACTGGTATTGTTACTGTGTTATGGTAATTGATCAGATGCTCTCAAACTCATTAAATTATGATGATATTTATGCCATTATTTGAAAAAAATGCAATAACAAGCTTATAACATGGTAAGTTCCCATTGGCAAGGTAGGTGTTCAAAGATCATGCTGAGCTATAAGGTGCATAACCAATGACACCCTATAGTGTACTCCAAACACATTTTACAAGTCTAATATCCATTGGTACCCATGTGAAAGCCAACTCAGAAGTGGGCCATTTGAAGCTAACAGCTGCCAGGCAGCTTTGTCTAGTAGTTTGGACTGATTCTAACCACCTTTTTGCTCGGCATTATGAATGCTGTATGGGGGTATTCAGTAGAGGTGTGTAGTACAGATTACATCGGCCATGTAGTGTGGCAAATCCTGTCCGTTCAAAGCACTGTTTATATCCCAGCATCCTCTGCTGCAGTTACACTACAGTTGACGTCCTCATCAAGGTCACGCACAGACATAGCAAGGGGAGCAGAGGAGAAGCGAAGGAGAGACAGAGACAGAGATGGTGTGGGATTTCCTTCCATGGACTGGGGTCATCAGGGACCCCTTCACCTAAGATGCAGCACTCTGATTGGTGGAACCAGCTTCGCCCATCATCCCAGCAGTCCCCCGGTTAATTTTTCTCAACGCGAGTGAAAAAAAAAGATGCTACTCAATGGAATGTAAATTAGAGTAGGTGAAATAGAAATGGGATGGCGTCTTTTGATGACATAAAGATAAACTGCTTCAGGGCCTGCTTGTTTAATGGGCATAGCATAAAAACCATCGAGACTTAAAGGCAGGAAAGTCGTACGCATCCAGGGGAGTGTTCTGTGCTTGATGCATTATTCATATACATTAGTCATTCCCTAAGCTGACACCCTTCTTAGCCTCTCGCCTTAGCTGTCGTTCAGGATGCCCGGGTACTTGCATTCTTCCACCTTGTACATTGTGCAGATCAGTGGTGCAACAGAACAGTCATAGGGGTTATAAAAGCTTGATTGTTAGATCTTTATTGTCCTTTTCCCCTGGCTTATACGTATATTGCAAGTGGATTGTAATTTGTGCTCACGGCAGTCCTCGTCCTTTGTCTCACCTGTATAAAGATTAAAGGTGAGATGGCACAGGGTCAGTGGGCCAAAAGGCAGACTGATTTCCCTTTCACTACGAGGCAAGTTAATCCAGCTGAATCAGCCATTGTATCCCTTCTTGGCAGGTACACCAGTTGGCTACCAAGACACTAATATGCCTCTGAGTACACTTAAAGTCAGAATCATTTTGAGTCTTTTACCTTTGAAGGCTGTGCTGCAGTTTGTAGTGACAAACCAATCTTTTTTTTTTTTTTTTAATGGAGCTACTCATTAAATTTGCTAATGGTGAAGGCCCTTCTTTATAGAGTTAATCAATATCAAAACCTCTGAACTCAGTCTGGTATTCTCTCTGTTTAATTTGGTTTTAATTGTCTCACCGAGGCTATGAGAGGGGACAAGCCTGAATAGTAACCCTGTGGATCAATCCTCAACTCACAAGGGGAACTAGACATATTGTGCCTTGGCATAAGGTTATGTAGTGTCAGAATCTGACAGAAAAATGAACTTTCAATTAATTTAACAAATCAAATGTCATTAGGAATCTATGACCAGTAATCAGAAGTGGCAAGTTAAAATTGGTTTTGTCCTGCCAGGGGAGGGGTTACAGTGGAACACAATCATACATTATACAGAGTTTGGGAAACTTGCTTCATGCTGACAAGCACCAAAAGACTCCATGATAGGAATTCAGCTCCAGAATCATAGATGTCATGTTCTGAAATGTTTTCATAAAATACATAAAAGTGAATCTGTGTGAATTTATCAACTGAACATGAACAGAGTGCAAAACATCCAGAGTTAAACTTCGGGACATAAAAAGTGATCTCTTTTTTTGTCTTAAACTACATTGAATACTCAAACATACTTTTGTAATTCGTTTCTGAAACCCCCATGTGTCATTTTAAGCTCTCATTTGCTTTTGGTTTACCCTTCATAGCCATTTTGAAATGTATTTCTATTCAATGTCTCGTCCCAGTATTGTGTTATTGTGTTGGTATAGGTTTGTTTCCACAGTGATCATTGTGCCCCACAGGCTAAGGAAGGTTATCATTTCCAAATGTGCCTCTAATCTGTTTGGCATTTTGTCATCCTGTTCTACTATGTGGCCTATGGGGTCGAAACACCAGAGTATGAATAAGATTGCACAGTGTTGCATGGGATACAGGTAGCATAATGCCAACTCACAAGACAAAATGTAATAATGATATTAATACTAATACTAATACTACTACTACTACTACTACTATTATTATTATTATTATTATTATTATTAATAATAATAATAATAATAATAATAATAATAACACCTTAAGCCTATTTAAGTTTAGAAATCCTGAAATTAAATGGAGCTGGGTCTTTATCAAGAGTAGTACAAGTGACAGGTTTCCAGCTGAAGTGTTTTTGTCACTGTGAATGTGATGTTTATGCCAGAATGTGTGTCCCTAGTAGCGGCTGTGCCATCTCTCTTGCGGCCGCTGATCTGAGTTCAGGTTCAGTATTGCGCTGACGGCTTGCAACCTGTTGCCAGGGCTGAAGCTCTGTTCTCCATGGGTTCATTTCAAACCCACTGAGATGCCCTGTGGCAGAATACATAAACACTTCTGAAAGCAGCCCCTTTCACCCAGAGCTGCTGTTTGCTGTTTTGTAAAGCCACGAGACAAAAGGGTTTGTGTGTGGGCACGACATGGTTACTCCACCACCATAATTTGTATTAAATTACTGCATTACATCTGCAGTATACCACACTAATTTTTGTTGGAAAACAGCCCTCACAGTCACTGTATGTACAAGAAAATAATAGCACAAGTAATTGGTGGTGGCATCATCAAAATCTAATTTTTTTATCGTCTTGTGATCGAATCCAGAGCCACTCTATAAGTTTCATGACTACTCCTGAGACTGTAAAGATAAAACTTCACCCTCCTCAGAAAACTCAGTTGAGTAATCACACACCTGTGTGTGATGTGAGCTCCAAATGCTTTTACCACCACCGCTAAGTAGAGCTAAATGGGCTTTGGAGGAAATGGGCTTTGCCTAAAGTAACCCCTAATTTGCAGCGGTGGTGATGTAACCTGCACTGTATTATGCTGTATGGTAGTGCTGATCCCTCTGCTGTGGGTACATTTAATGCACACAGCAATGCGATGTAATCCTTTCATTAAATCAGGTGCTTGACACTGCTCAATGCTGAAAAAATGCCAGCCATTATACGGCCATGTAGCTGTGAAACTTTTGTGCCGAAGGGCTTGTGATTATTATCCAGAGCTTGTGTGAGCTGGAATCGATTGTCTGTGTACGCTGCCTGTCTGCAGGTGGACTGTGTCTTATCCCTGGTGCATCTGGGGAAGGAGACAGCATGTGCATCAGGTGAAAGAGCTCATGGGAACTGGAGTTTTATACTGACCACTACCTTGGGGTGTCTTCATGTTGCAGTGGCCTCAATTTGAAAACCAAATGTGAGTTGAGTGAATGCTTTCCAAAGTGGAATTTAACAAAAATCCGTACAAAATATGTGCACACGACACTGCCAAAAGTGGTTTCAAGACAGTTAGTCCCGTTTGGCCAAATTATGAATTTACAGCACACTCTATTGTTATGCAATTACACAAGGGAGGGAAACTGAAAGCAGTCACACACAAGTATACACACCCACTACCACCCACTATCTGGCCATTACATTGTAAACCCTTCTTATCCACACATAGAAACTTCATTAGAGAGGGAGAGACAGAAAGAGAGATACTTTAATAACATGTCCGCTGCTCTGTACAAACATATAAATATAGAAACATACATTCAGAAGTAAAACATGATTAAACACAACTATACTTGACATGGATTACTGTAACATAAACATGTTTGTAATTTTAAAATGCTGCCATGGACTGTACATGCATTTGCAATTTTTTGTATAGGCTTCTCTGAGAGTAGGCTGCTTTTAATCCTTGACAGTATCCTAATGGTGCAGAAGCAAACAGCAAATTTATGAAAGATTTAAAGATGACTCAAATCAAAACTGAACTTTACTGAAATTACTAACAAACCAGTCATTTAAATTGAAAAAGAATTATGCATTTAGAGGGAAGAACTGCAAGTAGTATTTAATTGGACAACCAGTTGTTGATTGCTATTTATTCTGCTGTTGCGCCATCTAGTGTCCACTTGCAAGACTGACTTTAAAATGCAAATGCTTGTTGGTTTTTCACTTTCTTCACAGGTATAGGAGTCCAAGCTCTTTCCTCAATAGTTTGCTAATTCTGATTTGGAAGTAAAATGTATAATAATGCATTCAGACATTTATATTTAAGCTGAATTTGCCCAAAGTCAAACAGAGTTAAATCTGTATAAATAAATGTAATGGTATTTCTTGTATTCAAAAATTGACAACGCTAGGCATTTTTTCTGATGAATATTTTGGACATTTATAGCTGTTGTCACACCATGGAATTACAGAGGATACCCACCTTATGATGCAGCACATACGGACTTATGCTTACACATGTCACTTCTCCTATAATGAAGTGAACCATCTGGATTCTCATCAAAGCAGCTGAGTTAAATTTCCTTGCTCAGTTGATAGTGATGGCTCATCAGTCTAATTCGTGTGACCCTCTGGCCCAACATGCAGGTCTGCTTAGGGCTTCTGCCGGGAATCCCTGGCTCTATGAACAGTTATGACACCAGGCCCTCTAGCCTATTGATAAAATTGATTAACATTTGTTTGGCACCCACAGTCCAGACCCGGCCTCCCTGAATCATTGTGGGCTTCCGCCCTCCTGGGTCCACATGTTAAAGGGAGGATAACCAATGCAGCAGCGTGTGAGGGTGTGAGGGGGAGAATGCGGTGGAAAAAGTGGGGGAGACGCCTGTCTGGACTGGCCACTAGCCATGCCCCCATGAAATGCATGTGTCAGTTTGGATTGCAGAGGAGGCCAATGATATGGTGACAGTTTCAGTGAAAGATATCCTCCCAGAGGTGACAGCACAGTAGCAAATGGAGAGAGACCCTCTGAAATGACAGAAATACAGAGTTGCTGTAGCACTTCCCATCCTGTGTATAGCATCACATTCTACTCTGCTATGTTAGAATGTAAGTCATACGGTCGCATTCCTTTTATCAAGTGACCACGAGATGCTCAATGCTAAATGTGATTGCAAACACAATGTAACATATTCAGACAAAACTCCTTGTTTAGGGAGGCCCATTGAGCTGTGCATTTAAAACTCACAAAGCTTTGCTTTGAGCTTGATTACCAGCTCTCAGTCAGAACTCAGAGCACACATAGAGTAATGCATGTCTTAATCCCAGCAAGCCAATCAGGAATCGCCAAATCTCCAAATCTCCCACTTCACTTTTAACTCTTAGTCTATGATATAACTGTAATTCAGATTGATAGGTATCCATTATACTGGGAGAGAAAAGGTATTCCTTTAAAAGTAATAAGCTGTGAGAGTGTGTGAGCACACATTTACACTCAGATGACCAATTGCAGTATGTTTGGTAGGTGCATGTCAAACGAAAAACCCCAGAGCTGCTCTAGTAATTCTATATAACTTGGTTGCCAGCACGCCCTGGCAGATGAGCAGATGACCTCAACATGATTTTTCACTGTGGTAATGTTGCATGCAAGTAATCTACAAAGGGATGAACAAGCCAGCTTTTTTTTCTTGCAACAACTTTTGGTGTCTGAACCATCACTAATTAACTTACACCTACTTGGTTTTGACAGACTGCACAATGCACAGTGTTAGTGGGTGATGTGCCGTTCCACAAGGATTTGTAGTGGGTTTGAGGGTACATTTTCCCTGAAGTAGCCACACAAAGGCAGTAGGAAGAATCATGGTTTTACATTTCATCTCATTGGACATGCTGCCACACAGAGGATTGAAGGATAATAATCAGAATAGTTATGGTGTTTGTCTATTGGTCTGACAGACTCTCATTGGACATAATCTATTCCATTTCCTTATGGCCTGCCAGTGCAGAGTTTGTCAAATCAGAGACACACCTGGGGACCAAAGCCCTTCACAAACAACAAGCAGATTATTGTTTCTTTTATTTAATTTTTCTAACAACACGTTTCCTAACAAGTTTGTTTGAAACGAGGGGGAGAAAACATGTGTCTAGGTGCACAAGGGTGGTGAATCAGTGGAAAGATATTATTGAGACAATGCTCAGGAGAGGGGTCTGCACTGACACTGGTAGCTGTTGGATGCCTGTAGGTCTCACCTAAGATGCTAATGGGGAAGCGATTCACACCTGCAGGTCCAAGTGTGCTAGATGGATTGCTTTGATTTAATGAGGACGTTCTTTTGGCAACCCCCTGTCAACTGTTCAGGGGGCCCCTTCCTACAGGAAGTGAAGAGTAAGGGTAGAGGTCCTGGTCCCTCTGTGTCGAAAATTACCCAGGGGCAGGAGGGGGGGAGATATTGCATAGCAGACACTCGGACACCCCAGCACTTTGGTGGAGACACTGTTCTGGGTACCCCTTTTAATTTGTCTATCCAAACAGAAGCCAGACATCTGGAATAAAACAGTAGAGCTTGGAGTTATTAGAGTCATGCAACACCTTCATGTGGGGCACTCATGCCTGCAGCCCTGGGGTGGCACATCCCAGCACAGGCAGGGCCAGGCTGAATCCAGTGGACACTCTGACTCACTGTCAATACTGAACACTGAGGTGATTTTTAGCACTTAAAGCAAGATGTCAATGCCTTATGATTACTGAAGTCATGTAATGCATAAGGAGGTAATGCAGTGAACTATGTAGCCAGATGCCGGAGGCTAATTATTTGGCTATAGTTAGAGAACCAGTTTTTAGTGGAAATTCAACCAGGACACTGTAGTTAACATCCGTACTCTTTCAAATTGCACCAGTGGGATAGCTGCAAGTTGCAAAATGTCTTCTTGATCTTCTATGGTTCTACCTGAGTATTGAGGAATATCAGTTTGTATGGGCTCTCATTTGCTGAAGCATATAAATTGTGACTTTACTCTCAAATGCACGATTTGTTTTTGTTTTCAGATTGGTCCTGAGGACTCCTGTCACATTGGCCTGGACAGACCCCCTCGGTTGAAAACCTCTGGGATATGAAAAAGAAGACGACCTCCCCTGCTGACATTAGAGATGCTGACCTCTTAGACGATAATGTGAAGCACAGAAGGCTTGCTTCTGCAGGTGAAGCTTCACATGAAGACTGAAGAAGCCCGTCTCCTGGACACCAGCTGGGCAGCTGGAGGGGGCTATGATAGAGGAATGAGGCGAGCGTTTGGGATTGGAGAAGGCAGAATGTGTTTGATGACTCCTCCATCCAGATGGAATGTAATCTGCTGGAGTCTGTTTGGCTGCTCTTGCTATGTGGCAATACCTCGCTGGAAGCACGCTGTAGCCCGGGGGAGGGAGGGACTCTGCAGGTCAGGATCCTTGATTCCAAATGCATGTGCTCAGATGACTAACCACAATCTCCTCTTACTCTGGGAAAAGGAAATAAAGGAGCTTCATAGGTTTTTCTTGTACTAAATGACCTTTTTTTCTTTTTGAATTGAGAGCATTTAGGAGGGAGAGAAGAAATGAAGATTACAAAATTACAACAAAAATATCTCTATTGTATGCTCTGTTTTTATTATCTTTACATTCCAGTATGGAAATGCCCCCTTTTTTGAATGCAGACCTGTTTTTGTGTCCAGAAATGTAAAGTGGATTTAGGATTTGGAGTGCATGTAACTTTATATCCAAGACCTAACACTGTTCATCATTTAAATCAAGGAGGCCATAAGACACTGGGAATTAAAAATAAAAGGTAAAAAGTATGAAAAAAGAAGAAGAAACCTAACCTAAACCTGGCCACGCAACTGAGGACCTACTATCAACCAGGCAAAGACCCAACACTGCGTGGCCCGGTTTGTCTATTAGCCATTTCAAAACCATCACAGAATCATCCCAAAACCTTTGGTTTTTACATCTTTTTATTATTTCATTGATTTTCTATGAATTTTATTTTATGTATTAATTTTCAAAATGTTTGCCTGATTTTCTTTCACAAATGAAACATCGCCTTAATCGTTCAGTTTTTTATAACCCATTTATTTTTTTATTCATATTATTCAAAATTTATTTCTTTGCACAAGGAATACCATATATATTATTATTATTCCAACAGGAATACAAACTGCATTATTTATTTATTAAATTTTTGTTTTTATTTTTTATATTTATTTGTATAGTTTTTCCATTGTTTTTTCATGTGCTTTCGTATCATCACAATTTATTACTGACATTTATCTTTTCCTAAAAAAAAAAATAAAAATAAGCAATAGCATGCAGAAGGCAGTCAGTCAAGAGCACAATTGAGTGTTGTTATAGAATAAGGGGCCAGGAATATGTTGCCTCTGTCATTAACTGAACTGTGCAAAGTCCTACCACTGCCCAGAAGGGCATGCTCCATCCACCCACGCCATCCAGACACACTGCAACAAAACAGAGAGGAAATGAATATAGCAGGTCATTTTATTTTTTTGTGTTGCCATATAGCATTTTCAGGTTTTAGAAAAAAGGTACTACCAATGCAAAATTTGTAGACTTCAGATGAAAAGATATGATGCACTTAAAGGGGGTGAAGATGAAATAAATATATAATAAAGACAAATAAAGAAAAAGAGTAAAGAGAAATAAAGGCAGGAGAGATAAAGAGAGCTTCTGTGTAGAGGAAGGTATACTTTTAAACTGTCAATTTTGTTTAGTGAATCTAGTCTTCCTCGCTGTAAGACAAGTCAAAGCAAATGATTATTGGCAAGGAAGAAATAAAGTTTCTTTGAGATTATATTTTGTCAATGGCAAAGATACCTATTTCAGGTGAGTTTGGAGCTGAGCACAATATAAAACATATGCCTTTGCTGGAATCAGAGCTCATGTCTTTGGGATCACTCTGGACTGGCAGCGGCACTGAATAAATCAACCATGATGTCAGAAGCGGTTGCAGAAATCTCTCAGGTCAGGTGAACTCCTGCTGTGTTGTTGCAGTGTCCTGGATATCCCACCCGACCAGCCCTAAATCTGATGTATATTGTCTCTCTGTGGTTGCTGAGAATTTAGCATGCTCTGGCGAAACCTCATGTCACCAGTGTGTTGTTGTGTTTCCTTTGTGTGTGCTTCCAATCATCCAAAAACAAAACAAAACAAGTCAAATGGGGTGGTTGAAAGAAATTTTCCATTTCAAATGTTCTATGCAATGATTCATATTTGAAAATATAATGAGAAAAAAAAATATTTAATACCACTGTTAATGTAATGTCTAAAAAATACAGCAAATTGTGTTCCCAATTAATAAAAATGGATAGACTTGTTTGTATTTAGCTACTTGTATGTATGGAATTGAATTATTAAATTTGATTTCTTCTTTTAGTGGCATGTTCAAGCCCCCATCACTCCCCACCGTGGGACCCATTGCCAAAGGGTTAACTATGTAGACTGTCATTAATGTCCTTCATCTTGTAGCTTCAAGCATGGGTTGCTAGGTACAGTAAGATTTCTTGCACGCCCTCATTCAGTATGTGTTTGCAGGGTAATATGTGCTCTCCGGTACTTGGCTGCCAGTTTATGCACTTGTTATTCAATGAAATACAACTTAAGCTGCTGAAGACATTACAGGGAAATATAAATATAAAAGCCAACTGACCATTAATATTACTCATCAGAATATAACAAAAATATTATTTCCATAACTAATAGTACTTCTTTGAACAATCCTTTGAGCAATGCACCACAGTCAATCCCTACATATATTTCTCTATTGCCTAATTTGCTTACATTGCTGATAGAGTAAGTGATTTATCTCCCAGTCATGTGGTATGTACCATACATAAACATTGTTTTTGTTGTAGGTAAACTTGTGCATGATGGTACTGCTCTAATTTTCTCTGGCCGAATATGGTTGTCCTATATGCCCTTGCATACAGTATCTGCCATTTCCTGGATGCTATATTATAACCTTGTGGGATGAGACAATAACTGCTTGGTGGAAAGCAAGTTGTATGTTGCCAGTTAAGTAACCATGTGACCGCTAAAAAAACACAAATGTTTGGCCAGAGTAAATCAGTGCCAGAGACCAGTCATTCTGTTCATATCTGATTGGTGGATGCATGTCATCTGAACAACTCTTCTGTTCAAAACAGAGCATTAACCAAGCCAGAAATAGCTCTTTACGTAGCCTAGCCAGTAATAATTAAAGAAACTAGGTTATGTAACAAAATGCATGTTTACTTGCAGTCACCATTATTGGCAAGTGTGCACATATTCAATTGGTGATTAAGTGTGACAGCCAGTTAATGTTTCTTTCATTCCATAGCTTAATCTTAATAATTTAACTCTCTTAATAGCAAATCAATGCATATCTGCTCACAATCACTGTTGTTGGCAATTGATTATTTGCACATCTGCCTGCAGTAAAGCGGACTTTTCATCTACTTATAGCATATTTATGTCTTAATTTTTACACTCTACAGCAGTATGTGATCCATCTTTTTCATGTAAAAGTAAATCTAGATCATCTATATATTCTTACACATACTGAAATTTTGAGTGACCTGAAAAGGACCCAAAACAGTTGGAAAACATATTTCAGATTATGTAGTGGAGGGAATGTCTGAGGCAGGATGTTGTGGAGGGTCTAAGGTTATCCCCAAATCCATGGCCCAATCTATACACTGGATAGTACACTGTTCCGTCACTGAGTCCATGGCAGGGACTTGGGATTTTATACGTTTTGGGTAAAATGCACCTTTTGGTTCTGAACTCACAAACACCTAGTTTCAGGAAGGATAACTTCAGACCACTAAACTAGTTTTAATAGATACATTTTCCATCTGTAGTTTCCATTTTTTTTTTTGCTCATTCCATTTCCATCTCCATTCCTGGGGCAGTAAACTCACTGCAGTTTCCATTCGATGTGACTATGCAATCTTCAACTGAATGTGGAGCAAAACGTCGATCATGCCTGAGAGACCATACTTTTGTTTTGACAGAGGAGTGAATTCTACATTCAGAAAGTCAACTGACTGGTGATGTGAATTGGTCAGCCATTGCTTAACGAAAGTGTTCAAAGAAGAAATATCTAAATGTGCAATTTTCAGTGAGTGGGTTTGATATGAATCCCCTACATTCTTGTAGTCTTGTACAGAAAGTACATGGAAGTAAATAATGTTAAAGACCTATCACTAATTTCTAGTGTGAACCTCCCTTACCTCATAATTCATCCTGTATTGCTAATGCTATTTTCTATATGTAAACATCTATATAAAGAGGAAAATATTTTTAAGACATAAATCAATAGAATAATAATATAGATATATATATGTATATTATTTTGAAATTATGAAATAAAGTCTATGTGGTACACTTGTGTATCTCTATGAAAAGAAATATATACAGGAAGAAAAAATATTAGCCTAATGTTTCATTGATGTGGCTGTGCAATATACAGTCCTTGCCCCAGAGAATGTGCAAACTGGTAACCTTTACTCCTCTGTAGTGTACAATGTCGAGCAGGAAATGTCTGATCTGCCATGTCAACAGCCCCAGGTCTGTCAGCACTGAAGACTGAACAGACTTGCAAGTTACCTCAGGAGGTGATGTCATTGTCCATAGTGGGCCGCTAGGCCAGTAAGCCCCTTATAAGGACACATCTAATGTATGGCACTGAGAAATACAATTCTGAAAACAAACAGTACTGAACACCAGTGATACAAATCAATGTTTTGTCTGAAGGACAATTGTGTTGTCATTTTGCCTCAGGAAAGCACATTCAAAAAAATCCACCACAACAGTTTGAGGGGATTTTATGCATTATAGTAAGGGCTTTATTACAAACTGGTCAATCAAGAAAGCCATTTGGTCATTTTCCCATTCAGTCCTACATCTGCTTTGGATTGTATGGGTTTTTGATGACAGCATTTGCCGAGATAGGCATCCGTGTCTTTATACCAATGCCAACCAAAAATGTGCTTTTAATTAGCATACTCACTGTCTGAACTGTGACAATTACCTTTTCCTGTTGTTTGGTCTGGGGTGGTTATGCATATTGAATCACAGATAGAGGTGAAGATAGTTACAAATAATGGCTACAAATATTGTCCCTCACATATACCACCATCAGGGAACCATTATATTTCCACATAATAACAAGTGCATGACCAAAAGCAGCCGCCAGCTCTTCAGCCCTTTATTGAGAATGACAGGCAGCCATCTTCACTGTAAATAACAAATATGACAAAAAAAATTCTGTACAGTGTGTAAATCTCAATTGTAAAACGATCACCGGTATGGGAGGTGTTGTGTGCCACACACTGGCCACCCTGCCAACTTGTGCTTTTGTGAATAAAAGAAATCAACAAATAAAACAGCTTTGTGTATGTGGCTGGCTTGTATGGACTGTTGAAAACAAGTTGTATTCAGAAACATATTGGTCTGTGTAGAGTTTCTATACATGTTGTGTTTGTAAAATGAGAAAACGTCCTTCAAAAAAATGAATCCTGGCTTCCATGTAATTTCCTCGGATGGTTGGGGGTTGGATGTGGATCTGTAAAAAATACAAATAAAACAAGAAAAAAGCAACAAAAAATGAAAAACCTTGACAATGAAAAGGTACATTCACAATTGTAAGTGCAATGAGCTGAACTTCATGTATCCATTGTAAAACCTTGTGTATGTTTCAGTGTATTCCTGTTAACAGTTGTAGTAAACTTGGTGCATCATGTCATGTAATGTGATAAATTAAATAATGACCCAACAAGACGTTTCCATCAGGAAAAGAATAAAGAAAAATGAAAAACACTGTCTAGCTCACTGAATGATTTTTCCCTTGCAGTAAGATAATCTTGCTCCTTTGAGAACATGCCATCTGTGCTACATGTTCTTATACGGCAGTGCAAATAAATGTGACCAGGTTATGGAGGCATAAGCAATCAATGTGTTTAAGTAGGGCATGTGTGCCCAGGAAATATATCAGCATAATAATATGAAAATTTTACAGATGGAGTTAATCAAAAGAAAACCAACACTGCATCCAATTAAGCCCGTGTGGTTTCTTCTGTTTCCATTTCATTTTCCCTCTTTGAATCATTTTCATAGTTACATGGCAACAGCATCCACAAAGCTTTTCCATAGTGATAAACAGTGCAAACAGACAATAAGTTTGTGTTTCCATGATGCATATAGTGTACTTTGAAACATTTTAGAATAGCATATGGTAAAATCCATTATACATTTTAAATATTGATTACAATTAATTGATGAAGAGAATATGTAGTTACTTTTCAATTGTGAAAAGTGATTCAGACTGAAAAGAAGCTATAGGGCACACTGTTGCTTTGTATATTTCAAGCCATACATTCTGACAGATCCAGAGAAAACTTCGTTTCTTTGATGCTAAATGAATACCTATAATCTCTCTTTGACAACCTTAACACGGTATGTGCTTTTAACATCACTACAGTTTTTCTGTGCCTACCAAAAACATACCATTCCCCAAATAGCTGCAAGGGGGTTTATACAAAATAATCGAAAAACCAAATAATATATGCATACTCAATATCTGATAAGGAGCGGGTAGCTCTTTGGCTTCAGGGACAGATTTAGTCCGTCTTGGAATGCTGCTATACAAGTTTTGAACTGTCTCCAGGAGGAAAGAAAGGAATATATCCACGTCATTGACAGATGGAGGAAGTGGAATTAAGATCAGTTTGGTGCTCTTTCTGTCACGGTGATTCATGAATAATTAAGAAAAAAACGTAGTTGATTATATAGTGGGGGGCATCAGGTGCTGTCCGCAGGTTCTCATACAACTTAACCGGGAGGAGGATGCTAACCACAATGCCATGACAATCCTTCCTGAATTCTACAAATTTATTCAATCATACCACGCCCACTCAAGTTGGAACGTACCATGACACTTCTACCAAAAAACTGCTAAACCTACGGTACACATTTTTTTCGTCTATAATTCAGTGCATACCCCTATAATGAAATAACGTTCCTATTGATATGTTTTTAATGTTTATAACTCCGCTGTTAAACAAAAATAAACACGTTTCATTTTATTTGTTCTCTCTCATAACCCCCTTTTAAAATAGTATAGCTCAAAGAGTAAGACGCTTGACAGAAGTAGCTGTACACTATGGAGTCTAAGGTAACGTGCAGTGCGAGAAAAATATAGGCTTTATTGTTCAAGAAATACTGGCCAGCTGTTATATCTATATCTTCGTTTATATACGCAATATTTTAAAAAAATTCAGACGCTTAGAGGTAGCTAACCAGCAACATTTGAGCATGTGCTAAAACAATGTCAGCTAGCAAGCTAATTTGCTATACTTGGAGCAATGAAGGCAATAGTAGCTATATGGTAGCTAGCAAGCTAGTTAGCCGTTTGGACTTGTAGATAGTTCCTTAACGTTACTGAATGAAAGCAAAACTATAAAAGTCAGCCTTGCTAGCGCTAATATTAGTATATCTGATTAATCTGACATATTGCTTGCTAGATAACTAATGTTAGCCAATCTAACATGTTCATTAGACAGCTGAATTTTGTCAATGCATCTAGTAGAGTCATTATTGCTTTGGTTGCTGGCTATATTGGCTGGCAAGGTAAATACTTTTTATTTTCCATCGATACCATTACACACAGTTAAGTATTATAAATCTATCTAGTATGCAAAGTATCAAAATTACAACTACTAACATATGCCATATATCGATAGATAGACTGTTGTGCAACAGTAACTAACCAGAAATAGCATATGCCAGCTAAGTGGCTTTGAACAGGGATATCAGTGATTTCTTTGTTAAGGTAGATGCGGTGAAAGGGAAAAGGAAAAGTTTAGCTACACGACCACGCCCCATAACATTACGTTACTTACAGGGTTTTCTCCCGGTCAGCTGACATAATGAATCAGGCCGATTGTAAATACAGCTGAACAAGTTAACCTACAGGCGCGATACAGTCTGCCTTGTTATCGATACCACCAGCTACAACTTCTATGCTAGATATGTTTTAAACTGGATTGCTCATTAGCTCACATCTGCACTTATGTATATGTACAGTTAGCAAACGGTCATCCTTAACCAGTTGTCTGCACTGCAGATACTGTAGCAATAGCGTTAGGTGTTTCACTGAAAGAGATAACGGATAACTAGCTAACAGTACTGCATGGTTACTTGCGCTTGCACCAGCCCTGTTTAATGGCACATTCGCTCTCTTCCTGAGCCGTAGACAAAACTAGCTAGGTTATTAAGCTAGCTAACTTGAATATACTTGCATATGTGTACTACGGTAGTTAGTACATAGTGTAGTTATGACCACATGTCTGTAACCACATGTCTGTAGCCACGGTAGCCTTAACGTTAGCGGTTTCAGTAGCCACCCTCACTTTAAGCTAGCTAATGATACTGAGTGGCCGTTATTAGCGGTTATCCAGGTTTAATCGATCGCAGACCGTGTACCTGGGCGTGTGGTACATCTGGCTAGCGTATTTTCTGGTTTGTGAAAACAAAGTGTAGAAAGATAGGTTGCTAGGCCGATATTTGAGGCATGACATTACTTGGGAAGTTATGTTACACCCCGGCCTTGCTTATTACAAAAAAATGCATGTCCACCAGCTATTATGTGCGCCGCTCTCGTTTGTGTAATAAGGTCATCACCAACCCGGATGAGATTGCCAAACTTTTCAGAGAGCAGAGTCTTGCACCCTCTCTGACCAGGGCTGATGTTGGACCAGTGATCACATCCCAGTATGGAGGAAAATATTGCAACATCTATACAGGTGGGTTGATTTTCAAAGTCCTCCAAGGAAACATTTTTGGTGTACATACACAAATAAAATGAGTAAACCCTAAGCACATAAACCGAATTAAATACCATGGTAGTTTATAGCCCAAGTTCACAAGTCGGATGCAAGTCACAAGTGGAGAGTGTCACGTAATGCTGAAATTTCAAAGACTTTTTCAAAACCATTCATAATGAGAATATTAAACATTAATACTATGCACAATGAACTTTGTAAAACAATATGTGTGTAGTACAATTTACATTATTGTTATATTGCATTATTGTTAAATTTACATTATATTGTTATGTAGTACAATATATTATATGTGAGTAACATAAACACATAGATCTACCTAAATGAGAAAAAAAAGCTCTAGATAAAGATATGTACCCTGGGAAATTCAAACAGTGATTTTTTTTTTTTTTTTTTTTTAATTAGTCAAATCCAAATAGGTGTCTGTAATCAAATGTTTATTGTATGAATAATATAGTTGAGGGAAAGCTTTAAACTCAACTGTGTTAATGGGAGAGAATATTGAATATGTCTGCCCTGCCACAAAGCCGTTCTTTTAAGGACGTTTAGTATACCTGGATCTTTAATTCAAAGTGATTATTGCAGTCTTTGAATGGTGAATCTAACCAAAGTTATTGGGAGAGGATAATGGCCTACCTACCCTCTAGGAAGGTAGACCCTCCTGCCTTCCCACTCCATTTCTCCCGTTTCTATATTTACACAGCGGCAAGAATAATCTGCATGTGCCAGGTAGTGAGTGGGAGAACTCATAAAATATAAATATTCATATTTCATAGGGTAGTTATATAATGTTATGGTGTTTACAATAAATACATATTTCATAATTATACAGTTAAAAAATACAAAAGAAAAATGTTTTTCTTGAGTTTTACCAAAGGTGTTTTGTTTCGGTACAATTTTCTCTCAGTTATTTATGTTACTCTTTATTAATGTCTTTATAGACATTAATACAGGTTTATCGAAATGATTTGATAATGTACACAGATATCCCTGCCGTGTTTTATTTTAATTCTGTAGAGAAATCTAAAATGAGTTATTATTTTTAATAACCATAACTCTTAATACAAGTATAGAGGGACTCTTTTGATTAATTCAGTCCTGAGAATCATTTACAGTCTATACTGTGAGTTAATAATGGTAGAAACATGTAGGGGTATTTTATTACAGAACAGTAATAAAGAAGTGCACCGAGTCGGAAATCAAGATTTTACAAATCAGTTGCCCGTTGCCAGCAAGGGCGTTCTCTATTGTAACATTTTGTCTTCTGTCTTTTGCCCAGAATGGAGCCAGCGGGATTTGGAGAGGAATGAGAATGTCAAATTCTGCCGGCAGTACATTGTATTTCATGATGACAAGTCTGTTGTGTATTCAGGACCGTCCGGAAATTGCACAGAAATTAAGGGAGAGTATGTAATCTTCTTATTTGACTAAAACTGCACATATTTCCAGCTAAATATTTAAATATACATTGTTGGAAAACACCTTCACAGTACTTCCTCTTTACAGTATGATATGTTTTTGAGAAAATCTGTTTTGGTTTTGACAACTGCAAAACAATCGTCTGACCTGCATCTGAAAACTGTATATCACATTTTTCTTTCCATTTTCAACTGACCTACAGCTCATAGAAAGGAGTAAAAAAAAAAAGGCAATTATGCAGAAACTGAATCAGTGGTCACTTCGGGCCAGTAAAATGGCGAAAGGTAGACGAGAGGACACAGTTCAGATGGTCGCCAACTCAAAGCTTGAACTTAATGTGTGACTCATTACCTCTGCCACCTGTAGGTGGAGTATAGGTCATGTGATTTTCCCTACACCTTTGTTTTGCCGCCTGCTAAAGAAATAACAAATGAGTATTATGTATGAAGTTAATTGATACCTGCCATGTTTTTTCATGACAACGAAGGTCTGTTTATGCTGTAGTGTCGCACAGACAACCTTGTGTATTTTCATGTGAAACTGAAGATTAAGTTGGTTAAGGTGATGATACAGCACAGTCTCAAATGTTGCTGTAGTTGTGAACGTTTCCTCGTTGAACTGACCCTGCTTTGTTATTTTTTCAGACTCTTGAGCAAAGACTCTCCCTCTGGGGATATGAAGGCAGTAGTGCGAGAGTGCACTGTGAAGGGAGAGGAGCAGCAGTTTTTAGAGGTAAACTGCCTCATGACAGCAGACTTTGAGGATTCATTTTGTCTCTGTTGTTCAGTTTTTCTTAATCTTTATAACCCTGCTCTGTATGAAATTGTTGTTTTGACATCCTTATGATGGCTCTGCTCGGGTAAACTCCCACACCTGTGTTCAGTGTTTACCAATACTGATTATTTGCTGGAAAGTATATGGGGGGATTTCAGCATGTGACTGTCATCATATGAATTTCTGTTGATGACTCACTCGGTTGTTGTGGGTTTCACTCATCACAGACTTGCATTTTGAGTAGCAACTTCACTACACACATTCAGGCACCCAAGTACACACTCACATCAAAACATGAATCAGTCAATTTACAATTGCTGATAATTAGTGGCTGACTGAGTTCTCAATGAGGATATAAATGGTTGCACGGCTTGTGGGCTGTTTTCCCTAGTGGTTGTTTTAAAGCCTGTTTTAACTGAAAACTAAACAAAGCTAATATTGTTGTCTAATGAGTATATTGAAAAACAGTTGGTAAAATGGTCAGGACAACCTCCTGCCTGAGGAATTGACTGTAATCATTGAGGTGACTATAACATCAGCACTTTGTGGATGTGAGGAAAGCGAGATCTTATCTGTCTCCCTGTCTCTCACACGACCCGGTGCTGGACCGATGGAATCACATCACTGCTGCCACACCCACCTCAGGTCTGGAGCAAGAACAGCAAAGTGAAGAGCATCAACCTGACGGCCCTGAAGAAACACGGCAAGGTTTATGAAGATGGTGAGGCTGTCGTCCTTCCTCAGGGCTGCGCACTTTCACAGAAAGCCCTGTTTTCTCTTCAGCGGAGGCACAGATCAGCAGATTTACACTTTGCCCATCTTGGTTTTTTCTGCAGATCAGTTTGGAAGCTTGGTGTGGTCTCACTCTGAGACTCACCTCTTGTATGTGGCAGAGAAGAAGAGGCCGAAGACAGAGTCCTTTTTCAAGGTGCCATTTGTTTGTATTGAAAAATTACACAACCTTATTGTTTGCATTTAAAGTACACATTCTTATCATTTGTATTTTAAAAGTGCACATTCTATCATTTGTAAAAAGTGCACATGTTGATGCAGTTGAATTTTGTTGTCACTTCCAAGCGGAATTAGTATTTAATATATAAACTCTTGTTCTGTAAGTGAACATTTTAGATACACAATGAAACACTGTATAGTAATCAGTGTATTCTCATTTTACTTGGAAAGACTTGCTATAACAGATCTTAACCATGTACAGGATAGACGGCGATGAAGAAGATGGCAAGAAGCAGGGAGATGTTTCTCTGACCTTGTTAAACACACAAGCTAATTTTCCTAATTACAAAAAGGTCTCATGCTGATGGACTGGACACTGCGACTGAGGTCTCGGAATTCTGGGCACTCTTCACTTCTTTCTCCTGTAGACTGCTTGGGAGATATGTTTTGTTTGTGCCTAGATTCAGGGTTCAGTGGTGGTATCGTATTTTAATTGTGCTGCATGCTCTGATTGCTCTGTCTACTGGCACTGTGTGTCTCAGTGAAGAGCTTGTGTCTGGTGAGTTAACAAATGATTCACTCACCACAGGCCTAATGTTCCTCATGTACAGACGGAGTCTCCTGAAACTTGCTCAATGGGGGATGAAGAGGAGGCTATGAAAGTTGGGAAGAAGGAGGAAACTGTCAAGGTAAGTGTGGGGCTTTGCTCCATTTCTCAGGTGGGCTGGTACAGATCCAAAATGGTTGTGTCATCCAAGGCAATGTGCTTTTCTCTGTGCAGTTAATCAGATCAGCAACAGGTCAGATGTCAAATTTTTTACAATTTTAAGATAAATTATTAATTTGAGCTGTTACTGTTTAGTATTTCTTTGGACGTTTTGAAGTCAAACTCTGTGGTAAGGATTTATTTTGATGTACTTGGCACTTGCCAGGTCTTCAGCCTGTCATTTGGCAGTCATATTAAATAAAATTGTGGAGTTTCGGCAGTCTGTCCCTTTATGTGTCTTTCCAGGGGGACCAGTTTGTGTTCTATGAGGACTGGGGGGAGAGCCTTGTGAGCAAGAGCGCCCCTGTGTTATGCATCCTGGACATTGAGGGCAGCAACATCTCTGTGCTTGAGGGTGTACCAGACAACATCTCCCCTGGCCAGGTCTGCCTTCAGTCCCTCTCTCTCTGTCTCTCACTCTCTGTCTGTGTGTGTGTGTGTGTGTGTGTGTGTGTGTGTGTGTGTGTGTGTGTGTGTGTGTGTGGTGTACGTACGTATGCAGGTATGTGTAGGCATACACGCTTGTGCATGCCTGTTATTGAAGCCAGTCGTAGTAAAGAATTCTTTGACCTTACATCTTGGTGATTGGATGTCTGTCTGTCTGTCTGTGTCTGTATTTAGGCATTCTGGGCTCCTAATGACACAGGTGTGGTGTTTGTTGGCTGGTGGCACGAACCTTTCCGTCTGGGCCTGAAGCACTGCCCCAATAGGAGGTGGGTGGCTGTGGCAGCTCTCTCCCTGTCCTAGATGTTGTGGTATAAGAACAGAAACCTAATTTCTTCTCCTGTGTTCCATTCCCCAAGGTCTGCCTTATTTTACGTGGACCTGACAGGCGGCAAATGTGGTAAGAGTGGTCCTCCTTTTCTCTTACTTTCATTGAAGATTAATGACATTTTAAAGTACAAATGTAAATTCTATTACACTGGTTTCTGTTCTCTGACAGGCCCTCACACATAGCTTCCAATGGCCACTGCCCCCACCCACTCCCAGCTATCCACAGGGCCGCTCTCTACTACCCTCTCCTCATCTCCCCTCACCACAAACCCACCCTCCATTTAGCACATACGATGCCATATAGTCACAGCCATTCTCCCACCGCCTACTGTAAATTCCACTTGACTTGCATGGTGCAAGACAGTGCAGCCATAGTCCGCGGAGCCGATTCTCAGGGAATAGCGTCATGTCATAAGGAAGCAGTGTATTACAGCTGGATTTGTAGCTCAGGCATTTTGATTTCCCATCAGGGTACTCCTGATGGACCTTTGAACAAGGTGTTTCACCTGAATTGCTGCAGTAAAATATCCAGCTGTATAAACAGATAGTGTGGGAAAAGTTTTAAACTATTAAGTTGATGAAAGGCATCTGTTAATTGCCTGTAAGCGTAATGTGAATGTAATATGTTTGTGATTGCAGAGCAGCTGTCTACAGGCACGAGTGCCGTCTGCTCTCCACGCCTCAGTCCAGATCAGTGCCGGATCGTCTACCTCGAGTGTGAGGTTTACGGGTCTCACTACCAGTGCAGTCGGCTGTGCATGGTCAGTGTGCAGTGTGCATGAAGGAGAGAGGGAAATAGAGGGCAATATCCTGCAGTGACTATGACACTGAGAACATACATTTGAATGAAAAACTTAAGTTCCCATGGTGTTTAAATATGCCCTGTATACAAACTTATTACATTATTGAAAAATATGTTTAAATTATTGGTCATCATAGTGTCACATGACTTATCTATGTCATATTTCTTAGCAACCAGCATCACTAATTCATTTGTGTTATTTGGATTGCTGATATTTACTTTTTTGGCTAAATAATTTTTTTTTTTTGATGGTGATTTGAAAATTTCTCATCTCTTCTAATGATAACTGTAGTTGTGTGAGTCAGAGTATCGGTAAATCTGTGTTATTGCTGACATTTCAGAGCTTCTACCTGTATTATGAAACATGCTGACCAATATTTCCAATGCAGCTTGCCTCATGACATTTGCAGGAACAAACAAATGTGTAATAAAGACACATAATTTGTCCTGCACAGCAAGCTGACTGTTTCCAGCTCTCATGTCGTCTCGCCCTCTAGTGGTGAAATGTTGTAACAGGTAGTCAGTTGAGCCTCTGGTCATGGGGGTCTCAGGCCCAGCCCTGTCCATGGGTCCAAGTTCAGCCCTAGAGACCAGAGGAAGAATAGCCTAGGTATCAGTTAGAATCTGTGAGCCTCCTCATTGTGAAAGTGTGGATGTCTATGAGGGAGATAATATATTATTGGCAGTTAATCACTGGTGGGAAAGTACTTATCTAAAACTCAACTGGCATGGACTCTCAGCTGATCTGTTGCAATTTATTTTTGCAGTATGACTGGTATACAAAGAAGACATCAGTTGTGGTGGATGTTGTCAGCAGGCAGAGAGAAGGTACCCCTTCTTACGAAACATTTTCCTGCACACAGGCATAAAATTTGATGTGTATTTAATGTACTTTACAAAAAAAGCTTGTGTGCTTTCTGATAAACACCTGCTTATTTTTGACTGTTAAGTTTGAGTTTCCATTTTACTGTGTATTTACACTATGAGTGATCAAAGGTTTCAAGAGGGCCATAGTGTTTGAGAGTATGTGCACTTCAGGTGAGACAGCTGAATGTGTAAGATACATAAAGAGTGTATACTTGCCTTTTTGTTATAGATGGCTTCACTGGAATCTACAGCTCTTATCTGTCTCCCTTCTGCTGGTCAGAGGACAGCCAGCGTGTCCTGCTGTCCTGCCCTCAGAGAAGCCGGAAGGTACATCTTTTGCATTAGATGCTTCATTAAGTACCAGGCAGATATGTCTCTCTCCCCTCTTTACCTGATCTAAGGAGTTCAGATGAAAGCCACTCTATCTAGTTCTGTTCCTCTGAATCAATGATTTACAGCTACAGTTGTACACACAGTACAGTAAATGTAACATTACAATCCTGATAAATATTCATAAGACAAATTTGGCATTTTGTACAACAAAACGAGCAAAGAACATTTTAGGCTGGGCAAGGAGTGCAGTGTCTGGCCTCTACTGAAGAACTGAAAAAATCATAGCTTGATGCCTTGATTGGCTTGTTGGTAGGACTTCCAATGTAGTCTTCATGTTTAGCAAATATGTTTCCCACCAGCTCATTGAGTAATACTTTTTAATTGTTTAGGATCTCCTCTTGGTGGATATCGGCACAGGGAATGTAACTTCACTAACAGGAAGTGAGTAAAATTGAACGTCCGTTTAGTATCATAAACTGGGAATATTAGAACTTTATTCATTCCGTCTCAGATCATGATAGCATAATCCTATCAATTTTGCAACCTTTTTCAAACTGAAAAATGTTGACATTCATGCCATAATTTAAAGCTCTTGCTTGATATACTTACCTTGAAAAAATATTTATGAAAAAGCAGCGTGTGAGAGGTGTTGTTTTGCCCTGCAGAATCAGATGTTGGGAGCTGGTCTCTGCTCACAGTCAAATGGAACCTCATGGTGGTTAGCTGCTCCTCACCTAACTGCCCTCCCAGCCTGGTATGATCTTCAGTCTGTATCTCTGTGTTTAGAGCAGTAATACTCCACATACCACATTTAAAACATAGAGATAAGACTGCATGATTTTATTGCCGTTTCTTTTATCAGTATAGTTGTATTATTCCACTGCCAATTTCTGTCTCTAACTAAAGCATTACCCTTGAACTGTAGGGTGTTTCAGTTAGGGCACCCATCTGGGTGGGGCGGGTGTTTCCTATTTGTCAGATCTGTGACTTACTGAACACTTTATTTCTAACAAATATCAGTCGAAAGAAGAAAATTACAGGGTTTACCGCTAGAGTTGCAGTTTGAGGTCAGGTCAAGAGTGAAAGTGACAACACTTCCCATCACTGCACTGTGTGGTCTGTTATACATGCTAATGATGTCACTTCTGTCTGCCTTCTCTTGTCTGCAGAGGGTAGGTTTCTTGCCATTGGCTGGATCTCAGGAAGAGGTGAGTTGGGTCACCCTGGAGGAGGCCCAACCCCAAACGAACATTGACTGGAAAGTGCTGACCTTCACCCCACCCCCTGAACAGGACAACCCCACATACTGTAAGATCAGGGCTTGTGTTTATGTCTGTGAATGTGTATGGTTCTGCATGTTTGTGTATGTGTAAGTGTGATAATATAAAGTGTGTGTTTATATTTGTGTGTGTGTTTGTTTATTAACACACAAATTACATAATTGTAACATTAATGTATTTTAAATTGAAGCTGATTTAAGATGTCATGACTTGCCATCGCCCTTTTCTTTGACCATAAAGTGTGTGTAGCTATCAAAGGGGTGTGGTCTAGCTGCAAATATGTGTGTATAGCACGACACAGAGAAAGAATCCAAACCAGTCTGGTAGCTTCAGAAATACAAAATATGTGGGCTCCTCAAAGCCAAGATCGAAACGAAAGGTTGCAACACACACATGCAGACTACTTTAAAAAAGGTTGTTTGTGTACCTGATGAGGAGGAAATGGAATAGGGTAGTGAAACCTAATTGTCAAACTAATTAGTGAGGCTACACACATTTTTACAATTGTGAGATCAAGTTTAACAGAAAAAAGGCGCTACCTCAAAGCCTTGAGTGGTAATGGTTGGATATTCAGTGTGTCTGTGTATGAGACAGACCTTCTAACCCTTAACAGTGATGAGCAAAACTCTTACTCTGAGATACATACGTGGTATGGCACTTATCCATGAAGTAGGCTGCCTAAAATAAGGTGTTTTTCTATGCACAAACTGCCTGTTTTTCTGATGACAGCTGGGCTGGATTTTGATGCACTCCTAATGAAACCAACCAACACCAAGGAAGGAGCCAGACTGCCTCTGATTGTGACCCCACACGGTACGCTGAGGTCGAGAGTAATCACAGAGTCTGGGCTGGTTTATGCTGTAGTGCTAATACCGTGGCTCATTGTGCCTGTACACAGGTGCAGATATATGCTAAAATATCCGCCACATAGATTTTGTTTATATATAGTGCTTTTCCACTGTGGGTGCCACTACAGCCAATGTGTAGCACCCAACTGGGGAATGTATGGCAGCCATTTTGTGCCAGAGTTGTTAAACACACCTATCCTTTTGTTTGCAGGGGGACCTCACTCTGTCTTTGTGGCTGAGTGGCTCCTGTCATCAGCTGTCTTTTGTCAAATGGGCTTCGCTGTGCTGCTAGGTAAGTTTCAATGGCTCTTAGAAGCCCTGTCTGTATTTGTATAATTTTCCATGCCTATGACATAAAGTGTTGGAAATTGGCTATATACTGTTGGTATATATGTCTGTTGGTTTTTCCTATGTGTGCTTTTTGGGATTAGTTGCCTGTATTGCTTTGTATTTTGTAGTGAACTACAGGGGCTCGATTGGGTACGGCCAGGACAGCATCCTTTCCTTACCTGGGAGGGTGGGTGATCAGGATGTGAAGGACGTCCAGGTAAACCAGCCATATCAATGAATTTCCCAATGACCTGTCAGATGAATCGTGGGTACAAACTGGAAGCATACAGAGTGCAGGGATGTGTTTGTAACGATCAAAGTGTCTGCAGTACTGATGAACAGTCCAGTAATGAGGAGGGGAGCTCGTATAATGCATTGTGGTTAATTGCTGTTGTCCATCGCTGTCTGTCTCATGGTTTTGCAGTACGCAGTTGAGAGTGTGATTAAGGCAGAGTCCTTTGATGAGCAGAAGGTGGCAATTGCTGGGGGATCCCACGGCGGCTTCCTAGCCTGCCACCTGATTGGACAGTACCCGACCTTCTACAAAGCGTGTGTGGCACGGAACCCCGTCATCAACCTGGCCTCCATGATTGGCAGCACTGACATTCCAGACTGGTAATGAGAGGCAGCAGGGGTCTGCTCTGTATCCATTATTCAGCGTCTGTTGTCATCACAGCTCTGTGCGATCCAGTGGTTATTGTTCCGCCCCCTGCAGTGCACAGAGGAATGAGTGTACGTGCATGTGACTTTCTGATACATCAAGCCACTAATAAGAAGCCCCATGGCACCCCCGCAACTGGTTTCACTCTGAAATTCACATTTTAGCTTTGACTAGTTTTTCATTTTTACAAATAGAACCAAGAGAATACGGTGCAATCAAGTGGAGTGGCACAGAACACAGTAAGCTGTATTGATTCTTAGGAAATTAGATCCTGATGCTACTTTAATGAGACACAAAACAATATTAAGGACAACTACCCCATGGATATTGAGTAAAACACAAATAAATTAATACTATACTGTCATGTGAAATCACAGCCCTGTGACGAGTGATCTCTGAGGTATGTTGTGTATGTGTGTGTGTGTCTCTCTCGCTCTCTCTCATGTCTGTGTAGGTGCATGGTGGAGGCTGGGTATGAATACAGCACTGATGCACTACCTGACCCTGCTGTTTGGGAGCAGATGTTGAATAAGTCCCCAATCAAACACGTCACACAGGTGAGAGGTTCAGCCCAAGTTGGTGTAAAGGGACTTAACAGTGGCCACCAGGGAAAGGGACTACTTAGTGTTGGTGTATTGGCCAGGCCAATGTGGAGTATAATGGAGTAATACCACAGTACTTGTGCTGCTGTCACTCATAATAACAATAATAACAATAATAGTAATACTTTTTAGTATTTGCTATTTATATAAGAGTTGCTGTAATAATGGCATGTCTGTTAGACTCCAAATGGAAGACTATTCCTGGATCTCCTCAACCTGGTTGTAATGTTTGAGGTTTAGTTTTTTCATAGGGGTTAACTGATTTGAGGGTCCAGTGAATAGCACTTAACCACCAGGGTCATTAACCACACAGTTTACCATAGAACGGTAACCTGACAAGAGCAAAAGCATTCAGCTCAGATGGCCATGAATGTGTTACAGGCAAACCTAGCTCATCTGTCAAAAGCAGCTGAAGTACCCTAACATAATAGTGTTTTTGACAGCCTGTTCTCAGAACAGACAACTTAATGCTTTGTCCCATTTTTCAGATAATTACTCATTTCAAACCCTGTTGAAATAGACATTGAGTTTGGCATTGGGTGATGGACTGAGAGGAACTTCAGCATGGTCACTGGGAGTACTTCTCCCTAGATGACATCTCTGTTGCAGCGACAGTGTTAGCTCAGGGCAAACGTGTTTTTATGTCACCTTTACCTCACGCACTGTACTCTCTTGTCCTATTGCTGTATTCAAGGACAGCAGGGACTGTGGTAAATATTCACTATACCATGCATTCTTAGAGAGAGAAAATTCTCAGCTTTTTTTGTTTTCAGTGGTGACATAAGGTTAGTAATAGAGATTTTGAAAAGCTGTTGAAAATTAACAAACCTTTTTAATGGTGCTTTTTAGTGTGGACATCATACAGAAAATTCATTATAATTAGAATTTTATTTGGTTTTAAGCACAGTTTTAATGTAGTTGAGGCAAGCAGGTTAAAATCTTAAAGAGGGTCCAAAACTGTAAAAAGATACATTAAAATGCCCTTATTGCTTTGTCTTGTTGAATAAAGAAAAGCCCTGATGCATTGTGGAGACAGCCTTCGCTGCTCCCTGATATCCGTTTTCTATGGCCAGTCACTGAGCAAGCCAATACAATCAAGCCTTTTCATTTTTTTTCCCATAGATTTTGCAACTAGATTATTAGGTTTTTTCTTTATTCAGAAATGTTCTGAGCCCAAGAGCACCTTCAGCACTGTTTTTATTTGTCCTTTGTATCCGATGCAACAATCTCCATCCTCCCAATTTTTTAAAAATCATTTTAAAATCCATTTTAAAATCCTTCAGTCCATATATCACCAGAAAGCCACAGGTCAAGTAAACAAATGAAACAAGAATATTGCTAGGCCTCAAAAATCAATAGCTGTACATTGATGGCCTTAAATGAGTTTGAGAACACTTAATCACCTTTAATATTTGTCATTGAAAATGATGAACATCTGCAGTTGGTAGTTCAGTGGTGAATGATGTAGGTGTGTGCTGTGTGTGTTTTGGGGTTATATGTTTTTATGCATCGTTGTCTAATTCACGTTCAGGTGAAAACCCCCGTGCTGCTGACGCTGGGAGAGGATGACAAACGTGTTCCCACCAAGCAGGGGATCGAGTACTACAGGGCCCTGAAGGCTTTGAACGTCCCTGTTCGGTAAGTGGGCTACTGCCGGCGACGCCCGGGCTAGCTCCAAAGCCGCTTTCTGAGCCTGAGCAGAAACTCCCAGCAAATAGCCTTAGGAAGGCATGTGAGAGATTCCCCAAGCACAGGACGTATGGGCTTGTCCCTGGGGTTGTCTCACTTATTATGCTGGGATCATCTCCATGAGCTGAGGATTTGAGGATATCATTGGATATTCTGCTGTTGAATCGTTAAGTTATTTCTTGAGGATTTCTGCTTGAAATGATCAGCAGGATGCAGTGCTGTAGCTGGTCTATTGATGTCTGTAGCCTACAGTTCTTTGTTGAGACATCTTGGTTAGCACAGCCCTCTTGTACTTTAAAGCTACATACTTTACCTCAGGTTCTCCTGTCATAACACTACAAATCTTAAAAGAGTAAATTCTGTAAAGGAATGATATCCATTTAGAAGCTTAGAGACTAATTTTACAACATTGTAATTGTGCATCTGATCTCAACTGGTTCTTCCATGTGTGACCATTCGTGTCGCCTTAGGTTGCTGTGGTATCCAGGAAACAACCACTCCCTCTCGAAAGTGGACGCGGAGTCTGACGGTTTCATGAACATTGCTCTGTGGGTGATACAGCACCTCTCCCTCCAAGGCTCATACCAACAGCCAAGCTAATGTTGTGTTAGCAAAAAAAAAAAAAAAAAAGTCAGTGCTGATGATGTTGTGAAACCCAAAGACCATATGCCATGACCAGCTGTTTAATGCAAAGGCATGCCTGGAAATGTGTCATGTAATCAATCATATTATTTGAGGGATTTCTCTTTAATGGGCTACATGTTATACTTCTCAAGGGCTTGTTGTAACTACTGCTTGGTAACAGAATAAGAAGTCTTTTATATTTTATAAAGCATACACAAGTCTAATTTTACTTGTGAGCCTTCTGTCTAGTACTCGGAGGAAACAACCAAATGAAACCAACTGATCATCATCATGTCCTTTCTAAACTGGCTCACATTACTTCTAATGATATTTAATAAGAACATCAAATGATGAGTCTTCTGAATGTTACAATGTTTGCTCTGCCACCTGTGCATAACCATTGCTTTTGGCTATGCTAATGTGGTATCATAGTTTTCAAAAGGATCTTTAAATAACATGGTACTTGGATTTCCAAACCATTTTTCTTGGTTTGTTTTGTTCTTGTTTGTCCTCAGGCAATAAACATTGTTTCCAACTAAATGATTGATTTTATTTATTTATGGGGAAAAATAAAATGCCCACACAACCGAGGGGTTAACATGTTAAAGCTGTTCTCTAATGTGATCCCTGATGGAATGCAGCAGCTGAAAGAAAACAAGTATACATAAATAATAAAAACACATCCAAACCACCCATATTCCAACATCTCTCTCTGGTATCTTTGTGCACCACACGTAAGTAATATATCAGTATCAGCAAAACTAACAGCCGATGTCACAAGGCTATCCTTTGCCTTTTAATTACTTGCCTTGTTCTTTAGATCTCAATCAGGAGACATATGTATGTGTGTGTGTGTGGGGGGGTGCGTCTGTTTTCATTATTTTATCCCTGCATGTGTCTGAATAATTGTGATTGAACACAATTATTGATTGAGTCCAATCGTGATTGATTCTACCATGAGTTGGAGATGCCATTGGATATTTAAAATTGAAAAGACATTACAGTAACCAGACACAATGTGCCCGTTATAGTTTGCAGTGCACATGGGACTTGTGAAAGGGCAAAAGACAACATGCTGGCAAATTAATGTACTTGACATTAATGAGCCCAACATCTTTATTTATTAATGGATCTATGCTATGAATTATAAATATACCTAGAAAGATGATGTTTATCTGCTGTTCAATGAAAAAAAAATATGTTTACCTCACAGGCCCTCCAGTCTGGCTACACCCTATTTATTAACAATGCAACAAGATTTGAATGTAGTGTCGCGCTATAATTTCAAAGAGAAATCTTTGATAAAGGGATTCAGATGCGGACATATTCCAGTGTGGGTTTGGTGTGGGAGTCCATGCATATTGATTATCTAGTCCAATTTGGTGAGATTTCAGACCAGAGGAGGTTCAGAACACTGTGATTCATTCTCCCTCTTGGTGCCTCTCTTAGTGGATGTTTCAAGACTTTTTTTTAGCAAATTTCAATTTTCTGTATGGCTAAACAATATGTTGCATTTAATATATTCATAATGGGTAAACATGTTTGCTGTTTCATTTCATATAATACATAAGGAATGAACTGGCGTTAACAATGTTAAATGTAAAACAAACAAAAAAAACATTTCATTACAACAGGCATCCATTTTCATAGCTGTCACCACAATCATCCAATATAACCACAATCCTGTATGCTGTACTCTTACAGGCTTCATAATGTGACCGCCAGTTTGCCGGCTCAGGCCTGGGCTGTGGTTTGAATAGCTGGTTTCAGTTTGTCAGCCCTAATCCCATTGTATATTAATGACACAATAACTCAATGTATTACTATCATGCTGTGCTAAAAGAAATAGCATTCCAAAGACTTCTGGGAGATTCTGTACTAATTCATTTATTGTCGTACTGGAGCTGAGTGATAAGCAGTCACTGACCGCCCTTTTATTTTCAGAAATGTCTCTGAAACTAAAAGCTCTGTTGTCATTTTTTTGAAAGGTCAGAGAGATTCTCTGAAGTGGTTTAGTTTCACCTTGCTTTACAGTTCAGTGGGGACAGGCTCAGGGAACAGAATTCAATTCAAAGTAAATAGCTCCAGATGTAAATAAACAGTGACCTTGTCTGTGTGTGTGTGTGTGTGTGTACCTTGTGCAAATGTATGTGTTTGTGAAATATGATGGCCAGTGTGCGTCTGACTGTTGATGGGGAGATTTGATGGGGCAGGAGAGTTTGGTACATTTTCTACTTGAGATACTAAAGGCATTGTGTTAGCTGTGAAGGGGGCAGTAACAGGGTCTTAAGACTCAGTTGTGACATTCAATAATTTTTGATTGTGTTAATCTTATTTTTAGTGCACCCTGCCTAGTAGCCCAGATGCCCAGTTCCAGACTACAGGAGACATCTTGTATGATCCCTTTCTTTTGGTTCCCAGGATAAAAAGGTAAAGTAAATATATACATCCTCATCCCTGCACAACACAGAATGCAATGTGCATTTCTGCAAATCCTATGAAAAAGGAGTATAAGTAAGCAAAGGAACCTCTAGACAAAAGTTCAAGGATTCAATATTGAATGAAATGGCATAGAAGTAGTTGCTGTGCTTATGTTTTCACATTACTTTGGGTGAATATTCAAATTTGAATCTGAAATACAGTAAGTGTTTATGTGTAGTAGTATATAATACTGGTGTGAATCAAAATGCAAACCTCTTCAGACAGCACATTGATGTTCAATAATACTTTCACTACATTGATTTACACTTATATATTATACTTACATTTGACTTACAGCTTTACAATGCAAGCCATCCGTCTGCTCTTTCTTTATTTCATGGAAGAGTTTGTTCATCAGCTTTGCACTGCAGTTGCCTTTCTTTTTTGTTCCACTGAACACACTTTAATTATTACTTTGTCTTTTCAAGAGGATTTTAAGTTATTTTCATGCTGACATCCAGCATGATATACATTTCTTCCTAAACACATTCATTTTCTGCATTGACAGAGCCATTGTTTTGCAGACGCATGGGTGTGAAACCACTCAAAACCTTCCTGAATAGCTTAACAGTACTTCCAGACCCCATTCGTCACTGAATGTAATTTCATATAAGAATGATTTTTCATTGTTTCAATTATACTATCTCAGATAGTAAATTGCAGATGTATGCAAGAAAGCATAAATGAAAAACTTGATAAAAAGTTTAAAAAGTTTATGTTCTTGCTCTGGAAGAAATTCACCAAATTGACCCCTGAATGTAAAGTCCTTCATGCAGAATCTCCTTAAATCAACTTTACATCAGCACTGTCAGGGTTGAGGTGTTTATTTAGGACTCTGCATTGCCTCAGAGTGCCTCATGCAGTTAAAGACACTTTGTTGGGAAGCAGGTGTGAGACCTGAACATGGCCAGTGGGGAAGCAGGTGTGAGACCTGAACATGGCCAGTGGGGAAGCAGGAGTGAGACCTGAACATGGCCAGTGGGGAAGCAGGTGTGAGACCTGAACATGGCCAGTGGGGAAGCAGGTGTGAGACCTGAACATGGCCAATGGGGAAGCAGGTGTGAGACCTGAACATGGCCAGTGGGGAAGCAGGTGTGAGACCTGAACATGGCCAGTGGGGAAGCAGGTGTGAGACCTGAACATGGCCAATGGGGAAGCAGGCGTGAGACCTGAACATGGCCAATCGGGAAGCAGGTGTGAGACCTGAACATGGCCAATGGGGGAGGGGGTGGGGGGCGGGGGTGAGGGTGGACTGATGAGCTCGGTGGAATTCACATCCCTGTCAGAATGGATATTCACAATCATCAATATTTCCCAGTCAGCACTATCACACTCTGGACTTGATACCAGACCCCAGGGCGCATCCACATATTATGAGAACCTTACCCTTAACAGGGTAAACCACCCAGCAGCCATGAAAACACATAGAATATCTGACTATTATTTGCATCCTGCCCCTAATATGCTTGCAGAATCCTTCTTCTATTTCCTGGCTTCTTAAAAAAAAATTGTTTTAATGCCACATGTCTTATGTAACCAAGCTGCTCTTGAAAATGAGTTCAATACTAAAATTCATGGCAGGCTCACAGTCATAGTGCGGTTATTTATCTGTACTTTCTTTTTCTTTCTTTGAAGCCTGGACAACCAGACAGTAACGATAAAAGAGAACAGTAGACCTTTTGCCTCTTTTGCACAAGTTTATGCTGATGCTAACGTTAGCTCGGATATTTATTACCTCATCAGACTTGGACCCCACTTCTTCCAGATAAACAAAAGTAAAATATTCCCTTACCACTATGCATGGATTCAGACAGGCCCATGATTTGTGTTCAATGTTACATTTTATTGCAGTGCGGTTCCTGCTGACAAAGGCAGCCCAGCTGGGCGGGTTTACTCACTGGTGATTCATGCTGTTCTGTCTTCAGTGGAATGAAATTGCTCGAGCAGTTTAAAGGTATTTTGTCAGCTTTGGCCTGGCTACAGCCGTGAGTCATGTGGATTTCCCGTGGGGACTGGAACGATCAGAACCACTCACAATCTGGACCTGGAAGCCCGCCCTCTCTCCAGCGTGTTCCATCTGCTAGAGGTAGCCTACGACCTGCTCCGGAAAGTCAACGCCACGGCAACAATCACCATCTTCGTGCACAACACAAATGGTGTTCCTCCCTACTGCACCCACTCTTTCATTATGTGAGGAGTCACACTGTCACCAATGCTCTGCTAGTCTTGCCATCCAATAAAATCTATGAAATACTACCTTAGACTCCCTTCTTATAAATAGATTATAGGTATTATTTTATAGAAGCTATAATCTACTTATAATAAAAAAAGTCTAATGTAGTCATAATATAACTGGTACACAGAGTTACAGTAGCTAAGGACAGGTACATGCTGACGATTAATGTTCAGGCAAGTGAACAAATGGAAGATGAATGCAACCACAGACAAATTAAAACTGAGAATTTATTTTAGCACAGAAATGAATCTGAATACAATGTTCTTTGTTCAAGTGTGCTTGCACACAAGCATTCCTTTTTTGGTCTGCACAAGGACCAAATAAAGCACCCACAGAATCATTTAATTTGTAATAAACAGAGTGATTAAATCATAACTTCAAGATCCATTAGTTCAAATCACTGATGCTCAATTCACTGATGAAGGAATTTATTATCAACTAATGATTTGAAATTAGCGCATATAATTTTTCATAAAGACTCAATTTGACAATTTTATAGTATGCCAGAGTCAAGCATTAAAATTGTAAAAGTATGTGCATGGGCTATGGAAAAGGAAGCGGTAACTTTTGTATACTCAACACAACTGTGATTATAGGAATCTGCGTTCCTTAAGGTGATTTTATATTTCATCATTAGCCATGTCATTCATCTTGCCTCCCATGCTTGCCATAGCATATTGTCACATGTTTTAGCATATTTCACATACCTTGTCAGAATGTGACACACTTTAGTCCTATTAAATTTAATACTGTGACATTTTTCAGTTTAACCTTTAACATAAAACAATGCCTACGGCAAAATTTACAGATACAGTGCAGTTGTGACAACCAACATCAGTGTAACCACACGCACTTTGTCCTCACTGGATTACTCAAAGCAAATCTGTGCTGGAGGTCTGGCCAGCTGTGCATGTTCCCTTTTTAAATCAGGACATGAACAACCTCCCCCCACCACCACCTACCCACCCCTTCCCCACCTGATAGCTGGTGTACTGGTGTAGAAATACCCAGTGTTCAGCTCTGACATAGATGACCCTCTACAGAACCCCCAACTATTTGGCAAAGGGAGGCTTGTAGAAGACATATGATGCTAAAAGATAATGCTCAGATACTTAAATACAAATGCAGTTTCTTTACATGCACATAATTCTGTCACTTAAAGGTCAGGCTCTCTAGTCAGCAATAGAGCTTTCATAGGCTCCCGAGTTTCTCTTGTGACTTCTGCTTTTTCGGTCCTCAGGGTATACAGAAGGAACAGGAGTGCAAGTTGCACCTGTGTTGTAACTATACACCTCAGAAAGAATTAAAAACCATCTTGCAATATCATTGCAAAGGGTTCTTTATTTTTTTAAATCAATTTATGAAGAGTAAGTCATGAGAAAAAAATAAGAGCATATGTGATATGTGATCAGCCCAGGGCTCTCTGTACTGAAGCAGCCAGAGTGTAAAAGTCCTGGTTTGTGGCCGTTATGACAGCCGTTGGTGTTAAACCTGGCTCTGTGGCTTTGGGGTTTCCATAGTTATTTCAGTCCCATAGGCTTCAGTCTATTTCTATTGAGCAGTCATGTGACTCTTTAGGTTCATTCTCCCTGACTTTTCTCTGTGTTAGGTTTACCTTTCATTTCATTTCAACTGTTCAGTGTGCTAGATTTGCATAGTGCAGCCTGTACTCTTCAGTGCATTAGTTTTACATAGTTATTTAATGGAGCTAATCTTCATTTACATTTCATTTGTCTTTTCCTGAAGGATTGCAGGATGAAGGCAGGCTCCATCGTCTCCTGCAGGATAGGTGAGGTGTTTTCTTCTTCTGCTTTAGTCATCTTCATCGGCTATTCAATCCCCCTGTACTGACTCTCTGCATTCAAAAGCCCAACCCCCTGCTGTGACCTTCAGTCTTAGCCCTACCCATATTTTTCAGATTTAACACTGGACTCATTTTATCAGTAGAGGGGACAAAAATAAAGACTTTACCATCAGAGAACCTTTTCAAGCAAAATCACCAATCAGTACATGCTACACTATAGCCTGAATTCCTGCATCTTTTTTTCTGAATGGAGACATGAACAATTTGACTTGGTAATTAATCAGACTATGTAAAGAGTCATGACTCTAAGACATAACCCAACTCTAGAGATGGACAGAGGGACAGCAGAAAAGCTCCTGGTCCTGGTAAGTCCTTTGGTTCAATCACTCATCATCACCATTATACTGGCATTGCTACACCTGATGATATATTGCTTGCCCTGTAGATTAATTCTAAAAATGTTGTCTTATCAGACATTACAGCACCCTATTTTCTTCAGGTATGTTTCCCCCTATAAAGTTCTTGAGTATTTTTCCCATTGTTTTTGTGTGGACATCCAAATAACATTGGATTTGGGTGCTCATGTCAATACTGAAGGCTCAAATCAAGACCTCTGATACAGAAATTAATAATATAAGACAAATTAAGTGCAGGATTGTCAAAGTGTTGTGAGATTTATCATGGGTGTAACAGGACCAAAGAAACTGGATATCCCTGGATATAAGACACGGGGAAGGACTGCTTTGTCAACAGAATTACAGGAGAGATGTAGTGGCTATGAAGAAAGAACTCACACGATAATCTCTATATTGCCACACTCACACATTTACTGCTGCAGTTTTAAAATTTCATTGGGATCCCTAAATATAATGCCTTGCCAAAAGAGCTCAATAAAATCCTTGTCAATTACAACTCTTTGCCGTTAAAGGCCTCCCAACATGAACCACATAATTTTAGAAATAGAAGTCTGACAATCAATTAAATCTTATTGTAGTCTGGATTTTTTTAGTCCTGTGTCAGTATCTTTTTTGTTTGTTGCTATTTCAATAACAGTGCTCAATTTAAATTTAAAAGGGAGTCTACCATTTTCTATTCATAGTCTCAGGAAGTACGGCTTTGTAATCTTAAAGACCACATCAGGAAGCTAAAATGACTCAGAATATTCAATTATATTTTTTTGTGAAGTAATGCATGATATACATAAGAACCTCAGACACGCAAACACCTCAGGAACAGGGTTATTTGTAACTCTGAAAGTTCTGTAACTCTGAAAGTGAAATAAAAGTTTAATTGAAAATTAACTAAGATGAAAAATAAGATGAAAAAATCCAATAAAATACATTTTGCTTCTTTGTTGACAGGTACAGATATTAAAGATTGTATTGTATTACAGATTGTATTAATCTACAACAGTGCTTTGCCTTGCAAAGCAAATATCCTTTGAGCCTAAAAGTAATGTCTGTTTTATTGTATTCTTCAGGAGTAAACAGGTACCCTCGGTTTTATTTAATTGTGTACATCAAAACTTCTCCTGAACCCTCCAAATGACTTTTGATAGGACAGGTGTATTTTTAAATGTCTTTAGTAATGAAAAATTGATCTCTGATATTATACTGCAGATCATGTGAAATCTGATTCATAATTCAATTGAATGGAATATTATTTTATGATATCTGTATGAAATTCCATTTTAATGCATCTTATTCAGCAATAATTCTTTCATTTGATAAACTACTTTGGAAGCGAAGAACCAAGCACATGAGTCTGACTGATTTACAAATTTAAATCAATATTGTTTTCGTAGAACAATAGGTATAATCATTTAAACGCACAGATTCTCTGACAGGATACAAATATTTCCCATTTCCAAACCCTGTTTTCTACTTTTAAAAATAAGATTAATCTTTATTGTCGAAGAAAATTTTGCAGAGGTACTGTATGTGCTCTTTTGGTGCATGCTTGTTGTGTGCATGCGCGGTGGAGGAGTTTCGGGTTCCACTGTGAAATGAATGCTGAACAGAAAAGCTTCCTTCAAATGCACCACTCAAAGTTTTACTTCTCTTTTTAAAAAAGCTACTTTTAAAAATATTTTTTTACAAAACAGTCTAGCCAGTTTTGTATAGCCTCCAAAAGATGTATAAAGTTGTGTCCTTCAATGGTTTTGTTTTTACTCAACACTGTATTCAACAGAAGCCAAATTTTTTGAAGTGAGCCTGTATCGTCAGATGCCCAGAAATCTTGGAGTTAGAATTCAAAAAAGTCAAATTCCTTCCTCTTCTTGGTCATAAGAAGCAACATGGTAAGGTGAATTTCTTCATATTATTGTACACTAATATTGTAAACACTGTAATGCCATGTGTTACTATTAATATCATGTACTTTGTGATTACATTTTTTATGGGTTTAATATGTGCAGATAGTTTAGTTGGCTGGGGATTTGTACAAAGCCATAATATCAAAATTTAAATTAAATATGTCCATAACATTTTACAATTACAAACAAATGTTGATGTTAAACATATGGACACATTGTAATCATGTTTATTAACTTTATTTGTGATTTAACTCTTTCCATTGTCTTTGATTGTCTGGACATGAAGCTGAACCAAGAACTGTATAAACCTACTATAAAGTGCTACATAAACTTTTTTCCTTTTTATTCGCCACTTTGAGGTTGAGGTGAATTAAAACATGCCACATGCTCCTTCTTATTCTGACCTGATTGATCTGAAATAAAACAAATTTTTATTTTAATTATTATTTTCTTTAAAGAGTTTTATATGTTGCATATTTTTGCTTTTTTATAAAATACAGTGTCATAAAATTATTTTGCTTGCAGTACAATTTTTTTCATTTCATTTTCCTTTTTTCACTGTTTTTCAGGCTTCTTTGGCAAATGGAATGTTTCTTCTCTGTATATGGCACTTGTTGTCAGCTGTGAAGGCTATGAATCCCATATTCTTTCCTGTGAAAACAACACTGATTTGACAGAGGTGGACTGCAGTCACAGAGGATTGACTCATGTGCCGTCAATCCACTCATCCTCCGTACTATTCCTAAATTTGGATTACAATAAAATCCGATGGATCAAAAGTAATGCGTTTGCTGGAATTCCCCATCTGCAAACTCTCACAATGAGCTGGAACTGCCTCCCGGATGGGCTGAGAGGTCCGATTATACCGAATATAACTTCCTGTCACATGCAGATCGACCCTGCAGCCTTTGTTGGCTTAAAAAGCCTGAAAAGGCTCTTCCTGGTTGGGAACAGCCTGAGTCAAGTCCCTGCACTGCCTTCGCAGCTGGAAGTGCTGGGCATGGAGTATAACAGACTCTTTAATATCACTGAGCCTCTGGGAACCCCACGCCTCAAGCAGCTTCTCTTATCTAAAAACTGCTTCTATGCCAATCCCTGCAACCAAACATTTTTTATCCACAGGAGGGTGTTTGATGGTCTGCCAGACCTGCAGAATCTGACTGTAGGCTTTAACAGCATCACTGTGGTTCCCCCTTTTCTGCCTCGCTCTCTGAGGAGCCTGGACCTCAGAGAGAACAAAATCAGCATGATTGACGAGCAGGCATTTGCAAACCTGTCGGAGCTCAGGTCTCTGAACCTGGAATGGAACTGCCAGCGCTGTGACCATGCTGCCCAGACCTGCTTTCCATGCCTCAACAATGCCTCTATCAAGTTACACCCAAAGGTTTTCTGGCAGCTGGAGAAAATAACCAACCTGAGTCTAAGAGGGAACTCCCTCAAAAACATGCCTGACCGACTGTTCACAAACCTCCATAGCCTCAATAATCTGGATCTCTCTGACAACCTGCTGGCCTATGCCATAAAAAATGGAACTTTCTTCAAGGAGTTAAAAAACGTCACTACTCTCAATTTATTGTACAACTATAAGCCTCTGAAAACATTCCCGAGTCTTATCCTGTCCCCTCACATTGGTGAGATGACCTCCTTGGAAGTTCTGCTTCTCAGTGGCTATTTCTTCCGCAATTTGAATTCAGATGGAGTTAAACCACTCATGAACCTAAAAAATTTACAGATATTGGATTTACGCATGAATTTTGTCAGTCGTTGCCAGATTAGTTTATTTAACAAGATGAAGGCTTTAAAAAAGGTCTATCTTTCTCAGAATATGTTAGATTTTACCCATGATTATTATCCTAATTTCTGTCAGTCCGATACCCCAAGACAGGGGATGGATAATGGTATAACTATTTCTCCTGAAATAATAAGAACAGACCAAAACTACCTTGGATCAGATGAAGAGGATTTTCTAGATCCAGAAAAGCAGACGTTTTATACACGTTATTGCCATGGAAAGCTATTTTTTGACCTTTCCCAAAACAACATCCTGTATCTGAAGAAAGAAATTTTCAAAGAAATGGAGGGGGTGTCCTGTCTGGATTTGTCCATCAACTACTTAAGCCAGACACTGAATGGGGAACAGTTTGATAACCTGAAGAACCTAACATATCTTAACATGTCCTATAACAGGATAGATATGTACAATGATAACGCTTTCAATGAGGTCAAGGACACACTTAAAGTACTAGACCTCAGTTATAATGCGTTCCATTTTTATATGAAAGGTATGGGCCATCGCTTTGAATTCATCAGAAACCTGACATCACTGGAGGTCCTGAGTCTGGCTGAGAACAACATTGGCATTCGTATCTCCACAAAGCTGCACAGCACTTCCCTCAACTATCTATTTTTTGCTGGAAACCGCCTGGACATTATGTGGGACAACAGTTACATGGGACAACGGTACATCAATTTTTTTACAGAACTCACCAACCTGACCTATCTTGACATCTCCAGGAACAAGCTCAAATTTCTCTCCCCAGAGGCCTTGAACAACCTTCCAAACAGCCTTAAGACTCTGAGGGTCAGTGGGAATGACTTAAATTTCTTCCCTTGGTACAACCTTAAGAATCTAAGCAACCTCTGCTACCTGGACCTCAGTGGGAATTCCCTTACTCAACTGGTGCAAGGCACCATACATTTTAGTGCAAACCTGACTACCCTGGATCTAAGCCACAATAGGATAAGCCAGCTCCCTGAGAGTTTCTTCCAAAAGGCAACTTCACTGCGCTCCCTACTGCTGAATAACAATCATCTAAAGCAGCTGTGGATGCAGGGACCCCCATTCCCACTCAGAACCAACTTGGAGCATCTAACCCTCCATGATAACCCATTTGTGTGTAGTTGTGACACTGCTTGGCTCTCAGACTTTCTAAAGACCACTCCCATTAAGATTCCCCACCTCACCACCAACGTCAAGTGTGGCTTTCCCGAGTCGCAGCAAGGAGAGAGTGTGATTTCAATGGATCCCCGCTCCTGTCAGGAAATCTTTGGCAGTATTGGATTCCTCTGCACGTGCTTCCTGACCGTTGTTTTGACAGTTGTTCCCCTCCTTCAGAAGCTGTATGGCTGGGACCTGTGGTACTGTGTTCATGTCTTTTGGGCGGGACACAAAGGTTACTCCCTGCTCCAGGACGACTCAAGCCAGCATGACGCTTTTATTGTGTTTGACACCAGGAATGTAGCTGTAAGAGACTGGGTTTACAATGAGCTTGTGGTAAATTTAGAAGGCAGAGGAAGGCGAAGGTTTAGGCTCTGCCTGGAAGAGAGAGACTGGGTCCCAGGAATCGCATGCATAGAGAATCTGTATAATGCTGTGCACAACAGTAGAAAAACGGTTTTTGTGCTGACTAACAGTGGCTCTGTGAGTGGGATCCTCAAACAGGCCTTTTACATGACTCAGCAGCGCTTGCTGGATGAGAAGGTGGATGCAGTCGTGCTGGTCCTTCTGGATAAGGTTTTCCCAAAACTGAAGTATCTTCAAATGAGGAAAAGGCTGTGCAGGAAATCTGTTCTCTCCTGGCCCAGAAACCCGCATGCTCACCAACACTTCTGGAATAAAATGAGAATCGCCTTGGTTGCAGATAACAGCCACTCTTATGATAAAAATGTGAATGAGAGTTTCTTAGCCAATGATCTTCTATAGTCTTCATAAATACATTAACAGTCAAACTGTATTACTCACCATATCTAGAAATGTTTACCTATATTGAGCAGCAATGTGTCTATGTATGAACAGTACAAATAATTTAAATCCTACGGTGATGGTACCTTTATGATGCACGCTGTCATGCTGGATCACCAGGATGAACATATTGGGATGAGAAATGAATTGATCAAAATGAGTTGACCACCAGAATCTCAAGACTATAATCCTGTTGAAAACCCATGGGACCTCATTGCCATGAACAAAAAATGTGAACTGCAACAGCACTGAAACGCAGACATGGTAATGAGCTACAAGAAAGGGGCTCAAGGTGTCCAGCTAATGGTTTGCGGTAAGTATGGCCAAATATCATCACAATATTTGTGATCAAATAATTAACCACTGGCCATGTATTTTGAAGACTTTAAATACATAAATGTCGATTATGCATGTTTTATGTGGCATAAGAGAGAATAGGTGTTCATATGTATTGAGTGATATACCATCTTATGGTTATGATTGACTTTGATATCAATGTATTTAATTTCAAGCATTTAAGACTTGTTATGACTGTAATGATGGCCGAGGCTTTATCATACAATATTGTAGTTATATTATTGAATGTTACAGGCAGTTTTTGTGCAATTAGCAAAAATGTATGTATGTGTCATAAATGTTCTGTGTCAACAGCAGGAAGTCTTGGCTTTGCCTCATGCTAAACAAAGGCCATGCCTTTCCTATCCTTTTATTTTAAAATGGCGTATAGTGGTATTTACTTAGTGTAACTAATTGGTTAGTGATGTTTTTGTGAGGATAAACTGCAGAGTACTGTATGCTCAGAAATATACAATCTGTGCCAATCAAAATCAACCTATAAGGCAGCGTTTAATGGTGTCTCGTATAAAAATACCTTTCTCTATCGGGTTTTCAAAAATGAACATCACACCAAGGGTTGGCTGAATGTTGTTTGACAGAACAAATTGTAGACAGGAAGAAATCTTGTAGTCATGTACTAACTCATGTCAATATTGCTTATTTTGATCCTTGGGTTTGGTCCATTTACACCATTAATATAAAACCAAATAGCATCACCATCATCTTTTTGGTTGATTTCATGTTTCAGAATTTTCAGGATCTTACATTCATATTCTTATTTCTCCATGCTCATGATCTCTGTGTCAAAGCTGTTAATAGACATTTAATTGATTGCATTCCTCTGAGTCACCTCTCGCCTGCTTCGTTGTAGAAGATAGTAATTCCACTTTCTCTCAGTTCACTTATTTGGTGGCCAGAGTTCATTTTCATCAAACTGGAAAGTGAAAATTTTCCAGATTTTATGGCTGTTATGCCAGGTGCATGAAGGGGACATTTGACAAATGAAGGCAGAGGGAAGTTGTGACCACAAGCCTGATTGCTTTTGTAGGTGACAAAATTTTAATACTAAAAGTTCCCTTTCTTACTCATGTGAATACAATCAACAGGAACATTGAGAAAGGTTCATTAATTTCCAAAAAAGGCATAAAGATCACATTACAATTAGAGAAGAACTGCATAGATAAGGAACTAAAGAGTTATGAAAGTGAAACACCTCCCTTGTGGCCATTTAATATTCATTTAGAAGATAAGTGAGACTCTGAACTCAAACATCCAGCAGCGCAAGACTCTACCTCTTCTGTAGCTCACCACAAACCCTTCTGTGTCAATATTCAGGCACTTCTTCCAGTCACCACTGTTGTCTCCTGATAGATATAATTCATATAAAGCAGAACATTAGAGACATTAATGTCTGGGGTATGGAGTTATCAGCTGAGAAACAGAGTGGGGAATTAAACTAGAAGAGCCACTACACCCACTAAACTGCCACAGTCTACATGTTTGAAACAGACGCCACACACAAACGCCCCCGGTTTATCGGTTATGTATTTTAAAATTAAGGTCTATCTTTAAAAAGTCATTGAGTGTTTTGTTTCTGTTTACCTGTCACTATAAAATGTTATTTTCCATCAATGTCATAAATCATGAACTTCATTATTTACCAGACCTGCTTATGTGCTTTGTGAAAATAAATGAGTTCATTTACTGTGTTTGGTTTTCCTCTACAATGTTACTTAAGTTTCAATAATTGAACTTTACATGAACATGAACAATACAATATTGTACACTTTCACTGCATAAAATGTAAACCAGGGTTAATGTGTTAAGATGGGAGAAAAAGTGTCAACAGCAAGTTCATGAATTAATAAAAGTCATACAGAAGAGTGTTTTGGGCAGGTCAATAAAATGTGTCAAATCCACACCAATAGAGGGCAGCAAAACAACCAGTTATAACCAACTGTCAACTGCAAACTCATGGGTCAGAGAAAGAGCTCAATTTCATTCGGCTCCACTAAAATTCACTTACAGTTAACATTTCCTGGAAAAAGACCTAATAATTCTGAGTTTAGCTTCAAAATTAATTTCCAGGATGCCGTTGAAATTGATAGTTTAATCTTTTTAACCAAAATGCTGGGAGCTGAGCAACAGGTTATACAAATTATGTGCCATGCATGTTTGAATATTATCATTACACAACTATTTAAGAAATTAATGAGCCCAATTTATTTGAGAAACCAAAACAAAACAAATGCAGAATTTATACATATGGGATCTGAGATTCATGCAGACAGCTCTCTGTAACAAACAGCTGCGATGAAATAGCTGAACTGGAAAGAGACAACTGCCTAGCTTCTTCACTGCCTCTCATAGCTTTTAAAATCAGACCTGCACAAACAAGATTGAATTTATACACAAAATCAATACTCAGTACATTTGATAATTAAAGAATTTAGTGCTTGGCCTATGTCCCTGCTTAGGTTTTTCCTTAATAAGATAACTAAAGGAGCCATTGCAGGTTTTGCTCTGAAGAGAATCAATGGCATTGATTTTTATTTTCTGTTATGGGAAAACATAAGCTCATTCAGTGGACTGGAACAGGTGTTGTCCTCAGGACTATGGTAGCATGCGGTAAGATTGGGGGTGGTGGGAATTGGCTCATCGGTGCTTGACACTACATGTAAGTGTCTGTCGGAGTCACCGAACTGTGCATTACAGGACATAGATACAGTGCAACCAGACCTGTTCAGAATATTAAATATACTCGAAGATACTTCTGTAAAATTACTTTCCATCACCATTATATAACTGATAACCAAATTCAACGAGGACATGAGGGTTAAGGACTTGACATAAAACAGAATACCATTCCTTTTGAGACATCTCCATTTTGTACAGGGGCTGCTTCCATTTAAAACTAGGCTACATGTACTTCCATTCACCTTGGGTATTGGTAACTCCAGATACAGATTTTTTACATTTTTTTGATTTGACAGTAAATGTGCCAGGGTTAGCCCATTAGTTCATTTTCATTCTGCGAATATGGTTAAAATCATCTCTATGCCTTTTTCACTCACTTTGATGCCTGCTGCTCCTCAGCAGCCTCTGAAATGTAAGTAAAGAGTTTGACCCATGACCCCATGTGGAAGTCTGCAAATTATTAGTAACTTAAGCAGGACAGTCAGCACACTTCTGCTGTACATTACCCATGATTCCCTCTGAAGCAGGTGTCTAATTTAGGTGATCGTCTATGTAGATAATGTCTTGTTTGTTCAGCGGGAGCTTCACGGTGGTAGGTGGAGTGGTTCATTAAAATCTGTGCCTTCTCTTAGCACTACCCTGGAAAATGACTCGTTCTCTTCTCCCCCGCTTGCTCTCCTGCCAAGCACTGTGTATGTGTGTGTGTGTGTGTGTGTGACTGTAGAGGGAGATAATTCATGACTTGTGCTGGCCACAACCATTTACCATGTCGGCCTGGGCAGGAAGTGGTGCAGCAAAGAGATGGGTCAAAGACTGGCGGCTTGATTAATGGCTCTCTGAAGAGCTCGTTAGGAGCCGTATCCCATAAGGCAGTCCTCTCCGCTAATGGGCCTTCTTGGAAGAAGTGTCTAAATCAAATCAAAATGGGACAGATAGGATATCAAAAAAAAGTGACGAAGAGAAAAGGCTATTTATCGGTCTTCTATGGAGACGCAGAATGAGTGTGCGGCCTCCGTCCTCTGCTCTCTACCTTCCTACACTTCTGTCTCTTGCCCTTCAGGTGACAATCCAGGTGGCTTAATAACACTATTTAATTGCAGCAGTCGGTTGTCTGCCGATTAACTGAGGAATCCCTTTTGAATCAATCTTAAAATGTGACACTCTACATGCTTTCATTTAAGCAACATATAGTTAAGGCTGTAATACGCTCTCTGACAAACAACACAAACCATACTGGGACAGCTTGGCCATTTCAGGCCACAACAGCACTACTTGACAGATTTGTCAGGAAGTATTCTCTTTATTATTCTAGAACTATCTGTTCGCAGCACCCATCTGCCAGCACAGCCTCAGAAAGATCTAGTGAAACAGGGCTATGTAATTCGGCCTGAATCCATAACCCTGTATAATAGCCTGCATGCTTCACTGTGATTGCGGCCTGTGTTGAAGATGTTCAGGGGCACTCTAGACTTTTTATCCTACGTGTCACTGTGCCATTATGATGATCCCGGCTGCAACCACTATACAGGCCCTGCAGGGCATGCATGAACAAATTGCCTGAAAAACTCATCTGAACCTGCACAGCACCCTCTTATCTCCTGAAGTGGTAAAGAGATGAACTATGGCAGGATAATGACACCGGACCCACAGAACACGCTGTGCTATTGTCGAAAGGATGAGATGAGACACCATGTGACGCATTTTCAAATACATCAAGCACTCATAGCTGTTCAAGCGTCCGAGTCAAGCAACTGAAGCCATTGGCTAAATTACTTTCCCTTACGCTTTTCTTTTTTGGTCACATTACAGTAAGTGCTCCACCAAAGTCCTTGCCAAATCATAATGTGACTGCTGATGTCACATTCCCGCAGTCTTTCTGTATCAGAATTGTCAAACTGTCTCTGAATAACCAGGTCTGTTGGTGCCAAGATCAGTTGGGATTCCTACATTGCTTGAACTGTCCCTAACACTTGACTCGTCCAAAAGTTATTCAATTTATTCTAACCCACCCAAATGTGCATATGTGATTCTGTACAATCGGATATGTTTAAAAGTGCTACAGAACAGGACATACGGGTTACAGAATGCTCGCAATGCAAATACAGTTACAGTTTGCATACACATCATAGTGTCTTAGAACGCCCTCGTGTGTCACTGACACAGTAAATATTAGTAAATGTGGTAATTCACCGCAGTCAAATGCTGTGATGGCATTACTCTAAAGCGTCATTGAGAATTGTGCTTCGTAGCAATCAGTTTGACAGCTTTGGGGCGCAGCTCACCTGCAATGAATGGAAGAGGCTGCGTGCCTCACCACAGTCAGACACTTATCAAGTGTGACACCCCAAATAATGCGCACTGAGGGACATTACCGAGGGCCAGTTGACTGTCTGGTGATGAGGCCACAAGGACAGCTTTCAATGACGCTGGAACTTTCCCTTCTTCCCCCTCTCTGACTCTTCGTTTTCCCTATAGCTCCCACTGCGGCCTGCCAGATGAGAGAGTGAATTACTTGCACTTGTGCTTAATCAATCCTGTCACACATCATGGGTAATTTCGTCCGTTTTGTCCGAGCCACTCGGCAGCCACAGAAACTGCTCATTGTGCGTGCCAGTGCAGTGTCTTCTGAGGTAGAAAAATACTTTGTGTTTCTGTGCATGGTGCTATCAACAGCTGGGTGGAAGCATGAATGATCACCTCAGTCCATTTACTGGAAAGCCATGGTAAAATAAGATTACATCATCATCATCAGCATTAACAAGAAATTCCCTAAAATAAATCTGGCTTCTGCCAGTGACTCAGGTGATGACTGTATACATTATTTTATTCCATTAAATTAAGTGTTTTTCTTTCAAAAGCTAATTTAAAAACATCCTCATTTATAGCACGCACCAGTATGTTACAGTAACACAAAGCATTGGATCTCTAAAAACAGTTGAGCTGACCCTGTAAGTACTGACCCTCAACTTGAATACTCAAAGCCTATTATATGCAAAACAGCTGCTAGCATGTGCAGACAGATCGTACAAACATGGCACACTACAGACATATGACAGTATACCATATTATTCAGTTCACAGATAAAGGAGACATCTAGAATTTGTCCTGTTTTAGTGGAAGGATTGGATGGTTATCTGGTGCTTTTTATAATTTTATTCAGAAAATGAGAGACAAAGCAGGAGAGACAGAAGGAGGAAAGCTTCAGAGAGAACAGGAGAGAAAGAGAGAGAGTTGAGACGAGAGGCGAGAAGAGAAAGGGAGACAGTGGTAAACGTGTTGGGCGGACTCATAATGTCAGCCGTTGTCTACCCCACCCCCACCCTTCTAACATTCCACCCTGCTGATTTATGGGGGGCTCTTAGCCGCTGTGATTCCATGGTAATGCCGGGGAAGTGACGGGCGGACCGCGGCGTGAGGTGAAGGCGGTTGTACCGCAGTGGAGGTACCGATGGGGAACGGATTAGCAGGCCGAGATGCGAGGCGAGGGGAGGGGAGCTACAACAATTCGCAGGAGGAGCGCTGACATCTCTTAGACTGGGCATGTGACAGCCAGTGCTTTCAGCTGCAGAGGCTGAGGCACAGAGCTCTGCTACCGTCTCTCACACAAACAGATACACTCCTGTCCGTTTTCACCTTCACCTTTTCATCTGCCTTCCAGTCACAGCAAGAATGTTATTTTTAAGTCCCATTTTCCAGAGTGAATAAACACTGCATTACAGTCACTGTCTTATAAACAAGCCATTACATTCATGCATTTATAATGCTATTACGTTATGACTTAACTGTAACATCATTCATTCACTCAATGTGCTATACAACAGCTGTGCATGTTTAACTTTGCTGAATGAGATCTAGTAACACTGCATACTAATCTAAAACTGCAACAGAATTCATACCCTGCAAGCATACGTTTTGCTGTCAGTTTATTTATTTTGCTCCTTTGCTCACAGTTGACTCAGACTAAGCTTGCAGGGTTTTGGTCATTTCTTATTCTGAGGCAGCAGTCTGGGGGTGTGGACAGAGGTCTGTTGTCTGGGCCAGAGTGAGACGCTACCTGACTGTCCCCTCCTCGGTCACCACTGTGTATCTGTTCCCTGAGACTGAGACCCTGGGAGACGTGCTCCTTCACAGGGTGGAGTAACTCTGGCAAAGAAAGTGACATAGACACTAAGAGTCATGTATGTACATACACATACATGAATGCACACCCTTCTCACACACCCACACAAAAACACATGTATGCGAACACAAACATATACACATGCAGATACATAAACAAATTACAATAAGTAATATTCATGACATCAACATCTCTATGACCTTGATCATCTCTCTTTTATGTCTTATGAATTCATTGTGGGCCAAATTTATGTCTCAATCCCCATTACATACATTAGTCTCAGGGCCCTTCCCATGATGCACTGGAAGTACTTGATGTTTAAAAGGAAGCAACTTGACAGAAATCTGTTCATATCAGTTCACATGGAGACTGTTTCTGTACATATGAGATGTTTTGTAAATTTTGTTGGTCTGAGGAAAGATGTAATTTCCTACAGCTTGCTACACGCACCTGATGAACACTGACTCTCACTGAATGGATTCTCTCTTCTACCATCCAACATTGGCTGACAGCTGTGCTTGAGTCAGTGTGTCTCCTCAGAGCCATCTGCGGCCAAGGTGCTGGCACGCTCTCATCCGGGTCTTGGAGAGAGAGTGGGAGGAAAGAGCCACAGGACCTGCAAAGGGTCCATCTTGACTGCCGAGGCTGTGGGCTTAACATGTTCCTACAAGGTTTTCACTGAGCATCTTATGGATTTATTGTTTTAAAGGATCCAAAAGGCATATATGCTTTATATGACTAAAGTAGTACAAATGGTTTCTTGAAATGTAACATAAAGTGCAGCTAATTTAAAAGCAAGTTCCCGTTTATCCCGTTCAGCTGTATCAAGTAGAATTTCTGTTTTTTGGCATTTACATATGCATTGTTTGTACAACTTATGAATACCATACACGTAACTGACATCTAATTGCTAATAAACTGAAATGTTACTCGGCACAGTTAGGGGTGTTCCCTTCATTTCGTTTTGATGGTGTTAAAACATAGACCCAGCACTTAGCTGGGATACACATATGAGGGCTGTTGGCTTTCTTTCCAACCAACAAGACCCTGCCTTTTTTATGGCTTTTGTTCACTATTTTTAGGTCCAGAATTCTGTTGAATCAAAACAATGAGTCTGCCCCACTTAATTAGACTCTTGCACTCATAAGATTTGGCGATACAGTAATGACTAAAACACTGGTCCATTTTGCTGATGGAGCAACTATCTGCCATCATGAGAACTAATCGCTGCCTTTTACATTATTTTAATTGGCATCTTCGCTGGCTCTGACTGGGCTCTTGGATGAATAGTTGTTTGTTAATCAATTAATTCATTTATTGGGGTTAGACATCACTTTAGCTTACTCCAGGGGAGACTGTTGTGCTGGAGAGGATGGTTCAGGGACTCTTGCCGGAGTGTCAGTGCTGTAATTGTCAATGTGGGTTAGGTTCAGCACCAAGCGCTGTCCACCATCACTCTCTGGCCTCGTGTCTGCTGTATGACACTATTTAGCGGCTTGGGTGCATTGGTTATTCAGCTTACCTGCTTCTACAGGAGGGCAATGACTGAATGGGGAGAAGCCCATGCTACCTCAGCCTTATGCAGGTATAACCTGGTCCCTATCTACTTTTACCCTTTCCTGCCTTTTTACCCTGCACAGCTTTGATGATGAAAAGAAACAGCTAGTACCTCAAGTTACTTTGGCCTGTGCAAACTGGACTACTTCATCTGCACCAGGTCTATGGTGCTCACAAAATCTCAGTACATCCTCTTACACTGAAGCTGAAATCCAGTCAAAATCTGTATTTTGCACAGTGTTTATTATCAATCACCACGACTCAAATTAATGTTGTTTGGAAAACATAGAGTTTTTTAAAGGAGCACACTGAGCAGTCCTTCCAGTGTTCAGGAAGTCAATGTAGAAATAAATAGGCATTTTTCTCAAAATAACTCCAACTTAGTGTTCCTCAACATAATTTAATCATGGGCATAAATAAATCAAAGTTCTAAAGTGCCATGTACGGTTGCATTACTTCCTGAGAGGAGAAACCAGATGTCTGTGACAAGCACTGCTCTACAATGATCAAACTGTCCAGCTAAGCGTGTCCCATGGCTAAGCTGCACCATTACCATCTACGGACAGAGGTGTACATTTATGGGGCAACAATCATTTCAGCCTCAACATGAAAGAAATGGGTTATAAGCTAGTTATAAGCTCTCAGTCTCTTTGATCTATGGTAACCTCTTCTGAGCTGGTCATTTATTAGCTGAACTATTTGTGAACATTCACCCTACAACACAGGAAGTATGTCTAGCGTTACATACATAGCAGTAAAAATGATAATGATTGACGCCATGTGAGTCAAAGGAATTAGTGTGAGAGGGTTGCTTTGGGACTAAGAATAGTCCCAAAAGGAGGGTTTAGCAAACCATGCTGAGGCTAAATATGACTGAACAGAGGATAAGGACCTTCTCTTACCATCATAATGATAGTGTTATGTAAACCAATAACTTTGACTATTACCTAGGCATTTCATCGACTCAGACTAGTGACAGTCTCAGGTGTGTCTTGGACATGAATGATTTAGAACAATTGAATGTCACACCTGGTAAAACTAAAGAGAGATACAAATTTAAAAAGGGTCCAGTATGGCACCTCTGCTTATGACAACAGAGCGACATCAACTTGTGCTCAGTATCATAAAAAGTTGGCCTGATCTGGGAACCATAATTTCATCTTGTTTTCACAGAAACATGTTACAAATGTTCAGAAGTATGTGCACATAAATTTATTGTGTATGCATTTTGTAAAAACATGCACATGACAACATAATTTTGTTCTGATGCCATGTATATTTCTAACATACATTTTTTTTTATTCATCCTTCACATTAAAGTGATTGTTTTTGTAATTCTTGGCAGAAACATGAGGCCCATGGACATGACAGCTGTCTCAGCGGTCACTGGTAGCCTGTCACATTTTCAAAAGAAACGGCCTGAGGAGTTAGAAATACAGTGCGGTCCGGCGAAGCTGATGCTTATGACAGATTTATCACCCAAGGTGATGTGAGGGAGTTTACCTGATATGGTTTGCAGAAAGGCATAATGGGAGATGAGTCAGGACTGACAGCAGGCTATGGTTCTGTTAAAGGAAGAAGGCTTCCTTGATTTACAGTCAGAATATATTTTACAGGGGATACACTGTCCTTGCTCCAGAGGTTTATAAAATCTCGCAGGTGGGTGTGTTTACATAGACTTAACTGTGCAATTTGCAAACAAGCGCAATGTCTTCATTTAAAAAGGTTTAAATATACAACTGATATTAAAAAAATTTAAGAATGCAGACCAGAGCACCATTACAACATTATAATGCAGTAAATATTATTACACGCTTGAAGGCACAAACTACACATGCACAGAGGGGTCGTCTTAATCTGGACGTCATCCAAACATGCATCAGCTGCATGTACATACTGGATGAAAAAACATAACATACATGCCCATCAGGAATACCCAGATTTGATACCCGCAGAAAGCAATCACATTTGTGAGATTTAAGTAGCACAGAACACCAAGGAAAACTCAACAGTCCTCAGATGCGACCCGTGACCAGCTTTACCTCCACATCATCTACTGACCCTCGCGGAAGCAGAGCAAACTCTGAGAATTCCAGGAGGTGACTTGTGAACCAAGAAAGAAATCACACTAAAGGTGATGCAGCTGGAGACTTACACTTGTAAATGGAATACAATAATTATTTATTTGGACGCGTGTTTGTCCCTGTTCAAACTGTACAACTGAAGCCAGCCATAACAGGCTTTTGATAGGCTTTGCTAGGTAGTCAGCATAAATTGTGGCCCACACACAGGCACACAATTTATGTCTACCTTCTCAGTCTGACCTGTTGGTCACATCCCATGGCCACGGTGAGTAGTATCATAATTAAGAATCCCATGCTACAGTGTGTTATTTCATGATGTACCTACACATATTTCTAATAATTCAGTGCAAGTATGATTACATTTCATTATAAAATAATAACTCGTCTGTGCCTGACAGCCACATGATGTTTTATTTTCGGAATCGTTGCAAAACATCCACTGTCACACAATGCAGTATTCGTATAGTCATTGCTGACCACTTACACAGTTCTTCTATCCGAAATCATGCGAGTGGAACCCTTTAGCAGTCTGGGGGAGCACACAGTACAATCTAAAATTATCTTTAAAAAATAAAAAAGTAAACAAGGTCGTTGAGAAGGAAATTAATGACGAGGGAAAACGTCGGTGGAAAACGAACACTAAATTGACCTCTCACTTGTCATATACTTGGCTCCTCCTGTGCCGTGATGCACGGTACACCTACCTTTATTCTAGCCTGCTTCCCCTTTAATTGTGTTGCTGCTGCTCCCTAGTGAGTCGGTGAGAGTGTGTCTGCGGCCCAATGAAAGGACAGGGCGAGAATGCTGGGAATGTGGAGTGAAGCCTTGAAGCCAGTGAGGCTGTGATTGGAGAGGAATTGACATTATAAAGGGTATGAAACGCTGCTTTTCTTTTCTTGCGCTTTCTGAATTAATGAAAAAATATTGTTGCACTTAATGAGCAGAATTATTTTGTTCGTTGCCAATGAATTTAAATTTTACTGTAGTGGAGAAATTACATGTAGTCGCACAGAAATCTCCATCTCGTCCAGTGGTCATTGAGTTTGCATAGGGGACATATGTATGGGCGAGATGAGCCGCTTATAGACGGAGATATGATTTCTTTCTTTTTTCATTGGCATGTCTGAATTGTACCCTATGTACAGCTACCTTAAGAAAATCGGTCGTGAAGTTACGTTGTTGGGTGTGGAGGATGGAGTCACAGACCATTTCGTTTCTATTCTATGTTTTAATTCCACGACAATCATTGCTACTAATGTCGCTGTAACTAATTGGGTCGTGTCAACCATGAATATTTGGCTTTATGGTGACAAAACAAGGCGTAGCTGATAGACGGCATTAAAATATAACTTTCAGAATAGTAGCTAACTACATTATTACACGAACAAGGAGATTCGCACATCCATTGCTTCTCTAAAGCGGCGAAATAAGACATTGTGTCAGTATATGCAGACCAAGCTAGGGGGTGGTAGCTAACAAGCCAGCTTGCTCGCGGTGTAACATGCTTTCCAAGCTGACTTAATCTGTAACAGTTCATTATCTTAAAAACTATATACAAATCAAACATCGTTTCGCACAATGGTACTTTAGCAAGTGCATATCGTGTTATTGAGCGACATGTCATTTACTTTAGTGCTTGGATGGTAAGCTAGCTAAGGTGCAGGTTTGCATGGGATTTTGATAATTAAAGGGAAATAGGCTATAGCTGCCCGTCGAAGTATTTTCTCTTTTGGATAGCTCGTGTATATTCATAAAGTGACACGGCGTCCAATGAAACAAAGAAAATCAACATTTTAGGTCAACATTATGGTCTTTCAAACATATTCTTTATTATAGGCATGTCCCGCTACAAGTAAAATGAGAATATTTCTTCTCATACGAACTCAGTTGTAAAGCGTTGACATTTTATATGATTGACAAAGATTTTGGCCACTTGGAAAACGCGGGACCTGCTTAACTGATCTCATCAACCAATCATTTTGTCTGAGGGAGGGCGGTTAGTCAAGGATTGGTTAGGTATCTTCTCAAACTACAAGTCTCTTTAAATCTGTGCAGGATGATTTTAACCCCTTCATGTGGGCCGCATCGATACATTTCTGTTCGAAGTAATACTGTTAATTGACAGTCTGGACACATCGCTTGCAAACGACCACGTAATGTATTAGCTTTACGATTTCCTCCTCAATTTTAAAGCATTGTAGAAAAATAAACTAAAATAATTAACAGTTTAGCAATTAAAATAATCAGTGTTAGATTCACAGATACCATTGTATTTTTTTACATAGAGGTGTTTACAGCAAATATGATTAACTTACTGTATAAATTGAGTTTCTTTCTGTATTATGTCACTTTATCTCTGTGTACAATTATGTACAATAGACAGTCAATTATGTACCGTGACGTTGTGAGTACCAGTACTGTATATACATTTGCATAACATTGATAAGTAGATTTGAATTATTTTCATTTGTAGCTAGGTAATGAAATCTGAGTGCAGTTTTTAGATTATAACTTATTATTCTGTTAAATGTAAAAATGGACAGACCCCCATCCAAGATGCCAACAATTATGCTGCATACTTTTTTGACACAAATATGCTGTGCTGAAACAGACTTTGGAAATTAAATTTTAAGTATTGTGGTTTTGATTTAATATTGCATGTGGTATTCAAGTAGAGAAAATGATTGAATTGAGAAAACTAAAGAAAAATTTGATTGAATCCAAATGAATTGATTGGGGTTGTGTGTAAGTTTAAATGAATGAGATGCTATGAAATACACACATATGTGAGTGCATTTTAACTTTTGTCTCCTGTCTGTGCAAGCACAGCTGCACATGCATGGTTGTGTAGTCCCAGAATGGGAATGAAACTCCCACCCACTTGGAAAACAATATATGTGATTGATGGGGAGAGGGTTGGTTAGTTTTTCATAAGAAAAATATCATATCCTTTCTTCCTGCAAACCATTTGCTATGGAAATCCAACCAGTCAAATTTTCAGTTTTGACAGTGTGTTAATTACTGGGTAAATCAGTGCACCGTGAAAACTAAAGCTAAAACTATTCTGTTTCTATAGGGTTTAAGATTATCCACCTGTTTCTCCCCCTGTGTCTGGATCAATGGATCTGTGCATTTGGCTATGGTGTGCCTTTGTTCCCCCTACTTACCTACCCTATCCAGTGTGGTTGAGTTCATTTTTCCCCTGCTGGACCCTTCTGTAGGTGTCCTCCAAATTTACCCTCTTTATTCCCTGGGAAACAGGACGTGACATGATTTCAGACCAGCGCTCTCTGTATTATAATGCTATGCAGAAGCACTCCGCCCTGCCTGAGCTTCTGAGAGTCTCTTCCCCGCCTTCTCCCTCTTGACCCTAGCCACTGTCCACCCTCAGGTTTATAGCTAAAACTATACCTTTCCAATATTCACTGTGCTTTTGAGTTCAGTGTCTTTAGACAGGCAGGATTAAACTTTTGTATCTTCTTTGTTAGTGTTCAGTAGCACATAAAAAATCCTAAATAGGCTATTTAAGCTCTCTCAGTGCATGCTTGTTATTTGAATTTTTTTACATGCACACTCATACATCATTTTTCACTATCAAAAACTATATGCATTATTTATTACTTTAATGCTCAATAAGCAAGAATAAACTTTTATATTATGACTACAGTGGAGTTTTTTGCTCTTTGTATCCTGGGCATTGCTATCAATTTCATTTCAGACTTGCAGTGTTGGCTTTGCAGCAAGATAGCCATTTGTGAAAGTAGATAAGCTTTGCTAACCATCTCATAGCAAATATTTGCATTATTTAGCATTTTAATGCTGTTACCACTTCCTGTGTGCTTTCTGTGCTGTCACTGCAGTGCACTAAAACTTGCCTGGGATCAACTGTCATTTTAAAATGTATGACAAACTAGTTATATTAACAATAGGCTATATAAGGAAAGTATATGACAGCATTTTCTGCGTGCTGCAAATCAATTGTATTTCACCAATGTGCAAATATATTTTTCTTCCCATGCCAGTAATATTATGTTGTGTTTAGCCTGTTTAGGCTCTTATACATTGCAGTAAGGTCAGTCTCTGTGAATCAGCATGATGTCATCATCTGAAGATTTTTATTACCAGTATGTCTCTGTCCTGGCGATGCGCAATGAAGGCAGGGACAAAGGTATAGGTATACTTTAAATCAATATTTAGCAAACACATGACCTAGACACAGTTAGAATATAAACCAAAATTATTTTCATTATAGTATTCGCTGTATAACATTTTTTTGTTGTTCTAATATCTGTTTATCAACATGAATGCGAAAAGGTGCTCATATTCTTCTATTTCGGTCAGTTATAGCGGAAAAGATTTTCCTGCTAGAGATACTTGATTTTTTGCTGATGAGGTACATGTATTAATATGTGTGATTCGTGTGATTATGACAAGACTGATATGTTGTTTTCCAAGTAGCTGTAAATCTGTTAGGGTCAAGACAGAGGAGGCTTGATTAGGAAACAAGTGGCCCACACATGTAGTCCATTTACTTACAGTGCCTCTGATTTTTCCAGACAACTTTTGAAGAGCTCTGGTGCTCTTATTTTCATGCTATTCGTCGGCATTGTGTCGAGTAAGGAACAGATAATGGGTACTGCTTTTACGTCAGACGTTCTGTTTCAATGACCATTCCATGAACCGCACAGCAAACCATGTGAAACGGAATTTTCAAGGCAAAGAAGGATCTAGAACTGCCAGAAGAAAATCCATCCTATCTGCAAGCAATGCTTTATTAGATAATTGCAGAGGCTATACAAATCGCTAGCCTGGTTGCAATTCCTTTGTACATCTCTGCATCAGGAGGCTTTGTTTCAAGTACACAGTCTTGAGTTGCATAAGGGGTTGTGTCTATTCATAGCCTCTCTGTGTTTAGTCAGGGTCTTCACTCTCTTGTCTGGGCAGTTAAAATGTTACTTTATCTGAGGTTACTGAACTGTAATGAAATACAGTGTGAGGCGGTCTTGATTGTTCAAGAGTTCTAGGCCTGAGTCGCCCTGAGACCAAGAGTAGGCGAGTGAGTGAGGGAGAGGGATTTTTTTTTTAAAGCTGAGCGTAACGGATTGGAAGACGTATAATGCAGACAAGTAACGGGGGCATGGGAGCAGCCCGGGTCAAGGAAACGGTCATTTGCATCGCTCGACAAGAGAATGCTCTGCTTTTCGTGCATATCCCCACTGTGCGTTTACTGACGTATCAGACAGAATTCAAAACCAAGAACTCCAGCTGATAGTCCTTTGGCATGTAAGCTGTTTGCATAAATGCACCACTCAAATACAGTCAATCAGAATTGTTGTATCATGTGACATGGTTGTGTCACTGCCCTCTTATCAGCAGTGATTGGTTCTCCATTTGTCAGATCAAGTTTTAACTGATGCTCTGGTTGTCAATAACTTGGGTGAAAAATATAAATATAATTGTGACATGACAACCACTTCACAAACATTTTTAGACCAGACCAAGCATTGTACTGATATAGTTCAATCACAGACCAGTAAAAAATAAACTGTCACTGTTAACATTGTTTATCAGTGGTCCAAGAATGGCTGGTAAGGCTGCTTGTGCTTCTTCTAGCCTAGCATTGAAACTCATGAATCAGCCCATGAATCAGCCAAAGTGCAAAGAAGGCCGTGAGTAATTCATTAGTTGAATAAGCCGTTTCAGTGCTTAGCGAGAACAAAAGTTTTCATCTACAGCGTCCTTTCTTGGCTAAGCTTGGAGACCCCTGATGTGTAATAAATCAATCCAATAATATCAGACAATGAAATCAAGATCAACTATTTTGGGGGCAAATTTATGTTCCTGCTATCAATCTGTGCCCCATTGAAACCACAGAGTGTATAAACACATTTCATTTTGCTATGTCCCAGACAAATAAAAAAACAAAAGCCTTTCCTTAAGTCATTAGCTACCAAGCTAATATTAGCTGCTCTTGATAAAAAGCAGAGACCTCAAGTGAGTCCCTTTGCCAACTTTTTAGACAGTGACTATTATCCAAATGAATGAGGGCTTAAGTAATGGATACACCACAAATATGGTTACATCAAGTCTGGCAAACCTGTAGCGGACACCATTGCTTTTTATTTAGAGTAGGAAAGCAGACAGACAGACAGACAAATGAAGATATATATATGTTTTATCCACTGGCCAGCCAACTTAATTTTCCACAAAGATCAAATTCTTTCTAATGTCAACAAAACTGGTTAAATATCACCTCTACATGTGGAGATACTTATGCCTGGATCAGTCATCCGCTCATTCCCATCAGTTAAGGGTTAAACTGAACAGGTGATAAATTCAATTAGCAATTAATTACGCAAAGCTTGTGTACATGAAATGGTAAATAAGGGCAGAGAATTTGTTTTATGACATGTAGTTGCAGCTGATCAGAGACATTCGTCTGTAGACGGTTAAAAAAGATGCATGGTGGTGTCTGAGGGCACATAGGTTTTGCTGGGGCTGATTTATGTTTGTTGTTCTTGGCTGCTGCCAGAAGGGGCTGGAGTGATATGTGGCACCGCACCGCATTGCCTGCTGGCCCGTTTCTCCCTGCCTCCATGCCCCAGCTGAAGCAACAATTAAGAAGGGAATTACTAAACCCTGATTCCCACTTCATTTAACAGAGTAAGTTTTCAGAGATCGGGTTCATACACAAGCAGGCTAATCAAATCAAAGCTCAAAACCCTTTGTCAAACTTTCAGTAAAGAGATGAAAGGCAACGGTAGCTCTTTCTGTTATATGCACAGCATTTTCATTCAGCGTGAAATGAAATGAAATGCACAAATTTGTGTATTATTCCAAAAATGTTGGATTGATTTTTTTTTAAAATAAAGAATTAAAATAGTGCCTCTTCGAGTCCAGTGTTGGCAGACACAGTAGGCTTCTTCACCAGCTGCATGTGAGGCAAAGTGGAAGCAGTTTTTCTTTTGTGTCATTCCTGTCTTTACATAGTGAGTGTGATTATTGCGGCGTGACCGGTAGGAGTTTAATGAGCTTGCCGATTAAATGAAGGGCTGCTCGACTGACGGCTGCATCATGCATAGTGTTCTCAGGCATGAGGTTCAGGCACAAGGCTTAGTAAGGCCAGCAGTATGTAATTAAGATTGCGGTATGACATGGCAGAAACGTCAATAAAGTTGATTTACATATGACTGCTAAAAAGAAAAGAGTAGCCTAATAAAGAGATTAGTGATTTCCCTTTGAATGGAAATGTTTGTTTCCAGCCTTTCTGCCCTTTTTTCCGCAGCAATTCAAAATGTCATCGGTTGTTCAGATTTAATTTCGGGACCTTTATGCCTCCACTCTGTCCTTTTTCAGTTCATGAAATGCTCAATGTCAGATTACGTAATGTATTCAGACGCAGTGTTCCATATTGGTCGATTTGTGTTGGCTGACTTTGCTGAGAAGTTGTTAGATCTAGGCCTAATTAATTTAATAACATCACCTACCCACTGTTCCCACTAAACTTCATACTTTATTTAAAAGAAGGTTCTTTTGAATGGATTGAAATAAGGTCTTTGAGTGGGAGTTTTTAACACACAAATTTCTTTTGAAATCATGGAAATATTTCAATTATATAACTCAGTGTAATTACATTGTTCCAGATGCTTCTTTGATCAAGGAATAGTGTCAGGTTGCCCATATGCTATGCCTGAGAGAAGCTGGTGGGATTTCAAAAACACAGGATTCAATCAACAGTTGTCTTTTACTTTGGCTCACAATTAAATGCAAGTTTTCATTTTTATCTTCACTGACACATTTTGGTGTAGAGAAATCATAGAAATTAACTTGCAAAACGCTCTTGTAAAGAAAAGCGTAACTCAAGTTAAAGGCAATTGTTGATTGAATCCTGGCCATGGTCACTACGAAAACACCATCACTCTCTGAATCTTAATCATTTTTAAAAGGTTGACCAATCATATGCTGATTTGATCCAATCAAAGCATTATGCTGCTGAGTATGAAGTGCTGTAATTGGTTCACATCAGTGAGGGATGTGTACACAGCCCATGGGATATTAAGTGGTTCATATTTTCCCTCTCACCTTTTGGCAGTGATTTTTAAATGAGGCTGTTTTCACAGAGTGTGTCTGATAAACTGGTCTCAAGGCGCATGATGGAGTTTTAAAATGCTTGACGATGTCAAATCCAATACCACATTTTCTGTCATATCCTTTGGCATAAGCTGCAAATGACTCACCTGACACTTTCATAATTCAGCACTCCTTAGCACCAAATATGTATTGTTTCTATGTAATAAAAGAATTATGTGAAAACAGGGATCACTATATTTTATATATTATTTTTTTTTTCCTTTTCTCCCCTAAGCTCTACACTCGAGGCCCTCCAGGTTGGCCAGTGCCAGGAATGCTTTAACCAGCTGACAGCAGGAAGGAGGGACACAGAGCAGTGCTGTGACACACATCTCTGTGCTGATCCACATTTCTCCAGGAGAAGAACACTCCCAACTGGAACGTGAAGCAGACGGGAATACCCCATTTATGATGTATGGAAGCGCAAGGACAGTCGGGCAGTTAGAAGGCAGCCCTGCGAGATCCCCTCGCCTGCCGAGGTCACCGAGACTGGGGCACAGGAGAGCGAACAGCGGCAGCGGAGGAGGCGCCGGCAAGACACTGTCCATGGAAAACATCCAGTCTCTGAATGCTGCTTATGCCACCTCTGGACCTATGTACCTGAGTGACCATGAAGGCGTGGCTTCGACCACGTACCCAAAGGGCACCATGACCTTGGGCCGGGCCACGAGTCGCGCCACGTATGGCGGCCGGGTCACTACCATGGGCAGCAGCCCCAACATCGCCTCGGTGGGGCTCCCCCACACGGAGATCCTCTCCTACGGCGACTTGTCCATGCACCACCACCCCCACCACCAGGTGCCGCCCGGCCTCCGACAGGTGCGCGACAACGCCATGCTGGACCTGCAGTCCCAGCTCAAGGACATGCAGAGAGAGAACGAACTCCTCCGCAGGGAGCTGGATGTCAAGGACAGCAAGCTGGGCTCCTCCATGAACAGTATTAAGACCTTCTGGAGCCCGGAGCTGAAGAAGGAGAGGGTAATGCGCAAAGAAGAGGCATCCCGGATGTCCGTCCTGAAGGAGCAGATGAGGGTGACCCACGAGGAGAACCAGGTAAGGCTGCATGGGACCCACCCTCACCCACTTCTAATCCTCCATTAGTCTTGCGCTTGCTCTTGTTGATTGTGTGATTTTTTTTTTTTTAGCAGTTTTCTGTGTCTGCATCATTATCACATTATAAAGTGTAACCTTTCCTAAAGATGTATTTTTAAACAATGATTATGGTTTTTTTTGATATTGGAAAACCCTTGTCAAGGTACAGACTGGTTTCTGGAGTGCTGGCAACTGTTACTCCATCCACACACTCAGCAGTATGCAGGTTATGCTCTCAAAAAGACATCAGTAATATAATCCTTAATTAATAATTCTTAACCTCAAGTGCACCTCATTGCACATCTAATAAATACAGTGCATGTAACTTGGGATCTTTATTGATCTCATCAGAGTTGTTCTCCTTGGCTGAAGAAAACACAAGCTGTTATTGCTGAAAGCCTCCTGCCAGTACAGAGATACTTGAGATCTGCTGGCACAATGATCATAATGAACAAGTGCTGCATTGTGCAAATTCATGAAAAAGTACTGTGTAACCGAATACTTGTTCACAATTCCTTTGCGTGAGTGTTATATTCTGTAGGATTTTCATCATTTAATGGAATTAATGTTCTAATCTTTATGCTGCTCAGTCCCAGTGAGATGTTGCTAAAAAGCAGGATGCTGAGGGCCACATTAAGTAGGACAGGCACACATTGCCATTTATACTGTTTAGGTGCTGTATTAGGAAAAGTTTTGCCCATAAATCTAAATCTTAATAGACACATTTTTATGATGGTGTTGTCATAAGTACTGAGGGTAAACAGGAAGAAAAAGGCGATGCAAACCTTCCTTTTGTCTTGAGGTTTTCTCAGTCTGTGTTGTAAATTTTTGGAATCACCTTTCATTTTCATTTTAACTCTCACTGGGCTCGTAATGCTGTGAAATCTGGAAAGTTGATACTTAAATCTGTTATTCAGAGTGCGAGACAAACTTCTATATAAATACTGAATTGCTCCACATCTAAGAGAGAGAAGACTGATAATTTTCCATTTTCTTGTTTCCACTAAATCGGTCATGACAGTCAATTTGAGAAAGCGGCTTTTTTAGCCTGTCAGTCCTACTGGAGCTCAAATGCAGCTTATTTTTCATTGCTTATAAAGAGGTTACACATACTGTTCATCAAGACCTACATTGGGGTGGGACGTGGGGGGACATTAGTTGTTGGGGGGATTGGGGTTCCGGTCAATGTATGCCAGTATTTTGTGTCTTTTGTAGCACATCACAACATTTCTGCTTTCTGCTCACTATCAAAGCACTAGAATTAGGTTTGGCAGATTTAAACACTGTTGTGCAACCAAGCCTCATGGGATGTGAATATTTTGTGTAGCATTATTGTGAATGTGTCTTGGAACAAAAATTATGGACACTTTGGAAATGTCTTATTTACTATGGTTAAGGATTATGCTACTATGAAGGGCTACATTATGGCAACACCCATTAATAGTAGGTAGGTTTTACCTATATCGAACAAGTCCAAAGGAAACATCGGAGGCCTCTCTCAGCAGTATTCCTAGGGGCTTTAAGGGCTGAAGGCTGTGGTACTCTGTGGCAGAAGAATAACGTCTGACTGAATTGTCATGCATTCTGTTGCCATAGGAACATGTCTCTTGAGGGTATTTGTCAGCCAGTCTCACTCAGTTTTCTAATACCCAGGTGGCAGACAGTGAAGCTTGGCAGCAAAGTGGGATTAAAGCAATTTAGATGTATACATCTTATGAAATGTCATCTCCTTGGAATGACTAAACTGACCTAAGGAAAATAGAAAACTGGGTTGTGTATTTGATGCTGTATAAGATGGCATTTGTTTTTAATATATATACATATATATGTTAGTTTTCCTTGGTTTGTTTTGTTTGTTTATAACTCCATTGTCTTCCTGGGGAGTTGGATCAGTCGCTGTGCTGGTGCCACTCCTCATTTGGGCTGGACAGGACAGACTGGACCATTGTGATGAATTGTGTCACTGACCATGCAGTTGTGCTGTCTGCTGACAAATGATGCTGTCCTTCCACTTTGCTCAGATCCTACAGCGCAATTCCCTCACCTAGCAACACCTAGTGCAGAGGTGCCCAGGAGACACATTTTTGATCATCATTAAACAAAAACACATTGACCTCTTTCCACATGCACACACACAACACAAACACACACACACACACACACACACACACACACACACACACACACACACACACACACACACACACACACACACACACACACACACACACACACACACACACACACACACACACAAAGATAACACACCAATACCACAAAACAAATTCCTTTCTCCTCATATGTAGTTTTCAGTGCTGGCTGAGCTCTTGCAAATCAGGGGAAACCTGATTTCCAGTTAATTTAGTATGTGATGTTTCATGTAATTGGAGCACTGTGTAGATTAAAAAGAAAAGGAAGTAACCATTTCTGACAGGAGTCTTTTAATTAGGCTCGCTTCAATTTCCACCCTAAATAACTGCAGCAACACCTCTGAGAATGCGTAAATGAACCAGACAAATGAAAGTATATTGGAAAAACCACATAATTAATGAGCACTCAGCCCAAGACAGGGTGAGACGGGTGAGCGTGTTGCTCAAAGAGTTTGTCTGGAGACATGCTGGAAAGAGGCCACGTACCAGCATCAGGAACCGACAGGCATTTGTCATCCGCAGGTGGGGACAGCCTCCCTGGAGCAGTGGATAGGCTAACCACATCACTGACCCAAAGAAAAAAAAAGGAAACCCGATGCTACACCCAGTAATTGAAAATATAATTGTATTTATTATTTATCATATTGATCTTTTAAATAATTTATACCTGATTTTCTAGCTTTTTTTTCACTAAACAGGAAGTTGAAATGAAATGCGCTCTTGGGCATGATATGGAAAACACACTTTACAGCATTAAAGCTGCTGATGGGCCTTGAAATGGTGGCAATTTGTAAGAGCTAATAGTGAGCATAAAGGAAATGCAGCAAATACAAACATACCTGAATATAATTAATTTTACTAAACGTAGCACAACATGACAATGTGCTTGAGAGGTACTTCTGTTAGACATTGGAAATGAGTAAGAAGGAAGTTTCAAGGCAGGTGTATTTGTGGAAATTTATATCATAAACCACATAATACATTGAATAAAGCTACACATTAGAAAAACCAGAAATACCATACTGAAAACATTATACCCAAATATTTGCATTTAGAGGAATTGATATAGTGTGAAATATTTATTTATTTATAAAGGGTGGATTAAGTGTTGAATCCTGCCTCTGTTTGCTTGGTGTTAGATTAGTCTCTGTTTGGCTGCATCGCAGACAGTGCCCAAGGTATTCATCATCTGGGAAGCAGGCAGCTGGCCTTGGAGCAGCATCTCTTTGCTTGTCCTAATTAGCTACGCTTCGCTCTCCCCTGTGTTATCGGGAAACATCTTATCGCATTCCAGCACGCTTTCCACTGCATATCCCCCCAATTGTCCGATGACCTCCGAGGCTCAGGTTTCAATCTGAGCTTTTTTCTGAGTCGGGTATCCAGAATGCCAAACAGCAGTAGTTGTTTTTTTAAGATGGGTATTCCTGAATCTGCCCAGACAAACTCAGTAGGGAAGGGGTGGTGGGAGGCTTCCTCAGCTCACGCTTTGCTGAAATAGATTTAAATGTATTCGTCACATGGAATAAGCCTCTCTCAACCCACTGGAGCGAAGGACCCAGTGACAAGGAGCACTAGCCACACTCCCACTGGCATCCTCTAGCTTCTCCGCGCACGACATAGCTGCATGGAAAAGGAATGATGCTTCCACTTTAGAAGACACCAATGATGAATTTATTGCATTTTTCTGGCTTTTTTCCAAAGAAGAGTAACTACGGCAACTAATTTCTTCAATAACATCCAGCGAAGGAAAGACGGAGAATAAGGTGCAAAGGCCTCTGCAGTATATAGCCAAGTCTGATGGCCAATTTTTGAATTGGTGTTACTTAACACGTCTTATGGCCAGTGTCCACTGCAGTTCTTTTCAAATGTTTGAAAGCTCCTAAAGGCAATGAATCCCCATTCTTCCATCGAATGCCAGCCCTTGCAGTTCTCCCATATCAAGTCCATACACATGCTCAGTGTTACATAAGCACTGTAAGATCCTAAGACCAAAGGTAACTTCAGGCAGCTCCACCTGGATGTTCAGCTTTTTAAGCCTGTCAGACACAGCATCTCATCGGCAGAACAGAAAAACCGAGTCAGGTGCACGCGTGTCATCATTGCCAAATCGTGACTGGAAGCAGTCTCTGTCTGAGATAATGGCTTTGAATGCCACTCATGTATAGAAATGGTGATGGAGGGATGGAGTGTGTTGTGTGTGCTGGTAGAGTGAAAGGTGGGCGGATAGTGCTCGCTTCGTCCCCTCCATCAGCAGGATGAGTCTGCCGTTACAGAGATACGGAATGTTAAATTCCCAAGGTAAAGTGCCTTTGCATGTTATATGTCTACATTATATTTAATCCATGCAAGCATAAATATTTTATTTAGTTTGTCCCTGTTACAGACAGCATACACGGGGATAGTTCTTGTGGGTGGGGACTTGATTCCTGCAGTAGCTGTCATGTTTTCCCAAGAAAACTGCTTGTACCGTGGGCGTCCTATTTAAAGACAGGCTAAATTTGCATTTGCATCGCAGTTTTCAAAAAGCCTCCACATATGCATAAACAAAAGAATCAGCAGCAGGCTTCTTCACTAGAAGAATAAATGAAACATTGTTATGTCTATGGGTAACGTCTTGTGTAATTAACCCAAACAGAGAGCTGAATAATCGCTGTGCTTTCCAGACTTCAAACCTTTGAATCGGCTGTGGAGATGAATAGAAACTGCGTTGTTTTGTGAGGGAAGGCGGCTGAGGAATGGGTGAGGAGGTCTGCCTGGCCTGACTCTTCCTTATCTCACAGCATCCAGAAAACACTGCCTCTGACTACGCAACCTCTCCACCTGCTTCAGTCGACTCTTCCCTTTGTCTGTGAAATGTGCATTTAATTAAATGGCTATGAGAGAATTTTACTTAGATATTTTTACTGGGATGTTAAAAAATATTGTTCTGCTTAAAATTTAAAAACATTCTTTTTTGAATAAAACTCTGATGCAGTCGCTGGGTTTTTTCAAAATTTCATTTTGTTTTTGTTTATTTAAGGCTAGGTTTCATCTTTTTTTGTGTGTGGTGGTAACTTTATCACTCAGAGTGATACTGTGCCACTTGGGGCTTTTCTCATCTTTAAACTCAGTTTTACAGTTGATTTAGCTTTTTTTTTTACCACTGATAAGCAGTAAAAGTCTGCAGTGTAATGAGTGGATTGAATTACTCTTGGTAAGCAGAGGTTCACCTCTATTCAGTGGCACAGTGGAGCTCAGAAATGAGCAGCTAGATGAAATTTAATAATGGTACTTAGAGGCCTTCAGGTGGTAAAGGGAGTGAAAGTGCCTGTTTGTGTTCCACAGCTGTGTGTTTGAGGCCCAGCTGTGCCATTACCAGCTACAGATATAGGTCCACATTGGTGTGACAGTTGACTGAGCCTCGCAGGTGAAGAACATAGGTCAATCTGGTAAAAACCCCCAGCCTCCTCATTCTCTATTTCAGCCTGACTGTGGAAAAATGGGGAAAATACAAAAAAAAAATTGTGTTCAAACAAGGACTCTTTCAACCAACCTTGTGTAGGGACTTCAATATCACAAACTACTGTTCATTAGTTAATTAAAAAGTACCAGTCACCAGAACAAATTATCTTTATGTGTGGATTACGGCTGCCCCCTATTAGTCTACCAAACCGTTAACCGATGAGAAGAGTCTTAGTTGCCCAAGCTTTCATTGGTTGGTTAGTCGCAGAAAAGAAAAACCCCTCAAACTCCATTCGGAAGTTGCACCTTGTCGTTAAAAAGATATTAGACTGTCAGGCAGGAAATCATCCAAAATGGGTGAAAAAATATTTAAAATGTCATTTATGGGTGCGGTCGGGAATTTGTAGTGCATGGGTGGGCTGCAGGTGAAATAGATCAGGCTGTTTTTTATGTGAAAAAACCATGGACATTCTTTTATTTCCTCTAATCGTCACCAATAGTGCACTAAAAATGCAGGTAGAGAAGCCCAGTCCCAGTGTTTGTGTCAGTTAATGAACATAGCTTGAGTGAGCAAATCAAGTTTTTTTGATGAACCTGATATAGTTGCGTTATTTAAATATTTTTGCGTTATTTAAAATGATATGTTAAACGGTAGGTCGGGTACGGCATTAAATTAGAGCTAATGTCGGGCAGTGAGTCAGTTGGGGTGTTAAGTACTGCGGATGCGAGGCGGGGGTGGGTCTAAAAAGCAGGACCTGTGCAGGAGATATCCATGCTGATGGCTACTGACGAAGAGCAGAAGACAGAAGGAGAGGACAATGAAATTAAGGTATACTTAGAGGACCGAACAAAGGTTGATTCGGGGCCACTGACAAGGTGGGGGAAAAAATGAGGAACGCTGTCCTAAGCTTGCCAGAGCAGCTATTTTTTTCAATTTAGTTTTTAACCAAAGATTGTTTTTTATTTACCATTTGTTTTATAGGGTTATTGTGTTGGTGTTTCGAGTTCATAAGTTGTGTGATGTTATACTGTGTTGAAATAAATTAGCAAAATTTCTCCTTGCTGGCTGTTCCAACACTTTGAGAATCATTACCGCTTTTGCCATTAACTTTGTCGTTAACAGGCGGCTCGCTTTGTGCATGCGCTTGTCAAATTTATGTTTTAAATATATGTAATAAATATCATAAATTTGCGATGACTAGTCGACTAATGGCTTGAACTAACGTCTACTAGTCGACTAGGAAAATCTGTAGTCAGGGGCAGCCCAAGTGTGGATGCCTGAAACTGTAGCAGGTAACTGCAAATTAAACAGACAATCAGAACTGCAAGCTTTTTACTGTACTGCTTTTGAATGCTGCTGCATCTTACTGCATCACTACGTCTAACTGCTCAACCAAGGCAAATCTGGCGTGCTGGCTTTACAGCTGCTGAAAAGATGGTTGCCAAGCACCACACTCTTTGCCCTTCCAACAGTGAGAGATCTTGTTCATGGGCATTGTGCCAGTCAGTCAGAGGTCCTCATGCACAGTGCTGAAGAGAAAAACATAAGACTTTGGTCCACAGATAAAGTATGATAAAATAAGGTGCTGATAAAATAAGGTGTAATTACTGTAACGTCAGTATCTGAAGATATTTTGAAGCTTTGTGTGTTGCTGCTGCTGTAGTTCTTTTTTTTTTTTGCTGTTTTTGCTTTCTTCCTTTATTGATAACACCTAAACATTTGATCAAAGATAAATCTCAAGCTTTTAATAATTCTGTGGAAAATATTGTAGTAAGAACTGGTAGGAGCTACTGCTCCTCAAATCCATGTCACTCATAGTCCTTCCAATGTACGTTGTTTAATTATCATATATGAATAATCATGAATACATAATTATTTATAAATAAATAATGTGTTTTGTTTACCTGATGTCTACCAGTAATTATCTAGTGCAAAACTCTTGAAATAATGGCTCTGTCCTAATTTAGTTTATGGTTATCAAGTGTAAAATGTATCAGAACTTGAAACCACAGATTTGATTCAAATTTGAATTTTGAGAAAGATGCAGTTGGTCATTCTAAGCCTAAGGGGATGGAATCCTGTATCTATCGCCGTCCTTGAAGGCCAGAATTGTGAAGCCCTTAGCATTCCTACCGTGTCCTTCTGAAACTGGGTAGCTCTGAAATGCTGTTTTTCCTGTATCTGATAGACTTAAAGCAATTTACTGGAGTTTGTTCTGTTCCTCCTTTTTCTGCCGCTGAAGTTAAGTCCGTATGTCCAAGTCTGAAGTTGTGACCCAGATGAGTCATGGAAGGACAGAAAGCAGAGGAAAGCATTTAGACTTGAGGAGTGGCAGAGAAACCACTGACATTTAGATTGCTTTTTTCCTGTCCTGTGTGTGATGTATTTTCCACCAGTGTCCTCTCAAAATGTTAAAGGCACCAGGTAACTTCAGTGCTTCTAAATACCTGCTTTAGAGATTCAAATAAATCCATCAGTACAGATGTCTCAAAGTATGCTGTGAAATGTCATCTGAGTTGATTTTTCAGTTGTGCTCCTCCTTGTTTCAGGACTTGACATACCCATGAACACCAAATAAATATTAATAAAAAAATATTCCCTATATTAGCTGAATGCATACAATTATATGGTACAGGCAAAATATGTCATTGTCAATAATAGTGATCTGTATCTGTACAAATTTTAAATTATATGCCTTAAAAAAAAAGTATATATAAATCATTAATTTGCTGTATGGAATAATAAGGTTGGACATAATAATTAGAATGGGTAAAAATGAGATCCTGATCAAACATGATTGATCATTGGGGAGAGGGTTCTCAATTTAAAAGAGGTTTAAGGCAAACTTGCTGTAATCTAGTCACCTGAATACTGTGAATCACACACACAAGCACCAGTGGGCTTGGAGATAAACTTTTATTACTTTGTCAGGATGCACTGACAGAACCAGTGTAAAGATCCAATGTACAGGATGCACTTAGCCAGGTGCACAGTTATCAGAAATGATGCCTAGACAAAAGAAGAATAAGGGCAAAATCTGTCAAAGGTGAACTATTTAGCTCTTATTTTCAGTACAAGCCACTCAGAGACCAGCTTTGAGAGGGATGTGGGTTTACAATAACTCAGAATGGGTGGAATATTGGTTTTGAGACCTAAGAATAAGAGAATAAGGGTTGAGTGCCACCAGGTCACCCAAATAAAAGTGTGCGTGCAGAAGTGGATATTCCTATTGGCACATACCAGAGCTAGGCAGGGGATGAATAGATTTGAGCTCTACCAGTGGAGTAGATATTGACAGGCAATGTGACAGAATAGCAAGCTAAGCTGGATAATGGTGTGTAAGGAGAAGAGAACAGAGAAAGCAGTATGTAAGACACTGCTGGACTGTAATGGAATGGAAGAACAAAAACCTCACACATGGGAAAGGAAGTCATGGGATGACTAGTGATGGTAGGAGAGTCCACTGGGAGAAATAGCAAGTCAATTCACAAAAATGGATATGAGAAGTCAAACAGTGATCCCTGATCTCCTGAGTGTGAGGAAGTGGAAATACACATTTATACACATACATTTTTAAAATTCACACCCTTTATATGCATATGTATGTGTATATATAGAGCCAAAGTTGATTCATTCTGTCAGCCTCTGCTCATTTGTTTAAAGGTTATTTGAAAGTTCATGAGGAGCAGACGCTTGGTTCTTTTTCCTGGTTTTACTCAGTCCTGTCACTTTTATTGATTATTCATATGTAATGAATAACATTCATGCAATTCAGACTCAAAGACAGCATGAAGGTCTTCAGTAGGTTCAGATTTTCCATGTATTTGAAGCCAAGTAACTTCTGAAGATATAGAATAGCAGAACTGTCACGTTTAATCGCTTTCCTGACATTTCCAAATTGGGTTTTATTAATTTATTTATTCGCTTTATACAGTCTTTCACTCCAGAAGGATTTGTTTTATAAACGCGGGTGGTCAAAGTTATTTCAGATGACAGCTGTGCAACATTGGCTTTTGCTGGGGATATGTTGATCTTTTTAGCCTTTGCGGAATTTGATAGAAATGTTAATTAACATCCCTCTTTGTTCTGGAATGCCTGCGATGGAAAGAGGTGAAAGGAAGCCGTGATTTAACATCCAGCCCTAAAGAGAGAGGGTCAAACGGCTGCCTGTTCAGCTCAGCATCTAAATGTGCCCGGCAGATCTCCAGGGTTAAGCCTCGCAGCATTGACTCAGGTTAATTGCTCACAGTGCCTGGAAGTTTTGCATACGCCTCTGATCAAAGTCTGCCAATTGACCTTATGTCTTTCAGATAGATCTTATGGGCCCAATGGGAATGTTTGTGTATTCCTGAATGTAATGAGAGAACGAGGGCAAAATGTGAGCCTCCAACTCATCTTCATACAAAATAGGTACTGTGCACTTTGGTAATAATTTAATCAAGCTGTAATTAAATGTCAAACATGACTGTGTACTATGATGAGGTACTTGGATGTTGTATTAGAGTCTGCTTCTCTTACTGCACCTTCAAATCAGAGTTAATTTTGGTAGACAATAGTGCATATTCACTCAAGAGATCCTTACACTGGTTATGTTATTTCACTTTATTGCATCAATGACAGGTATATGCAATTACCTCTCTGTTGGACCAAAGTATGACCTTCATGTAAAGGAACAAGTTCATATTAAGAACTGTCTTTGTGTGTGTGCGTACGTGCATATGTGGGCATGTGTGGGTGTGTTTTGTTGCTATGTCTTATGCCTAACAGGGCCAATGAATAAAATGATCTGGTGTCTCTTTGCCAGAACTGTGAGCTATTTGATATACAGTGTGAGAGATGGGTCTTGTCAAGATAACTGCTGAATTATTAGACGTTTTTGCCTTCCTTTCAGTAGCATTGACCCCATGCTAGGCTGTGTCTTCCTTTGGTAGGACCCACACAGGAGCATACTGCCTCACCTGGTTAAATTAATGGTCCCCTCTTCTCTAGATTTTTTCCTGATCGTTTGTGCTTGCACACATTTCTCCCTCCGCTGAACACTCTGTCCTTCTCAAGGTCACTCGTGGCCCGTGGCAAATGTACGGATCTTCCCACACATCTTGGCACTCAACTTTCCCTGGTCTGACCATTTTCTTTTGTCTCTATCTTGAAATTTATGGTGTGTCTCCCCGCCCCCCAGAATATGGGCCGCCTTTGTGTGCCCACGGTGTGATTTCACCGTCGTCTGAGTTGTAGTCGAGACCACTATCCCACTGTCCCAGTTTGCTCTTTGGCTCATTTCCAAAGTGTTGCTGGGTGGGATCCGGAGTAATAGTATATCACAGAGACCTCGATTGATGCCCGTCAGCTTTATGAGAGTAGAATAAGAATGAAAAGGACACATCCGCCTGCAGTGAGCTTTTCATTGAAGTGCGTCAAAGTCATCTTCAAAAAACCAGTTCAGCTCATTACCATATTTTTGGTGTTGCTGTTGTAATTTTTAGATATTTAGCTCTCTGCTGTCCTCCAGGACTGTGTGCACTGTTTTGAGAAATGGAATGTTGGTAAGCTTGTTGTTACACCTCTTAGCAACAAGGTGCTTGGCATCAGTTACTGCACTTAAAAGTGTAGCTGCATAAACAGATAACAGAATGTGCATAAATACTTTTTTACAAATGTCATTAGAACAATAATGTGATGGCATAATGTTGTCTGTCTAGGCAGCCCAGGTCTAGTTTTGGGCTGTAAACATGAATCCGTGTCAGTGTGGCAGTATGATGGAAACCTGCCTGTAAATAATTCAGCACATTGCAGATGATCCTGTTTTTATCACTCCATCCTGTTTGCTTTTATTTGTAAAGATCCCCTGAGGTGGCCTTTCCGCTCAACCTTTCACGGCGACTGAGTCGTGGTGAGGGCAGCACCGGAATAGAGGGAGGCCTTTGTGAGCTAGCGATGTGCAAATCTTAATGGACTCAGATTTCATAATAGACGCGAGTCCCTCAGGAAGGGTCAGACCCCGTGTCCTCAGACTGCTGCCTGAGCTGTGGTGTTGGCTGTTTCGGATTTGTAAGATGCTGACATTTACATCGAAACTTTGTAGGTTTTTTTGTTACCAGAACTTTTATATTTAATGGACCTGTCCAATTTGATGTCCCTGTGCAGTAGTGAGATGGGCAGAAATTCAATGAGATGAGCAGTTTGTCTTATTGTGTCAGCCATAGTTAGCATCAGATTTGTTCTTCAGGTCCAAGGGGCCAGGACTGTTGATTTACATTTGGTGTGCCAAAATGCCTACACTGGGTATGCTAATGATGAAAAAGGTGACATAAAAGTATTGCCTTAAAATCAATGTATGCTGATGATAGCGTTGGAAGGCAAATGTTTTGTTTTATTTCTGCTTTTTGTTTTTTTTTTTATTTGTTCCTGCAGCTGCTGGCTGAAAAAGAATATTCTTCCATCAATATTGAAGGAGATGAGTCTCATCATGAAGGAAAATTAAAATTCAAATAATTGTCTAAGACTGTTTCTAACAGTGACTCATCTGTACTTTTATGAAAGCATTTTATAAACTGTTGGAAAGAAAAAAAATATTGACGATTTTTGAACTGCACAAGAAAGCACAGGGTTGATGTCAGGCAGTTTTATTGTCATAGCAACATGAGAAATAGTCGCTCTTTTATTGTGCCATTTCATTTTAAATTGCTTTGGTTCCCAAGTCAGCATGTGTGTACACTAACATACGGCTATGTTAGATAACCCCGCTAAGGCAATAGCCTCTGGCACAACCCTCGAATTCACCAGCAGAGTGCTGTGATGGGAAGGCTTGAGACCACAGGTAGAGGAACTGATCCAAATGGAATCACCTACGCCTCTCTTCCACAGTCAGAGGGATGACTTTGGAACTGCCTGTCTTGACCACCAGGGGGCGAGCTAGGTCACCTATTAAACTCTGTCAGTGTGCTGAACAGCTGGACATTCCTGGGTTCAAATCCCATTCGGAACTGATCAATAAAAAGTAAAGAGATAATTAACTACATCATGATTTTTATTAAACAAGTCAATGTTATTGCAGAGTATTCTGAGTGGTAATTTAGTATTGAAATGTATGTGTCTCTGTGTGGCATGAAACATCATGAGATCATTTTGATGACAGTGAACACAACCGGGCTGTTTAAATGAATCAAATGAATGAGTCAGTTCTGAGCCCTGATGACCCTTTGCACTCATATAAATTAATGCAGTACAGAGTAGTCAGAACAAACCTGAACATGATGCCTGTCAACTACACCATTTCCCAGATCCACATACCCAGTGTGTTAATCAGAGAAGTGGAGGCTGGCACTTTCTAAAAGTTGCAATGTTCACCTGCTCGGCTTCCTCAAAGCCACAGCCTACACTTGTTATGGCCAACACTGTACATGCAAGTTCCTCGATTAGATCCCACAGAGGGGTCGTAATAAGACCAGATTTCACCAGTCAGTGTTGATTCATGTTTTGATTACCTTATATTGATTGGAAAACCAGCAGAGACAGCAGAGGGCCTGCAGTGGGAAATGCCCATGTGATTCAGGAGAGTGGAGCAGCAGAACCAGCCATGGTGAGGCAGCTCCTTAAAATTCTTTGGGATGATCACACTGTGTGTTTTCAGACAGCTGTCTCTCCTGGATTGATATCTATGCCTCTCTGAATTTCAGGATTTCTGCCCATATGCTCTTGGCTGATCTTTGAGTGTCTGTTTAGCTCTGTTGAAAAGCATTGTTTGAAAAATACTCTTTGCCTTGTCATGCGCTTTGCTGAGTTGTATAATGTACTACATTACTTTTCTCATGTCTTTCTCACCCATATTCACAATCTGCCGACATCTGGCACTTGAGGTTTTGTGAGTTTGCTGTCGGACAGCTGTGGAGATCACCTCAGTTTTCTGAGAATAGGGAATTGTATGTACAAAAAAGACTGGTTAGAGACCACATGACCTGATTTCATAAAGTTTCTCTCCAGACGAGCTCCTATATTCCACTTGTGCATAATTACCCCCTGGAGCAGTTCTGTGTTACATCCGCCTGTTACTGGGTAGGAAGACACTAGGGGATAAGATGGAGGAAGAGAGAGAAGTCATAGTGTATGAGTGTGATGTCACTCACATATGTAATGCCGAAGCAGACTACCAGAACTGTATTTCTTATAGTAATCTACATGTTACTTAATATAAAATAATGAAACCAATATTGTAAAAGCATTACTTAATATTAGAGAATGTGAACAGGGTTTCATTTGAGGTGTATTTCTAAGGTTTGAAATCCATTTGAGTTCAGAGATATCAGAGAAAAACGATTAAATAGGAAAGCATACTTTCATTGTACTCGTGAATTGGCTGAGTTTTTACAATATTGTTTTGGAGTGTTATATAATAATAATGACAAGGGTTTTTGCCTAGTGCCAACAACAGATATGCCTGGGACTGTATCAGCCCCTAGAGCCCCAATCCAATCATTTTGCCTTTATTTGTTGTACTGTAGTAACATTCTCCAATACTGATTGCTGATGTGTGAAGAAATTGGCTGCATTCTGCATTGTCTTCTAGCTCAAGCGACATTGCCCCAGTTATCCTGGTTTTCCATAACCCGAAAGGCCAGGCTGATGTTTTCCTCATAACAGGAAATGGGTGTTTTCAGCTGGAACAGGATTGTGAGAATTCAGTCACCAGGCTGGGAAGACTCTTTTGGTACTGTTGTGTTTTCTCTGTATATTGCAACATAAAGACATTTTTTGCCATATAAAGGAAGTAGGATTTCTACCACATGCACAGAAATAAAGTCACATAGCCAGCTTTAGGTTCCAGCCAGTGCTTAAATTGTGAATCAGGTGGAGCTCAAAATTCACATGGGGGTTGGAGTTACACAAGAAAACTGACCGCAACACAATTTGGACAGCAGTGGACAGTGCCATGGTGCTGAAACAAATAGCTGAAATGGTGCTGCCATATGGTATTCACTTACTGTGTATGTTATTATGCATGTGGCCAGTAAGGTTAGAGTTAAGCACTGGTTCAGAATGGTAGTGTTCCTGTGGAAATGTCCAGATGTATCCATTTGACCCTCAAATCTTTTTAGAACCTTTGGCTTTATTCTTGAGTTTGTCTGTTCTGAGCCCTCTTTTACTCCTCTTGTGGATGAGTGATTCTTTGCCTCAGTGTGACTCCCAATGGGAACTTCTGTTTGTGGTCTGCACATATTAAGTGCAGCTGATCGATAGCGTTTCAATCATCACTAATTATTCAACATCTTTTGAGGTTTAATTTAATCTCAGACCTCACCCACTAACATTGCTTATTCATAATAGAATAGGTAAGTGGTGATGGTTGAGACAGTAATGAGATGCAAAGTGCAATACATATTAGCATCCCCAAGGAGCACTGCACATGGAATGTATGAATCAATGTTCACAATTAGCCTCAGCTAGGCCTTTTAAGCAGTTTTTTTTATTATTATAAATTTATTTGTTTGTTTGGTGTTGATTCTTCAGTGATGCTTTATCGTTGTTTGCTTAGGGGGAGTGGGCTGCAAAGAAGGAGAATACAATGAGATGGAGATGGAAAGTTTGAGGGGAAAAAGTGCCACACATGCCTCGGTGTTGTTGCATTGTCACCTGATACAATAATCTTGAACTGAAATATAAAGAGGGACTAGATCCAAAGCCTTTTCAAGATGGCTCACCCAGGGTGAGGCCCAGATGGATTCATGGGTGAGAGCTGGCTTGCATTGACTGGTGACACAATGACCATTCGGTTGCCGTGCACCCAGTCTGAGACAGAAACCAGCACTTCACAAAAGCTTGTACTCAAACTGTACTGCTTTGTAATCAGTTACTCTTTCTGTTATCCTGCCTATTTCATACTGTAAATGATACTATTTTTTCGCTTTGTGACTAAATTGTTATTGACCTAAAGATGGAACTGTAAATCTTGCTTCACAAGAAGGAAAGCTCCTGTGGAAGAAGTCGCTCGGGATTTCCCTGAAGTCTCTCTCTACTTCACGCAGAATATCCGGCCTGAGCGGCCATGCTGTCCCATCAGTCCTCTTGGCAATTTATCTCAGAAGTGGCCGTGAACCACACTGCACTGTAGGAAGTTCTCTAGGGACGATACGAGACGCCCGCTCCTGGGAACCTGATCGTACAATACCTGTGCAGTGTAGGAAATGCCTGCGGCGAGCTTGTCAACAGAAGGGTGACTTCTCAAACGCATTACGGTAATTGTAAACTGCAGCTATGGGGGTGGTGTAGTATGGAAAAAGCCTGTCGTCCACAGCGGTGATTTAAAGCTCTCCTTCTCAACCTTGTTTTATGAGTCAGTTTAAAAATGCATATGAAATCTTCTCTGCCAAAACCTAGTTTATCATTTGAACAATTGTCAGACATAAAGAGCTCAGATTAATAGGCTTGCAAGGAACATGCATGATACATCCGTCATGGACAAGTTAGTACAACTATAAAAAATGCTTTCTCTTGTTTTCCATTGGATTAATGGAAGCCTTGAAATATTTTTCACAAGTTTACTGAAATATTTTACACAAGTTTATGTGATGCTCTCTTGCATTACGTTTAATGAACTTAATTAAATATTATGTTGCATAGGTGTCCAGTAATATGGCGCCATTTTTTGATTTCATGTGCTTTCAGTTAATCAATTTATTACTGGCAGAAGCTGAGGCGGGATAGTTATGTCATATGGTATATTTTAGTACGGACATTTCTGAAACTGAGGCACTGTACAGAAATGGCTGCATGAGAAATTCAGAGTGTTCCAACAGGAGTGATTTTTCACAACTGAATCATAGTCATTGTATTCCCGCATGGCATACAACCTTATTGCCAATTATTTTGGCTGGCAGGGAGAAATCCCACAAGGCTGTGCTTTAAAATCACACAGAGAAGGCCGACCTCAAAATACAAAAAGAATGATTTGAGAAAAATGATTAAGACCCAGATTAATGGCCTGTTTATTCTACCCCCTTCCTACTTTTCTGCCATCAAGCTGCTCGGTATCAAATCGTTAAAACTAAATGGCCGTTGCCAAGGAAGCAGGATTTCATTATTGATCCTGCTCTCCACTGTACGCAGCGTGGTGAAAGCTACCTAACGAAACGGTTTGCATTCATCAGAGGAGGATAGGGATGAAGGCTGCAGGCTTTCAGCTCTACTCTGATCCTACCACAGGACTCCATTCCTCCTGCCAAACGCCAGCCTATGAAACCCCTGTATCGGCGTCCACACATCTCTCTCCTCAGTGGTAGGCAGCACTTTTTGGGCATGGTCATGTAGCTGTAGAACTGGAGCTCTATAGCAGCTGTATGAATGCATATGCCACAGATAGAGGCCACAATAGAGCCATACTACAATTTATCTGGTAGTTAAGTAAAAGATGCTGAGACATGCAATGCGTGCACCAGGTGTATTCTTCCCACAAATTTCCACAGCAGCAGAGATATGAGTATATCATAAAATTCTTGGAAGTATTTTGTTGATCTGTGCACATTTTCAAGCAATCTTAAATGAAGAGCTCAATCAATTAAACAAACATTAAATAATGTGTGTCTATGTGAGCTTTGATTAAAATATGTAGTTATGATCAGTCACATCAATAGGTAGATTTATGAGAATATGTCCTACCACTCTGAATACAGAAAACACAGTCTTGGGAGGCATGGTGTTCCACATCAGTGATACTCAGTGGGAGTAACACCTAGAGGGAGGTTTGCCCAACGAAAACGTTTGTTTTTTGCTCAGAGGCCAATGGGACACCTTTCTTCCCCTGTATCGAACCATATATGTTCTGCTCTAGAATTGTTAATGTTCTAAAGTACTGTATAGAGTCATTAATACTTCTGTAGTACCAAATGGTTCATTAATGGTTCTGTATGGTACCAAAATGTTATCCGATGAGTAAATGCAGTGAGCCCAGTTTTGGTGCTGTTTAGACCCTTTTGTCTTAAAAAGTGGGCAGTTTTCCTTTACTCACAATATTTCAAAACGTAACGGACCTTTCAGGAAGGAAAATGTGTTAAACCTTCAGCTAAGTTGTCACTGCAAATGGTTAGGCTACAGTTTTACTGTATTAGTATTTTATAAATCATAAATTAAGTTTTACAGTGAAATTTGTTTGGAGGGCACCTATCTTTCTCACAAACATAGCTATATAGACAAGCTATAAGAAATATGTCTTGGTTAAACTTTGTTTTGCATTACAAATTATTTGCTTTTTTCCTTGCAATGTGTGTGTAGCATTATGTAGCTATTTCTGAAGTCCCCTTGTGTGCTGCTCTATTAAACTTCACTGAATTTCACTGAATTAGGGCTACGTGGTGCATTCCGTAGTGCGAGCACCGTGTGTGATCTTCCTTTGAAATAGTCGGCCGTACAGCGCATTGTGATTGTATAGATGGATCCTCCAGCCCTACACAATAATCCTGTCATTGTCTGATCAGGTTTAATCGTCGTGCCAGAACTGAATGTCATGCTGTGATGAAGTCGTATTTTCCACCATATGCGTTTGCCCAGTGCTAAATGGCGCTTAATTGGCCATAGCTGTCACGTCTCTATACTTCTCGATTACGCTCGATTTTGACACTGTGGGCATTTATAGCACTGATCGTCTGAAACAGCGTACTCATACTTGATATTCTCGACATGATAAGAAAATGAAAGCTTTTGTTTGTTTCTTTTTTTAATTATTCTGGCACGCAGTATATAATTCCCTATTAAAGTGTTCAAAGCAGAATAATTATTCTGTTCAGCTCTTGCTGAGCTGACTGAAGCCAATTTGAAAGTAACCGATTTTGAAAATGTCTTTTAACTCTCAATATGTGTTCATATAAAACTCAGATCAATTGTAAATGTATTTACAATAGCCAGACATAAGACTGCCAATAAGGGCTTTCTAATAGTGCTATGTAGGGAATTTCTGTGAGGGAAAAATACGATCAATCGACCAACAAAAAGGAGATACCACAGAAGTGAGCAGATATGATATGATACTGTAGGAAAAAATATTGGTGGGAAACAAGATCTTGAAATAGCAAAGCAGTTTTGTTATAAATCATTTTAGCATTGCAGTACAGATTAGTAGAAAAAACCCTGGGGCAAAGCACTTCTGTTTTGCCCTGTGCATCTGAATGCAGTGGGCAACTGTGTTTCTGGTGGCATGGATGTCTGAGACAACAAGAGATGGAGAGACACAGATCACAGGCTGTGAACCCCTCAACCTCTAGTGGTGAGACATTGTTACTGCAACCTTTTGACCCAGACAGAGACAGACAGACATACTGTGCCAAATATTATACCCCTGAGGTGAGGATAAAAAGTGTAATCATTTGCACAGTTTTCTCCATTTTTTTTTCTCCCCCAGTGTTGAATCACCAATTATGCCTCTTGAGTTACCGCTGTGTCACTCACACCCCATATAGAGAGTGCTGGAGCTGAAGCACATGCGGTCCTCCAATGTACTCACCTGTGAGCCAGTGACTATTTTAAACCATGCAGGCCACACATTATTACAGCAGAACTGCTGCCATTCGGAACAGAGCAGCATCTCCTAGTGAAATCTGGCATCCTGTGGGTGCTTGGCATGTTCTTGGGAGGAAGTATACAGCCCCTGCCCAATCCTATCCTACCCTACAGTACTCTACCCTGCCCTGCCCTACCCTATCTTATCCTCCCCTACCCTACTCTACCCTGCCCTACCCTATCCTATCTTATCCTCCCTACCCTACCCTACCCTATCTTATCCTCCCCTACCCTACCCTATCCTATCTTATCCTCCCTACCCTACTCTACCCTATCCTATCCTGCCCTACCCTTCCCTACCCTATCCTATCTTATCCTCCCCTACCCTACTCTACCCTGCCCTACCCTACCCTATCTTATCCTCCCCTACCCTACTCTACCCTGCCCTACCCTATCCTATCTTATCCTGCCCTACCCTACCCTATCCTATCTTATCCTCCCCTACCCTATCCTATCCTACCCTATCTTATCCTCCCCTACCCTACCCTACCCTATCCTAACCTACCCTCCCCTACCCTATCCTATCCTATTCTACCATACCCTACCCTCCCCTCCCCTATCCTACCCTACCCTATCCTACCCTATCCTACCATACCCTACCCTACCCTACCCTATCCTACCCTACCCTCCCCCCTATCCTATCCTACCCTACCCTACCCTCCCCCCTCCCCTACCCTACCCTATCCTAACCTACCCTACCCTACCCTACCCTATCCTACCATACCCTATCCTACCCGAGCAGGATGACCCTGACTATGTCCTCCACTGCAGACTCTCACCCTGCTATCTTTTCATATTTTGTAAAGAATGCCCACCAAAGCAAAACATGATGGATTTGTGTATTTGAAGATTTATACTCTATTACATTTTGCTACCTATACTAAATTATTAATCCTATAGACAATGTCAGGCAAGGTGGTAAGTTTGGTGTTGTTTAACTTATTAGTTGTTAATTTAATTTACTCGGATGACTCACGGCTCTGTTGTACTACACAAATTCGGAGTTGCTCACAAAATGCACACGCAAAATACTGAAATTTCAGCAAGGACAAACAGATTTCAGCACCTCTGAGTTAAAATCTCTGAGTGCCCATAAATGTTATATGAATCAGTAGCTCACGCGCTCACTGATGTCAGATGACATATGTGGGTATTAGAATCTGGCAGTGGGAGCGGTCCATCTGCAGCCCAATAGACTGGGCTCTGGAACAGGGAGTCCTTCACACCATAGCACTATGCAGGGTGTAACTTCAGAGGAATTGCTGTGGGCCTCATTTACTTCTTGCAAAACAGGTGAGAAGCATAACTGACATATAAGCTTTGGAATGAGTAAATTGATATTGTGTTTCACAAAGCAGTTTTTTTTAAATACCTTAGATTGCTGGGCATTTTAGCTTGAGATGGGTACTCAATACAGTCAATACATACCCAACTGTGTTTGAGGTCACCTTGAGAAGGGCCAAACATAATTATAGATAATTAATAGATTATGATTAAATGAGAAATACATATCAGAAATCCTGTGTCCATAGGACTGTTCAAATGGGATTAAGGGAAAGTGTTAAACATCACAAACAGTTTCACTTTATTTTTTTTTTTGTAGAATGACTGTAATACTAGTGGTACTTACAAATAATTAAATGATACCCTCTGCATTGTAATTACATTTACATTAAATCTGAATAGAAAACATATTGCATAATGGTTTAATCTGAACTGTAATCATCTTGGCTGTTTAGAATAAACAAAATCGAATTATCAAGCTAATTCCTGGCATGGACAGGAGCAGATGCGCACGCGGGCATCCGGTTATCGCATAAACAGAGTGGCAAGAATTGGCCTTTGGGACAAATTTGCATTTAAATGTCACCTTTTGCTTCATCATTTAAATGACCACAAGACAAAAGATGTATTATTTTTTATGCATACCTTGCTCCACCATCTGTTCGTCAGCAGTGAGGGAATGGTAACTAACAGAAGCTCCCTAGCCTGTTCTGTAGCTGGCCTGCTCTGCTTAGAGAGGTTTCTGCATGTCTGTCATGAAACTGTCTGCCTGAGACCAAAAGAGAGAGAGAGAGAGAGAGAGAGGAAGAAAAGGGAGAAGCTGGAAGAAAGAGAAGAGAGAGAGTGTGAAAGTCTCACCTTGATTTTTACACTGCAGAGTCTATAAATGGCATACAACCAAAATGAAAACCTCACTTACAGCATGTACCAGCTTTGAAAAAGAAACTGTCTCTGGAGACGATAGAGATCTAACTCCGCCTGGTAATGCTTGAAAGAAACTGCTTAGTCACAAGTGACATTCTCTGGCTCCTCCATTTAGACAGCATGTTGCCATGTGACCATCCACAGTGTGGATGTTTTGGGGGAGTGAAACTGTGGGTGGGAGAAGACCAAAGCACAGACTGATACATATTTCATAACCATGTATATATCATATGTTCTGTTAACAATCTGTGAGCACAAAGGACTGGCACCTCAATAAAATTCTGTCTGTTGTCAGTTTTATTCAACACCCAGAAGGCTGCTGTATAGTGGCTATTTAACACTACTAAATGGGGGTATATCAAAAACAAGACAGTGGTACTGTTGTGACTGCTACCTACATATATCTGACATTTATTTTTGTAAAATAAATAATGAATCACAATATACACAAGTTTAACATTGTCAATTCTGTTTTGTGAACCAGTTTTATTTTATTTTTCAAATGTTTTATTGTTCAGAAGTGTAAATATTAATGTTTAGTTTGCCATTTCTGTTTTATACTTGACACTCTGGACTCAAGTAAATCCCATTGTGTTTTGTTATTTTGTTTATTGGAGCTTTGGTTTCAGAGAAACTGTGTGTGTGATTAGACACAACATTTGAAATTGAAGAGGGAGTCTGTCAGGCAAATGGGGAACAAGTAAGGTATTTAAGTTTTAGTACATAGACTGGATAGAGGGTTACTAGCTTAGATGCACCAATAAACATACACACACACACACACACACACACGCTCACAACGAGGTTAAGTCTGGAGGTCGTTTTTTTTTAAGGGCACAGCGAATCGTGTCTATAGCCTGCAGTATTTTTGGGGCAGATGGCATCCCTCGGCAGCTTCCTCCTCACCATCAAAGCAAGGAATGCTCAGCATGCACAAGTGTATTTTTGTATTTGTGTGTGTGTGTGTGCGTGCTGTGCCTGTGGAATGTGTTGTATATGTGTGTCAGTGTTTGTATTGAGTATGTGCATGTGTGTGCGTCTGTGTATGGAATCTGTGTTTGTGTGAGTGTGTGTTTGTGCATGCAATCTGTGTTTGTGTGAGTGTGTGTGTGTATGCTCTATCTGTTTGTGTGCATACATGCTTCAGGCATGGCTGTCTCCACATTTGAAAATCATCCCAAAACGTTTCCCACAGATCCATATCAAGCAGCGTTCAGTTACGGTGCACTTCACACGCCTCCTACACACGCCTCTCCTTTGCCAGCCGGGTCCCCAAATGAATGAGCAGAGATCGTACCTGTTTGACGTTTAGATTTGACAGGTGAGCTCCAGTTCCTCGGGCGGCTCCTGAGCATGTTCTCCACACACGGATTGAATGACAGCGTTAAAGTTTTTGATGCAGACGGTGGGATTCGGAAGGCTGCTTCAGCTGCTCCCCGCAGTTGCTCTTGTCAGTGCGTGCATGCCTGCCCCCTGCCAACTCTAGAGTGGCATTATAGGGCTGTGTGGTGTGGCTCCTGAGTTCTGCTTAAATCATTATATTACTTTATATGTAGGCATTTAGCATATGGCCTTATCCAGAGGGACTCCCACTGTTTAAATTTTTCACTCTATCCTTGTACTCCTGGGTATTTCCTGAAGAAACTCAGGTGAAATACCTTTCCCAGGGTGCAACAGTTGTGCCCCACCTTCAAAATGAACCTGCAACCTTAGAGTTAATTGTAGCTCACTAACCACCATCCTACACTGCCACCCAGATACACACAGTGGGGATGCAGCATATTGACCGGAGGTACACGTGTCGCTCAGCTGCTGTCGGGTGGCTGAGGTTCAGCCCCTTGACTCCCATTTGGGAGGTGACTGCAGGGAGCGTAGTTTGTGTGCCAGCATGGATGTGAGGCAAATGTGCACTGTATCTACAGACTGTCCTGACATGAATTAATGCCCCAGTGACATGAACTGGCAGGGGCTTTGAGAGACCGCTCACAGACAGTGGTTCAGTTTTAAGTGATTTACATTTACAAGCTGAGTGTGCTCACATACCCACCTCTTTCATCTAACTCCCAGTGACTTACATTAGTCTAGCACTATGATTGTTTTTCCCACATCGACCGGGGAATAAGTAGAATGGCAAGAAGGGTTTAACACAGTTTTATGACATAATGAGATAACTGTCAGTAAAATCATGCCTCACTATTGCATGATACGAGCACAATTGAGCAGTCAGTGCTTATCTCTGCCTCTTCCTGTCATTCTAAGAACACCACTGGCTTCACTGCTGGAATACACACTGCTGGTCAGCTCCTGACTGTCTGAAGATCTAAAGATTCAGATGGTGTTGAGGTGCTTCTTGCAGAAACAATTTCACAGGTACCAGGGGTATAAAGCAGATTGGAGAAGAAAAGAGAGAGCTTGCACCACTGCACTGGTCTTAAACAACCATAGACCTCACCTTAGCAGAAGCAACTAACTTGCACCCTGCTAAGGTCTATGTCAAGTGTACAGCTGAGTGATCATTTGTCTGTGTCAATAGCACGACATAAGGTCCAGAGGCTACCATCAGGCACAGTTTGCCATCGGTCTGCGTCCCTCTGGCCTTAAATAATCTGCTCATTTATTACCCATCTTTTACCTCCATCCGCTATGCTAGTGCGTACAGTATCACAGTGTCAAGGGAACCCTGGCTTCAAACAGCAAATTGTAATTACAGATGTCTGTGGATAATGTAAGATGATCACGGTCCATTGTAAAAACGCTTTGCAGCGATGCTCTGTCCCCGACGTGCTAAGAGATATCCCACTGTGTAGAGGGGCTGGAAATAAGCACCAGAGAGAGGCGAGGAGAGAAGCTCTCCAGCAGCACAGCACAGGCTCTCTTCACAAGGTGATTTATTGCCATCTACTGGGGAAACCATATGCTGTACAACCTGGCTTATTCCCAGCAGTAAGAGCCTAATGATTCTCTGATGATTAATCTGTCTCGTCAATGATTGTAAAGTGAAGTCGCCATGGTGCTTAAAGTAAGGGGGCTCATTTAGCTGGGCATCAATCAATCACATTTTGCACGCTTCAGTGGGTACTACATTTTGTCTCATATTTACAATATATGCAGTCCAAACATTGATGAGAAAACATAACTTGTAAATCATCACAGACAGTGGCTACTTAATAGTTTAACATACATCTTAAACATTTAAAAAGTGCCCGAGCTGAATGTGTTTGTATATCTGTTTTTGTGTTTAAATTCACACATCCATGCACATACACTTAGTAGCTGGATTTGCATTTCTTTTTATTTCTTTGATGAGATATCATTCCATAATACTGATAAATTGAGCAAATAATGCATATTGGGGTGCTGCAAATCTTTGTATGTGCCAGTGTTGAAAAGCCAGTGCATGTAAGACCTTACATAACATACAGGTATGTAGGTATACCCAATAGAGTAAGCATACTATTACACAAAGAGAGAGCAAAAGAATAAAATTAATTTACTTTTCCGTTGTTGTTTGTCAGATCCGCTCTCCTTTCAAGTTTCACATAAAGATGCCAACTCTTTCTTGGGGTGAACTGTGCACTTAAGAGTTATGTGCATTTGTGATGGGAGCTAGGCTGCCTTCCAGATGGTGGGAGCTCTTACTGTTGCGGCTGACTTTGATAGATGCAGGAGCGTATTGGAAATTATTGCTAAGAAGGGATTGGGTTGAATTGTCAAGTGCACAATGAAATCCCCTATAGAGGAATGTTGGCACTGGTCTATGTGACACTGCATGAAGAATGTAGATATCAATTGAATAAAATGGATTACGAATTTCTTACAAATAATTTTCTCCATCTTAAAATATGCAAAAAAAAAAAAAAAAAAAGGTCCACTCACAATGCATACAGAAATGTTTTGTTCAGGCTGACATATTGGACAGAATGATCTATAATAATAATCTTATATTGCCGATGCATTACTATAAAAACATAACATTTTAAAAAAAGAAAATAATATTTAATACTCTGTCAGGGATAAAGTATCAGTAACAGTCAATATCAAGTCTGTCTTTCTTTTTCAATTAAAATGGGTGTCCTTTTTGTGTCTGGCCAAGTGCTAGACTGCTTGACAACTTAACCTGAAAACCTCTCAAAGAAAAGAGTCAATGTATTTGGAATGAAATCTCTGGCTCTGTCCTGGGGGTTGAGTAGGTTGTGTAATTAATGCAAGGTCTTTAATGATAGTTCTATCAAATATTTAACATTATTATTTTATATTAAAACATGACATGCTTACGTGTTTATATTAGTGCCCAAGTAATAAATAAATTGGAACCAATATGAATTCGACTGTTTTAAATTATCAATGATACTGACAGTAGTTCCTTGTGTATTTATGCATAAAATTATATTTTCGTTTAATTTTTTTTTTTTTTTGCATTGGAAAATTTGTTTGGTTTGACATTGGAAAATATAATGAGAATGTTCCGATTTTCACCTGTTGGATTAAAAGGTATCGTTACTTGAGTCCCTCATCTCTGAAAGTGTTTACTGTAGCTAGCAGTTGCACACGTACAAAAGTTACAAGGGATAACGTTCAGTCAAACCTTTATACATCTTTAGCAATTGCATCATTTTGTAGACTACTCGTTCTTGGTCGCAAATTAAATTTTCTTACTGTATAGACTATTCTCGTGACAATGACTCAAGTCAGGCTACTTCCATGGCCAACCGTTTATCTAAGTGAACCAAAGTTGCTTTGCAGTTAGCTAATTGTAATCCGGAGTCTGCTACACTAAGGTAGGATTCCATATGTCTGTATCATATGTGAGAAGTTATCTTTCTGATGACTTAAATAATATATGAATCAAATGAATTCTAGTCTTTGTTTTGTTCTCAGGTTATTTGTCATTTTGGTCTGCGCAATCACAAATACATCTGAAATGGCTAGGGACATTATCGCTATCTTTACCTATCGCTGATTTTGCTCTGTGAAGATGCTATAAAATAAGTAATTGTAAATTAATAAATAAATCTGCAATGATGAATAAATGTGTTGTATAACAAAGGAAATGGCAACCCTTTGGCTGACCTGCCTGGCACAGATAAGGCTAAATATTGCCTAACTTCCTGCTTACTCTTCATTTAAAATGTATTCTCTATTTACAGATGTTTTTTCACAGTTACTTTTTAAATTTTAAAAAGGGCAGTTGATGGAAAGGGTGTTTCTTTTTCATTTTGGGTTTTGAACCATGGCCCTTAAGACAAACCATGGCCCTTTTTGACGCAAACAGGTTACGTTCAGCTTTCTGAGTGAAAGACTAAGGGGACTAACTGCGCTGTTGCTGCTTCTTAATGGATGGTATCAACTTTTCTGAACATAGCAGCACACTCCTTCATTGCACTAGCCTTCGACTGTTTACTGTTGTTGGCCCTCTACAGCCACGCACAGTATGTCATGTGACCTAGAGCTGATTGGCAGAGTGGAATGCCCCTTACTGGTGACAGTGGTAACCTGGTAACAGCTAGTAACCTGTGGATGCCTGGAATGTCAGTTGTGAATGTTTCTGTTGCATTCAGTGATAAAGTTGGATGCCATGATTCTCCATTGAACATGTTTTTAGGTTACTTTATTTAAAATATATATATATTGTAAAATACTTTTGTTTAAAGAAAACATAGATGTAACATGAAAGAGTCCTGAGCTTGTCCCCATGCAGTTTAAAATGGCTCCTTAGTAAAAATCAGTAAAATCTCTGTGGTCCGAATGTGGCATGAATATTGTAGATGGTCTGAATATTGCCTCACTCTGGTATTCAGTCTGTCACAGGGTTTTTCTTGCTACAACTATAGAATTTCTAATGAAAAAAATAATGTTGTAGTCTGATCAGACAATAAAACCAATATTTTTATGAATGACTTAAGGGGGTTTTCCATTGGGCCATCTTGAGTAATGTTTTTTGTAATGTTTATCTGGTCATTGATCTCTAACTCTGAAGAAATAAATTTTGCAAGAATTGTGTAAGACTAGATTAATAAAAAGGCTATATGTGCAGATAGATTAATTGTCCCCCCTTAATATTTGGGCAACTTAACACACCCAGTCTTGCAATATCACTGTCAGTCGTCTTGCACTGTTGAAACACTGAAATGTGGAATGCTAAGCTAACAAAAAAGTCTTTGTTTATTATAGCCTGTGCTGTGTTTTCCTTTTGCACTGCGTATTTTTTTATATAAGGATAAAATACAATGCTGTCTTCCTCTGCTACTTTGCTATTCTTTTCCGCTTGCTTCTTTGCTCACACTTTTTGTGATTTTGTTGCATTGTTTTTTTTTCCATTCACCATGCTGTGCAGCCATTGGATGCGAGAAGAACTAAGGTTTGTCCTATGTTTTGCAACATTTTGTGTGTGTGCAGAACATAAACATCTTGTAGAGTTCAGTCTTTAAATTGACAGATTAAAGTATTCTTTGCCACCTCCTATACACATAGGGGTGAATGCTGAATTATGGTAATATGTCAGTTATTGCCATAATCTATAAATACCTAACACCACTGAAATAACAGTAATTGGAAGTTTATAAAGAACCTTCTTATCAAATCTCCAGATGGTTTATGCTTGATTTTATGATGTAACATCACAGTAATTGGTAATTGGTTTATGCCCTCCGATAGCGTAAAAAATACTAAAATAGTTACATTGCTTGGGGGAAAAATACAGATGTATTTTTGAAATCATTGTTCTTGTAAAGAAAAAGCATAATGCTGTTATTCAGTTTTAATTAAAAGTTATTGAAACCATTATCCTGGACTTTAGTATTCAATGCTAACTCTCAGAGGGGAAGAATACTTGATCTATTCTTGTGTATTTCCAAAAATCAGCATGTTATTGTTGTTTGATTGTAATGTTTTGATTTCACAGTGATCTTCAGCATTCCTTTGGCTGGCATCCTGTATTTTTATTGTTTGTTATGGTCTTTCCAAATAGCAGTTCATTATGGATTATTTCACCAATAAACTTTTAAAATTTACATTTGAATTCAGAAACTGGCACATAGTTCCCCTCTCTAAACATATTTAACAAGTAACTTAAGTTACACCTGTATACCTGTAAGTAACACACACCTTTTTGGAACATCAGTGTTATTTTGACAGTCATTATTCATATCTGAATAGGGTGGTATGTAAATATTTATGTTGATTTGATTGCAGCATTAGGGAGATTCTTAGAAGGAGGGTGATTTGGGGTGGCCAGCTTGGTTTTTTTTCTTTCATTTTTTGGTCATTACTGACAGTTTAAAATAAAGCAATGTTTAAATTACTCCATAATTTACAGGCATTCAGAAATCATTTAAGGTTTGTGTCAAAATTGTGTAATTTTAAGGAACTGTCTGTACATCTGCAGACAGTTGGGCTGTGCTGTTGCCTCCATTGGTCTGTCTCACTAATCTGTTTCTGAATGGTGCCACAGCACCTCCAGATGACTATCCAGGCCCTGCAGGATGAGCTGCGCACCCAGCGGGACCTGAACCACCTCCTGCAGCAGGAGAGCGGGAACCGCAGCGCCGAGCACTTCACCATCGAGCTGACCGAGGAGAACTTCCGCCGGCTGCAGGCCGAGCACGACCGGCAGGCCAAGGAGCTCTTCCTCCTGAGGAAGACCCTGGAGGAGATGGAGCTGCGCATCGAGACGCAGAAGCAGACGCTGAACGCCCGCGACGAGTCCATCAAGAAGCTGCTAGAGATGCTGCAGAGCAAGGGGCTCCCCTCCAAGGCCATGGAGGATGAGAGCGAGAGGACCCGCAGGATGGCCGAGGCCGAGTCGCAGGTCAACCACCTGGAGGTCATCCTGGACCAGAAGGAGAAGGAGAACATCCAGCTGCGAGAGGTAGGCCCCACCGCCTTCCTTTACATTTTTAACAGTCTGTGGCTCTTTTCTTGTTTGCCTTGTTATTGATGGATGTGGTTTTTGATATCGGTGGTCTGTAGGTTAACTCTGTGATATGCGTTATGCCAAATTCAGAATTGCTTTTTGGTTAATTGATTTTGGATTTGTTTTGGAGTTTATTTATTGCATGGTGGTCTGCTTGATAAAGCCTGAGAGTACAATACCTGTGGTTTACAAAATACATAATAAATACAAAACTAGGGTCTATTTTAAGTAGTAACCCAGACTAATCGAGCATGTTAACTTGAATGACTATCTCAGTGTTTCAGATTATGCAGCATGGTTTTATAGGTACTAAAAGCCAGTTGCATGGCTGCAATAAAATTAACTTTTCACTGACAAAGACATCACACAACTATGGTTTTTCAAACAAATTGCACATTAATTATTGTTTATGATATAATGAAATTTAGTCTTTTACAGCTTCTCCAAATAGTGTTTTTGTATGATTGTGTCATGAGTGTGGACCATCAACACAGAGCCCTTGGAATTTAAATGAACACTTTCTTAAATGACACTCGTAATCACACACATACACACATTCGTTTATCGTTTTCTGTCTTTTATTTTCCTTATCTTGTCACCGTTCAGTGTATGTTGGAGCGCTCCGTGGTTGTGCTGTTTCGTGCTGTTTTCTGTGGTTGCCGTAGTAATGCTTCCGGGTACTACGGAGGTGGAAGGACCAAACCGAGCGTTGGGCTGGGCAGGCTTATGAAGGGCCTGACCCAAAAGCGGGTACATTTTAGGCGGTCCTAGGACGACACCATTTTAAAACAACTGTTTGGAATGTTTTGGCGATTTATTACTGTTTGATATAACAGATATAACGTTATCATTACAGAGGAATGATGAAACAATGATGTATACTATGGAAATGTATGTATATAATCCAATGGTGATTCCTGTTATCTGTATAGTTTGTTACATGTTAATGTTTTGTTGTTGTACAAAGTTGGTACAAGCTGGAGGGGTGGGGCTACCCCTATATAAGCTGGCCCAAAGGAAAGGTTTTGTTGGGTTTTGGTTTGTTGGTTTTTGGTTGGAGATAGAGTGTAGGTATTGTGTGGAAACCTGGAAGTAGCAGGGTGTTGCAGGAAGTGGAGAGTTTTGTGTTAATTCTTGTATATATTTATATTCTTTTTTGTGTGTATTTTACTTTTTGTTCACCTTTTCACGTCTTGCACTTTGGGAGAGCACTATAAATAAAATCTTTTGCACTTACGTGCTGTTGTGGCAGAGCCATCATTTTTTTCCCATTGGGAGTTCTCATAAGAAAAGAGAACCCATTAGAAGCTGCCTCACAAGTGGTGTCAGAAGTGGGATGGCCAGCCGCACAACGCGTAAGAAGGTGCCGATGCCAAAGGCCAGGAGGGGTCTTCGGTCCCAAGCAAGACAGGAGAGAGTGGAGGCAGCCTGGGACACCATGGAAGAAGAGGAGGAGGAGTCCAAAGGACCGTATGAGCAGCTGGGAGCGCGCCCCCCAAGTTCCCCTACCCCAGAGCCAGTTCGCCGTCACAAATGCCAGAGGTGGACATGGCAGGTCTGCTGAGGGCGTTCATTGATGGCCAGCAACGGAGAGAGGAAGGCTTCCTCCAAGAGCTGCGGGGCCTGAGAGAAACATTCCAGCAGGCTACCCAAGCTGCCGCAGCAACACCAGCAACTACAACGGCTACAAGCCCAAGGCTGGAGCTCCCACTCCAGCACCTCGGCCCCCAACATAGAGGCCCAGAGGTAACTCCAATTGCCAGCCATCAGGCAGCATCCCATGGCATCCAGCTGCCAACAACCCACCAACCCTCACCCAGCCTGACGACAGCACCGGGGGAGAGGGTCTACCGCAAGGACCCCAAAGTGCCTCCATATCAGATGGGGGAGGACATTGAGAATTACTTGCTCCGTTTTGAGAGAATTGCCAGGACCTGGCAATGGCCAGAGGAAGAGTGGGCATGCCGCCTGGTGCCCCCTACTGACAGGCAAGGCACTAGAGGCCTACACAGCCATGGACGAAGTGGGGGCTAACGACTATCCGGGCTGAAACACCTACTTGAAAATTTGACGTCACACCAGAGACCTACAGACAGCGATTCAGAGCGTCCACCACACCAGCAGGAGAAACACCCACCGAGACCTACCACCGCCTCAAGGGACTGTACCGCCGCTGGATCCGGCCCGAGCAGAGGACCAAGGAGGACATCGGCGAGTCCATTGTCTTGAACAGCTCCTGCACGTCCTGCCCTATGAGACTCGGACCTGGGTTAAGGAGCACGAGCCGAAACTGGACTGGCAGCAGCCCGATTGGCATTGCAGTATATGAATGCCCGCCGAGGGTCATGCTGCGATCCCCTTCAGCAAACCCCAGAGGTAACCGGGACTCCACACATACTGAAGGTAACCGTGGAGGTTGGGGTAATGAAGGCGGAGCGTAAAGACGGTAAAGGTCTGGTATGTTTTTATTGTCAACAGCCAGGCCATAAAGCAAATGTTTGTCCAGTCCGTAAACCCAAGCTGACAGGGTTCTGCTATGTTCCAAGGGAGGAGATAGCCTTGGGTGGGAAAAATGGTGGGTCGGTTTCTGTCTTTTTGTGATGTTGTCTTGAATGGCCAAAATGTAAAAGCCATGCTAGATACTGGCAGCGCTATGTCTCTGGTGAAAAGATGTGGGGAGTACGACAGCAATGTGAATTTTGAGTCTCCAACAGTGATTCAATGTGTACATGGTGATCGGAAGTCTTACCCTGTGGCAGAGGTTACCATGGAGATTAATGGTCAGCTGTATTTGATGAATGTTGGTGTTGTTGATACGTTACCTGCTGATGTGATTCTGGGCAGAGATCTACCCATTCTGCATGAACTCCTGCAGGAAGGGGTAAACAGAGCCAAACAACACCAGGATCAGTGATTCATTCTGCCTGTCCTGTAGTTACCCGAGCCCAAGCGAAAGCTGGTCTGCAACCCCTTCCAGACTTGTGTGATAGTCTGTGCGAGGGGGACCAAGGGCAAAGAAGTCGCGTAAGCAACGGCGTGTGGAAAGTACCTTGGTGCCCTTCCCAGAGCTTTCCACTGACAATCTTACGGTGGAGGGATGGGAGGTCCCTCAGAACATTGGGGTGTTGCAGGCAAATGATGAATCTTTGAAATCATTGTTTGATAAAGTGTGTAGCCAGGAGGCCAAATGTGATATTGCCTGTGGGGAAACTTTTGTTATTAACAATGGGATTTTGTATGTAAAAGGGAGAAGGAGAATCGTTTGGTGGTCCCTATGTGTTGTAGACAACTGCTTTTATATGTTGCTCACACAATCCCATGGTCAGGCCACCTAGCACATCAAAAACCTACCTCCGCTTGAGCTCCCGTTTCTTTTGGCCCTCCATGTACACTGACGTAAAATCTTACTGTGCTACATGTCCCGTGTGCCAGAAAACCAAGGTTGTCCGCAGGTCAGACAGAGCCCCTCTGCATCCCCTGCCAGTCATCTCAACCCCCTTCAGACGCATCGCCATGGACATTGTGGGACCCCTGGAGAGGAGCAGTGCAGGCTATCGGTACATCCTGGTCCTGTGTGATTACGCCACTCGGTACCCTGAGGCGTTTCCCCCTGAGGTCCATCACCACACCAAAATAATCAGCGCCTTGGTGCAGATGTTTTCCGGTCGGCATTCCTGAGGAGATCCTGACAGACCAGGGCACTAATTTCACGTCTCGGTTGATGAAGCAGCTCCATAATCAGCTGGGCATCAGAGCCATCAAGACCAGCCCATACCACCCCCAGACAGATGGCCTGGTGGAGAGATTCAACCAGACACTGAAGAACATGCTGAGAAGGTTTGTCGGGGACACGGGAAAAGACTGGGATAAATGGCTCCCTTTCCTCCTTTTGCCTACAGAGAAGTGCCTCAGGCATCTACAGGGTTTCGCCATTCGAACTGGTGTATGGCTGGTCAGTCCAGGGCCACTGGACCTCTTGAAGAAGAGCTGGGAGACCCCAGTGCCCTCCGAGAAGGGGATTGTGGCATACGTCCTACAGATGAGGGACCGGCTGGAGAAATACAGGGAGGAGGCGCAGAGAAACCTCCTGAAGGCGCAGCAGGCCCAGAAGCAGTGGTACGACCAGTATGCACACAAGAGGGAATTCCAGCCAGGGCAAAAGGTCCTATTACTCCTCCTTCAGAGACCAGCAAGCTGTTGGCTAAGTGGCAAGGACCGTACCCAATCACCAGACGGATGGGCCCTGTGACCTATGAGGTACATCATCCGGACAAAGGAAAGGGCGAAACAGACCTACCATGTCAACCTCATAAAAGAATGGAAGGAACGGGCAACACCAGAGCGAGCAGCAATGTTTGCATGCAAGGTGGAGGCTGAGGAAAAGGAGGAGGATGATGGAGATTTGGAGGGATGGAGGCAGGAAGCCAAGGTGAACCTGGAGCATTTAGCTGGGGAGCAGATGACTGAGATGCAGCAGGTCTTCAGTGTCGTCCCTACCTTGTTCCAGCAGAAGCCGGGACTGACCCAGGTACTGCAGCACACCATTCACTTGAATGACTCCACCCCAGTACGTCAGCGACCGTACCGGGTACCAGAGAGGCTTGTGGAGCCCCTAAAGGCCGAGATCCGGACAATGATCGACCTGGGTGTGATAGAGCCATCCAAGAGTGAGTGGAGCAGCCCCATTGTAATTGTGCTCAAAAAGGATGGATCTCTCAGGGTGTGCATCGACTTCAGGAAATTGAATGCTGCATCTAAATTTGATGCTTATCCAATGCCCCGTATTGATGACCTCTTAGAACGGATCGGGAAAGCCAACTACATCACCACTCTGGACTTGTGCAAGGGATATTGGCAGGTGCCCTTGGAGCAGAAGTCCAGAGAATACACCGCCTTCAGGACTCCCATGGGCCTATATCAATTTACTGCTATGCCTTTTGGACTTCATGGAGCCCCAGCGACCTTCCAGAGGCTCATGGATCAGGTGCTTCAAGGCTGTGAGGATTGCTGTGCTGCTTATTTGGATGATGTGGTCATCTACAGCAACACCTGGGACGAACATCTCCAGCACCTCCGCCGTGTCTTGGGCAAGATCCATGAGGCCGGGCTGACACTGAACCAGCAGAAGTGTGAGTGGGCCAGGCAAGAAACCCGATACCTTGGCTACGTACTGGGGAGAGGGGAAATTAAGCCGCAGGTGGACAAAATTGAGGCCATCCAGAACAGCCCACGACCAAGAACTAAAAAACAGGTGAGGTCATTCTTGGGACTGGTGGGATGGTACCGAAGGTTTGTTCCCATTTCTCATCAGTGGCGGCACCGCTAACAGGCCTTCTCACCAAAACTGCCAGAAACCCTGTACCCTGGGACAGTGCCTGTGAAGAGGCATTTAGAGCTCTAAAGGCCCATCTCTGTTCAGCACCAGTCCTCCAGAGCCCTGATTTTACCAAGCGATTCTTGGTACAGGTGGATGCCTCTGCAGCCGGAGTTGGAGCTGTCCTGGCACAGGGGGAACCAGGTGAGGAACGACCTGTGCTGTACCTGAGCCGGAAGCTCCTCCCAAGAGAGGTAAGGTACTCCACCATAGAGAAGGAGTGTCTGGCCATAAAGTGGGCACTGGACAGCCTGAAGTATTATTTGCTGGGCCGGGAGTTTGACCTACACACTGACCACCGGGCTCTAACCTGGATTCAGACCATGAAGGACAACAATGCCAGAGTGACACGGTGGTATCTGGCACTTCAGCCTTTCAAGTTTGTGGTCCGCCATCAAGCCGGGAAACAGAATGTGACAGCGGATTACCTGTCCCGCTTGCCGAGCCTCTGCAAGCTTGGAGAGGGGAAGGATGATGTGACAGAGGGCTCTGTCACGGCTTGCGGCACCACGTAATACTCAATCGTTTTCCCCCATACAAAGTTCCCCTGTTTGCAGTGGCTAGCTCCCTGTGAGTGCACGCGCAGTTGCGTTAGCCTATGCCCGGGTCATACACGCATACACGAACATTCTACATTTGCTTTTCCCTCTCAGTTTAATATACCAACCGTAATCACACATATACACACATTCGTTTATCTTTTTCTGTCTTTTATTTTCCTTATCTTGTCACCGTTCAGTGTATGTTGGAGCGCTCCGTGGTTGTGCTGTTTCGTGCTGTTTTCTGTGGTTGCCGTAGTAATGCTTCCGGGTACTACGGAGGGTGGAAGGGACCAAACCGAGCGTTGGGCTGGGCAGGCTTATGAAGGGCCTGACCCAAAAGCGGGTACATTTTAGGGCGGTCCTAGGACGACACCATTTTAAAACAACTGTTTGGAATGTTTTGGCGATTTATTACTGTTTGATATAACAGATATAACGTTATCATTACAGAGGAATGATGAAACAATGATGTATACTATGGAAATGTATGTATATAATCCAATGGTGATTCCTGTTATCTGTATAGTTTGTTACATGTTAATGTTTTGTTGTTGTACAAAGTTGGTACAAGCTGGAGGGGTGGGGCTACCCCTATATAAGCTGGCCCAAAGGAAAGGTTTTGTTGGGTTTTGGTTTGTTGGTTTTTGGTTGGAGATAGAGTGTAGGTATTGTGTGGAAACCTGGAAGTAGCAGGGTGTTGCAGGAAGTGGAGAGTTTTGTGTTAATTCTTGTATATATTTATATTCTTTTTGTGTGTATTTTTACTTTTTGTTCACCTTTTCACGTCTTGCACTTTGGGAGAGCACTATAAATAAAATCTTTTGCACTTACGTGCTGTTGTGGCAGAGCCATCATTTTTTTCCCATTGGGAGTTCTCATAAGAAAAGAGAACCCATTAGAAGCTGCCTCACAGACACTTTTTAGTATAAAAATTATTATTGATATCCATTTCATACTGCTGTATTTTATCTTTTTTTTTTTAAATAAACAGTATGCTCAGACACTGTGTGAAGGCAATTTTGAATTTTTAGGACTGAGCGTAGCCAGATATAGCAATGCCTTTAAATATCCCGGATTAGGGAAAGAGGGAGTTAAGATGCAGCAGTTTGCTGTAAATCCATGGCAGTTTGGCTTCTGCAGGGCACTAAATCAGATGACTGATCCACCATGCTTGTGATTTTCAGACATGTTCCTGCCCTGCTTTTTCCTCAGTCACGTCGTCGAGAACGATAGTCCAGAAATAAATTTGTTTATTTTTAACTTCTAAATCTTCTTAGCATTTAATTTCTTACCTCTGTCAGCAGCACCCATCTGGGCATTTTTTTGGGAATTAAGCCACAGCACTCGTTCAGTTGACGTTTATCAGAATTTGTGCCGAGCAAGAGTGGGACTTGGCCACTGCTGCAGGTACAAAGGGTGGCCTTTTGCGGCAGCACTGGGAAGTGGTGCCTTCAAGCACATATAGCTGACGTGTGTTCCAAGGTGAGTGTATGAGATCACTGCTGCTATTTTTACATCGTCGTGTCAGTTAAACAGTCAGGGGACGTGTTTTTTTAGCTAGAAAAACACGGTTTGTTTGAATGAACAGAAATGTATGATTAATGAGTGTAAACAGTGGGTTTGGATGATTGAGAAAGTGTTTTTTTTTTCTCTGAGTTAAGATGGGATAATCTTGCACCTATGAGAGTAATTGGTTTGAAAATATTCTCACACACAAAGCGCAAAGTCTTTGAAAGACAAGCACAAATTGAAGAGAGCTTGTGTTTGGCAATATATTTGAAAAAAAAAATGCAAAAAAATCCAATAATACTTTGCCGATGATTTCAACAATTAGGGTCTAAAGAGTCTTAAAAAGTATCAACAAGAAGTTACATCCGTAGCTAATAACGACTTTGAGCACAGGTATCATAGTTTAATGCATGGGTATAAAGAAATATAAGAGAGAACACAGTCTCAGTTTGGCTTCGTTTTAATAATAATCTTAATTAACATTGGCACAGACTCATAGGAGGGAGCCACTTTCAATTAAAAGGTGCTGTTCTCCATTAATTAAATTAGCTCTGATGGAAATGAACTGCACTTTCCATTACTGTAGCCATCACATTCTATTAATGGCGGCTGGTGTTTTGCCAAATAAAAGGTTCTTGTGTTTACTATTGCAGTCTACTTCCGGTAGTGTACTGTTTCCAGAATGTAATAGTTTTCCTTATGTTTGCACTACTATTTGTGCAGTCTCATTGACAGACTGACTGGTCAGCATCTCTCGCACCACCAGTCTTCATTCTGTCCATCTCATGTAAATGTATGCTTGCAGATATTTTTGAGCTCAGATGTCTTTAAGAAATATTTTTGAGGAATCTGTCTAATGACCCCAGTAAGTGGAAGCACTGAGTTACAGCATACATGAATTTCCATTGTTATCAGTGTAGTTTAAACAGTTACACTTGAAAACATGTAGAAGGGAAAGATTTCTTTGTGTTTGAGAAGGAAAGGCTGAGGATTTCCCAAATTATTGAACAGATATGTAGCTGTAATCATTAAAGTGCTCCTCTCAGTCCTCTGTACATGGTTGTACTACTGTAATTGGATGGATGTCCTATTATTTCTCAAGGGGCACTAATGTGTTGTTTTGTTCACCAGTAGATGGCACTGTACTACAAGGCCAGGGAAGCTTTTCCTTGGAATACATGTCTTGCTGTTCTCCAGCAGAGGGACTGAATGGACAGGTTGTGGTGCAGGTTCAGAGAAGGTTCAGTGGCTTGCTCTGTTCTGAACATGGCGAAGTGTAAGGTACAGCTGTCATTTTAGCTTAACGTCCAATCAGGCATTCACCAGAGGGAAGTAATACAGTCCCAGTGGTTGGCGTTTTTGCTGTGTTTCACGTTATCTTGTTACTGCATTATATATTTCCCCCTGTTTTGAAGAACCAGTGGACGGACAGCAAAAACAGAATGTCTTTTGCTCCTGCGTGGCGGTCTTGATATAACAGCGATTTTCCGCCTTTCTCATGATCTGATTTCCAGACGGCCGTAAAACGGTATGGGAGGTTTGGTTATTTGGAAAATAGGTGTGTGGCTTCCATTAATATTGAAACATTACATAATGTATGTGCTTAGCAGATGCCCTCATTCAGGGTGACTTTTTACACCTCACTCATTTGCACAGCTGGATCTTTAGAGAAGTCATTCAAGTTAAGGAAGTATCTCGTCCTCTCCAAGGGTTTGAATGTGCATCCTCTTGGTCATACTGCCATTCCTCAAACCCCAGTGCTGTCCAAACATGTTTAATATCAATCTGTGACTGAAGACTGGAGAGCTTCAGGAGAACAACAGCCAGCAGGACTTCAGACATGGACTCTGCATTAGAGATGAGGGTATGAAAACATGGAAAACACTGGTGGAAAAAGCAAAAAAAAAAAAAAAAGAGAACTTCATACTGGGTACTTTATACATTTTACCTGGGGTACGATTTGTATGAACTGGAGAATATTAAGTGGGGTGTTTTCAGATGGATTTGTCTCAGTGTCTCAGACCCAATTAAATATTACACAAACTGCCTTTTAACTGTGACACAAAAGGCATTTACAGACTCTCTATGTGCGCACATACGTGTGTGTGTGTGTGTGTGTGTGTGTGTATAAGGTGTGTGTGTGTGTGTGTGCATGTGTGCATGTGTGTTTGTGAGTTTTTAAGTTCTCTGGATCTGCCTTGGGGTAGACCATCCTGCTATTGCTGACTGCATGTGTTTTTGTCTGACTATAACGTCATCACATGTTTGATTTGAACATATTGCAGAAAGGGTGGGATGGGTGCCAGGGCCATTAGCCCACATTAGCCTGTGTAGATGTGGGGGTTGAGGTTGATATTAATGACTAGGGGGACTCCCAGCCAGGTGATTACAAAAACACAAATCAACAGGAGCTTGTGCATGCATGCTAGTGCCTGTCAGCAAATAGTTTGGTTGTCCTTTAACTCTTTGTGAAGATGCTCTTGTTGTAGCACACCTTCACCCTGCCTGTGATACTAACAAACTGTCCTCAGAGTGTTGCCACAGCCCTGTTTGAAATGGACTGGGAAATTCCGTCACACTGAACAAATTGGTTCTTTCCTCCTGGTCTCTATAGGCCTCAGTCTGTACTCTTCATCAATACATTTATGTGTGCCGGGGGGCTTTATTTGTGCAGCACTGTTGCAGGACAGTGTTGACAAATTATATGATAAAAATTGTGAAGTTATTTGCATAGACTGAGTAAAATCACAATTCGGTGGGTAACACTAATGTGCTTCGTCCTTCATCCTTCGGTGTATATATCAGTGCATAAATGTAATGTAATTTTAAGTTCAAGTAAAGTAAAGTAAGATTTTAAGTTCACCATTATTCAAAACTTTCCCAATTCCAATGGCAGCTGAAGCATAAAGTTTGAATGTTTGTAGAAGTAGAATCAAAGGTTTTTCTAAGTTCAGATTGTGGTGCCTTCTTGTTTTACAAAAACTGGAATGCAATTGTTCATTATCTACAGACTTAAATATCAGATTTGTTTTTTATCAACTACATCCATTTTCAATTAAAAAGAAAGTCTTTAAACTCTTCTGACAATTTGTCTGATTTGCAGTCGGTGTGGAAATTCAGATCTAAAGGTGTTATCCTTCAGTATCATTTGTTGTTGGAAGGCGTTTCACCTCGGAGAGTAAAGAGAACCCTGATCACGTTTAGCCACTGGTGAATATGCAAGCCCCTGCTCAATGGTAGCATTAACTTGATATTTCCACTGCAGGCTGGTGGAATTCAAGTTCGATTTGTATTTTATCTGCATATCAAAGGGACTTAGGATCTCGTTTATGTAAACATTGTAGTTGCGTTGTTTCAAATAATTTAAGAAACCATCAGGGAATATTGTGGTTTCATTTAGCAGACCCTTGCACAGATGGCACAATTTTATTTTCTAGTTTAGAAGCAGTGATTAAAAGTGGTTTTCCCAGCGGAGATGTTGGAATATTACTTACTTAGTCAGAAGCTACAACCTTTATATGCGCTGCAGATGTTGTACAACAAACATGCATTTTCATTCTTTTTTTGTGGATTTTCAGATACTTGAAAACTTATGTGAAGAAAGTATGAGATGAATGTGTAAAAGTTCTTTGTGTAACTAAGCAACCATCTTTGACTTATCATATTTGAACTTTGTGCAGACAAATTCCGCACTATGCAAACTGAAGATCATGCACATAGCTGATTGGCACCTGTACTGTATTTACTCAAAGGATATTACTGTACCAGCATGTGGCACTATCAACTATCAGCCGACACCAGACTACATATCTCATAGTTGTCAGTCAAATAATTTAGTCAGTTTGGATTTAAAGTCAGTTCAAAGTAATTATAATAATAAAGCATACAACACACATGATTTTTTTCAGTATATTATTCTCCAGTTTGGGCAGCCACAATTTCAAATTTGAGTCAGCTAAATTTAAATTTTTAATAGTTCTGGGAAACTTGACACCTATTAAACTCATGTTTGCAGGTGGAAAATCAGTTTTCCTTCCTGAGAATATACATGATATACATTAAGCAAACATCGTTTTATTAAATTGATTTTATATTTCAAAATAGAGATTACAAATGTAGCAAAAGCATTTTTAAGTCTTGTGTGACAAACTTGAAATTTATGGGGCTAAGGGGTGTGTCGTGTGACCGCAAATCTGCGAAAGCATGACCTATGGACACAGCTAATCCTGTTGGAAACGCTGTCGTGTTCCCACAGCTCTGAGTGGGGAATATGTGCTACATTTTTCAACTTTAAAAAAAGGTCATTGTCATTACTTACCTTGCTGGCCAGCAGCCCCCCCACAACCTCCACTCACCCATGGGGAGTTTGTTACTCTGGGGTGGCTGGAGGTCTGCAGGACATGAAAAGCGTAACTGCCTCCGTGAATAAACTGTAACATATTTCAAAGATCCTCAACGCTGCCACTTCACGCTTTTGACCTCAGAGGGGAGGGAGGGAGGGGGGAGAACATGAGTTAACCGTTTACTACTTGTTGGTGAGCCCTTTGTTGGGGCTGATGTTATTTTTGAGGAAATGCCCTATTAAACACTTCTCAATGAAAGGGTTGGTAATTGACCATCTGCTTGGCTGTATTGAGACAATTATTGCCTCTCCCATCATTTGTCTCTACCAGATGACAGATATTTTCCTCAGCCCAACTCCGCACCGGAACAAAACTGTTGCACAACAACATTGAACAATACTTAAAAAGAGGAACTAAACAAAATAAAAAAAAGTGCCTGTGAACCTTACTGTACACAAAACGTACCTTTTTCTGTGTAAGTATTGTGCTGAAAAGTAAGAATGAAAATATGCATTTTTAAGTTTTCGCTTTTTTTTTGGAAGATGAAGTATTTGGCTTTTTTGGCAGCGACTCCAGACATGAAAAAGTAGTCATTAATGATTGAGCCCGGGAGGATTGTAATTGCTTTTAATGGGGGCTTGTTGAGCCGCGCGGTGGTGGAGCCCCATCAGTAGTTTTGCCAAGGTGCTAAGTTACATGGTTTACAGTATGGGCCTTGTTTTATATCAAGTGCTCCAAAAACCCTAACATTCAGAATCCGTTATAAAATTTAATTGGATTTCATTACCCACATATGGTCGTTCATATGTAAGAGTGTGCTTATAAATGGTACACTCCCACATTCATGCTTGTTTTTATATTTGCTTGGTATGTTGATTTCAGAGTATGCACTTTCTCTATAAACCCACCTAAGCAAGCTTTTGTATTTTCTAAATTGCTGCACTGGCATTGCGTGGAGTACAGAATAATGTCAGACCCATGTTGTTTCCTGTACGTGGAACTTGTGCACCACTACCGAAGCACGTTCCTGGTTTGTGGATTGCTGACTAGTTAGAACTCAGCCCCTATAGTTATCTGTCCACCTTATTGCAGTGGGAGGCTACTTCGGCTGATAAAAAGCCAGAGCCAGCTGTATTTGCCCAGATGTTGAACGTCTCCTCTTTGATCGGAGTGGAGACTGATGCAGAACTATGGCACATATTCAGTCAAAGGGCAGTCAGCTTTGTCTATAAATTTCAGGAGTACATTTAAGTTTAAGCAAAGGTTTTTTTTTTTTTTTTTGTCTGTTGCACAACATTTCAATGACCGCCAACATCATCAAGGTCTTGATTCAATCAACATTTGGCCTTACTATTGACATAATAAATGCATGTTTGGTTTTTTAATGTCTTTACAAACAGTTTGGCGAGTTCACTTTGGTGATTACTGAGCTTACCAATCAGTGTTTGTAAAGGAGCAAAATGAACAAAGCATAACTTAAATTAGGGGTAAGGCATGGTTTCATTAGACTCTAGGCAGGGTTATCTGACACTACTCTATGATCAACACTTGATTTTGAAGGAAAAAGAAGTAACAACATATATCTGGAAAGCCTGCTCTCTAACTCAAATGTGTTTTTTGTAATATTAATATTCAGAAAATAATACATACATATTCTGCACAAAACCTCATATGCCACTAATTTAGCAGGGGATTCAGAGTATAGCACAAGACCAAGATTCTGTCAGCACAATGCATTGATCAAAAGTCACAGTCACACTATGAGGCCTTGCAAGCCAAAAAAAAAAAAAACCTAATAAATGTATTTATTTTAAAAAATACTCAAGGTACAAATGTAGAATTTGGCCTTAGTGCTAACCTCAGGAGTAAAATGTGCCAACTTTCAAGAAACTCTGAGCAATCATAACAAATTGGTTGTGATTTCTATACATGGCCCTACTGCACTGAAACTTAAATGGTTGGGAAAACCCTTGACATTGGCGGTAAGCACAGGAACCACCCAGGAACATAATGGTCACAACACCAAAAGATAAAATAAAACAAAAAGGATAAAACACAGTTGGATGTTTATATTTTTGTTGTGTACTTTGTCCATATTCACAGTGCTGTGTGTTTATGCAGTAGAGAGAAAGAGAAAAATTAGCAGCGTCCTGTCTACCTCTCCTCCTTTTTTTTCCCCTCTGTCATCAGTGTGTACATTTCATCGACTGCAACTATTTGGAAATGTATTTAAAAAGTATAACCCCCTCAGAATCCATGTCATTTCCAAATTTTCCACTTCTTAAGTCTAAAGCATGAGATTAATTGAAAGACTCCTGGCTTGGCTTTGTTTCCTAGATATACTGGAAAGCTCTCCTGATGATTTGTCAAATTTCTGTCTGTATAGTTATCATATCGTTCCTTAGGTCAACATTTATATCATTCTGCTTTCCATCACAGGGTGGCAGCCTTTATCTAGGGGTTTCTTTTCCAGCTAAATGTGTAATTTTCCCAGTGCAGCTGCAACGTCTCTAACACTGTATTAAAATTGCATTTGATGTTATTTGTACATGATGGTCTTTTGTTTGTTTGTAATGTGTGTAACCCAGCAAAATAAAAACATTGTGGAATTTAACTGATTAATAATTACAAAGAACTTTGTAAAACGGTCTTGTAAAACTGTGCAGGCAAAGTGAGAGAAATAAAATATCACACAATTTCTGAAAAACTTACTTCACCAAAAATCTGAAAGTTTGATTGACATGTTCATTATAATGACTATAAGATTTTTGTAGAGTATTTAGAATGGCATGTAATGTTTAAGTGCATTGAGCCTCACTGCTTAGTTTCCTTTGCTGATGTCCTCTGAAGCTTTTTTCTTTTCTGCCTTTTGTCTTCAAAGGCACAGTTCACCGCCTTCTGACCCAGCAAGCATTGTATTTCTTTCTCAAGAGCTGACATATTCTAGGAAATATTTTAGATGGATGAGTAAACAAATAATTATTATCTGCAAACTTTGACAGATGCAGAGGGTGGTTAAAGGTGCTCTCAAGTGGCTCTTGGGAATTTTACAAAGCTTTGAAGTGTGGGTCAAAAATGCATAAAAAAAGGTTCGGTCGAGTTTCTTGCTATTAATCACTTTCAGATTCCTGCAAAGGTCTCCGCTGTTCCCTGGTCTGCATTCGGATGCACAGATGTCTGTTCGAATTTCCACATGGAGTCCTCCACTCATGTATGATATCAACAGTGGCTAATGTCCAGGGACCCATTATCGTACCGGTCTCCTTCTGAGCCCGAATCTGAAAACCATCCAGACTCTTTGGAGAAGATTGCTTTTGAATGATTGGTTAAATGCTGGTTGTTATTAAGTTTGGCTGTACCAATGAGGAGAGGGAAATGCCAGCTCAACTCAGTAGAAGGCAACATGTGCTTGTGTAACTCTATCTGCAGGGCTCCCATTAACCTCCGTGAAGTTTAGGGTTACCTTGCTGAAAGAAAAGACACGTGGACAAGATATTGCATCTCAGAGAATGCTGTCTAATTGAGAGGTCCATAGTACTGTGTTTAATAACTTGTCAGATAAGCTTGAAGCAGTAGTTATGAAATACTGTTATGTTTTCCTGCATTGAATCAGTTATGTTTAAGGCCTTACAGGTTTGATGAAAGGAAATGTTAAACACAGGAGAAGTGCTTGACTGAACAAAACACATATCTTATTGACTAATGTCAACAGTGCAAACTGTAAATGTCTTTGTACTGGTGAAAATCATTGTGAAGCTTCATTTTACTTCATCTGACAAATAATGGCCATAATCGGAGAATAATCTGAGGTGTCCTTGAATATCTTCAGTCTGGTCAGTTTAAGTTCCTTAAGCTGTGTGGTTCCCTTGCGACTTGTTGCGGCTCAGGAGTTTGGCTAGGCTGGTCTTTTTGTGAACTGATGAGAGTACATTAACAGACATGATAAAGCTCCATAAGCAACCTCCAACCACAGGACCAATGTTCTAAACCAGTCTGGCTTTTCTGTCCCGGTGGGACAGATGCACGTTTTCTTAAAATAAAACTGTACAGATGTACTGTGTAAAACAGGATTATACCTGGAATATATAATCTAACACATATGTAATTGAAAATAAAAGTTTCTCAATAAAGTTAAAGTTAAAAATTTTAAAAAGTTCTTTGCTTAAATAGCTTGAATTGCTAAAATGGGCTTATTAGGCAGTGTGAAAATTACGTTTGGAGAATGTTTATGTGGAAGCAGTGCACCAAAACATTGTATAGTTAATGGTTTTTAAAAGTCTGCTTGATGAATCTGTACTTATAGCCAAAAGCTTTCCTTTTTTGTTTTGTTTAGTGAGCAATGTGCAGAATGATGAGTTTGTCCCATGTTATTTTAAGAAAACGTCTCGGTGTAATTGGATTTCCCCAGATGTGTCATCTCCAAAGATGCAAGAAAAATAGTTTTTGTTTGAGAAATCTAGATGATGTTGTATAGAGTTTTTACAGCAGTAATCATAAAAATTAGAGTGATAAGACCCTCACAGCATTGCAGTATCTTGTAGAAAAGTCTGCAGTATTGCCACCAATTTAAAAATTGATATTACCATTTCTGATTAACTATACCATGTCAGTTGATTATTTGATAACAGGCTTGGCCATTGTTTTTTTAACGCTATTAAGGCTAATGAAATTGCATAGTTCTTATTGGTTGTACACCTTTGTATTGTTTTCAAGGTTGCGCAGGACTTCAGAAAATGCTTATTCCACATTAGGTGCTAATGATGAAGGCCTCGTATTCTTTTCTTTTATTGTCCTTATGATCTTGGAAATTCCAATGCATTTGTATAACTGTATAACTGACATGAGGACTGAGGATTTTTATGATTATATAAATTCAGTTTCAGTGAAGTGGAAAAAAAGACAACAAATACCCCAGGTAGCCTTCAGATCCCATAAATTTAACACAGCTAGGATTTTTCAGCAGTCAGTTCACTACTAAGGGCAGCAAAATGTTCTCAGTCCTCTATAATTTGAACAGACAGATGACATTCTGCCACTGGAAAATCTTCTTGTAACACTTTGCTTCGTAGCTAGATTATGTTGAACCTGACTGCAATGAATATGTGCATTTCCAGGTTTTATTCAGTGGGCTAGCTTAATTTTTTATGTTAATCTTGCATTTTTTGTCAGCAACATTCAGCCTGGGCATATATGTTTCATGAAGGTCTCACTCACTGTTCCATTAAATAAACTTGTCTACTTGTTGAAAGTGACCCGTTTTTTTTTTTTTTTTGTCCTCAGTTTACTGGGGGTAAAATGTGGTCTGAAATTTCAGAAATGCCAGCTGCTTTGTCCAAAGAGGGAAATGTGGCAGCCAACACATCCATTAGCCTTTTTTTAAATGATGTATGACCCATTGGACAGAGGTACTCCGATAGTACTTTAATTACTCCTTTGTTTCTTTCAAAGAAATAAGTTCTCTAAAATATTTGAAGAGATACAGATTTTTAATAGCCTCATAAGACTGCACAGTTACTCTGATATAGTATAATATTGATAAATGTTTTCTGTGATGAAATTGGGACTTACTTGGGCTGTTTAAAGATTTATGTTTGTAGGACATTGCCTCAGATTTTTACATGCTGTGAGTTGTTTTCAGTCTTTGTTGGTGTGCTGTGAAATGTGTCTTTTGCACAGCCTCATGCTGCTTAGAGTCATCTCTGAAAAATGAGTGATTTAGAAACCTTTTTTACTCGATTTCTACTTGGCTGTTTACATAGCAGTAGTTGGTAAAGCACTTGACACTGGATTTCACAGTTCGGTTATAGGTTTAAATCTTCTGCACAACCATTGATATTTTGACTCTACATACTTTTTTTTTTTTTTTTTTTTTTTAAGTAAAATCATATTCACGTTGTATTTCTTTGCTTTGCATCATCTTTGGTAGTAACATAGAAATGCCAGGCCTCTCGTTCAGCTGTCTGATGAATACTTTCATGCCTATGGAGAAATGTAATTGTTTTATGTAAAGAAGTGTGTTGAGAGATGGAGGTACTGGCTCATTTACAAGAGAAAAATAAACATTTGTTCCATGTTTAGCAGGAGAAGCTGATCAACATCAAGTCCTATGGAAGCAGTACGCAGGGATTCAGTTCAGCTATGATCCCTTGTTCCTAGTTTTTCATATTCCAGAAGGCTGTTTGTAATTACCATCCGTCATTCCTTTGAGTTTACCCAATGTTTCAGATGCACCATATATATGTGTGTGTGTGTGTGTGTGTGTGTGTGTGTGTGTGTGTGTGTGTGTGTCTGTCTGTCTGTCTGTCTGTCTGTGTGTATGTGTACCATTTTATGTATACATGTGTATATGATGGTACACACACACAAACACCCAAAAAACCTGTGAGGGATTTTTGTGGTATCTTGCTTTATTGGTACAAGGTCTCATGTTTTAGTGTCTGAGGTTAAAAAAAAAAGAAATCTTAGAAAGGATGCTTGATTCATTGCGTCCAATCGCTCTTAATAAAGCCTTTTAGCTGTAATTAGGACATGCTGCACTGTAAATGCTAGTGGCCTCCAGCCTATTTGGCATTGCATACCAGCCATGCTTGGATGATCTTTAAGAATGCCCCAACAGAAAAGTTTGTTGGGATTAAATAATTGAATTGCTTTGATTTTTTTTTCTTTTTATATGATAGTTGGCCATTTAAAGGAACCATTGCATTCACTTAAAGTTAAAGTTTACATAAAATCTGTTTAGGCCTAAATACAGTTTCTATTGCAATGTGCACGACATTTGAACACATTGTTTCACTTGTATAAGCAATATATTATTTTCTCCTTTAAAATGTAAAATGTCATCTTTTATTTAAGAAGTCCAGCACAATGGCAGCCAGCATTTTCCATATACTGTGCTAATAATTTGTTTATATGAATGGTTTAAAATTTTAAGTTTAGTTTTTATTCTTTTTTCCTACCTGAATTGAACTGTAATCAGCCACATCCACTATGAGCCTTCCTCCCCACAGATTCTATCCATTGCTATTTTTCACACTGTAGATGTGAGACCAACCACATGCTGTCTATGCCACCAGAAGAAACAAAGGTCAGAAATTTTCAGTTCATGAAGCCATAAGCACCGGGCTGGCCAGGGGAAACCACTAGAGACAGATGAGAACTTCTTAACCCTCTGCTGTTCCCTGTGCAGCTGAGGCATTATGGCCTTGTGGTCATAGCTGGTAATAGCATTGCAGGGACACACAGCTGCATCACAAAAATGTGCACCACCCAAAGGCCCTTATGAATATATATCAATATATATATATTGATATGTATCTGGCATACATTTCAACAAAATATAGTTGATTTAGATGTTTTTGGATTCCTTTTTCCAGGAATTACTGTACACTAGAGCCATTTCAAAATCTGCAGTTTGTTCGGAAGCCAACAGTACATTGAACTGGAATTCACATCCTGAGTTTTCCTTTCTTTTAACTGGAACTGAATAAACATTTTTTTACTAAAAAGGGACCATTGTTTGATGATGATATCTGTCCATGCTGTTACAGTGGTTGGCACTGTCTTTGAAGACTACTATCACTGGCTGCTATTCTGATAATTAAATAGAAAAAATTAAAACAAGATTGTCCCTTTTCTCTCTCTCTTCGTGCCAGGGCTAACTGATAAAAGGCAAAACAATATCAACACAAGCAAAGCAACCAAAAATTTATGTTCTGTACTGATGAATTTGTACATTTTCAGGAAAGGGTCTGAATCTATGAATCAGGGCCTAAAAGCTCAGTCACTTCAGTTTCACTCATAATGGAAAGGGCTGAGTCAAGAGTGGCACTTCCTCATCTCTTTTAATTGATGCAGAAACAATACAGAAATGCACACATTGTAAATGGAATTTTAGGTGGACCTACAATTGGTTACTATAAGTACTACTGTTCCTACCAATCCTACTATGACTACAGCTGCTAATGAGAACAATATTAGCAATAACCTGTACTTGCTTGAATGATAATATGGATGCATGGACAAATTTTATTTTTTCCCCTCAAGATTAAAGTCTGAGAATGCTTGGCATCCTTATCAAAAAGAACAGGACACATAGTAAATTGCTCTCCCCTGGTTTCCCCCAAGCATTTCCTTCTTGATTTACTGTCAAATGGAGATTGTTGTGTGGAAAACACAGATGTCCATGTGCAAAATCTCTATTAAAATGATGTCTGGCTTCCTCTGCCTTATATTCTGACACAGTTTACTGTACTTTGCCTAAAGGCCGTTCACTGGGTAATTAAGATAATAAAAATAAGATGTTTTTTTTTTTATGGGGAACGAAGGTGTTGCATGTTCCTGTAATCTGGGATTCTTGGGCACGCACATTAAATTGCCTGCTTGTAAACAGTATTCTGAAGTTTCTTTGTAGCCAATGAAATGACAGGTATCCTGCAGGTTTAAAGGTCTGAGGCCCATCGGCTCACAAGTCAAAGGTTAGTCTTAGTGGCAGTGTGTGGATGGCCTTTGCCCGACCTCGCGCTTACCTGGAATTTGGAGAAACATTTTTATGGATGTCAGCTTTGTCACTGCACTTAACGTTTTTCTGGCACAGCATGACAGCCTAATGAAGGAAATGAGGGGACACCGTACGATCCTGTCTGGATGGGACAATGATAAGGCCGCTAATGGACAGGAACATCTTGCAGTCTGGGGTTGGGTTTCATGGCCACAAAGAGCCTATGCTGGCCTTTTGTTGGGATGTCAGCCCAATGACAAATATGGACCTGGTGCTGCAGCCAACCACATGACAAGCGGAATGCCTGTCCAACCCTCAAGGGACAACAAAGCAATTTGGAGAGTCTTAGGAGATTCCATTAAAGCAGAAGAAGGTTTCAGTTAAATTGCAGTGATTTGTGACCTTCATGAGCATTAACAACAACAACAGGAACAACAAAAGCAATGATGACGGCAACGGCAGAAGAAACAGCTGTGAAACGGCTTTGCGGGACTTTTAAAAAACAGATTATTCTGCTTTTGTTGACAATGTATACCCTTTCTTGAGAATGTGTCAGTGATTACTATGTTTGTAATCTATCGATAGTAAAAGAAAACACATTGATGTTTTTTATTGTAGAGGAAAAACAGAGATTGGTGTAGTATTATCAACACAAACAGCAGTATCAATCTATTGCAGGCTGCAATAAAATGGGCATTTCTAATGTGCATCAAGAGCTGCTTGCTCTTTGACTGCTTCCTCCTATTTAAAGGATCCTCTCTTTCCTTGCAATTTTGATACGTACAAAATGAAAGTAGAACATTTTAATTTTATGCAAGTAACAGTTTGAATTAAGTCATTACAATTCTTTAAATTGTATTTTGACATTTCTATCGGTAATACTGAACTTTAAGTTATTTGAACCACCTCTTGTTCCAAGGAGTTCAGATCGCTGGAGGTCTGCTTTAGTCACAACCAAATGTGCCATCTGTGTCGTTACTTCGAGAGACTATGCCTTTGTGTGAGAATACGCTATATGGGAAACTTAATGTAAGATTTCATTGGTCTTTGAATATGCATAGTGAGCTGATTGCTACATATTATGTGCAGTGTGCAGTTGTCTGTGTGTGAGGGATGAACTGTGGTCTCACATATTGGATGGAAGGTCTGTGGTTATTTATTAATGGCGTTTATTTTGAAGGATGGGCGTCTACTCTTTGAGACTCACTGTATGTTCTGTATTATTAAAGTACAAGGTCATGTTTTATTGATTATGCTGCTGTATGTCAGAGTGAGCGATCCTTTGAAAAGTGCAGGCCTCAGCACACAGTGCAAGGCATGGAAGTGCAATACAGCTACTCACCTAGAAACAGAAAAGTGTGCTCTAGGAGGTATTTCCTAATCAGGCGTGATATTATGTTTGGGGGTGTTGGTGGTGGTGCTCATGGTGGGGGCAGTGTTTAGTATTTGTTGATATTTTTGATGTGCTGATAGTCATTGGCTTGATACACTCTTGATCTGGAGCGGTTTTAAAAGGTAGAACAGTAAAGGATACTGATACTGCAGCACTGCAACAGTAAAGCATTGAAGGTGAAGGAGCTATATAGGACAGTAAGACTGTAGTGCGGCGGTATTCAATAGAGCTTATGAGGGATGAGAGGAGTAAGGTGACAGGGGTTGTGTAATGCAGGAGTATTGGTAGGAATCATATTACAGTCATATTTGTGAACTGAGTCATAGTGAGGCTAGGTACTAGGAACCCTTTCTTTGGTAGTCCCTGAAAGTAGGTTGGAAACTGAAGGTAACATAATTGAAGTGTGGTGCATGCTAGATATCTTCAGCTTCATCGATGTTGCAATGTACTTTGTGACAGCCAGCTCGCAAAGATGAGCCTAAATCAAACATGGTGAACTGATGTTTTGTGCAGGCCACATTTATGCTTTTTCATTTCATTTAGCTTTTAAAATATGTTAATTAACATTGCCACTTTATTGACTTGCTCCATCCACTGAGCACTTTAGAGAAAAAAATAATCATGCATTACTCATTCAAGATGCATAAATTGTGTAAACACTGTATGACAACTGCACAGAGCACTCATAATTTAAAGTGCATGTTGCAGATCTCTGATGTCTAATGTACTCTCAAAACTGTCATGTCATGGGGCCCTCTAATATTATACATCAGCCCATTATAATTAATTGTGAGTGCTTCATGCAGCTGTCATGTGCTGTAGATTAATTATGTGTGAATGGCTTGAGCTTATGCCATGTAATTGCACTTAACATGCAATTTTGAGTTTTCATACACAGTTTTCAAATTCAAACTCTTGGGTCGATGTTAATCTGTGTTTAGATATAGTAAATAATGTTTTGCTCATCTTTAATGTCTTCATCCCTAAATTGCATTACAACTTGATGCTTTCTGTCAGGCTGTCTTGCTAAATACAGAAACCGCTTGGTAATTTTAATTTCAAAACTTCATGTTCTCCAGTGTCACCAGAATAAGTGCTCTCTTGCAGTCAGTGCTAAAGTTACTCCAACAAGTTGTAAATGAATTGCTATCTTGTTTTTTCACATGATAAATTCATGGAAATTATCCATGGCCAGTCAATTTGCAAGTGAGCTGTAATATTTCCTGTGCCATAATCAATGCTAGATAACTAGCATGAACAGATCTGGGAGCAGTTTACACCGTAGTTCACTTACATTTAGGGCACTCCCAGTAAGCTGACAAGCTTTCTAAAATCACTACTGATCTAGCGATAACATAGCTAAAATATCTCAGATTTCCAAACATAATTTTTCAGTAAGTGACTGTCAAGCATGTAACGTTCGATGATGTTAGGCTAACCTTCACTAGATATTGAAGGGGCTCATTGCAGTAATCCAAACTTCATGCAGCAATCTCCCTTTTTTAGGAAGTGTTGGTTAATGCATGATATAGCCTAAATATGCAACTGTCATCCTACTGTAGTTAGTGAGAGGTGTGAGTAAATACAATGCAAATTTAACATGAACAACTATTATTATTTTGTGAAGTAAAGCAACTGGATAGTTCTGGTTCCAATACTGCTGGTGATGAAGAAATAAACAGAACCTGCAGTCTACTTATAATTCAGGGTTCATGCGCATTTTGATAAACCAGCAGAAAAGGGTCATGAAAGGATAGGGCAGTCAAAGGGCAATCTAATTAAATGGTACTGGAAGAGGTCGAGCTGGACTCCTGTCATGCTGTATTAAAGTAGTCCTTTCATTGATAGTGAATGATTCATTATGCTTGATATAGCTTTTAACTCACTTTGCACCTGTCTTTTTTTTTGTTTCCCATTCCAATCTGTTTATAGAAACAGTTTCCACCATCTGCTCAGTGTTCAAAGGTAGTGTATTACATCTGTCATGCAAAATCTGCAATAGCCTTAGTAGCTGTAGGGTTAAAGAGGCCAGTGTTTATATTTTCCTAGCACTGCTGCTTTGGAATAACACAATTGCATCACTGTTGTTATTGTTGTTTGTTGTTGGTGTGCCTATGTCGGCCTCGGCCAATTAAATCGGCTCGAGCACAGTATGGATTTTTCATTTTGTTGCACTGTTTTCAAATCTGTGTGATCTGATATCTTTCTCTGTAAAAATCTTTTTTTTTTTCCATAATCTATTTCCTATAAAAAGACCAAAAACACATTTTGAAGAGGTGGTACAGTTTGGTGGTACAGTGTGATGAACAGAATGATGGCTAATTGCTCTGTGTGTGTGTGTAACTGTGTGTGTGTGAGAGTGTGGGTCACAGTTGACATTCATTATTGATAGAGGCTTGCAAATAGCGCATGTGCCAGCAGAATGTGGTTGTTGTGTGCGAGGGAGAGCTCAGTAACAGTGAGCTAGTGAACGGATGCACCTGTAGCATCGCCACCCGAGCTCTGTAGCAGCAAACGCAAAACCAGCTTTTCTTGTTGCTTATTAGAGAGATTATAGAGACAGGGAGTGAGTGATTGAGAGGGAGAGAAAGAGTCTGAACAAATGAGTGAGCGAGAGAGATAAAGGCAGGAGGAGAAAAACAAGAGGGAGTCCTTTCTGTGTGCATGTGTATTTTTATTTTTCATATTTATTTATTTTTTGCTAAAGTAATGGGATCATGAGCCGTCAAGCTTATTTCTACCGGGTGCCTCCACAGGAGCTGCACCGGAGGAACCAGCTGCAGCAGGACCCGGCTAAGACCAAGGCGCTTCAAACCGTCATAGAGATGAAGGTAAGGCCTCTCTTTCACCCGGCCTGTGGTCCTCCGGGAGTCTGGGCTGCCTTCATCTCCATGCACCTCCCTCTCAGCCTCCTGCAAACCTCCCTAAGCCCTGCACAGTCTCCCTGCTGTCTCTCTAGAACCCGCTGTTTGTCTTTGCCTGTAAACTTTAACACAGATCCGTGTCATTGACCCTGTTACAGCTTCTGATGTACAGTGTATCCGGATTAAAAAAAAAAAAAAATCAACATGTCCGCAACTACGCACCATCCATTGTGTTTATTTTCACATTTTGACGTAATTAATTCAAGGAATTCCTGCTAGAGGTGCCATTTGTGTAAGAGCCTGCCAATTGTTACACACAGTGGACTTTTGGCTTGGCTTTGCCAGTGATACCTGATAATGGCAAGGAATTTCATCTCTCCTGGAATGGTTGATTCTTTTCCGAGGTGTGTGTGTGTGTGTGTGTGCGTGTGTGTGTGTGTGTGTGTTTTTTTAAACAACATTTGAATTATTGATCTCCATTCCCCAGTGTAGCACAGGCAAGTCTTAGTCCCAGTCCGGTCTTCAGAAAGGATCAAAGGCTAGGTGATGCTATAATAAGCGTGTTATTTAAAGCAGGACCATTTTGAAATTCTACCTCTCCTCTTTGCTGTGGAGACTGTGCCAGGTAGCTATAGACTCCCCATCGGCAGTGTCCGTGGAAAAAATCTGTAGCAAAGCAATAAATATTTCCAAGCCATCAGCACAGTATTTCTAGGAAGCCATAATAAAATGTATTTAAAACCTTCAATCTTTGTTTGAAAAAAAATGAACACCTCTGCTTTAACACCTCACACAGTAAACAGAAGGAATTTTACTGCAAGTGTACCTTATTTAGGATTATTTAGATGTGGCGGTCTCCAAATAGGCTGGAATAATGGAAAACATTATTCAGTTTTTCCTGACAGTACATATGGAAATGCTCACTCTTGTTCAGGCTTTTGATGTCGGTGGCAGCCATGAGAAATACCTTTAGATTTGCTCTCATACATCACATTTTAGACAAAATTTGTCCTGCAGCAACACACCTTTTATATAAAAAAAGTTCTAGTTTCATTTTTAGCACTTTTTATTGATTAATAAACATATTTTGTTAATGCCTTATTATGGTTTACTTGTTATTGCTGTTTGTTTCATTTTTATCACTTGGTATGAGGTACAGTGTCCAACTGTGTGTATTTGATAATGCCATCAGGAAAGAATCATGGTATAAGAGAATAGTTTCCATGACAACTTGCAGCTAGCGAGCGAGTGCCAGATACAGTGTCAGTCAAAACTCAGAATCTTGCTCATGTTAGTCACGTTTTTACATATGGGCAGCACAAACTTGAACTGTAATTGAGTCCAGGGAATTAGAGAACAAATGGTTTTGTTCTCATTAAAACTGTAATCGTTGCATATTGTCTGCAATTAGTAGGATTAGTCATTCAGCGCCAGCTTGCATTGTAAAACAGCTCATATTCAGTATTGTCACAAATGCTGAACTACACACACATGCACCTTTATGTGTACTCTCTCTCGCTCTCTCTCTCTCTCTCTCTCTCAAACACACACACACACACAGTGAATAGATATGAGTGATAAATGGATGACACATAGTGATCTGACTGGCAACAAACAAACTAACTGACACTGACTTTTCCGGAGAACAAACACAGTATCTTATTGTAAGTGATGATATTCTTGACACTTTTGAAATTGGTACTTGCTATTCACACCACAGCTTGTCTACTGAGCAATCAGGCCTACTCCTTTAGTCTATAAATGAAAGCATGACCTCATGTATATCAAAGGTGTACTGCAGACCTTGTGAAGTTCCTTCCTTCCACCTCCTCTGTCACCAGCAAATGGCTGGTTGAGATGCAGAGAGGTGTGCTTGGCACTGCATTATTTATACAGCAGAGGTGTTCTGCTTTTGTTGTCCTCCTGACCCAGCTCACTGAACACATCACTGAGCTCTGTTGAATCGGGTTTTCTCCTTTCAGCTGCGAGGGTTTGCACAACCTGAAATTACAGAGGGGAACGAGTTCACCCTGACATCGCTGAGGTGGCTTGTACAGGCAGTGCTTTATTTAAGTGTTGATTTGGATGCAGCAAATAACATTCAACCCCTTAAGGTCCATCTCCCTGGTGTGTGTAAATACACCACCTTTTCTGAAGGGACAGTCATATTGGCCAACCTGAAAACTTTGACTGACTGCTCATTACATTCAGATAAACAGATACAAAAATAAAGATTTTCCAGTGTTCCCCCCTGCAAAAATGTCATGGTAGTCCAGTCATAATCAGATGACTAACAAGCATTCAGGGCTGAGAAAAAAACAAACAATGATTCACCATTGTGGGTGAGCTGCTTCTCTGTTTGAACACAATGTGAACATTCGGCTCAGACTGCAACCAAATGCTGTGTTGTGTTTGCAAAAAAAAAAAAAAAAATCTGACCTTTTTTTGAATACTGTTTAAAATGCATGTGATATAATCATTTAATTATATATTTGTACATTATCTGTATATATACATAGACTGTATGAATAATAGCCTTTTTTATATCTGTCCCCCATCTTTGCCCACAGTGGAATGCCAAGCCTTGATCACAACCCATGCAAGTCAGGTGCTGGTTTTTAACCTACAGGCTGGTAGTTTTGCTTGCATAGACAAAAGCAGGTAGAATGTAATTCATGGGCAACTTTGCCCTGACAGACTGTTGGTACCCCATTGACCAGCAGGGGTCACTGGAGAGTGATGAGCACCTGACATCCCCTGCCAGGTTAATCCATCTGTCCCTGGGTATCACAAATGCCAGTCATGTGTTGCCCCTGGCATAGGATACCTGTCAGTGGGGCACACATCTGCACACTGGAATCCTGCCCTAACAGTTTGAATTGGGTTATCATGTAATGCATTTATAGTTTTTTTTTTAAATATCCAAAAAAAGGTTCAGACTTTTTGTTGATCAGTTCAGTGTGGTACTAAAATGTTCATCTTTCCTGTAGACTTAAGAGACATTCCAACAGTATCACCATTCAGTGGTATATGTCTTTCATATGTAAACATTTGAAGTTCAGTATTTAAGAGGAAATACAAAGGATGAGTATTGATTCTTTTTTAATAAACAAATGCCCCAAGGTTTAAGCAACATATCCTGGTGGCTGTGTTGGCGTTGAATAATGTTTTGAGAGGTTTTCTCAGCACAGTGTCTCATCAGGTGTGTCCAATGACAGTACACAGTGCATACTGAAATATGTGTGTTGTATAATCCCCACAGAACACAGCACCTCCTTTCTGTTTTGATCCTGATGTGATATGGCAGGTACAGTATATTGCTCTGTTTTTATGCCGCCTTCTTTTAACCTCTTTTTCCCAACTTGAACCATTTTTTCAATATATATTGGTAGAAACCGTATATATTATGGCCTGGTGATTACTAACTCAACCCTTTCACTCTCTTGACTGCTTTATGAAACAGAATATAGTTATATTCTTCTCCTTCCATCTTGTTAGTTTCAGCAGCTTAAGCTGTGTGTATCTGAAAGGGTATATGTGTTATGGGGTCATATCTTAAAACCTTTCACAAAAGCAGCCTCCAGATTCCAGTGTTCTTTTCCACTGTCATGGCGGACTCCAGATTCCAGTGTTCAGCACTGTAGGCCCTGTTAAGTGGATTTTCAAGCCCACTATGAAGGGCGAATGAGGGTGTTCTCACCTTTCATATTGTTAATTGATTGTTTTACTTGGGGGAGGTTGGAAATATAATGTGATTAATTATGTTTATATTGCTTATTTGGGTGGTTGGTTGGTTGTAGTGGCTGCTTTTGTTGTGCGCTTGAATGTTATTCTTTGACAGCACAAAGTAGTTTACGAGGTAAGTGAATACACATAGTCTTGGTGGGACTGTGCATGCCTCCAGCTTGGTTTTTCCTTGATTGTAACTTACAGTCTATTTCCATTCATTTTTAAAGTATTTTCTTTACTTCCCATTTTTCCATTATAAAATAACCAGCAAGATTTAATGGGATTACTCTACCTTTCACTTAATGGAAAAAAGTGCACTTTCTTAAAACAAACAGCAACAATATTCTTGTTGTTGGCTAAGGCTATGTTTTTTGCTGAGACATATGTTTAAGTACTGTCTCCTCAAATATAATTCTGTAAACTATGACATAATTGAGTAAGGATTTTTTTTATTGGAATCTATCCTTGTCATAAATGTAACATTTTTTCTAAATATACATATTTAATTTCTACAGATATAAAAGGTATCATGTCTGAATTACTGTTCTTTCTTCCAGGGTTGATATCTTTGATTTATGAGGCAAAGTAGAATGGAAAGTGATATTTTTAAGGCTGACTACGATATGTACTTTAGATTCTTATTTGCTATTCCAAATGCCTGTACCTTTGGCAGAAGTGAGTTGGCTTTGTAATCCACAAGCCGCCACTTTCTCTTTTAATGGGCTCAATGGTGACAGCTCCCTGCCACTTCCTTTTTTTGTGAGGCATTTGCCTGCATTGAGGTATCTGGTTTTCTTTTATTCCAAAAAATAGCCAGGGGAGATAAATGAATAATGGCCCGTCGGGCCGCGTTTCAGTGGTGATTGTGTGTTGTGACAGGAGCAGATATCGGCCGTGTGCTGTGAATGGTGCTGTGGCTCAAAAAGGCCACCCAACACCCCACCTTTTCACTAGTTAAAACCACTGCTTCAGGTGTATGAAGTGGACAGTATTGTGTCTGAGGTTTTTGTGTTGGTGACACATGCTGCTGTCACCACCATAGATAGATCCACACTGTTATTATCAGAAACAGTTGCTCTCTCAACTGAGGCAAAAAAAAAAAAAAATTACGCAATGGAACATCGACTCCACTTGGGATTGTGACCGTAAAGCCAGTTTACAGTTTACTCTTCACTCATTTTTTGAGCATCTGATGTCTGCCCAGTCTCCTCAGCGCTTCGCATTATTTAGAAATATTATTTCAGCGAACAAGAAGCGCATGAAATATGAATTTCAAGCTCTGAAATGAACTAACTTCAGTTAAGTTTTGTGCTGAAGCCTGCAGGCCTTCTTGGCTTAATAGCCCTCTGCTGTAGCAGAAAATACACTGCACAGAATGACCTGCTTTCTGCTTTAGCGCTGCAGGAGTGGGAGATGAACCATGTTTAATTTGAAGCATATAATATTATTTATTTAAAAATGCTTTGGGTAGAGCTGTGCCTTCAGTTGCACTTAAGATACTCAGATGTGTGCGCTGGAGAAAACTGCCTGCCATCGTCGCTGTTTTTGAAGGCTCTTCCACGTCACTGGTGGAAAACCCATAACCAAAATGGTAACTTTAATTCTCCTTTTGTTAAATTCAGCAATTCAAAGTCTCCTCACCTGAAGTAACAGAGGGTTTCCAAAGCTCTGCATCCTCGTGCAGCTGAGATCATAACCCTGAGAATTTCATATCTGAAAAATAAAACATAACCATGCTTTCTTTCTGCTTTTTGGTGGGACCTGCATGAGTTTGGTGCTTTTATTTCTACTCTTCTATTTGTTTTTATTCAGATTTTTGCATTGCTAACTCCTTTGCAATTTTCATACAGGATACCAAAATTGCATCTCTAGAGAGGAATATAAGAGATCTTGAGGATGAGATTCAGATGCTGAAGACAAATGGATTGCTAAATTCTGAGGACAGGGAGGAAGAGATGAAACAGATGGAGGTCTACAAGAGCCATTCCAAGTTTATGAAAAATAAGGTATTTCTGTCTGGATGTGTGTGTCGGTCTGAGCTTGATGTTTACATGGGATGTCATCACATGTCAGTGTGTGCATTCACAAACATTTGTTTGTACGATCATTTTTATTTATCGGGGGGAAAAGGATAAAAATGAGCAGTGAAGGCTTTATGGGTGCTTTCATGCTCAGTTCCCAGAAACAGATGGGCAGTAGCAGTGTTGGTTTACTTAAAGTGTGTAGTTTGCGTGTATTTTCAGGTAAGCTTTATTAATCAGACGACTGCTGCTTCATTATTGATAGATCAGGTTTAAGTATGCTGGTGCGTTGTTGATTTGCTAATTGGCTTGTCTGCGGTTGCTGATTAGTTAAGCATTTACATTTCAGAGTATTTTCCTTCTGTGTGTTTGTATATCTCTGCGACAAGTATTTGTTTTTTGTGTCACCTTTAACATGACATTATCTGCTGGTAAACTGATGCTTTTTTGACACCGTTGTGGATGCTGTGGATTGTGGTACGAAGGATTTCATGAAAGGAGCTTTGAAAAACATGCTTTAACCCCCTGAGAGGAAGGGAATCTTCCTTTTGTTGCACCTGTGTTAAAACTAGATTTATTATTCGGCTGTCTGCTGTAGCTTTACCAGCTTGCCTTTCAGCACCCAGGACTCCTGATTATAAACTCAGATAAATCAAAGGGAGTCTCTCCTGATAAGAGACTGACTGAGGTTACAGTTTCCTCCACAATGGCCTTTTGATGGGAAACAGCTTTGGGTGCCATAATACCTCATTGAACATCATGTAGACTCTTGACCCTTCTTGAAACTAACACTTATTTGTACCATGTGTTTGAAAGAGGGGCTTAGTTTGTTTTTTTGCATTTGTGCTCCAAATTTCACAACATGGAGAGAGACTGAGAAATGGGGAGCTGTTCTCAGAATATTATCATATATTATCATCATAAGAACTCATATATAATTTATTGTTAATTACATGAGCGTCTCCTTTGATGGATTAATCACTAATGACAGGGGAGCTGGTATTCTTCAAACAACCTGATTTTTTTAATCCTCATGCTGTTTTCATAGATGCTTTTATTTTTATAGATGTATATAAGAATGATAAACTAATACAGTTTAATTAAATCCTTTTTTTTAAATGATTTTTTTTTCTGTGTCAAATATTTAAAGTAATTGTGTGCAGTTTATGTAAGAAGATTCATTCTGACAAATATTCCTAATCCACATTTCATATTTCAGTGTTTTCAGGTGCAGGGAGCATGCTTGAAGTTATGTGCTACCTATGAACAATTATTTAGCAATTAGTTCTACGTGTGTCTTGTTTTTGTTCTTGTTTTTTTAGGATAAATTTACGCCCCAATTTTCTCTGGGGTCTTCGAGGACTACTGTGAGGTCCTTTGACCCCACATTCCACATTTCTCAGCACCCTTGGATATCAGATCGTTCAGAAGTACTTTTTCTCCTAAATGCAGTTGGCCTTGCTGCTAGTGAATTTTAATGTCATGACGTGCTCGCTGAACTACAATTAAGAAATCTTCAAAATCAAGTTTTCAAATTTTTGGCAGAAAACCGGAGATGACAATCTCACTCGAATTGATTTCCTCTGTGGATTATGCACATGGAGTCTTTTTGCAATTACGCAATTTAGGAAGATATGTAAACTGCCAGATATTTGAATGCATTTCTCCTCATAATTCTTTTCCCCCACGTCTTTCGTTACCTCAGTATTGTGTTTTGTTGAATGTGAGTCCAAGAGGGACCCTGGGAGTTGGAGCTGTGTGATAGTGGTTGTTCATCAACATGCTTGGACCTTGGAATGCGTGTGCTTGTGTGCTGGATTCTCACAGATGCTCCAACAGGCTTGTATTTTTGTTCTCTAGATTTTAGATTTTTCCTTTGGACAGATAAACGGATGCAGACTGGATGACTGTTGTTCAAATATATCTGTCAGAGATGTATGAATTTCTGATAAAGATTTCAAGTAGATTATTATTTTAATGGAAAATTGAGGTCTTAGGGATTTGGTATTGTCCATACTCTGCCTGGAGCACAAAATACAAACCCTTGATCCTTTGTCCTTGACCAAATTTATGAGCGTGTCAGTTTTCCCCCCTCTTCTTCATTCCTAGGTTACATGTGTCCGAGGAAATGTGGTGAGCCGTAAATCTGCAGCCTCCGTTTCGCTATTTTTCCTTATATTAATTTTTGTCCTATTCATTTTCTAGATCGATCAGTTGAAGCAAGAACTGTCAAAAAAGGAGTCAGAACTCCTTGCCTTACAGACGAAGCTTGAGACACTGAACAATCAGAACTCAGACTGCAAGCAACACATCGAGGTGCTGAAAGAGTCTCTCACTGCCAAAGAACAGCGCGCAGCCATCCTGCAGACAGAGGTAAGGTTCTCAGGCTCGCCACACCTGTCAGATTCCTCTGCTCATAACTTCCCCATTGTCACTGTACAGGGAGCAGAGGTGCACATCAATTACCAAAGCAGGCAGTGTGACCTGACTTTGAACCTCTAGTGCAGACATGCACAGTGTTTTTTCTGCTTGATGACTTTTGTTATGGTAGTCATGTCTGAAATGGATTCACAGCCTTTGGGTTAGTTGTAATATGGGAGTTCGTCTGTCCTTTCAGTTAAGCAGCAGGTTTTGAATGGCATGGCCTCCTCATTTATGTATCCATCTTGTTATATTATAGTCTTGAAGCCCAGTCAATGTGCAGCATATAGCTGTGATGCCCTGCCTTGTAAAAAAAAGGACTATCGGTTTTAAGAACTGCTTGACTGTTTTATAAAGCTTCTGAAAGCTGGCAGCGTTTTCATCGGAGCCTTTGAAGTCATAACTCTGTGGGCCTAATGATTTTATCAGTTGAACTTCATAGGAATTTTCTGAAACTTCTGTTGAGTTGGAAATGATACTTAAGATCTCCTTTGTATGGGAAATGGAGAACGTTTCTTAACGATGTCCACTCTTCATTACAGGAAGCAATTTGGGATGAAATTAGGTGTAATTGTCTATACATGTGCAAAGAATTTTGGCACGGGGAGGCCGTATGCATCATGCTGAAAGGAATTAGCGTTGGGGGTTATCGGGAAGCGGGACTCCACCAGTGCAAGATGAGTTAGCGCCTAATTGGCTCTAATGCACCTGATACATGACACCTACCTTCAACACTGTAAAGGGGGTCTTTATCTCAGGCTCTAAACATTATAAATCAAACAACGTAATGGGATCTGTCAGAGGGAATAACTCTCATTTGGACGGCTTCCGGAGATTTTCCAAATTTTCCGATGTGTGCTGTTTTTTTTTTCCTTGAATAGAAATGCATTGTATTTCCTGAGTATTTAAGTCAAATGAAAAGAGATTGTGAGTGGCACACACAATCTCTGTTTACTGGGTTATATAGCCAAATCTGATCCGTCCCAAAATTCCATTCCCAACGTCTATGGTGTCTCAAGTCATCCAAACATTCTCACAGGGCTGGTAGCCAGCTCCACTGCTGCAATCAGAATGTGTGTTATTGCAACCAGATTTTACTATTCAGTGAAATCAACTATGAAAAAAATAACTCATTGGTTTTAAAATACAGCCTACTTTTTTAATTGTAGATTGAAGGAATTGTAGATTGAGAATGCCTATTCCCTGGCAGGGCTGTGGGCCAATGTTCTTCATTCACAGTAACACATGTGATCCCCAGATTGTTTCTCAGGTCATCCATAGTGGAGACACGGAGATTGCAGAGCTCCATGGTTTTTTTTAAATTCCGTTTTATGAGTAGAATCTTCACTTACCAGCAGCATTCTAACAAATATGCTATAGTTATGATTATGTTCAAACATATAGGGTAAATAAATAGGTGTCCCCTGTTTACATGCACGTGCTGGTGCACCTTCTCTCCAGTGGTCAGTTTGGAGTGGTAACCGTGGTAAATTTGAATGGTCAAATGCAATTGACTGAAAATTCAGAGATCCAGTTTATTCCGAACAGCTTGGACATATATGTCATGTACTTGTTAGATAACAGCCATCTGTCTTAGTTTGGAACCGTTGCAGAAGAATGTGTAAAGTTTAGCATTGTCAGCATTCGGGTCCAGCATTCAAAATGATGGAAATTGAATGCTGTTTCTAGCAAGATATCGGTAAGAAGATGCTCTGTAAAAAAGAAAACCTCCACTTCTTAAAGAGTTACAGAAGATGGAAATCTGCCCTGTTTGCTAGGTTCTACAGCTTCCCAATAAAGGTTAACTGATGTTTAGATCTGGTGAACAGGTAGGCTATTTGAAGTCTTCCCGGTTTTAATGAGACCATTCTCAAATGTGTTTAGCAGTGTAAGATGGTAACATTTTTAGCAATACACCATCAAATTAGCCAGATTTTTTTTTTGTTCAACAAACATACACACAACCTCGGCTGGCTGGTCTAAAAGTGAATTTTATGCCTGGGCAATGTACTTTTCATTATAAAATCTCTTCAACCTAATCTTTGATAATAAACACTCCCCTGGCTGTCACTTATCTGGTTTTATTTGTTTTATTTTAAATTTACACCAAATTCGAAGCAATTGATTTCTCTACAATTAAAAGGTTCTGTGATATGAATCACGCTATGTTCCCAAAATTGTTTGATGGATCAAGTCATTTTCACCTCTTATTTTCCACATGCAGTGATGGACTGGCCAGAACTGTCGTTCAGCAGAGGACAGTTTTAATGAGCCACACACAACTAAACCGCAACACAGATATGCTTTGGCTGAAAAAAGTGTAGACTGAGTGGAAAATGTCCACTCTCACACAAGAGGTAACTTGTACTCGGACATGTGACTATACTGGATTTTATAGGCAGACAAAAAAAGAGAGATTCCATTACATTTATTTCCAAAAAGAAAGAGGAAAATTGAATGCTGAAAATACAAGATATTTCTCAAGAAACAAAGAGCAACTGTTTTGTTTTAGGAAACATACTGTTGTCTTTTCATTAATTACAACTGGATTTGGAAAAATAAACCCCCAAGGAATTACTAATGCATGCAAAGTTTCATATGATATCCTGCATGGCCAATTAATGGACCATTTATTCAAGCTTGCGTCTAAGCCACGCTTATATCACAGTTATACTTGCAGTGCAGACACGCAATACATAGTTTTCAGTGGACAGGACCATCAGCAAAGCTTCCTCTTTTTGCCAGAAACTGTGCGGTGAAGTCATTGTATACTAGGTAGTAAATGAGATTACATATTCCCTAATTTCCTGAAACATGCTTATTGCATGGTATTTTCACAGCTGAAAAAAAGAGGAAAGTGTTTGCTGTTGAAACACAAGGTAGAATTGTATACAAACAGAGGGAGTAAAATGCCATTTACTCAGTCTGTCGCCAAGAATAGATCTTTTTCCACATCTAATGACAATTCCACATCTAGTGTTTTCCACTCACCACAAGGGCTTTTTTTGGGTAAATGTTTAGACTTAAGCCATCTTGATTCCACACTTACCATTGTTTTTTTGGGACTTAGCTGTCAGAAGGGGCTGTGAGGCCTGCCTGTAAATGGGAGGTAGGCGGGTTTGGGTGGGAATATTTAGAAATCCTTTTGTCAGTTTGATTGGCTTTGACCGTGTGGGGAAAGGGTTGAAGGGGGTGTTGTTTCATCATTTTGTCATGCTACTAATTTTAGGTTATTTTGCATCATTGAGCTCAGATATTTTATGTGTCTGATGTTGTTGGTCTCCTCATCCTGTTTGATTTTTGATGATGTGGAGATATTCGTGGTCAGCCTTATTGTTAGAAATGAGGGGCCTTATGAGAGTCAGTCATTGCACCATAAGAGTTAAGGCATTGAGGAAACCAGGGGAGGCACAGCTGTTTTATCTTTGTTGCGATATCTTGCTGGGTATTTGGTTTACAGTTTGTGTCGGTTGAGAAATTGTTATGCTGTCCTGATGGATCAGGTGAATAGTGGATATGTTGTTTGGAGCAAGAGATTGAGAGGGTCTGTTGATGTCTGGTGAACTTAACCCTTGTATGTAAACTGTGTTTCACATTTCTTTCTCAGATGAGTGCGGCCATGAAATACAACACCGTCAGATTAGGTATCAGCTCACAGGTTTCACTGTATCTTTAAACACGGTGGTATCATGAATAACTGAAAGGACATAGCATCGTTATCACACAAGAACATTGTACCTTCAAAAATGTATCTTCCACAACCAAATTTTTTTATTTTCTTTCCTAACTTTTACTCTTACTGACAGTACATTGTAAATCACATAGGATTTTCAACCAGTAGCATTAGTTATTTTGGTGAAATGGCTGTGGCATTTGATGGGTACATTCTTCAAAATAAATGGATGTCTCCAGCAAGCTTTATGTACAGTATGCCTTAGTGACCCTGTAATTAGTTATGAGATATTTTCCACATGTAGAGAGCAGCTGCAAATTTTAAACATAGACTTGATGGAAGTGGTGAGTGACAAGTCATAATTTATAACAAAAACCGATCAGGAAGTTAATGTATTTTTATTTATATTGTTCTTGTTCTCCATTTTGCTCTGAAATTCGGCCTAAGGACGTACCTCAGGCCTTGCCTTTATCTTTGTCTGTGTTTGTCTTGGTCTCAGTCTTCTTATGCCTGCATTGGTAATAGTCTGAGACACTCACCAAAATGTTTTTTGTAGGATACAAAGGAAATACAATAGTTTGTCAAGCCTTTTTAATCCAAAGCCCCAAGACAAGAGGAAGAAAAATCATCTGTTTCTTTCAGTATGAAGTCTTTGTTATCTGAAAGAATGACAGTTTATTTTCTCCTTTCTATGAATACTTTGTAGACTAAACAGTTGGTGAATTGCCTAACATATTTAATCTTAATTAGATAAGATATTTCTGTAAATGTTTTGAGAGGAAGCCGGGTGCTTTAGGGAGGAGGGAGGTGCCGAGGCACAGCACTGATGCCGGTGCCTAGAGGAAGATAGAGAGAGCGCTTTCATTTTGATGAAGCACAGTGGATTTGCAACACTCAGCTAGATCACATGCATTAATGTTCTGTTTGCTTTGTGAAGGAAACAAAGCAGGGGAAACAGTGTTATAAATATTGGGGAAAAGTCAATAGAGTCTGAAAGTAATGACTGTCACTCAGTGCACCAGTGGTCACATGACAGCAGAATGCATATGAAACATCAGTTGATGTAGTGAGGCAATTATTTTTATCCAGTTAAACTGGATTAGATCTTGTGGTTATATTGGGCAGTCCTTATTCATTTCATCATGTTTTTTGAACTTAGTGTGGTTTGTCTCAGTAATTACTTGAAAGACCTGCTGGGAAAACAAGGGTGCTGTTTGGAGGTGTATTTTTGGCCCAGTAGGGGGCACTCTTTTCTGTAGAATTTTCTGTCCTTTGGATTAAATGTCATTGAGTCATTCTTACTATTAAGTTGCCCTTGGCACTTATCAAAAGAGTTAGGAATTGATTCTAGTGGCCCAAAACTGCCTCTAGTTTTGATTGTCTTTTTAGTCCATTGCAGTCTGAATATACCCTGGTTGTCTGTGACATTACTACTACAGAGTTCTTATTTGACCTCTCTGGCTAAATAAAAGCGGAAATTAATGCAAATGGAACACCCTTTGTGATAACGGCTTCTAATATTAGAATCCACTGTAATCTCTCTTGATGGGTAGGAGTATGAGATGCATCCATCATGTGGATCCGGTGTCTGTGTAGGGAAGGAGGATATCTGTTAATTCAGCAGCTGCTGCTCAGCACTTCTCCAACAGAAAAATGCTATTGGAGATGCTTCAATGGCAGCTCTCAGATACCTCCGCAGCAGCTTTCAAATGACACCATTCAACATGTTTATTGACGCCTAATGACTTCGAATGTAGTATTTTTGTTCAGGTTTTTCATCCAATAGACATTCTTTCACTGGGGTACTATATGCATATACATACTCTATGAGGCTTGTTCACCAACGTAAAAAGGGAAAAAGAAATAGAAAAGTATACATTTTGAAAAAGAAAGTTGCACATAACCTGTTTCTGGATAGGATTTGGAATCTGGGTTTACTGCTGAAAAGATCTAAACCAGGGCGAGTAATGCACTTAATGGGCATGTTTAGTGGAGAGCCAATAAATCCGGGTGTCAGAATTGTAAACGATCTTCAAAATGATTACCATCTGTGACACAAGTGTTCGCAAAGCATTAATGAACGTGAGTGTGCAGTGATTTGAACGGGAAACGGGTGCTACTTGAGATGTGTTATAGTACCGGTTACAATTATGGAGACTTGCGTTAATTCTGTGTTGCGGTTGCATGTTCATTAACCCCATAACCCCCTAACCTTGTCGCCACACACAGAAAGCAGACAGCTCTCCTTCTCAAAGAATGAAAGCATTCTTCTACAGCACCCGCTCCAGTTTCTTCCTGACCCTCCCACTTAAATTTTGTTTCACGCAAAGATTTTCAGCTTTGCTCCATCTCTATTTCTGTCGCCATTTAAACATTCTTTCGTTTACGCCTGAATTTTTTTGAAAAATAAGAAATCGTTTGGAAACTGGTCACACTGAGTCTTTCATGATTGGAGTGCCTCCATGAATCCTTCACAGCTCAGTGCATTCTGCTCTTTTGTACCTTTGGTCTGAAGGTATTTTTTCATCCACAGCGATTTTCCAGTTTTAATATCCCCTTAAAGCAAAGTCGGAAAATGTGTTCCTTTATTAACAGTCGGATTCAGTAGTCTTCTTGAATGTGGCGAAGATCGCCAATTAGGAGTGAATGATACCCCCGGGTGTGTTGTAACTCATTCACCAAATTTGTTCTGCCAAACTTTTTTGTGACAATTCCTTTGAACCCCTTAGAAGGACTTGTTATTCGAGTAATGTATTACGGTGAGAAAACAAGGAATTGGACACAGAAGTGCTAATAAAAAGAAGTCAATAAAAATCTCCCGACAAATGTTGAGCCTAGGTTAAAGGCTTTCGAAATCCGTTTTTAATAATGGATTGTACTGAAACTGGACATCATTTGCAGAAAATGCATTAAGTTGTTTGTTTATCTCTGGCCGTAGATTGAGTCCCATATCTAAGTCTTCTCAATGAAGCTCTTGGGAAAGGGGGAAAAAGGCAAACACAAGAAGGGCTGATTTGTGATTCCGGCTATGAACTTTTTCATGCTTTCTTTTGATTAACATGCACTGAGCCCGCCATGAATATCCCAAGAGCCAATTTCATCTGTCCCCAATGCACAAGCATTTGTTTCCTCAAAATGTACAGCGAGGCTGTTAAGTGTAATTGAAGTTGCTTTAAAGTAATATCCCATTTTACGGTATTGATATTCATGTGCAGGGTAAGGCTGTGATTGCGGTGCACTTAACACTGAGAAGCTCCCTGATGAGGGGTAAATTAGACCTCAGAAAGGCCTTCCATTTTCCTGGAACAGAAGCGGCTCGGACGGGTTCCAGGCCCTGGCCCTGCTCAGCTCTGGCTTGTAACTCGGGATCTATATAGCCCAGACTCTGCTGTGTGCCCCTCTCAGGAACACATTAATGTGATAAGTCGTCTTTATAACAGCCCCTTGCAACTGTGGACAGGCAGATCTTTGGGGTTAGCCCAGCGAGCGACTGTTTCTGAAGTGTCAGATTTAATTTTTTTTTTCCCCCCCTCTCAGGCGGTGTATTTTCTGGATGACACACGTGCAGCGCCTTTGCACCAGCGGCACGGGGAGAGGGTGATTAACGAGACTGATGCGGTCTCACACAACCGTACTACTGAGCATTCATCACTGGCGAGATTAGGGTTGTTTGCGCACCTCCGCGGAAGCCCATGGCCAAAGTTAACCTAAGAACATGCGCCAAAGTGGCTGAAAGCAGCTGCGTATTTTACTGTATGTGCAATGTTGCATTAAGGTCATGCCATATTCTGATGGCTCTGGAGGCAGGTGTGGTGCAGTCATTATCTGGGTGCTGAGAGCACTCAGCTGGGCCTGGGCCTCGTATATTATTGCACGGTCAAATCGATGGAATTGAGGGGCTAAATTACACCCTGAGCGCTGGACCGCACTCACATGGACCGTACTTCAGGGATGAATTGGACACAAGTTTAATTCGAAACAGGAGTTATTTTGCATTTTGGTGGCTCTGTTTCCTTTGATTTGAATGAACAACTTTAAGCAGTTCAGCGTAAGACCCTGGGAGCTGTAATTCAGGAAATGGTCAACATTATGATATGATTAGTGTAAGCGAACTCCCTCTCAGGGTCCCTTTCCTCCAAACTTTTGTTTTTGGTAAATTAATGCTGTTTCAAAAACACTTATAAAACTGCTGTCAGTCCCACTGTGTTACAATACTCTGTGGGTATTCCGTCTCAAACTATTGACTTAGAAATAATGAAACAGGATGTGGTCATCATGTAATGCATTTGGGACAAATATTGGTACAAATAAATGAAGTAAGGTTAGAAATGAATGAGCACATGTTTAATTATAATGAAAGGGCCCTGTTTGGAAATGTTTTGGATGCAGATAATGCAGTATGATTGTACCATAGAGGTAACCATGTATCCTAAACTGACCCAGTTTGGGTTTTCCTCAGCCCAAACCAAACAGTGTCCACCCTCATTTAGCATCCAAGCTGTTGTTCCTTGATTTTGCGGGAGAGGCCGAGCTGTGTTGTTAGTGGCAGAGCATCCAGCCCACTGAAAAACAAGCTGTGCTCCAAAGTAAAGATTATTCGTGTTTTGGAACCAGTCAAGTAGCAATGTGGAAAAGCCATAAAACAGAGTTATGTGAAGTAGAATTGAGATGATGAGATATTTAATGGTTTACACAGAGGTGTGCAAACCAGCATGAATTGTAACCCTCGATTCTAGCAAGTTCCTCCAAGTACAATCACAGTGTATGAGTTGTACTGTAATATGTCTCAACCTTTGTGACAACTCTGAAGGCCAACATTGTGTTCAGTAAAAGTTGCTATAATTTGCTAAAAGGGTGCCAATGTTTTATTCTCTCATCAAGTCAACTCAGATTTTTTGAATGGTATTCTCGTGGTGCATTGGTGTAATTTGTTTAAAGAGTGCAAAAAAAGACGTAAACTGTACATGTCAATTTTTTAACCTTTATTTTTTTGAAAATGCAGATGGAACGATATTCTGTGGTATTCTTGTGGCACCTTGATTTAATTTATGCATATTAGAGGGAAATTTGTGGGCCGACTCAAACGGCTGAAACAGAAAATGGGAGCCGCATGTGTGTCAGGATTACTCATAGGTTTGAAGTTTATCAGGATTTCATTGGCTGGAAACAGCTCAATGTACGAGCTCCCCAGGAGAGGATGAGGATGCATCTCAAACCTATTAGCCCAGATGTTTCCTAGCAAAGAAAATATGGGCGCCGAGTTTGAAGGCCTTGTTTTAACACCATGAAGGCATGGCATGCATGCACAATCCTCATTGGTCCCAGTAGTCATTAGCAGCTGAACACGTTAGCTTGCACCCAAACTGAGCCAGCTACTGTAACGTTAATAACATAAAGTTGATAAAAAAAATAAATAAATAAAGCTTTCTGTCCTGCTGACTTCAAGTACAAAGAATACATGATATGCCCTATGACCAACAGCATATGATTCTGACATATGACATTATAATCTTGATTGGTACAAGGGAGGGGATAGAGATTAAAAAAAAAAAATCCATAAAAGAAAAGCAGTGCCCACAGCGAATGTGCATAATCCATATTTGAAGTAATTATTGTAAAGTGTGGTTCTTAATCACTATAAGCTTGCTGTCTAAAGGGGCTCAGGCCGGCGTTTTGCAGTTGGCCTCTCTGAGGCCGCTCAGTCCAGCCGTTCTTTTATTTTTCTTTGCCTAAGGGGTTCCTGTAAGTGAAAGAAAGTAGTGTGCATCACTTATTCTGTTGACATGTGGTAGCAATTTCCCCAGAACCCCCCACCCAATAGCTGGAGGGAACAAATTGTAACCCTGCTTCGAAGCTAGCTGGGCATCCATGTTATTGAGGTCTGTAGTCTTGATCTTGCTGCTTGCTTTCTCTCCCAACACCCTGTGATGACTTCCTCACCTCAAGTTACACCTTCAACAAGGGATAATTAGCTGTTTGAAGGGTGTAAAAGTAACTTTATTTGCCGTGGTGCAAAAAAAAAGAAAAGAAAAGAAAAAATGCATTCACATCTGTAAAGATGGAGCATTGTTGCCACCCACCAGTGTAGCTTCATACTTTCAGAGTTTGCATGCCCCATTTACAGCAGAAATATTTTATTAGCTGGATATTTATGGAAAATCACTGTTAGGGCTGGATGTTTGGCAGAAAGCTGTAAAACTCTTACTCCTTTGTAAAATACCATCTTTGCATGAGTGAAATGCCACTTTCAGATATAAAAAGTTCAGATTCATTTTGGGGAGTTTTTAAGGATACTAATGTGTTTGTTTTTATTTCTGGGCTGGAACTCACATTTTGACACTGATGTACTGATATTTTAAATTTCTTTTCCATTATTTTCCTTGCTGTTTGGAATGGTTCTTGAATAGCATCTGAATGAGTGACATGATGGCATTTTAACATGAATATTTTGGTTGTTTATTGGCTTAAAAAGTTCCCCAATGCGTTGTGCCCTTTAAACGCAAAGCGTTGAAGGATTTGTGAGCGCAGGCTTTGATCCTCAGAGCCTCCGCTCAGACACACATGCTCTGAAAAGACTGGCAGGCGTGTTTTCACAAATGCCGCTGCATCGCCCCATTCTGCTTACTCGCATTATTGTGGTTTCACTTTATCACATTTTGCACCATCCCTCAAAAAGAAAAAAGGAGCATGATGAGGAAAAGAAGGACTTTTTACTTGTAGAAGTGACCTCAGGGTAAGCACTCCACTCTCAGATATTTATAAAATGTTGTAGGTTTAATCATTATTGCTGATTATTAATTTTTAAAAATAAGAGTGCTGTTAGTCTAACCTGAGTAGTATTCAGGGCATGCATTTTCCAAAGGAATGAAACCATCTAGCTCCTCTGGGGGAACTAATTTTTCATATTTATTTTACATGTGGTTATGCACAGACAGCATCCTCATTCACACTAGCATGGTAGGGGAATGGTGAAAAATCGCTCTCCTTACAAGCTGTAAATAAATCGTTACCCAATAATGAGTCTCTACTTCCTCAAGGTGCCAGCATGCAGTAATATACAGAACCGATAACTTGACTTTGTAACCGACACGCTACTTTCATTTGTTAAGTGCACTGTAACATACCACTCTGGCCACAGTAAATGCCCACTTTTGTGTCCGACGGAGAAAATCTGGCAATCACCATTGTACAGGAAAAAATAAGGTAGAGTAGGCCTTAGTCTTCAAAGCAACTTGATGTAACTATTGTTGTTGGCCAAATGTACCAAACTATAGCCAAATGTAGTTATTTTAAGATACTGAGAATCTAAAATTAGTAAGTATATTAAAATTAAACACAGAGAAAGCTTTTGGTTGAACGTACCAAGGTCAAACTGAGTATATGCCCTTTTAAGGATGGAAACTTCTTGGCATGTCTAACCAATTATTTCTCTCAAGTACATTTGTTTAAAGAACAATCCGAGGCTTGGTTTACTGGATGGCTTCAAATGTTATTCTTGCAGTAAGGTACACCTACTTTGTCTTTAGCAAAGCTGCAAAAAAATGGTAGTCATACAAAGCAAAAAGTAGATATTAACCTACTGAGTAGTTCAAAAATAATTAAATACTGAAATATATTTTTAAAATACTTAAATACTTAAAAAAGACTTAGTCAAAACAAAAAGTTGGTATCTCTCTGAAGCAGCGCTACTCAGCTTGAGGTCCTAAGGGATTCCAGCCGCACATTCCGTACCTGATTTTGCTAATTAGTTAACCTCCTGGGTCCCAGAGGTGCGATAATTAGTGAAATCAGGTGGTGCAGTGTGCAGCTGGAGCAAATACCTGCGTGCAGTGTGGCCTTCAGGACCTGGATTCTCAGAAACCCCACTCTGAACACTTGAGTTCAAAACTGAAGCTGAATTTCGAAAGGCATATAGAATTAAAATCAGGAAGTATTAAAGGGGTACCAATTTTTAATTATTTCTTCTTGTTTCGTCAACTTCCGAAGTAGCACATAGGGCAGTGGTAGCACTGACATCCTTGTACTGGCTGTTGACTCATTTCTGCTAGTGTGACATTTCTAGCCCATGCATAAGCTAAAGAGAAGCTAATTTTTATCATCTGGCTACCAGGCAAAGCCAAGAACTAGGGGAAAGATGATAATTTTTAGGATTAAATATCCTGTATCCTTTTTTAATGGGATATATTGTTTGCTGTTAAATGTCTAACTGTTATCCACTGTTGTACATGTGACTGGAATATGATAATTTCCTGATTAGAAAAATTGCAGCACAACTCTAACTGTCTTTAAACAGGATTTTTAATTTACATTTTAATTGCAGTTGTTTTTTCAACTACCTGCATTCACTGTACTGCAGGTGTATATAGACTTTCTGAGGGTAGATTACCTGTTAGTTTATCTTGCTTGCCTATATAGTAGGGTCTTTTAGCCTTTCATTGGAGTGTATAGCTTGTCTGTTGATGTATGTGGTCTGTCTGAATGTTTGTTGCCTTACTTGAGGTTAATAGCCAGTCTTCGCCAGAGTGGCTCAAAAGAGCCACAGGACTGAATCTCATATAGGTTTGTGTTGGTTTTGGCAACAATATCCTCTCTTGCACTCCTGCTGAATAAATATACGGAATGGCCTCACACCTTGAGAAACACATACACTCACATGCACGCACACAGACTAAAGTACTTTACGGGAATGCCATTGTAGGCACAACCTGTGCATGATCCTTTTTTGTATAGGCATGCAAGTCTTCATCCTTATGAAGAGTGTTTAGTGACCATGATGAAGTGCCTCTCTGTGTAGTAATTTTGCATGGTGATAATTTATACATTCAGAGGAAATGTTCAATTTATAATCTGAGGAACTCATAACCTCAAAACAGGATTTAGCATTTGGAACTAAATATAGAAAATAATTGCAAGATAGTCAAATGTGAAAGAAACATAATGATAAAAAGCAGCCCTCATATTTTTCATACCTCTGAGTATAATGATGATAAATGATGTAGAAAGTATCACATTGGAAGTGCCACTTGGAAAATCTGAAGGCCCTTAGCACAGGCTAGGCAGTGCTTTAACTATCTCATGTCAAGAGAGTTATTCTCCTTTGAAATGTCTCTTGCAACTCACAATTCTGTATTGTATTATTCATAATATTTATAATGGGTAATTTCACAATGGAAAAAAACTGCCAAGTTGTATTGTCTGGTGGGATTCAGGCACAGATAAAGCTTACATTGTGAATTTATAATGTATACTTTTTGTTACATTTTCATTTCATCATTTCATTAAATTTAAAGATATGTACTGTAGTTTCCCTTTCCTTCAGTTTTCCTAGATAGTTATTTAAATCCTATGCCCCATGCCAAAATCAATCTTGTAAGTAAACAAAAGTGGCAAAAAAAGTCTTGTGTAAGCAACCAAGAACAGGTCAAAAATATATATATATACCTTTTGTACAGCAGTTACAAGGAAGCTATAACAAGAATGGGAGGTTATACACCTTTAACTTGTATCCGTTTGATTTTGGCTCTGTGCTATCTGGAAGGCCACAGCAGAAAATATTTACTTGTAGCTTAACTGGCAGAGGACCATTCCCTTCACTCAGTTTTACCTTTCCATCACCAAAGATCCCTTGTTTCATTCTGCTGACCTTTCCCTGTCTTCCTGTAAAAGTTATTAATTGATATTCATGAAGGAATACAACTTTTAGTGAACTCTTGCAGCACAACACTCTCGAGGGCTTTTTAAATTTACCCTTTTTTTCTTGTAACTCAACAGTGGTATGTATTTTTGAACATGGGTGAAGTAAGGTCATAGTCCAGCTGCTAGGATAGGCTAGGGATGTCTCAGGTGAGGCATTTCCCATGATTCCACACTCCTCTCCTCAGATCATTTAGCTTCCTTGCATCCATGAGTCCACCATCGATTCACTAAAAAAGGAAGTATGAGGGCTTTGTGCATTCCTAACTTGTCCCTTCATCCAATTTAGGTCTAACAGGCCGGGTCAGGTAGCCTGCACATCATCGCACAGTGACAAACAGCTGAGTTATGTGCTGTGGAAGACAGACTTCAGGGGTGTGTGTTTGGGCCTGTGTGTGAGTCAGAAAGGACTGTCTGACCTGGTACCACCCTCCTGCCTTGTACTGCCCTCTGGCAAACAGCTGGACTCTTAATGGAAGAAAAGATCTGTTGTTTTTTTTTTTTTTTATAAATCAAGATGTTTTATACTTCATGATATGTCTGGTTTTCAGGTTTTCCCCCCATTCAGTTTTCCCCATTCAGTCATATTAAATATTCAATATTTCCTTTACAGGACTGTACACATCTCTATGTATAGATGGTAGAATCTATATTAATATTGATATTGGTATTTAATTTAGTTCATTCTTATACATTTATTACATGACACCATATTAATGTTTAATAACAAATTAATGTTTTAATTACTCCCATGATGAGACCACGGCAATACTTTCTGCTTGTTCAAATGAAAGTTGCCTGAAATATGACATACTGCACAGTCTTCCTGATGCTGAACAATAACACCCTGAAGAAGGTGGCCTTGAGATATCTGATGTGTCCTATTTCTGCCTACACTGTCCTAACATAGCCCAATACAAACAGAAATTGCTTCACATGTTATTGATTCTTTGGACTTCTGGCATGCAAAAGAGAATAAATTTGCCAAAAGTGTAAGTGCTCTGCAGATGTGCTTCACAGGGGCTCTAACTGTGTGTTGAGCTGCTCCATAGCACAGGAATTAAGAGCTAACAGTAAAGTTGTTAAAATACAGTCCCAAAACGAGCACGACTGTATCAGTATTATTATTGAAAACGTCCCCTTTGAAATGACCACATTTTTATAACGAATTCCTGTTTTAGGTTTTTTTTTTTTTTTATCTGCAATATATAATCTGAGGAATGATTGAAATTTCTTTAACCAAAATGACTTTTTACGATTATGGAGATGAGATGATTTTTCTGATTGGCAATCAGTCCAATTTTCAATTTTAAGATGGTTTAACTGTCTATACATTTGTGAACAGTGGTTTACAAAATGCACATGGTTCTTAACACCTTATGCACATATCTTTCAAACAGCATATCATCATATATTTAAATGTCATTCAGTAGCAGAAATGTAGATGAAATTTACATTTTAAACCCATTGTAGATATATTGTAGATATAGTTATTATAATGACACTTATATATACTTCTTTGGTTATACTGTAAACACTTTTCTGCATTTTTTTAGGGATTCTGCTTTTTGTAATGATTTTGATCGCCAATTTGTACATGCTTATCTATTGAGAACTTTCAGACACACCTGTGTAGACACTGCAGATAAACAAGGCACTTCCTTACACAACAAAAAGTGATGTCACCATAGCATTTGGGTCGTTCCATTGCACGATTCTTCCGCGGCTAGCAGCCATCTGTGATCCAGCTCCCTCTTGTAAGTGTCCTCTTTTGTGCCCACATAGAAATGCCTTAATTTAGCTAATTAAGCTCCCCATCTACATGGTGGGATGAATGGTAATTAAACATATGGCAAGGTCCTCAGGGACCGGATGCACAGGCTTGACTTTGGCTGCACTTAAATCAAAGACTCAGCTGTTAATAACAGTGCCTTGGAGCACCATGGGGTTGTTTCTTCATTGGTTCGGTGCATCTTTTGTAGTCATCCTTAGGTCCTTGATGCACTTGCAACATCATGAACAAATTAATTACCCTTTTTTTCCCTTTTTTACCCTTCACTTAATATTGCACATGCCATTTCGAAGCTCTTTTGGACAGTGCACAATCTGTAATAATGACCAGACCTGGAAGCGGATCCCTGTCTGGGAAATGTCAGAGGAGATTTTGAGACTGAGCAGTTCCATCTCTGTCTCTTGGGCAGCAGGTTTGTCATGTCAGTTTGACTGGTCATCTGGTCCAATCTTTTGCTTCCCATGTTTTCTTGGTGACAAGTGTTTCCATGAAATTCAGGTTTCTTGGCAATTTAGCATGGAATAACATGATGTGTATTACTTGGAAGTGACCGTGTAACAGTGTTAAGATAAATAGTAGAAATTCTTCTGTTACATTTCTCAATTTCCTGCTACTTCATATTTAATTTGACAATGAATAGATTATAATATGATTTAACAACTGAGAATCATCGGTTTTACATATGTATGGGGGTTTTATTACAGAAGCTTGAAGTGCACAGTTGCTAATTTCTGAAGTAATAATATTCACAGCTTCAGTGTTTTATACTTATAAGTACAAACACCAAAGCTGTGAAACAGAACAAGCCGATGTTGTGAACAGTCGGTGTAGGATCATGTTTTTAGTTGATTCCAGAGCAGCACTAGACACAGTGCATGGTATAAATGCTACCGGATAGATATTGTACAATTAAATATAAATTCATACAAACAGAATGCTAATTGGGAACAAAGACATTACTTTATTCTGTCTATATTGTGAAAGTATGAGTAGTACATTGTGAATACACAAAAACTACCTAAAACATATAGCACATGCATGCAAAGATAAGGTATGCCTTTTAGATATTTGGGTGGGATCAGCCACAGAGGATTGAGCAGTTAATAATCTACATGCTTCACTGAAATTTATATTAATGAAGGAGTTTTGCAGCAGCCATGGCTGCGTATACTTGCCCAAACATGTAATGCAGGGAAAGGAAAAAATAACATGGCAGGTTGCATGTGGCTCAGATATCCACATAAAAAACACCAGCAAAAATATTTTAATGTCAAAATATCCATATTTTCTAGCTTTAGAATTCCTTCATACTAAGATTCAATGCTGTTTATTGCATCCCCTTTTATTTCCAGAGTTGTTTATTACAAGGTCAAGGGTTTTTTTTTATAAGGATGGTGTTATGTTGCCAAAACTTTAATTTATAAACTGGAAGGGGAAACGGGGTAAAAAAATCTCTGTTTTTGCTAAATCTCTGCTTTACTTCTTGAAGTAGAGGTCCAAAATGAGATTTGGCTGTTACAAGAGGTATGCGGGAGGGAAAAATTGAAACATTTTGCCAAGAATTAATAGTTTTGCAACCACAAAATCTTGAAAATATATCAAGGACTTTTAAAAATTATATGGTGTTGAGTGAAGAGCTGGAAAGGCCACTGAAATGCTTTTTTTTTCAATGGGAGATGGTAATGTTTTAAATATATCTATGGTGCTTGTATGCATGGATGCAACTCTGACTGTCTGAAATGGATTGGGCCACTGTGTACAGCTTCCTCTATGCTACAGATGAGAACCAATTGCCCGTTTTAATTGCAAAAAAGAATGTGCAACCTGGCCTCCAATAGATCACGCTAAATGCAGGCAGATGTTCTGTCTGCAGGTTTGCCTATTGTCTTAAGCTACCCTGCCGTTGCAAATGTGGGATGTGCACCAAAAACAACCTGCCATACGTTTGGGGGGGAAGAGTCAGGAGACGGCCGTCTGGCTTTCCATGTGCTCAGACACCATGATGCAATTAGCAAAACTCCCTCTGCTGAAGGTGTTCTGCCAGTCCGCAGTCATATGGACTTGCAATGTCTCGTTCATGGCATGCACACTCACTATCACCTTTAAAACAACTTTAAAACCTTTACTATTTGATTTTTTGAATGATAGTGAAAGCTACAATTTGTTAAATAAAAATGTGAACAATTGTGATTAATTCAAGTTGCAATTTAAAATATCTTCCAGAAAAATATATATTCCAGCACTGGAGGATTAGAAAAACTTCCAGTAAGGGAATAGTATAAGTATGCCATGTATGTATGGAGACGTGACATTTCATGTTGATACATACTGTAAGGTCATTTATTTCCACACGTGCCTTTTAAAAAGGAAGTGAGTCCAAATGAAAGCTAATTGACAGCAAGGCATGCTATCCCAGTCCACACTCATCATGTATGAGTTGCTTGGATTTATCACTTTGCATTAAATTCATTTAGCAGACACTCTCATCCTGAGTGAATTACAAAGGAGAACATAAGTGCATCCCCTTGATTCTATGGACATGAATGCCAGACCATGTACGCTGCAAGGGTGTGTAAAGTCCCACTGCAGTGTGAGAGCTCTGAGCTGCAGTGAACTGAGCAAGCACGCTATCCCTCCCTTCCCTGGATGAAAGAGAGTTCTGGAACCTGAGACGCCTGTGTCACCGAACGTCCTATCACCTGACCTGCAGAAGCTCGCTGATACCCTCCCTTGCTCTGCAGTCCCGTGGCCTCACAAAGGCTGTGTGTCTCAAGCGCTGGCCCGTGCCACCGAGCCGTGGCGGATCGTGTGACTCGTTAGTGTCACAGACAAGTTATTTCCTTTGTGTACTTTCAGATTAGGGGATTGAGCTTCCTGAAGTGGACCGTTCAACTTTTTCCATTCTCCTTTTTTTTTGTCTTTCTTTCTTGGTCTTCACGTTTCTATATGTGATAATTAGGCTTATGCTGGCTGGGCCAGATTGTCTTGCGTTACCCCAGACTCTGCGCTGATAACCGCAGCTGATAGAAAGATTCCAGTAAAATGTTTCCCCGGTTCCTTAATATGTCACAAAAATAGAGAGGAATCAGTCTGGTGACAGGGGTTACATTACTTAAATATTGGTTGAATTGCGGATAAAGCTTTCCTCTTTTGATATTTTGCCATGTGGAACTCATATTTCTTTTAGATTTTCCAAGTATAAAGTGTAGTATGTTTGCAGCAAAGTCTCACTGGAAAAATCAAAATAAATTGATGGCAGATTTCTTTGAACAAAAAAGGGGGCATCTAAAAAGTTCAGATGTACTCTGTGAGTTCTGTGTTTTTAAGACATTTAGTGCCTTATATTGAAATATCTGTTGCATCAAAGGTTAATTAATTAAGCCTGGGAAAAAAGAAAAAAATATATATATTTTCTGTTAACTGCCATACAAATTCCCTGTAAATTGTTTCTCAGCATGACAGGGGATTACAGGTGTCACTGGCACCTGAGACCGCCACAGTCAGATATGGAGCCACACAGAGCAGTAGCCCCTGGGCCACAGCCAGCATGGCAATAGGAGATAAAAACTTTACATGTCTTTGTGCTGGTCAGTTAACCTTTTAGGACCTCAGTTTTCTTTCAGTTTATTTCTGGCCTTTTTTTTGCTCTTTAGATTTTTGCTTTTGATACTTTTTTGAGTTGTATATTTTATTTATGCATTCCTGTCATTTAATAGTTTAATTTGTGTAAAAAGTATCATTTAATGATAAAGGTAGTCAAGTAGTTGATGAAAATATGACTTGTTTGGAAGCTTGAATTTAGTATAATTGGGCTCTTAACTGAAAGAATGTTCGTAATGAGATTTTAGTGGTCTCTTTACTGCATGGTATAGTATGGGTTTAATTTTGTACATGATGCATTTCTTTAATTGCGGTTTGTCTTTTGGTATTGTGGTACTGCATTGTAATTTAATGGCCTGTTATAGTAAAATATAATGGCACAGTTCAATGCAAACATAGGTTTATGAGTAGGATTGCAAATGTGCAACTGGGTTTAATAATGTTATGTTTTTGTATTGAAAAGGGGGAATGAAACAAAAGTTTTTCCCCGGCTCCTTCATCAAAAGATTAATGATGATATAATCGTTCATGTAATGCAAGCAGTATTGTGTCGGAGCAAATCCTCTCTTTAAGCCAGCATGCCTTTTGGGGTTTCAAAGCCATTTGTTTTGCTCAACATACAGTATCGAACGGAGTGCTTGTTCATTAAGTTCAACATAGTGTCGGCCCACATGACAAGTCTCATTACTCTGAAAGGTGACTGAGTTTGTGTTCATTACCAGCAACTGCACTGCAGATCTGTAGTTCATATATCAGAGGAAAATCTGCGGCTTTGCCAGCAAGCTGCACGCAGGGAACATGGACATCATTCAGAACCCTGCTGCCTCTTTAAGAGCTGATTGTTCCAACATTAGCCAAGCATGACTTTCCATTATGAAAAATAGGCTATCTCATGAATACTTTACGAGGGTATCCGATGTGCAAGTGAGGAAGAATATCATTACAGACAACAAGGTTTTAGTGTTTTCATTTGTTTCTTCTTCTCTCTCTTTTTTCTTTTTTTTGATTCCATCTCAGGTCGACGCTCTGAGATTGCGGTTAGAAGAAAAAGAATCATTTCTCAACAAGAAGACCAAACAACTGCAGGACCTTACAGAGGAGAAAGGGACATTGGCCGGGGAGATTAGGGACATGAAAGACATGCTGGAAGTCAAGGAGAGGAAGATTAACGTCCTTCAGAAAAAGGTAAGCCATTGTGAAGTGAAAGATGAAGTTGTCGGCTGGAGCGGAGCCCGTTTTGAGGCTCAGCTTCTCTGGGGAAGCCTCGATGCACATATTTGGCCAGTTTTCTCTTTGCTGACACATATGAAAATCAAGGCTTTAACCATTCACATTCACAAAGAAATCAGCCAGTCAGCATACACATTTAATATTTTGAAAACGTATTTCAGCACGTTGTGAATATTCAAAATGGAGCTGTGGGAGGTAAGTGCTTTTTTTCTGTTGTATATTCACAGTTGGTAATCTATTAGAACGAAAGCCAGTCAGCCTAGGTTTCATACACATTTCCCACGCAGCCGTTGCTTTGAAGTACCACTCTGGATTTGGCGCCCCGGTTCAGCTCTAGGCACGGGGTTTGTATTTTCCTCAATCAGCTCTATGACTCCTGACAGTAATCTGTGGACCCGGCGGTCTGCGTGGGATGCTCTCAACTTGGTCTCTTACCCACCGGCCTGTTTGGTCCAGGCCCTCCCAGTGCGAAAACCACACACCCACCTGCTGGGCAGAGCGCGACAGTGACAGAGCACATCCACTCCGGCGGCTGTGGAAGGCTAGGAGCTTTGGCTCTCTGGGGCCAAAGCAAACAGCCAAGTCAGGCTGAAGATTTACTGTGTAGGACCTCCACACCAATGATGGAGTTTTTCTTTATTTTTCTATTTAATGATTCTGTTGGTTCGTGTTGGCTTGAAATGCGTGCTTCACTGTTGGATGGGAAGGGCACCCATTCTCACCCGAAGGGAATCAAAACGGCTTTCACTGTCTGCATACTGCAGATACAGACATGCAAACACATTCAGACACACACTCACACGCACATGCACAAATATGCATAAAATCACCTATTGTGTCTTCATGACCTTATAAAACATGGTTGAAGTACAGCCATTCAGTGGTCTTCAAGAAGAAGAAAGGAATCAAGCTCGCTCTTAAAAAACACTACTTGAAGATAATGTTTATTAAGCTAGACAGGTGTGTCATCTGTAACCATTATCCTGATTTAGTTGTACAGCTAACGTAATAAGCTGAGATGACTCGTCTTATGAACTCAGGGACAGACGCTCCTAAAGGCAATTCAGAGAGTAATGACTTTTATAAGGTTAATTTCAAATCGTGATTCAGGCCCACCTGTAGTGCTTGTTTGCCCTGATATTTTACAGAGGTCACCTGTCCCAATTAAATCATTTGATGATCCCTGCCTGTCCATTACATTTTTTATGAGGGAAGGTGAGATTTTCCTCTATTTTCCCTTTTTTCTCTCTCTCTCTCTCCCCATAGAGTTTAATGACAGCTCTTTTGGTTAATTTGTCTTGCCATTTAAAAGAGAGACAGAGGGCGGTGGGTCCTTGCTGTGTTGTGAGGGGCAGACGACCTTTACCAGTGCTTCATGTTATGCCTCCATTTTCTTAATTGCCCCATCACATAGGACCTGGACCGTACTAAGACACTAATGGGCAGAACTGAGATTAATGAGGCTTAACACTCTGGATGTGACAATCCACTAATCTGGTGTTACCAGAGCAGTGCCATGCTGTGCTTGACCTTTTCTTACCTGACCCCTACACTTTCAGATGCCAGACGTCTAAGCCGTTTGAACAGCCAGAGATTTGACATCTCACTGCGTGGGATTATTTCTACCTTTCACAATGGACAATGATATACTTTCATTGAAAGGCTGGTGTAAAGAACATGTACAATTATTTCATATCCTGTGCATTTTACTGCTGTCATTGTCCTTGGTCAGATTTTGCCCCGTGCCAGTATGGTTGATTCACCTCTGTGTTCTTTATGAGCTTTCTGTTGTTGTTGTTGTTTTTGTTTTTTCTTTCTTGTTGCTCATATCAGGTTTTAGCGTATCAATTGTAAATTATTTCATCCAAAAGCTACCACTTCCTGTAACAGTGCCTGAGAAGTCACCCTGTGAAGGACCTTGCAAACTGCTGGACTGGTGCAGGCTACCCAGCAGTGCAGAGCTGTCAGCACCTATTCCCATTAAAGCTACAAGGGATGTTCTTTGGAGTATGAAATTGAGTGGCCTTGGTATGAAGCTTGAAGGAGTTTCCTGCCTGCCTTCCCCTGGGTTGTGTTATAAATATCACTCTCTCCCTCTTTCTTTTTCCTCATTCTCCCTCTCTCTCTCTCTCTCTCTCTCTGTCTTTCTCTTTCTCTCTTGGTCTCCCTGTGTGCTTTCCCCACTCACTGCTTTGGTCTGGTCTCTCATTCACAGTTCACCTCTTCAATCCACAAATGAAAGTGGAGACTGTATATATATGTTTGACCTCTGAACTTTCCCCCTCCCCTGTTTCCCTTGATGAACCTAATCGAGGGTGGGGGTCTCACAATCTTTCTTACTGGAATTACATCTGAGAGCTCCTCAACATTAAGTCATTGAGCACTGACTTTGTCTTTATCAAAAGCAGATCCATGCTTTTTTCTTAGATTTTCAAAGTAAACCAGTTTTTTTTTGTCCCAGTTAGTGAGATTCCCCTGCTGTTAGCATCAGCTCCGGTGAACTCCCCGTTTCCAGGCAGAGGTTAACAGCCATGGGATGGTGGAGTCAGTGTCCACCCTAACTTTGTCAGTTTCTATCCCTAATTATACTCCTCCTAATTAAAACAAACATGTGTATATGATCTCATGAAACCTGCTGCCTGCCAGCTAGGTTTTCTCACATTGTCAGAGACTTTACTATTGCACTAAATAAAATTTCCTTTTTTATTTATGTCTCATATGTTTTACCATGATAAATTAACCAATATTTATATATTAAGACTTTGATGGATATGTTTTGGAGAACAAGTCTCTTTTTCAGTGTGGTCTGATTTCTAATTAGGGTTAATGAAATGGAAATATCTGCACCCATATTTACTGGTCATAAAACTTTCTTCTGTCTCTCTGACTTTCTTAAAATATGATAACTTAATATTCATTTTCTGTGGAAGTTATTCCGGGAAATCAAATGCTCCCCTGTCTGTTTACTCACCAAGTTGACTTATTAACACTTCAGAGGTGGTTCAGACTCGGCAAACAGAATATATTTTCTTAAAGCATTTGACATGTATAACATGAACCCAGAAACATGTTTAAAGAGTTTACATTGGTCTGAATTTAAGATGAACTCTAATAAACAGGAAGTTTGCTTTCAGAAATATTTTAGATGAGTTCCAAGTCATTTATCATTGAGTAAATATTGTACAGAGAAGAGGAAAGACCAAGTGCCGTGATTGGTTTTCCAAACTTCCTGTTTCCCATGTGGACATGACAACTATAAATTACACATGGTCCTGGTGGCTGGTTTGCAATGGCTCATAAGCCAACATGTGGCTCCTGTGCCTCAAAACTGAATAGTAATTTTACTCAAATGAGCTGGTCCCCCAGTGCTGAAATGAACATCTGTTGTTCTGTACTAGTCAATGAATTGTTGATATTTGTAAGAAAATAGAAGTGTTAACTACAAAGTCAAACACATTCTTGCTTGTGTTGTTTGAGCTAGAAGAGTCTGAAATATAAAATGTGTTTCTGTAAATATCTTCTCTCGGGCCAAATGTTTCCAGTGATGCTGGTTAATATAGCTGAATGCAGTGAAGAAATGGAATGAGAATGTGGTCATTGTTTGACCATTTCTGACGAGGCTAGAGCCAAGATCTGTCTACATTACTGGAGTGGAATATGAAACAGAGCATATGCAGGATGTGAATAACATACACAAATGAAGCGGCTAAAGCGTAAAATTCGCAAAATATATAGGATATATTATGCATTTCCCTTGAAAAGATATTGTTTTGTCAACAATCAAGAAAAATACAGAGACATCTTCAACCTGACATTCTGGGTCTTTATTGTAATGTCCTTCTTTATAAGCCTTTAATGCCTTTTGACAGGGAGAGGTTCTCTCTAAAATTAAAAAGATTATCTGTTTTACTTTTCTCTCAGTTTTTTTGTTAGTTTTCTATGGGCTGTGATGTACCATATGCAATGGAAGTTAATTATAGTGGAAACTGAGCTTCTCTTTGGCTTGGTTGACTGGAAAGGCATTTGAAGCCCCATCAAATATTCTGTCAGCCCAATGACAGGCAATGACTTTTTCTCTAACTTTATGAGAGAGTGGAAAGGAACGGGTCATTACTGGACACTCTTGTGAGAACAGTGCTGGGTCATTATTTATGGGTGTTGATTCTGGACCTTAAAAAGAGTTTTGTGGATAGATTGCTATGAAGAGTCATGTTTAAGCTTTTAACTATGTACAATAGAAAGATCTTCAGGGAGTTTATTGAATCTGATAAGAGGCTATAATGTAGTATCTATCTCAGCTGAAAGGAATCCTGTTAACCCAGGGCTTGTTTGGAGTACGTACATTATTCACTAAGACCAGGTGTCTTTGTTTGATCTCTCATTTAAAGTAGTGAGTCATGCTTTGAAGACTCTGTAATGAAGACATTTTACATTGAGCACAGATGATGGTCTGGGTATATTAAGTGGATGTACAGGCCATGACTAATGTATGACTGTGTTCCTATCCAGGGGAAGTGCTTCTGTCTATTCGGCATGCTCTGTAAGTTGGTCACTGTTTGCATCATCAGCTTTTGAAATATAGCTTTAAAAAAATATAAACACAAATAATGTGGTTCAAAAATAAAAATAAACAGCTAAATGGAATTCAAACCTGGGGTCTAATTTATACAAAGTTCTTATGAGCAGATTTGGTCTGAAATTGTTTGTGGGTAAAAATCCCTGTCACTTTGGTTGATTTACAAAGTGGATGTGAAAAGAGCCCAGGTCTATGCAAGCTCCTGTTTGTAATACATGGAAAATTCAAAATGCATATATAATACAGATACTCTGAAAAATCCCCACCTAAATTATGTTAATGAGTTGAACTAGCATTTGTAAATGCAATATAGTAATAAAAAGCTGGCTAATGAGCCAGCTAACATAATTGTTGTCATTCAGTTGAAAAACAAATGTGTTAGCTATTCAAATTCAAATAGATACAGCAGTTCTACCACTGTTTGAAGGATTATGCTATGAGCTCAATTTTAGACGCTGGTTTGATCAAACAAGCCCAAAGTGAGTTTAATAAGCTGTCATATAAGGCTGTTTGAAAGTGTTGACTGGATAGAGTCATGAAGATGGTTTGCGGAAATATGATTTATGCATCTTTTTTCATTGGTACACTGTGTAATTCATACATAGACACAATTTAAGACCTGGTCTTATGCCCAGATTTAGTATGAAATTAACAAAAAATGTTACAAATGAAACCCATGATCCCACCTGCTGAATCAATTTCTGTCCTATAAACAGTGCTAATTGTATTGGGGTTGGTATTTTCTGCTTAGTGGAGGGGTCAGAATAGATTTAGACTGTTTGGGTTTGGGATGAAGATATTTGGCCTGTAGGCAGCAGAAACAAGTTAGGACAGCGGGTTGCTGTGGAGCGCAAGGGAGGGAGGGAGGGAAGAAGGGAGGAGGGAGGGAATGTGGGGGCATTAACAGAGCGCACTGCCTTCATTTGGATGGGATGGAGAAGAGAAAAAGCGAGAGACAAGCAATGAGATCTGTAGCACGCCTCGCGCTCTGCTGTTGTTTGCTGAGTCACCCTGCTGGGATCGTCAGCAGTCGATGAGTCGTGTAAAATGTGCACTACAGAGCGCCTCTCCTCCTCTGTGTCTGTACCGGATGCTCCTGTCCTCTGTGGACGGCAAGCCTGAGCCCAGGCTATGCCCCGAGACAGCGCGATCCACAGACGCTGGAAAAAAGCCGCTCTCCACATGGGCTTCCAGAAGTGTGAACCCTGTGAAATTCCTGCAGTACACATGCTCTGTCTGAGGAGCCCTACACAGCTTATGGTCTCTACAATTTCAGGAAAAGAAGGGCAAATGGGGTGATAGAGCAGTCAGGACATCCACCCGTTCCAAATCATCAGGCTCAGGAGTATGAGAGATTGCACTGTGTGGTGGTGTGGTGACATCTGTTTGATGTAATTGTAAACGAGCGAACTGAACTTTTCTTCTCCAGAAAAACCTCTTTTTTCTGTTGAAACATTTTTCATTTTTGTGTATTGAAATGGAAAGGATTTATCAATTTGATTTTTACTGATGTTGTTGGGAAACAGAAAAGGGTACGCTTAATGACAACAGTTTGTGTTGTGCTGGACTACGGTTGCTTTTCACAACCACATCACACAAGTATATAAAATGAGAAAAGTATTTTCAATACTGACATTAAACCAGTGTACTGCCAAGACCAGTCAAACAAATAAAGCTGTGATAGATATTCAGTTCATAACTCATAAAGCGCCTTTGGTAAACTAGTAAATCAAAGTCAATTGATATATAGGAAAGCATTAAGTCCCCCCCTTCCACAGAAAGAAAATAACAAAAACATGCTGTCAAGAATCTCTGTCCATCTGTTTTTCTGTAGTCATCATCAGATATGATTCATTTGATTTTCTCAGAGCTGTTGGCAAAACTTAAACTGAGTCACAGGCCTTTCAAGAAAATTTCTGATTTGATTTGTGTGACAACTCTGTTATGGTCACCTCTTCGGTTTTTCAAAACTATAATAACATGGGGTCACCTGGGACGGAATGCAAGGCTGAGCCTCCATTGTCTCAGTCTCGTTCATTGCGTGATTATATCTCCAATGACAATGTGAAAGCAGGAATCTGAAGTCATTTCGTGTCAGAATGTTCCAAACACAGGCCTTTTACAGCAGAGTGAGCAGCAGCCATTTCCCTGCCCTCAAATACCGTTCCGTGGACTTACAGCCTTATGAGTCACTAGTCATTTATTCAGAAGGGAATCCCTGTTTGAGAATGGAACCTAAAGACTTCAAGGTATGTATTTGCTAGTTAATTTCATCCTGTCATAAGGGGCTGGATCAGTGCGAGCCCTTAATTACACATAGCTGTGCTTAATTTTTTTAATCAGCCGTTTGTTTAAATAAAGACTCCAAGAAATCATTAAAAGTAAAAAAAAAAAAAAAACTGAATGTTGGCATCACTATCAATCGTTATTCCTCTCTCCAATCAGCTCTTTGCTGAAGGGAAGAGTGCAACTAATACTGTGAGAATTTTTACCATTTGTTTGCAGTTAAGGATTTACCTTCACTCCAAATTAGCACAACATGCTCTGAGCTGTAGTCCACATTGTTGCATGCTTAAAAAAGGCACGCAGACAAAGACAAGGATACAGAGATGGTGCCTGTCTGGCTCTTTTTTCTGATGTGTAATTGTCCATTCTGTGGCCCATAGTTCAGCCTGTGGAGCACTAGCACCCCTTTATCAGCGTTTGTGGTGGCAGATGGTGTACCTGGCTTGCCGTTTAGAGTCTTTGGTGAATAATGTGTTTGTTTACGAATGTTCACGGTTACCATGGAGTAGGACCTGATTGCCCTGTCTCCCGTAATGGCCTCTAATAATGTCCAGCAGTGAGAAACCTTTGCTGCTTTGTGTCCTGGATAACATGCTGCTGCCAGCCAGCAGCTTCATGTAACCTGTGTGGTTACATCTTGGTAATAAGCACCTGAATGTATTTCTTTCTATCTTTTGTAGTGTTGCAGGAGAGACAGGAGATTGGCAGACTTGTTGGTCCTATGTGCAAAATAAAATAAAATAAATAAAAATAAACCTTTTGGGGGAGATAAGAGAAGAGAAGGAGTTTCAGGTTGTCTAAAGGCATATGAGAAACAGGTGACATGTCTAGAGAGAATAATTCATTTCATGAGCTGTGACTCAGGAGGCTTCGCATGTGTTACAAACCACCCTCCCCAAATATAAAACGTGAACTGCAGCTGGCTTGAATGGAAAGAGGTAAGGGATGCAGACACGCAGTGTTAAAATTTTAACACCTTAAAAGGTGCCAAGGGTACTGTGTGACAGTGTGTGGCCTAAAACAAGGCGGAGGAAAACTGTTCACTGAGGCTGTAATTAGTCTTGGTTTTATAATTTTGATTTATCCCCACTGGGGACTGCAGTCATGCACACCTGGATTTACAGGTGATTTCTTTTTCCCTTACAAGCTGGAACTGTGAACTGTACAAATGGTGTGGTAGTCAGGCTTATTCTTCTGTTGGACAAAAGATCTGTGTCTTTTTTCTTGGCTTGCTTCATTGTAAATAGTTTGTATCATCATTGGACTGGGTTTTCACTCTTTACCTCACTGACTGATCTTTAAGATATAATTGTAAACACGGTTGCATATGATAAGAAGATTAACCTAAATCTACTGGCTATCTATTGTATTGTAGTACACTTGACTGTGTGTGTGTGTGTGTGTGTGTGTGTGTGTGTGTGTGTGTGTGTGTGTGTGTGTGTGTGTGTGTGTGTGTGTGTGTGTGTCTGTCTGTCTGTCTGTCTGTCTGTCTGTCTGTCTGTCTGTCTGTCTGTCTGTGTCTGCTGTCTGTGTTGATACATTTGTGTGTAGACACAAAGGAAAAAAGGAGGAGATTGATATCTAGGAGAATCATAAGTCATGAAATCAATAAGTCTGAAACACAATTAGATATCAGCCATTACTCTCCCATGTTGGAGGTGGTGATTAGGATTAGGGTATTGTTAAGCCCAATTATGGTCCAACTTAGGGGCAAGCTATCTGATTCCAAGGGCCAATTTTAGTAGGCTGTAATCACCCCATTCTTTAATGCAGGGTGCTTTCTTGTTGGAGAAATAGCTCCCAGACTTTGAACCACCCTGATGTGCTTCTAACAGGGAGAGAAAGGAGGGTGAATGAATCCAAAAACTGGTTAGAGCACAAAGGCATATCATGATTTATTGCTGTTAGTGAAATAGTTTGGTTCTTACTACTTCAGCCATATTATTATTATTAGTAAAAGTAGTATTTGTGTTACTATTTATATTAATTGGTGTCTCCAACCATATCTAGGTAAACAATGAACATGTCCTCTTGTACACATCCCAACTTGTTTTATCATCATTCTTTACTGTTTACACACAAGCGCTGAGAGGTACAAACATATCAGGTTTAAGTTCACAAGGACACATTCCTGCATTGTGAGTTTTTCTTGCCTTGTAATGTTGTGTGTTACTGGACAGTTTTATCGTCGTAGAGCACACAGAGAGCTGAAGACGTCATGGAGTTCAAGCGTAGTTTTAAAGCAATGACAACCAATTATCCAGCTAATGGCCATCTTTTGCTGATGACCTTTAACCTTGTAGCAAAAGGAAATCTGAGGCACTTTCTGGGATTGCCTTTTGCAAGACTAGGAATGCATAAGCGACAAGGTCCCAAGCCTTGTGGAACTGCAGATTGACCCTCAAGAAAAATGTGCTTACAATTAGCTGACGGGAATTAGATAGTGGGGAATTTTTTAAAAAAAGACCTCCATGGCTATGCAATCTTATGCAATCTTTGCCATGACTGTGCTTTCCAGTGCACACTGGTTTTTAAAATACTGTATCATTTATCATGCATCACTTACTTTGTCGATCTTAAATATATTTAAGCAAATTTTCTGGTCATGAACATTATGGATGTCTACATGTAGTATTTAAAAAGTGTGTCAGATTTTGTCCAGGAAGTGATTTTTGGCTGAAATGGCATTACACACTCTCCGTTATGTCCATAATAATCATGTGAACCGCTGTTTGTCCAATAGTTGGCCACTTTGAAGAAACAGTGTAATTGCCTCAAGTTTTATCTAAAGGACTGCCTGTGTAAAACCCCTGATACCTAATATACACAGTGTAGTACGAAATATTGCAATTAACAATGTGCACTTAGTTATATATATATGGAAGAAATATATGATAATTGTCATGATTTATTTTTGATGTTGATGTATTTTTTCTGTATTTTAATTGATGGCTCAAACTTGTTATTTCATAATTCTTTCAGTAAACTCAGAATTATAACATATATGACTTTTTATGAAAGGGGTTACACAACCAGGCTAACCATAAGACATGGATTATGACCATATGAAATTATAACCCCGTGATGGGTGGGCTTAGCATTTGGCAAGTTCATTGACTTGGGCAAACACTCTCAACTCTTGCAAGACACAGGGTCATAGTGTAGCCATATGTTGTACTTGGATTAGGGCAGTTATGTTCTAATGTCTTTTTTTTTTTTTAGAAATTTTGTGAAGCCTCATTTGTCCTTTGCACTCATCTCTAACTGGATTCTGAGCCGTCTGTAATAATGAAAAATGCCAGACAGCACAGCTCTGCACGTTTGCCAGACTGTAATGCATCTCATCCATTCAAATAGCTTTGGCTTGGAACAGGAAGCTAGTCTGAATGCCCTAAATGAACTGGGAGATTGCTGTCAGGCACTGGTGGCGTGCAGTGAACTGAATGCTGGGTGTGTTTGGAGAAGCACAGACCATCCTCAGAGAAGCCCTTTCTGTGGGATTATGATGTTTCAGTGATTCTCATCCTGACAGGTTGACAGAGATCAGTATTGGGGGTGCTGGGGTGTCAATAGGCCATGATTAGAACACATGCTCGAAGCTGTAGATGTGTCAGATATAGAGTTACTCTAAGTAAGACATGTGCAACACAGCATTTATGAGACGCATATGTTGGGGAAGAAATTGCACAATAAAAACCTGAGCTTTAAAAGGGGAAAAAGAGGGGAAAACAGAATTGTCAATAAATGTTAAGATGAAGTCTGAGAAATTTCAACTTTCAACTGACAGAGTATGCTGTGTGCATGTTTCTGAACTTATCTGGGTTCACTATGATGGCTGAAGTACTGTGCTTTTGTTGTGAAATACTGCGTAATTATTGTTTATAACTTTTAAAAGAAATATGTGTACTTCACTTACAGTTAATGCAATATTTTCAGTACATAAGCACTTTTATTTGACGGACACTTAAAGAAACCCACTGTATTTGGAAAGACTTCCCGGGCGGTTTCCCGGACATGGATTAAGTGTAGTCTGAGACTTGATGTTTTTCAGTGGAGACGTGCTGAAGATTTCTTTTAGTGTAGAGCTAGGTTTAATACTTAATACATAAAATCAGAGGACAAAGTGATGGAAACATCTAGCAATATATGCATTTATTATCAACTGAAATTGAGTTAGGCTACCCTTTGCCCTCAGGACAGCTTCAGTCCTTCTTAAAATGAAGTTATACAAGGTTTTGAACTGTTTATAGTGGGATATTGGATCATTATTAAAAAAATGAAAGCCTCTGGTTCTTTAACATATGATGTAGGTGTAAATCTACTCTGTACCCTGTGTTCCATATCTTTAGCAGCATGTATTGGCACATTATTGTCTTGGAATATGAGAATATGTTGAGGAAATTGTGTCTGGAGGCACCTTGTCACCTAAAATGGCTGCGTATTTCTTGCCTGTAGTTTTCCCGTGCAGCAATAATCATTCCCAGCGACTCCCATGAGGCGGCTGAACGTCACCATTACAGATCTATCACCATGTTTCACAGCTGGCAACAGGCAATGTGGTTTAAAGGGTTCCACTGGCCTTCTCCAAACAAAAATTAATCAAGATGAGGGTACAAAATAGCAACAGACAACTCATTAAATTATGGCTCATAATTTAAAAAAGGATAGATGATAACCACCTGCACCCTGTGATAAACCACACCACACAAAGCGGACGGGGGTAAAGGGGTTAAGACGGCTTTACGTAGTACTGTGTCACTTTAACATGAGCGTCACATTTACATATAGTTTACATGTGGGTTATCGAGTTTTTCCAGAACACCCCCACACCATACTCAGTGGCTGCCCGTGGTTTTCTCTTCCTTAGGAGTTTTTGTTGGCACACTATAGGGAGTGAACCTCTGCTGGTTTTTCCGTCCCTTACCCCTTGGGAGTGTGGGAGACTATTCTGGGCTGTACACTCGTCCGCAGCCAAAGCGTACAACTCAGGGCGTCGCCACAATGTAGTTCTGAGGTTAGACTGGTAACTTCTCGCTTAATGGGGACATGGAGCGGCAGACACTGGGCAAAGCAGCCAGCAGCCAGACTGAATAAAAAGCTTATTTATGTTTACCTTCAAAGAAAGAGAGGAAAAAAAACAGTAGCTTTACTGAGAAAGTTGTCAGCTGTGGTATGATGGCTCGAAAGCAAGAAACGCACAAGGCAGTGCATGTGTGTTCAGATGCAACCCAAAAGCATCCTCCTCCTCTTCCATTGGGTAGAGCACCCTACTTCTCAGGACTTTTAACTCCTCCATAAATTAGTGGCTGAACCCATCCTACTGTACATTTCTCCTCAGAGATGTGCAATCTGTCAGTGTTCCTCGTGGAGATGGGAGGGAGGTGGGGATCAAGGGGTGGTGGAGGGCCTGGGATACAGATGGTGAGAACAGAGGGACACCTACGCTGTCATGCTCCCTCAAACTGTAATAAATCCCCACCTCAGGCCTTGCCCTGGCCTCAGACAGCCAGCACAGTGTTCAGCTTGAGTACTTGCACCTGCTAGGGACCGGATGATAAATTAATACCGAATGCTCCTTGATTTGTTGGCTTCCACAACCGAATGTATCAGGTCAAGGATAATTTTTCTTTTTGATTTTTTTTTTTTCTCTTTGGACTAGAGAAAATTATAACAAAAATGTAAATCTGTTTTTGATTGTGTAGACGTCGGTTAATTGGTGAAATGTGCTTTTTATTTGTTTAGCGTTTTAATTTTTGTGCATTTTCATCCCTCTTTGCTGCCTCCCTGCGCCTCGGGCCTGTTGACTGTCTGTGTTCCCGTAATCAGCATGGCATGTCATCGCTGCTCTGTGGTTCCTCCGTTACGGCTCCCCCTTCAAAGCCTCTTTAGAAGGTACTCACCCTGCTGTGCCAGCTCTGCTCAGTAAGTCCCTGCAGGATCTGATCTCAGTGCTTGTGTTTCTCCAGCATCAAGCCCCTTTCTCACAGGATTATCATTCCTGCAGCGCTCTTGTCTTATTACAAATCGTGTAGCAGCTTTAAGAATGGCGAGTGTGGCTGGTTTCTCTCTGTCCGACAGGCTGGTATTACACCTGTTTACAAGCAAGCTGCCGAGTGATGGCTGAGCCAGAAATCCAGTGGAGCCAGGACCATTGTGTTACTTGGCCACGATTTATTGGGTGTTAGAATTGTGTTCTTTTTTGTATGCAGAACGTCTTTGAGATGTCACAGGATATTAAATTCCCCGACCGATCCTCTCTTTTCTCTGCCTCTTTTATGTTGATGTGCTTGCCATCAGCAGTGTATAAACTATTATACTACAGTAGAAGTCCATTTTTGTAAATTTATATATAAATATTAGTTCAGGAGTAGTTGGATCTTTTATAAGTGTATTAGAAGCTGCACATTTAGTGTAGACAAAGTATTTCCTCTTTAGAGCAATAAGAAGCAATTTTAAGGGCAGCGGTAGCCACAGTCATGTACCCATAATTACCTCTGACATTTAGAATAGCATTAAACGTTACTTTATATTAAGCTTTTTTTCCTTAAAAGTAGTCGTGTCACCAAGAAATGAATGAATTACCAATTTGCTGTATTAATGCTGTTGCTCTCTCGGGTTGGTCATTCTAAAACAATCATCGGAGAGGGTGAGGAATCCAAAGTGATTGCTTCATGAGGTAAAGAGGGTCTTACCAGGATATATCTGGATAATGAGCTTCATCCCTTTGAGTTCCGACTCCCACTCTGGGTTATATTTTACTCCAGCTTTCAGTATCCCTTGTTTCAAGTATATGTCCAATTTGACCCATAAATCAAGAGCTCTCACATGGACAAGACCAGGGAATAAAGGCATGGCTTGTTGGTGATATGTTGCAGCAAACTACGCTATCAGTGAAGAGCTAATGATGCTTTAATACCAAGATAAATGAACCAGACTGCACATCCCAGAAGCGATACAAATCTCAAAGCAATTCCTTGACATGATATAGAAATAAAAGCAAAAATCTGTGTTTCAGTGGATACAGGAACTTGTTTCAGTCATTCATTTGAATGCTGAATTCATCAAAACTGAAGCGTGAAGAATAAAACAAAGCTTGCATCAAACTGCTAGTCTATCTTAAGGACAAACTTTGATTGAATGCAGACGTGCACGGGCTCATATTGTGTTACATTAGAACTGTGGCGCTGTACAATAACTCTGCAGGCATTTCTCACCTTTATGTGGGTTATTATTCCAGGTCCCCGGGGGGATCGCTCAGTGAAAGACAGAGGGCTCTTTAATCTGACTGCTCTCGGTGCAGTTCCTGTGGTTGGGTTTCAGAGAGCAGTACCTGCCCGTTGGAACACGCCAGGCAAGCCGATAACCCGCTTTGACCAGGTTACACCAGGGCTTAGGCATTTAGATACATCAGCTCAGAGCGGAGGCAGAGATATCACAGCTGCGGACATTAGTTGGGTGGGCTGCAACCACCCCCCACTACCCCCCCTGCTTGGATCAAAGCCCTGGCAAACCATTGAAAAATTAAAACTAATAGTTAGATCTGACCCTCTGAGCAGGCGGAAAAAAATGGCGCAGTAATTACTTGAGCAATCATTACCACATTCTTTTGCTGAAAAAGAAGCGATAGGGACAAATTCAAGAAAATTTGAACAACTTAAGTACCCCACATGTTATCCTTCTTGATTGTATTATTGTTAATGTCTCCTTTTTGCTGAACAGCTTTAAGCTTAACTGTAAGAAACGTCTCTGTGTAAACAAGGTGTATGGTTAAGTTCTCAAGCAAATTTTCTTTGCTCTGTTTAACACAGATTTTTTTGTCTCAGAATTGGAAAGAGAAAAGTTGCCGCCAGTAGAAAAACATTTCTATGCACTACTTGTTTAGGCATGCTTTTTGAAATGACTGAATGCTGATGATACATGCAGCAATACACCATATCCTACTTAGGGCAACAGAGGCTCTGCTGCATTCCCATGTTTTAATATGTGATGCAAAATTATGAAATGACCTAAAACTTTTACTAGGTCTTATTCTTCTGTGCTGAAAGCAACGTCTGATTCGCATTAGCAAATAAAACAAAAATGTCCAGTTAATTTTACCAAGGAAATAAGTAAAAAATGTCTGAATGATAATTAAAAATGGTAAGCCATTTAGAATTCACATTTATGTGAGATTTTTAGAACATATTCATTCCAGGTTTTAGTTTTTTTTGCGTTATCATAGCATAGGCTTTTGTGTTATTATGTTATCATAACACAACCTCTGTGACATTTACATGATGTTGCTCTCACCATGGCCATGATGGGTAGCTGGACTATGGCAGCATGGCTCTGAAATGGGTCATTGAGGTTAAAGGACAGAACATGTGCTGTTTAGCAGGTTATATATCCAAATAAAGGCTTAACTGTCTGGAAAGACTCCTGCCAGGGTGTTTGGCATGTCAACTAATTTTCACTCAAAAACCATATCATTCAGTCACTATCAATTTAGTCACCATATGCCCTTGACTGTGTTGATACTGGCCAAGTTAAAAGTGTTACATGAGGACTGGATAAAAATATCATTTATTATATCTGTTTCATCTTCTATCTTCTTTCAACTGAAGCACTAATGTTCTTTATTCTTATATCTCTTTGTCAACCCTCAAATACTTTTTTTCCAGACATTCTTAAGTCCATTACATTTTTTTTTTTTACTTTGGCTCAATGGATAGTGTACTGAGAAATGGGGAATGGCATTCTAAACCCTGTTGCATTTCAGCATGTATTTATGATTACATGTTTACATTTCTCAACATTTTTGTCCCCTCCCATTAAATCCTCTGGGAACTCTTTATCAAATTATGTAATGCACACCCATTATATTTGTTGACAACAAATAAAAAATGTGTCTTTATGGACATATAGGTGATAGCCAAGGGTCACCAGAATAGAAGGAAAAAAATAACCACACTTTTTTACTGGAATGTATTAGGCTTTTTTGAAATGCAAGTGAAGGACATATAGTGAGGGTATTGAAAGGTCACATTGTTTCATAGCAGTAAATAATTCAGACCACTCTGCATTAACAAGTGTGCATGAAAAAGGAAATCTTTTGTGTATTTTTAGTGCATAAACTGTACAGCACGAATTAATTAAACATGCTTTGCATGTCAGAGGACTGTAATTCAATATTCTGACTGACAAAAACACCCTTGTCCAGTAACATCTTTGAAGGGGATCTGTGTCATTCAGCTTTTTTTTTTTTTTATTAAATAAGCATTGTTGACAGTAGCATGACCAATAGCAAATTATGCTGCATACAAAGAGGTTATCTCAAAACTTTTATATGACAAAATTCAGCAGAGAAAGGGTGCCTGCAAGACTCTTCCAGAAACATTTTCATATGCGTGATACGACCCACCTGTGATGATGGCTTTGAACATGCTGGAGCATCAATCATGTAGCAACTTGTTACATAAACGCCACTCAGCATCTTCAGAAGAAATAAACGCCCAGGATAAAAAAGGCCTTTCGTCTCATCTCATGTGTCGCATGAAGTGTTTGGGCAAAAGAGCAATACCTTCAAATGAAAGATCAAATGTCTAATTTTCTTAAAGTCGACCCTTTTGGCATATCTATGCTACGGTAACTCCCATGCTGAAGGAGAAAAAATGCTGTTTGTACTTAATATGGGTGTGATGGACATGAGACATTCCACGACTGTTTTAGAACCAACTTCTCCTCCTTCTCTTTCTTCCCTTTCCTCTCCCCCTTATTCTCCTTCTCCTGTTTCCCATTACATCATCAAAATTACTGCAGTCCCACTATATTATTTCTCACCATTGGTGAGGATCTGCTTAAAGCAATACAATCATATTGTTCAGATCTACTGAAAGCTATAGCATCTGCTTATATAGTGGCAATTTGTGTGACATGCAGCAGGTGATATCAACACTTTTTCCATGTTTGATATCCATATGCAATGCCATTTCAGCCAACAGAACAAGCAGAATGAAATTTGACAGATGCCATACTTTTATACTACAATCACTCTCTCTTGCTACAAATAAAATAACCAAATTTTAATACTGTTTGAGATCTGCTTTTTCTGTGGCCACCAAAAATCCTTTCATGAAAATGTGTTTATTTTCAATCCACATGTAAGTAATGAATCATGTTTTGTGCACAGCTGATAACTATCATGACTCCAAAGCAAGTAAGTGCCGGATCCATACACAGTATTAGTCACATTTGCTTGTTTGTCAGTGATGCTGTCCTTACTCTGCAGTCAAGTCTGGTGAAAGTTTATTAATTGTGTAAAACAGCTTTTCTCCATAATTGCTGACATTTTTAAAGAAAAATTGTTAATGTAACAACTGATAAACAGTGTCCTGGAACCTGGCGTGTTGGACTCCTATGAATATCTATTAAAAAAAGGGTACAGGTATTAGGGCAAACTACTCATGTTGTGATAGTGAAGGCAGAGTCTGTGTTATCACATTGCTTCCCACTGGGCATCTTACCTTCCTTTTATGATTATATGGACACGCTCATTAGTAGCAATGGAGGTTTTTTTCTTCTGTTTACGAGGTCCAGGGAATTACTTTTTTCATGAATCATCTCCATACTTTCTTTGGGAGTATTAGTTCAGTATTTAAAGTTATTAAAGAGGGATCCATGTTCTGAAACTACAATATCTTAAACTCAAGTGACATTGATGTTTTATTATTATTATTATTATTATTATTATTAGTAGTAGTAGTAGTAGTAGTAGTAGTAATGTGTTTGCCATTAAAGTATGTTATTATATTATGGTTACAGTGTTAATATAGACTGAACGAATAAATTGCAAATATTGTGCAATTATATTAATTATATTAGATTGTTGCCCAATTATATAAAAAGTTGTATTTTATCTGTTCTGCTCTCAATTTTACTCTAATGGGGAGGTAAAATCTGTTATAGCATGCTTGGACCACCAGGTGGCAAGAGGTGACAGCTGCAACATTGTCTCACTTCTGAGTTATGTGAGCTGTTCTCTGTGTGTAATGTTTGTCACTTTTAAACAGTCTGTGGAGAGTTTTGGAGACATCGCTGTCTGGATACTGGAAATATTTATGAATGGTCTTGTTTTAGTCTATCCACTTGGGTTGTCTTCATTATAGATGCTGCAGGCCCACGGGATTTATTTAAAGCCAGCTGTCTCACACACTTACAAAGAGAGGGTTTGTAATTAAGCCCTTAGTTACACTCGCTTACACCTTCTCTCTAGACTCAGTCTCCAAAGTAACCTTTGCATTTCTTTAGCCTTTCATTTTAGAGATTTGATTAGCAGTGAAGTTTTATTTAGTGTTCTCATCAATAGCGTATCTGCATATGCCATTGAGGAGGAGTGAGTTTGTCTAGTCTCAAAAAGTGGTCAGGTGCATTTGTCCACCAAGTAGTTAAACCACTGAGGATATGACTTGTACGTGTATGCATAACATGTGTGTGAAATAATAAATTATTATTGTGCATGTAATGTATTAGTTTTTAATTATGAAGTAAATATGCATGGTTTTTGTGATACTGAGTAGACTATGTTGTCCTGCCATAGTGATGTATCCAGATCACCAGTATTCAAAACAATCATCTACTGTATCCAACTACAAATGAAAATAACAAAGGTAATATATTAGTGGCTGTTGTGGGTTGTGTGCGGTAGAATGTCAAACATTAGGTGTGACCCACTAAGGTGCTGGCCTTTTAACTTTATAATGGTATGTTGTTGAATATTTCAATTTAATAGTGATGATATGGTGCTTTTGCTCTTCAGACCCAAACATAATCCTTGGACAGGACATAAAAATAACTGCAGCCTTAATTTTAAATAACTAATTTAATACAGTTTTACATATATGTTTCATAATACGATCTCCAATGACTGGAAAACGCATAAGAAAAATGCAAGATGAAAAAGGATAAAGCTTGCTTAATTTCATTATTTAATGTTAAGGACCCAGTGCAGTGTGGTTAGATTAAATCTGAACCTTAATTGTGTTATTCCTGACACAAGAGTCTGCTAGCAGGTCTTGGATAGTAAAAGCTATTATTTCTACAGAATGCGTATGGAGTCTGGTTGTGTATGAAGCCAAGTGGTTTCAGTGTTTTGTTACAAAGTTGTGGTTTAGGATGCATGAGCTATCCATTCTCCTTCATTCTGAATGTTAGAAATCAATGCTGCCATATTTCCAACATGGGAAGTTTTGACCCAGTCTCAAATTTCAGCTGAATGTTACCATATTCAGTTTGTGGTTGTCCCTGCACCTTTTATGATGAAACCATTACATGACCAGTGGCCAATGAGATTATTTGTGGCTTTGCCATATATCAAGCACAATAAATATGATGAACAGGAAAAAAACAAAGTTATGTTATTTTATTTAACTGTCTAAATGGTTATATGGTTTTAAAAATATATGTTGTCATGGATCTGTTTTAAGGCCAAGGTCTTCAAGTTTCAATTAATTAATATCCGTATGAAAAAGTAGCTCTGTTAATACTAATAACATTACGGAATACTGTGATTTCTGTTTTTTTTTCTTGCATTTTGCCAAGCAGGGATGAATTTCTCGGTGAGAACTGGATGAAATGAAATGATAAATGACTATTCAGAGTCTGAAAAATGAAAACAAGTTTTGTCACAACTTTGCGAAATAAATAATTTCAAGAAAAATCAGGGTTTGTGTCAAAGTGAACATTATGCATATAATACAACTAATTGGTTTACCTTTTTGGCAAATTAAGAAAAGACAGGACTGAACTTCGTTGGTGGTCTGAAAGTAAAAACACTTACATTTTTACTGCACAATGTAAGAATGCCTCATGGAAACACATATCGTGAGACAATTTATACAAACAAGTACAATTACAGCACAGCTGCATCTAGGAGCAGGGCCTTTGTGGACACTCATTCCTGAAGGTGTAGCATTTGCCTCCTCTTGGCTTGCAGTGAGGTGAGGATGGTATTTCCTGGGAAAAGCTCTGTCCAGCAGTTTGGTGCAGAGGTCTGATAAAATTCCACACTGGCGTCCACTTCCCATATCCAGCCCGTGTGCTGGTCTCACTGGAGACCTCTGAGGTCAGATGATGTTTAACTATTTTCTGCACAATTACTTGAGGACCACATGACACAGTTAATTTTTTTCGTCGGTATATGTCATATCTGGGCCAAAGAAAACTGTGCGTTAGTGAAGAATTTAATCATTTATCTAAAACCAAAACCGATATGCTAAATTTGCACTAAAATAAAGCTCTCTGAGGTGTCTTTTAAAAGATTGTTTTTGGAGTACACAAGGCATGCTATTCTTTGTCTCAGACTCATGTAACATATGTCTCTCTTATTACTTTGTTATTAATGATTAGCATTGGTACCAGATTTCCTCAAAATTACAGTACTCTTTCGTCCAAATCCAGATGAAGTTTATACACTTCTAAATCATAGATCCATCTATTGAATTTGGGCCCTTGCTCTTGCTTCCATGTAATTTTAGGTACCCTTACAACATCTGCAAATTACTGAAAGTGCATCGCCCAGAGTGTTTTGTTGTCAATAGAACTGTTGTCTCAGAGCAGATTTTAATCACTGAATAAAAGTGGTGTATGGGAATAAAGAGTATTCCTGACAGTTGTAGTGATGTCATGAAATTGAATTTAATTCCTTATAATATAGCATCAGCCCTGATTAGACTCCACAGGCAATTACTATGAAAGCACACCAAAGACCTTTGGTTTTTCACCCATTCAGCTCCATCATAATTTCCCTGAGAAAGCCTGTAATGTGTGTCATTTGGTGAACTGGTGACTCTTTCCCACCATGTCGCATCAGCTAGCCTGCTATCAGCACTTCATTCAAAACATGGTTAACGGAGGCGTTCAGCTGGGGTTGGCTGTAATCAAAGCAATTTAGCTATTGAGATTCTCAAGCTTGGTCTGTGGCTTTCCTGGCAATTTTGTACAGTTTTCGTTGAAGATAAAAACCTAACTGCAGACGTTTTCTTCAGCAGAACAAAAAGTACATAGGAGTTTTGTTTAATTCATTCAGAAATAGATGAAGAGATTTTTGCATTATCTGTCAATATACCCATGACTGGTATGCTTGCAATAATGTCATGAGAATGTTTTTCTTACTTGGCTTAGTGAGGGCTTTTCTCTTTATATGCTGGTGGTATTTCCCTCATTTTCCATTTCCCTGTTTATGTTTTGTCTCTCATTTCTGTATGTTTTGTAGTTCTTGTCGTTTCATTTTTTTAACCAAACATTTTTTTTGTGTGAAAGAAAAGAGTGTTGCTATTTACCGAAGGTGTCTTTTGACCCAGCTGTGTCATCTGTTGACATTTTTCAGTCTCAACTCGGGCTTGTTTGCGCTCGCTAGTTTTTGTGTTATTCAGTGATAATGGTTTCACTAAACAGCCTCGGATATTGCAAAACTTGTGGTGACGTTTGGATACATCAAATCACAGTTTGCATTTTTACTGTGGCCAGGAAGTGAAAAATGATATCCGTAATGATCTTGAGTCATAATGATTTTGATGTGAATCAAATTTGTTTACCATTAAAAGACATAAAAGGATCCCTGGTGCTGAGCTGTCTGGACAAGGGGCAAAGAGTGACTCTTACTAAACGCACAGAATTGCCAAAACCAAATAACTCATTAACAACCCTCTTCAGAGACGAAGGGAGGAAAAAAGATAGAATGCAAATGGATTTTAAAATAAATGAGTCTGTTGTTTACATCTCTTTGTAAATATTGCTTAGCATATCTCTTCAGAAATCCTGTTCTATAAACAGACTTCATTTGTGTGGAATGGCTTTGTTCATCATTTAATTATGTAGGCATCTGCATAGCTTGCATTGCTTATTGCTCTCTCTGTCTCTCCACTTAAATCAGATCGAAAACCTCCAGGAACAGCTAAGAGACAAAGACAAACAGCTGACCAACCTGAAGGACAGAGTGAAGTCACTTCAGACAGACTCCAGCAACACAGACACTGCTCTGGCCACCCTGGAAGAGGCGCTGTCCGAAAAGGTACTCACTCATTCAGAACGTGTCTGCATCCTCAATCACATTCACCAGGGACCCGGTAAGGCAGTCTGTATTACCCCTGCGTCAGCACTGACTGTTCGCTGTATGGATCAATTCTTTTTTGAGCATTATTTTACATTCATTACTTGTGTAGCAGCTGCCCTTACCCTGGGCCTCTTGCGTTGGCCCACATGTCTGCTTGGTTTTCTCTGTCGGAAAAACTAAGCAAAACAGCAAGAGACAAGCTTGCCTCTGCTCTACCAAGCATTTAGTCAGAATCAGTTGAGTCTATTTTGCAGTATTTCAATGTTGTAAGTGCATATGTACAGTTATTTTTGTTTCCATTAAACCTTTACATGTCATACTTAACCTTAAATGTAATTTACCACTGTATTAACCACCCATGTCAATGGTTAGCATTCCAGATGAAACTCCCAAGATCAACAGCAAGTAACTACCAATCATACATTGGGAGTCGTGCAGCCTCCCTCTCGTTGGGGATGGTCGGTCCCCAGGGTTTGTTGTGTTTGAGAGGGGGCCATTCCAGCCTAACAGAGGCCTCCTCCTGGGTCACTCGCAATGTCAAACAATCCATTAAAGAGTCCACAGGTGGGGCTATAACACTGCCAGCCTTTGTTCCAGGCAGGATGCCCAGAGGAGACAATTCTCTCATTCCATATCTATGCCCATGCAAATCTCTACCGGGGGAGATTTGTCTGATGCTGGAATGATGGTTACTGAGCATGACATATTGTTAAAGTAACTCCTTTTCCTCTAGGAATCATGGCTAACCATGCTCCCAGACTGCCATTGCCTAGTGCCACTGCTAGTGGAAGCAGAAACAGCTACTGATGTTATCCTTTTTTTTTTTTTTTACTTCCCCAAGTCAGTTTTACAATCATGTCATGGCTAAAGTGGGCTTAGATTGCATAGGGTCCGTTCTAAACATGGTTCCGCAGTGAAGGTCACATGACGTACTGTTCAGTCTCAGTGAACCCAAGTTTGCATGAAGCACTACAGAACAATCTTATCTCAGAGGTCTGCAATATATCTATTTTAGAAAACAATTCCTCACACGCATGATCTATTTTCATGATTGCAGGTAGACATTATGCAGGAATCTGATAATTATAGGACAGTTTTCCAGCACTGTTGGCACTTGGAGGGCCTTGGAGAAGACGGTTCCTGCTCTATCCACTCAGACCCATTAATCATGTGTTTACAGGAGGAAGAAACTCGTTTCATTACAAGGGACGGTGGAGAACACCATTATGTGCTTGGGAGAGTGATGTCAGGAATTCAGAATGTGTCTGGCTCTCAGCCAGGCTGAGGGAAGGAAGGGCTTTCAAGAGAGTTGCGCGGTGCTCTCAGGACTGATGGGACACCTCGCAGACTAGACTGTTAAGTGCTGGCTTCCCTGAATACCACCCTCAAGCAGCTCTGTGAACAGGTGCCTTGAGCCAATGAGTAGATTACAGGTTACTATGGCCAAGGCGTTTAGCAGAAAAAAAAAAAAGATATTTTGCTAAAACAGACTCTGGCAACACCTATTGCATTAACCTTCCTTTAGGGAAGACTGGTAATAATTTAAAATTACCTATTCTATACAAAAATGTGTGGCTTTGTCCTTTGTAGGGAGACCCACCATCTATAAAAAATTGTAGTATAGTATTTTAACCCTTGTTGGCACGATTTCCCCATTTTTAGGACACCGTTTCTCATTTCTGTTTGAGTTATACGCAAAACAATCTCTGTTGTAAATATTTTTAAGTTTGTTTTGCTAGGCAACATAGCAATTGTTATCTGAAAGCTTTTATGCTTCAGTTTAATGATGCAAGAAATTGTATTCTCGAAAAAATATTATATACAAGTGTAAATGACGGTTTTTTGGTTAATTTTTTTGTTGTCTTTAAAGGTCATTATTTAGACCAAGTCAGACCCTGGAGCCTTTATTTAATGATGTACTTTAACAGCTCTGAGTGTTTGGTGAATAATGCACTTCAAGGTCATGGAAAATGTTACTCACTCGTATGGTACTCAAGGATCCTCGTCCTTTCAGCTAATGTGCACAAGCCTTTACTGTCATCTCAGTTTCTCCCATGTGTGTGGTAAAAAGATATGGTGTCAAATGTCATTTTTTATATCAAATGTTGACACACAAAGATATTAGAACATCAAATAGATGAGATGGTATTTTGGGTGTGTGCGTTAAGGACTCTTGTTTCACAGTTTTGTCAAATAAGGCATTGTTCTACCCTTGGAAAAAAAAATTATATAATAATTTTTTTCACACAGATCTTGCTTTAATTGAAATAAACCACCAGCTCACCCATAAAGCAAGAGTTTGATAAAGTGCCTTTTCAAGTGCTGTGTTTTTGTGGTCATTGAGGTCGGTAATGACTTTGCGAAAAGTAGTGGTTTTTCAGTTTGTTGCGCACTCTGTTGCAAACCAACATAATTAACCATTCATAGAGCACATTACTCTGTTTTTAATTACCAGAAAAGGGTCATGGAAGTATATGAGAGGCAATGCCTGTTAGTAGACCGTTTTACTTTACCATTTTACTTTTTAAAGATCTCAAGATGGATGTAAAACACATATGAACAACTACATATGCAGCTCAGTCTTGAAGTTTCACTGCTTTTGTGCCCATTTGCAATTGCACCAAGCCTAGATTTTGAAAAAGCATCAGTCATCAAGAATCCCACATAATTAAAATATGGTCATTGAGTGCCTCAGTGTTCTCATGTTCTCAGTGTTTGGAAAAATAACCAGCGCTCAGAGGAAAAATTCTCCACACGGAGAGTTTACCTTGGCTTGACTGTACTTCATGTTTATAGTCTGAAGGTTGATAACTTAATTAATGTAGTCCCTTCCTGGTGATACAGTATTTCTGTGTATTTGTTTGGAATACAGTTCACTAGGCATTCACTGGCTTATTTAATTTATGACAATCTTCCCTGTGCTGAAGGAGGCCAGGGTTGCTTGGGAGACATTTGATATTGTCATTGGTGACACTTTTCCTTCTGCATTGTAAAAATGGCCCGTATGGAACTGTGAGCTGGGTTACAGTAACATCTCCGTCTCCCGCTGTGAAAGCAGGACTGCATTCGTGTCTCAGATTGGTTTTGTGGCATCTCAGTTAAAGGGCATGGCCACAGCTCACTGACTCAGGTTGACCACAGAGGAATTATATTTTTTTTCCTGTCATCAAAAATATATGTTTAATGTTGAAGAAAAGCACAACTTTTACACATTGAGCTAGATTCGATTAAACACTGTCTCTAAAAAGGAAAAAAGTAGAACCCTCTGCTAAAAGACAAAACAGGCTGCTTCCAATCTCTCTTTCTTGTTGTTGTTCTCATTGATATAATGAGCTGACTTAAATCTTCTGGCCTTGCCTTTATCGTTGTCAGGAAAGAATTATCGAACGGCTGAAGGAACAACGGGAACGAGAGGACCGGGAGAGACTGGAGGAGGCTGAGACCTACAAGAAAGAAAACAAGGACCTAAAGGAGAAGGTTAACGCTTTGCAGGCCGAGCTGACAGAGAAGGAGGTCAGTGTGCATGGGGTGGGGCAGGGTGGGGCAGGCGCCAGGGTTCTGAGACCCCCAGCCTGTATGGAACCATCAGTGTCATTCATGGAGTCATCTGCTCATCTCCGCTGAGGCTAAACTCCAAAGTGCCCCACGTGGTAGTGATGTGGGTGTGAGGTTTCATTAACTGTGGGGAGATGAGATTGATTATGCTGGCAGGGTTGGCCCTTTTCTGAATGTTATGCCATGTAACAATAAAACCTCGGCAAATAAAATTTCTGTTTGCTGTTTCAGTCATTTCAAGCTATTGTTTCGTAACACCATGTTGATAATTTGCTAGAGAGCTATTTCAAAGCAGTTGGCTGGGTATGTTTTTAGCTTTTCTATGCTACCAATTATTGCTAAAATTGGTTTACTAATTAACAACAATTACAGAGTCACACAGAAAGTTTACCGTACGGTTGTAGAAGTTTCATATGAAAGCCAGTAAGCTGAGAGACTACTGTCCCTCTTTTGGCTGTCTTTGCAAAGCACAAGCCATGACTTTCTTAGTCTCCCCCTCATGGACTTTATAATGGTTTGGTGTGCTGTTCAATTCTGTTAAACAATGAAGATGTTAATTGCCATTGCAAATTGCAAAGTTCAAAGCAGTTTGTTATTTACACTGAAATACGTGAAAGCTTCGTTGATGCTGGATCTCATGAAACCTCACTCTCATATCACTACCTTAACCTCTTTCTCTTAACTTCATGTCCAATGTGCACCCAAGTGAAATGCATTTCTTTGTTAAGCTCCCTACCTCTGTTTCGTGGATGCCAGTCTCATTTCCTTATTCACTCTGGTGTATTGTGGTATTGTGTATGTGTATGTGTGTGTTTGTCTGTGCGTGTTTATGTATCCTCTTCATTTTTTAACTCACATAGAGCATATAACACAACCCTCGCTCACACCAAGGAGCCGATGGCACTTTGCAGTGCAGTGCTGTAATTAAAGAAGTATCGTAAATACAGCCCATGCAGAGAGCCACAGCCCTGCACCACATGATAGTTCAGACCCAGTCCTAGAGGAATCACCCAAGGTTTTATATTCACTGGGAACATATGAAGCCACATTGCTTGTTACACTCATTTATAATTCTGTAATGATAAGATCATTGGTTTAATCCATTTATCAAGGATAAAGTTGTCTGACTAATTACAATACGTTGAATAGTCATTTCTTCTTACCTGAAATCTCCCCCTTTCTCTAGCCTTGTGTGGTTTAGTGATATGTGTGTCTTTACACAAGTATGCAGGTAAATTGCAAGTCTGCTCAAACAAGAGGGCTATTACTTTCTGTAATGCCACAGACCATAAATCACTATATTGCAGATTTAGTTTTCAAAAAAAAAAAAAAAAAAAAAAGAACAAACAAAGATAGTTTTCTTACAACTATTGCAGCACATAACAAATCAAGCCAGGGCAAAGTTTTAACTGACTTTGAAGTTTTATATATTTATTTTTTAAAATTTACAACAGCATTCCAGCAGTTGTAATATGGTACCGGAGACCCATATTTAAAGTGTTAACATTGATTGTAAAAGTAATTCACGTTTTTTACCACCACTCATGTGCCTACATAACCCCTCCAGAGGATCCCTCTGTCACTTTGTTCCTTAAACAGGCCATTTGCAGCTCCATACTCCCATTCCTGACAGAATGCCAAACTGAATTATTATTGTTCCAACCAAAAAAAAAAAAAAAAAACATGCTAGAGCAATCTTTCGGTATATTAAAATTTATGAGAATGCTTTCTTTTATATTCATATATGTATCTTCAAGTATACAGATTTTGTTCCAGCAAATTATATTTTATTAGCTGCTGACACAGAGAAACAAATGGGAATTCTGGAATCAGTGGAGCTATGAAAGCTTATCAGAAGCAGATGAAAGAATATACATTATTCAACCATTGTACACAATATGATACACTGTGTACTCTTTTATCTGTACATATACATGTTTACCTTTTTCCCCAGTATAATAATTTTGAAAGCATTGGCCCATAACTAATGAGCGATTCTCGAATCTCTCGCATTGTATTGTTGATTGACCCACAATTCCCTCTCTCTCAGTGTGTTGTTGTGAGGGGAACTAGTCTGCTTGGAGTCTGGTAATGTTATACTGTTGGTTATAACTTTCCTTCAACTAATTCTGTTAGATGATTCATCTAACAGATATCAAACCTGATGGAACTTGGAGGAAACAGAAGAGTAATAAACAAATTGCATGCATGTACTGGTGCTTTAGATCCATTTCACTTCAGTCCCCCTATCTAAACATGTATCAGAAGTGATCTTACTGACTGTCTGGCTATGGTTTTGTCTCGTTTCAGTCTAGTTTAATTGACTTGAAAGAACATGCATCATCTTTAGCTTCGTCGGGCCTGAAAAAGGACTCCAAACTCAAATCCCTGGAGATTGCCATAGAGCAAAAGAAGGAGGAGTGTAGTAAGTTGGAAACACAATTGCAAAAGGTAGGTAGCAGCTGGAAGAAAAAAAAAAAAATATATATATATATATATATCAACTTCCTGGCCCATATTCCGAGCCCTCCAGTGGCTCCTGTCGGCTAATGACCAGTGGTGGTTCACCTTGTGTAAATGCACAGTTGGGTGTTTTGAACAGGGTGAAATTCTGATGAATATCACAGGGGAGACGAACAATAGAGCCTGTGTCAGCGAGGAAACGAGCGTAAAAGCAGGACGTGAACCCGAACAACTATCGCTGTATCAACCCCCCCATCCCCCTGCCCCCATTCATGGGCTCAGGAAGTTTTATACTGGCAGGTTGTTTAGGCTGGGGACAAAACATGAGACGCTTTCAACTAAATCCAATGGTAAAATCATTAGCTTTTCAATAAATGTAAAATAGATTTTTTTAACTGAACAGTGAAATTGCTACAAGCCCTTCCTCAAAAAAAAAAAAAAAAAAAAAAATTCAGAACACACCAAATAAAATTCAGGCCACGCCAATTCTGTAGTGTTCCTCTATTATAACAAAAAATATTGGAGGTTGCTTTTACAGAGTGGCTGCTATAACACTCCACTGTTACTAATGTAATATAAATTGTACAGTTAATGCCATTAATAAATAAAACAACAAAATTATGTAGTTACAGATTCTTTCTTGATCAGCGGACAATATATATGACTGCACAATTTCTCAGGCTGATGCATGAGAACGTAAGAAGCACAGTGCTGATCTCTAGATGGTGCAAGTTCATATCTTTAAAATGAGCATGGATTGCAAAAGTGGCGACACAAAGTCAAAAAGTGGAGACCTTGTACCTAGCAACAAAGGAGGGAACAAATGGGAAGCAGCTGTAAGGTTTGAGGGGATCTCGTTATTGCCATGAGCATTCTTTTACCACTGAACCAACAATTTGGCTTTAGACATTCATGTTGAAATGCTTCGCATGATAGAATGTATTCTCAAAAGCTTTAAAAAGCTGCAATAGTGTGTATACTGCATCAGGAATGCAGTGCTTCTTCCATAATGAAATCCAAAGAGGATAGCAGATGCCTAGCCCGTCCTCTGCCTGTCCTTGGCTTTTCACCTCCAACCCACTGTTTCATCAATTGCCACTGAGTTTGGGAAGAGGACTATTCATCCAGGTTTTGGTTTTATTGTCAAAAGGAAAAAAAAAGCTCAATCGACCATATCCGATTTTAAAACAAGAAAGAGCATCTTGCAAAAAGAGAGCAGCTGCCTTTGATGCTCCTTGGCGTTTGTCTGTCCGATCTGCCCTCCCTTGCGCATCAGCTGCCTCGGTCAGCCTCTGCTCTCCCGCTCAGTGTTTTTCCATTCCCGACCCCCGCCCTGTGCAGCTTGATCAGCCATGATCAAACCTGTCCTTAAACCTCTTTACCACTGCTGTTACAGTCGCCATAACTATTGTTGTTGATGATGTTATCATTACCAGAAATATTAGAATTTGTGGTGCTGTTATTGTTTATCTGTGTTGGTTTTTTTTTTTTTTTATTGAACTGTTTTCTTCTGAATAAGTGATTAATCTGCATATTTGTGTGGGTGTGTTTGTATGTATGTGTGTGTGAGAAAGAATCTGTGTCTTTATTATATTTTAGTGTGAAACAAGGATTGTTTTTGTACATGCCACTTAAAAGTCAGACTTCCATTTTATTCGGAAGCATAATGCCCATTACTTACTTTCTGAGTGTCCCATGTGTCTCTTTTTAACATGTCCCATCCTTCACAGTCTGTAACTTGTTAAAAATACATTAGGGGCGTTCTATACTAATATGCATGCCTGCAAGTCTTGAGTCTCTTCCCTTTTTTACTTTCCTCTAGCATAAAACATCTATATTAAGAGTTTACTAATCCATTCCATTCCACCCATGGTTGGTCATCAGAGATATCTCTTAGGTGTATACATTTTTAAAGGGTATGACCAGATTTGGTTCATCATTGAATCTGGGAAATACACAAGCATTAAACCGTCATATTTGATACAGTAAACACTGGAGGTCAGTTATAAGGAGGTGCTCTGGTTGTTATGACAGTCATCACAGGGGGATCATGGTGCTATAGTGGTGGTTCAGTCGGTGCAGTTCAGTCTTTGAACCGGGCTCTGGATCACATTTTGGGTGGAAGGTGAATGGCTTTGTTCAGCTCTGTGTATACTGTAGGATGTACATTAGTGCTGTCTTTGAAGGTGGTTCAAACACAACCCAAAGAAAGCTGTCTCTTAATATTCGCTGTGATCCATCACACATTTTAATCTGTGATGCATGATACTGGCTGAGCACGGGTACCTTTGCCCTTTTCTATTCCCGTATTTACACTTGCTGTGTTTTTGCCATTACCTGTGATATTTATGAGTTCTAGTGTACTGCCAACTGCCTTGAGATGTTTGCATGAAAGTGGACCAAATATAAAATTAACTTCAGAAACAGAATATTTTTCAATGTAATAGTAAAACGTATGTAGACATTTTAAAAGCACTACTCTACTACAACTTGAGGTGAGATTTGAACATAGAGAAACTGAAACCCAAGCAAAGTGAGCAGGCGCTGCAGGCCTCGGTCATTATGATCTGCTGTACATGTAAATAGCCGTGGTGGTCACGTTACCTACTTATTCAGACAGCCAACCTGAACTCCTCACAACCCTGAGGGAGATGTGAGACAGCGGAAACATAAACATCAGGAATTTCTTTTGGCCCTCTACCATGGCATGGTGGTTGTTTTTAGATGGTCCGAATGAACTGGAACGGATTCTCTTGATTGCGTGAAGCAGAGAGTGTTAAAAGGAGGCAGCAATGTTGATTGTTGCTTGATAAATTTCACCATTTGCTTTAAATTACAGGAAAGAAGAAGTAGCAAAAGGTGGCTTAAGTGTTTTGAATATGTATACATGTCTTCACTTCGGGCACAAGTTTTCATGTGACAGTTTGTAGCCATTATCTGAATAATATCATGATCAATAATCAAGAATAAATATTTTCACATATATGACAATATTTAATATAAATATATATTAAATATATATATATATATATTCACAATATAAAGATGTAATGGAACATTTTGTATGGATATGGTTTACTAATCAGTTGATTTTACTGGAGTTCAACTGAGTTACTTTTGGCAATGGTGTTCAATGTATTTGTGCTTAACAGTCTTTTTCTTGGCAGTGCACATGACACCTCGCCAATAGGCTTTGCCACAAAGAATATTTCTGTTCAGTGTGACTTCAATCCTATTACTAGTTAAACTCATTTTAAAATTCTAAAACCAACAGAGTGGAAAAGAAATTGAGCATTAATGAAACAGTAATGCAGAGTGGGTCGAAGGTGAATGGCCACGCTCTATTAGATTACACAAAAGTGAAAGGCTTCATTTGCGTAACTTAAAATGGGGCCTGCTACCCATGATACACAGCAGAGAAACTAATATTATTATTATTATTATTATTATTATTATTATTATTGTCATCATCAGTGGTTCTAGTACTTGTGAAAAATATGAAATATATAAACATTAAACAGCCATATAAATAAAAGTTTTAATATAATGAAAGAGAAAAGGAGCATGGCTCTCGCATCCATTGATTCATGATATTGTGGCATGGCTTACAGTAAACCCTGAAAGCACTCAAGATGGGCTCCACATTCTTGACTTATAATGAAATTAAGAGGAAGTGACCAAGCCCAGCTGAGCAGGAGATAAACAAACTGCGGATGTTTTGCTCAAGCAGTCAGCGCAAAACCCTCACTGTGTAGTTTAGAATGCTGTCACAACACTTTTCCAGTGATGAACAAGGGTTCACTGATGTTGATGTACTGGTTCCAGTTGTTTTCAAACCCAGTGCAGCTCCCTAAACCTGGAGATTCATCAAACTGAATCTTCAGCTTCTCCTTTGCTCCTCTAATGAGGGGAAATGAATAAATTCAAGTCAAGTAGACACACATAAATGCATAAATACATGAAAATATAAACATATTTTATGGAAAGATTCAAACAGATGAACAGTGTTAAAACATTTTGAAATAATATCCCAAGGATTCATCATTGCAATTGACTGAGGCAAGATGGTTATGTTTTTTTTTTTTTTTTTTTTTTTTTTTTTTTGCAGAGGGTTACAACACATCTGTCAAATTAATTAGTGGAAAACACTAAATGTTACTCCCATAGAGAAAGGCAGAATAAGTAAAGATTAGTATGAGTCATTTCACATTAGAAAGAGGGTTGGAATCACAGTGTTGGCAAAAACTCATTGCGTTTCATCATTTTAGAGCAAGTACACAGAATATGCAATCTGGGCAGCTTTCTTTAATTCAGGGGTTGTTTAAATAAGGAAAGGTGACACAGAACTTGAAATTTCTTATTTACCCCCCTTTGTTTTTAAATAGTCTCAAATTCAGATTTTTCAGCCTTCCCCCTTGCCTTCCATTTGCCACTGTGGAATGTTTACTGAAAGTTTAAATTTATTAATGACTAGCTCTATTGTCTACGTCCAGTAGATTTGTACAGCTAACTCTGCTCTCCTGGATCTCTTCTCCCCTTCCTGTCTGTGCTTCATTCCTCCTCAACTTTGCAATGTAGCAAGCAGAGCACTTGTTCAATCAGACGAGCAAAAGTCCAGTAAGTCCTTTTGTGGAGCCCGCCCACTGTAACATATGAAAGCATGAGGATCACCTGTCCCTTTGTGCCGTGCTTAAGAGAGCCATTAGCACAACACCAAAATATGTTAGAAAACTGTCACAAAACTTTCACCACAATGAGCCAGAAAGAACTTCTGCAGAGGACAGTCCTGTTTAATTGTTTGCATTCGTTCGTGGTGTTCAGTACTGTTTGTGCGCTTTCTTTCTGTATGAGCTTTTCAGAGTTATTTTTCTTTACTTTGCCTCACCTTAAAGCCCTCGAGACGCTGTCACTATTGCATGCTCACAGTTCACATCACTGATACATTTCAGGGGAATTTACATTTTGATATATTTTGTAATTGACTAAAAGATGCGTGAGCAGCTCTGTGTACTACAACAAACTTCTTTTGTCATTTGGACCTTCCTGATTGCACTGATATGACTAAATGACACCCAACGTAAATAAGTATGATAAAACAGAACCAAACTAGTGGAGATAGACACAACCTAAAGGTCTCAAGGAGAGGAGGCATATATTGAAAGCAGCTTTGGAGATGTCCCTTCTGTAACTTTTCATTCTGTCACAGACTGTCCAATTTTTCACACACTCCCACACGGCAACAGGCTTCTACAATGGGGTTAAAAAAACCAAATCCATTTATTGCATCTATTCCTTTTTTTTCGGTAGAAGACATCTGTTTCATATGTATGTAATTTTTTTGCCTCTAAATTTAAAATTAAAGACTGCTTCCTTAATGATAAGCAGTACACATAAAATACAATAGTTACAGTTTGCTAGTATTTACAGTATGTTATTTTTTAATGACATGGTTGTAAGTTAGTCATCTCTGTGCTGTCTTAAAACTGGCAGAGATTCTGTTGATCTTGAACATATAAAATTATGATAATAGTGCTCATTTAATGATTTTTAAAGCATCGGGTTTAGCTGTCACAACAAGAAAACAAGCAAAAAAAGCTAAAAGAAAGGGATAATTCTATGTTAGATGTCCTCTAGGGCTTTTAAAAAGGAATCAGTCATCAAAACAGTTTCAGCTTGCTGGAGAAAGAGAGGATTTTTGGTGGTCTCATGAAAAGGCTGTCAAGCAAAAAGAAATTACATTTCATTATGAATCTGAAGAAAAGGTCGCCTTCCTTGGAGATATTTTTTACTGAGAAAGCCACAAGAAAGATGGAAATCAAAAGATGGGCGTATTTATGATTCCCCAATAAAACATGTTTTATATCATGCATTTTTGAGATGATTAAATAGCTGTTATGTTCAGAGAAAAATAGCCCCGTTCCCAATCCTCATGCTTAACTACATGTTACAATAGAAATAAAAAACGCAAAACAAAATAAGAAAAAGAGTATAATCATTTCAAATTGAATTCCAAATATTCTGTTTGCTTAGAGGCATTTTCTTTCTTTTAAACGAGCAAAAAAAGAAACCATTGCAAAGACTCTTTTCTTTTCAGTATTATGAAAGTAGTCGTATTGCATTGTGTTACCCTTTTCCCTTCGCTGTGCATGCCTCGTGGAAAAGCGACGACTTTGTTCATTGCCTCTGCTTGCCTCGTTTTCCCCTTTGCTTGCTCATCCAAGACTCCAAACAGGAGTGACGGGAAACAAGCGGTAGGCTCAACATGGCAGCGCCATTTGTGTTTTATTCCCTCCAGCCATCTTCTCTGTAGCCCATCTCCACCATGCCCTTTCCAGCCCAAAACGTGTCAGCATCCACAGCTGCTTATAACCTTGGGTTTGAAAACTGGCTCCACGTACCCACGCATGTTCCGTGTTGTCATCCCTGTTCTCCATCTCTTTTCCTTGCGCGGTCTGTGGTGTCCTTGGCTGACGTTGTTGTGTGGTGTGTCTTATGAGTGTTTTTAGGTTTATTTTTGTGTGCTTTATACAGAAAGTAAAATGAAAAAAAAAAAGTTTAACAAAAAGATACCAGAATGAACTGTTTACAAAAGAGTAATTTTTAGTTGGTGCATTGATTTGATTTGTCAATAATTTCCCCAGACTTGGGCAACCATGTAGCATTTTGTATTGTTGTATTGTTAAATATCTTGGGGAATTAATCACAAATGCATACATAAATGAGTTTTAGACTATAACATTGTTGCTTTACTTTAAAAATAGCTCTAATCAGACATCAGAACAGGATTTCTGCTCCAGATTATATATATTTTTTTCAGATATTTACCTGAGCTTATTGCTGAATGCCATTTGGGCATTTTTAAAGTTAGGGAAAACAACAACCATGCAGTGAAAAGAAGAAGAATACAGAATATAGAAGAACATAGAAATGCTTGTTTTAAAATATTATGCTTTTACACACAAGACCGACAGGTACAGCTCATGCTGATATTTCTGTTTCCTACACACACTTTGAAAATGCAAATACCTTCTGGGAAGGACCATTAAAATTCAGTGCTGAATTATGTAAGGTAAAAGCGCTTATGTGGGATTTATTTTTTAAACCCATACACCGGATTTATTGCAGGAATAGTTAATATTAGCTTCTACTTACATCTTGGGCATGTGATTCAGCTGTACCAGCTATTTTTACTGAGAAAAAATGGAACAAAACACAATTACAACTCTGCATTATTTGAGTTACTCACATCTGGATTTGCATTTTCAAATTACTTTGTCATGTTTTGCAAAATTGTGTTGTACTGTATTGTGTTCAAGCATTGCAAATCCGGACCATTGATTAGACAAAAGTTAAATTGACAGATATTGTGTACATAAATGAACCATCTCATTCTCATCTTGTACACATGCTAAATGAACCAACAGTTGTGCCATGATTGTATAATAGTAATGATTATAGATTCCACATAATATGATATACATTGTATGTACTTAAGAGAACAGATTTTTAAAAAAGGCTTTTTTGTCAAATGTCTTTCTTGCATTGTCCTTTTGGAACATCTGTGTATTTTTGTTTTAAATGCAATACGTGAAAGGCTCACGAAGCAGAAGAAGTGGCACGGATGAACCCAGAGTTTGTTGAAAAGGTGAAGCTCCTGGAGAAGGAGGTTGCCTACTACAAAGATGAGTCAGGGAAGTCCCGCGCTGAGGTGGACCGGCTCCTGGAGATTCTCAGGGAAGTGGAGACGGAGAAGAACGACAAGGACAAGAAGATAGCGGAGCTGGAAAGGTAGCAGACTTCCTCTTTTATGTCAAATCATCCACAAAATTGTAAGGAGTGAGGCATCTCATTAGTGCTTTTTCCAAAGTGAATTATGTAGTTGCTGTGAATTCATCACATTACTTTTGTAGAGAGAAGGTGCAATCTTTGTAGAGCAACACTGCAGAGTCTCCTCTGGGCTCCTACTTTAATTGAATGTAGTTAACAGGACTGTATTGTAGCACTGAAAAAACATCCAGTGAAAGCACTGGTTTCAGAATCCCCATGGCCAGTTACAGCATCTTGACCCGTGCTCCTGGAGAACCATGGAGTATGCAGGTCTCTTCCAGTCCAGCAATTAAACCTTATTTAAATAATGATGCTGAAAAGTTGGTGCGCAGTTAAATCACATTCACTAGTTGAATTCCAACTGGGTTGGAATAGCTTGAACCCACCCAATCCATGGAAACCACTTATATCAGTTCTGGTCCTATGAGGCTAAAGACATCAGCAACGCTTTCACAGATTTGTCAACATTTAATTCTTGGAGTTAAACCAGGTAGCATGATAGGTACATGAAAGCTGAAATATTGAACAGAGAAAGGAGCAACCTTTGGCTATCAACAAGTAAATATTTATTGGCTTTGCAGTCAGGAAAAAAGTCAGTGATTGCTTCAGGCACTCAGAAATCAAAACAAACACGGAGTGTAGTGAAGGCTTGTATCTGCTCGCATATACCTTGGTTTCATGCAATGTGTTTTGCATCAGTGTTTTCAGGCAGCAACAGAAGCACAGTTTTTCCTCTGACTGTAAAAGTCTTCAATGTTTTCCTGTAGCAGGTCAAAGGTTGCTCGCTTCTAGTTTGTTGTAAAATGCTCACGAAATCTTGGAATTTATAATCTAGCCATTGAAATTCTTTTTGATAACTGGCAGTTCCCCTACTTTACCATATGCAGAATTTTTTGTCTTTGGCTTTGTCAGTCTTTGATAGAGAAAAGGCAGGGAATTTTGTTCCACCTGTAATACTATACAATGATAATTGTTCCTTCCTACAAAGGCACTCCTGCACTGATTGATTTCAGTGAATAACAAATGGAAACAACATAAACTAACAGTTAAATGCACTAAATTCATTAGTTGAATAAGCTAATGAATGAGGTAATAGCACAGCACTGAAGTATAATATAGGATGGTTTCCGATAAAATAAGTCGATTTCTGTCTTCCTGATGGTCTTTATTTCAGAGATGTGTGCAAAAGCTTGCTGCTTTTCTGTTAATTGTATTTATCTGTATTTATATAATCTAGTCAATGGGAAAGTAAAGTCATTCATTTTCACTGCGTTTTTATGAGTCATATTTATTTCTTCATTTTTTTTCACATTTTCATTCACAGACCTGGGTGAGTATGCAATTGCTGTTTGCCCTTTCCTCTTGGAGAGAAAGTGCTGCATTAATCTTCTGCACGAGATTTTCTCAATCATGTGCATTTCTTTATTTGGACTAAGCATGTGAATCTTGTTCAGACGGTCATGACAAGATCATTTGTTTGGCTAACAATTACATTCTCGACCCACCAGTAAGGGTGCCACAGAAGCTGTAGATAAGATCTTGGTAAATAAGAAAAGGAAAGCAGCACTTACTATCTAGTGTTGCTGAAGGGTGAATTTGTTCTGCCAAACAAATGCAACTTTGTTCAGTAAAACCTCAACCATATATGTATATGTAAGTTGTACATATATGACCCTGTGATCCCTTCTTTATATTTCTATTTTTATATTACTGTTTAAGTGTGAGCTTTGTTTCTCCCCTTGTTTTGGTGATTTGGTTATTTCTATCTCCTGCCCATCTCTTATTGAGTCACCTGTGAATGTATCTATACCTATGTTTAAACTGTTCTTTGATGGAGTAATTGTTCTCTAGCGATTATTTACGTAGCATGCCCAATACCCTCACCCTTGACACATTTGATGTGTTGGTTTTAATATGCTGTGTATCCTTGTATTTACTGTGAATGTTATGTAATAGTATTTCAGCCCTCTAAAATGTATAGTGTGCATACTGCTACATTACATAGGCAGGGCCTCATCATTATGAGGTTTTCCAGCAGATGTCTGTTCCTTCTTCGGAGGTTACATGTATTTTCATATACCAAAATACACCGTTAAAGGAAGCAAACAGGAGGATAGATCCCCAGATCAATATGTGATTGTGCTTGTGGTTCAGTTTAATGAGAAACCTAAAAAATCCAAAATAGTAAACAGGTAGGTAGGAGGAAGGTAGGGCTTATTTGTTTTGTCTGGAAATGAGAGGTAGGCAGTGTAGGTTTCAGAAATTGCTACCTTTATGTATTCTTTTATTGTTGATGTAAATATAGTTATGGTATTGCTTCAGGCGTTACAGTACATTACTAATTCACGGTTCCTCTTTGATTTTTTTCTTAAATGTGAATTTTCAGGTGTTGGTAAATGGATTGGGTTTGTTTATATCCATGCTGGGTATTAATCAAGCTCTTTCCCAACATGTCAATGGTTTCATACATTTGAGTGATTACTGTCAAGCTTAGTTTATGGAAGTTGAAAACAAGCCAAGGAGATGTTATGCTACCTGATCCAAAAAAAAAAAAAAACATATTTATGCTTCTTTGTATATAACTGGAAAAACAGTACTCAATTATGATCTGATTTATAGATTTGCTTCTTGTTTCACTAAAATTACCAGTTGCTCATGCCAAACTGTCAAGGCGTGTGGTTGAAGGAGGCCTGTGCATGAATGCCAGGTGCGGGGAAATTAGCTTTGTTAAGCATTCATCTATCTGAAGGTACATTCAGGTGTTCAAATAAACACCGTCATAATGGAGATCCCCGCTTTACCCTCACCGCCACCTCCCACAGCTTGTCTCTGAATAAATGAACACAGTGTAAACGTGCCAGGCCGTTTGGCACAATGGATGCAGCTGACAGTGTGTTGAAATCAGAAAACTTGAGGGAAAGTTTTAACAGGCAGAGTGAAGGGCGAGGACTTCAGTCAAGTAGGACCTCAGTATCTTTGCTGTCGATGTGAGGGCCTCCATGTGTTTGCACAGCCTGCCTCCGCTTTGATAGCTGTCTGTTGGAAACCTTAAATGCCCTTTCATCCAAAAAAGCAGGGCTTCCTGGATGATGTATGCATCCTGCAGAAACCGTGTCCTGCAGTCTGTGTAAGTGAAGGAACTCTGGCAGTGTAAGGGCCAAGAAAATCTCTCAGTTGCTGTACAGTGGTCTCTAGGGACGCATGTCTTCCCTGAAATGTGCTGCAGTTTATAAGAAACCAGGGTCTCGAATACAAAACACCAAAACACCTTACAATGTATGATCACTTGATGGGGACAATCGAAGTAGTGTATAGTAAATTAGCATTATAAAATATGTGTTTTCAAACATATCTAAATGATGTAAAGGTCTGACTTCAGTCAGAACCACTTGGTGATTTTAAATAAGGAAAAATGTTATTAAATGAAACAAGATTTAAGCTTGACAAGTTAAATCACACCCATGTTCATAAAAGTACCAGCTTTTCGCTGATATAGATCTCAAGAATTCTCAAAAAGGGCTGAAAATCCGGGCAAAAGGAAGTTGTGGCCTTAAATAATGTGGTGCCAATAGCTGACATGTATGATATAAATAGATTAGAATCTGTTGACATTTTCTGTATATTTTGGCAGGAGTTTTTGTTGCTGTTAGTCTACTTTCATGAATATTGTTCTGTCACACATACTAGTACATATGATATATATTTTCTATATTATCAGGACAGTCTTCCATGCTAATGCTGAAGAGGTGTAAACATTGAATTGACTCTATTTCACATGAGAACAATAAAGCTAAACTTTTACCGCTCAGCTAAGGTCTGACCTATTTTGTTAACTTGTTTTCTCAAGCACTCTATATAACGTCATTTTGGCAATCCCTAACTATTTCTGTGTTATCTTGCTACAGCAAGAAAAAGACACCGCCTAATTAATCCAGAGGGATTTGTTTTGGTTAGATTGAAACACTGTTGTCTTTAATGTGGTTAGGTGGATTTTATTGGATCCAGGTGCACAAAGGAATGAAACTATGCAAGAATAGCTATCATGCTGATGGTAAATCTGCATGTAGAATAGATGCATGCAACAATGTGCATAAACCTCTTCTGCATGAATATTTTGCATGCAACGAAAAACAGGAACAAATCTATCCAAAACAGCAGTGTCAGTTTTCCGGTTGTATGTTTCATTATGTCCTCAATCTCGTCATGTTGAAGGCTCTGTCTCATACCCATGAAGTGATCAGTGAGTGTTTAATGACTGGTGTGTTTCTGTGTCCTCCTCTATCATCGTGTCCTGCCCCACTACCCTTTTACCCCTTTCCATTACCACCTTCTCTGTGTCCACCTACCCTGCCCTTCACTGCCCCTCTCACAAACTCCCATCACCCCTTTACCTGACTCAATCCTGGGCAGAGCACCCTCTGATCAACACCTCTCTGTCTCGGCCGCCCCGCAGCAGATAGGGGGGCTGATGTGGGATTTCTTGGGAAAGTGAGTGCTCTGCCCTGGCTGCGCAGTGTCTGTCTGTGTGTGCATCAGTGGTTCTGCATGTCAGTGAGCCTGGTGACCCATGGTTGCACTCAAGAGAGCATGAACACTGGCCTTGCCACTGTTTCTTGACCACTTGCTCCATCTTCCCAAAAAACGTGGACTCCCACCTTTCGTGGACCCCTGTACATCCACTTAACATGCTGAGTGTGAAATGTGATGCCTGCTCTCTCAACTGCTTGACTATCAGCACTCTGCTTTATAACTCTCATTCTGAGCCTGAATGCTCTCTCTGCACCCGCCAAGGTGACCCTCAGTTTCCCCTCCACCACCATCTCTTACATTGGGCTTCATTCACCAAGCAGTTACACATGTGAATTTGCACTTTTTTTCCTTTTCTCAAAGCAATATATAAGATGAGACCGAGACACTATTTTGTCTGACCCTATCTTCTGTCAATGCATTCTCTTTGTGATCTCAAATTTTCCTTTAAATTTACATGTTTTATAATGCTTTTAAAAACCTTGTAAAAGTATGCATGTGTAAATGTTTGATAAGAGAGGCCCAATGACTATAAACACACTGTCTGAATCATTAACACAGACCCTAAACACAGAAAGCACACTGACCCATTCAAACTCCGTCTCATCATCACGCAGTGACTATACACATGCACGAGTACCTGGTATACTTTGAGAACTCCCTCTACACCTCACCCATGGACTGTGAACATGTTCCCTACTTCATGCTCTGCCTCTAAATACACAGTCCACACCTCACACACCCTGTCTAAGTAAATACACCCTCCACCACCATCTCACACGTGAAATCCCCTAATGCCATCACACACCTTTACTCTTAGCACACAATCTCTTTCTCTCACACAGACCTTGAAAACTGCCTCAACCTCTGCCCCTCTAACCTGTAACAGACTACTAATGCCTGTGAACACGCTGCTGCATATGTGCTCGCTACTTTTAATTTTGACTCCTTCCGTAGCTCTAGCTGAATTGAAAAAGTCATGAGCATTGTGCTCTCTATGCGGGAAGGTAAAAACAGGGAATTAACAAGGTAAAGCATTTTAGTCACAAATAACTAAGCATGCAAAAATGCAGGCATTGAAACTATAAGCTGTTTTTACCACGTGACTGTGTTCCCTGTCTTGCCATCAGTTCATTGATCTATCACCAGACTTGCAGTATTTCAGGCAGGGGTAGTTTTCTGACATACAAGGTTAATGGTAACATGTACTCTCTTGAGAGTGATCTATTCTGTCACTGTAAGGAACCTGATATGAAGTGAGATTCCAATTGATAATAGAGAGAAATGGTCAATATGCTTTCAACTTGAACTTAATACGGCTTGAACTTAATAACTGAAATGTTTTTATACCAATGTAATATCCTCTGTCATCTATCACTCCTCTGCCCCGCCCCGCCCACTGCTATAACTCAAAAAAGACAATTTAAATATACCATGTCCTCTAATACAGAATATGAGCAGCTTCAAGGAAATTGTCACTATGGCACTGTACTATGTGTATGTGTTTGGCATTAACCGTCTAAACGATGACCATATTGAGGGCCATAAATCTAGCTGATGCCCAATAGCCATTTAACATGTAACCGACATTATCACTATGACTGAATAATGGTACGCCCTGTAGTTTATTTAACCCTTAACCTCACTCCCTGTAATCTTAGAAATGCAACTCAATCTCATAGTTGTCGGGAGGACAGCGTGGTGTTTGTGAGACTGACGCGCAAACCGACTTGTCGAAATGAATGTGCGGCAGAATCTGAGACAGTGATAGTTGAGACATGTGACTTACCCTTTTGGGAGCTAGGCAACATAGCTGAAGAAAATCTTGGTATGCAAATAGCTTACCAGTTTGCTTCTAGTGATCAGTCAAAATGACTCTGCTCACTGTACTGACATTAGGTGAATGATAATTGTAGATAAATTATGAATATACAGTAGCCAATTACAAAACAGTACTGCTTCAAACACCTCAAATTGTTGTAATAAAGGAAATATCTCCAGGGTGGTTTGATTTGATTTGCTGATTTTAAAAATGTATACATTCAGTTGGAAATTACTTATTTAAATGTAACAAAATGTTAAAATTAAGTGTAAACTTTGATTGAACCGACCCTTATAGTGATTTGTGAAAAAATGGCCCTTATGAAAAAATCACATGAAAATATCACATTTCTTCCAGATATGTGGTTTTAAATATCTTTCATGTGAAAATGGTAGAATTAGCATATGAACCCTGAATGAAACATATGTGAGCGTACAGTTTCACATATCAACAGCTTACCTGTCATGTTTTATTTTTGTTTTCATTTGAAGAGCTCAGCTCAGATGTGAAACAAGCTATTTCAACTTTAAAATGTCTAAAATCCTCGTGTCTGAAAAAAAAGAATATTTCACATGTCAAATATCATGTTTTATAATGGGATAATGTAATTATTTTACCATTGGCTAAGATATTCACATCTAATTTAATGCCAGCTAATTTCATACATATCATGCAGAGAAAGCCAGAATACCTCATGGAATACTGGAAGAATAATAATGATTTAAAAAAAAAAAAAGCGCTTTAAAAAGCTTGCCAATATCGTTCCAGTCAGTGCCTTCCCTTGAACTCGCATTTATCTGCACTGTTATCCTTTCCTTCAGAAACTGACAGCATACAGCATGAGTGCCCTCCAAAACAATGTGCTTATCTGCTGCTGGATGTTGTCAAATGCCCTTTGCTTCCAACTGTTATCAGTTCTTTTTTGTAAGCTTTAAAGTTCCTCCTGTTGTTTTTTTTTTTTAAAATTACTTTTCCTTTCTAATGTGTTCCTTGCCCATTTTTCCCTCCTGTTCTTGGACTCCTCTTCTTCCTCCTCCCGTCTGCCCTCGTTGCACTTGTTGGGCCTCCTCCTGCCTCCTCCTGTCCTGATTTTGACAGCTTGGCTTCCAGGTTAGTAGAGCCTTGCCTTGTCTTCTGCCCCTCATAGCTCAGTACATGCTGATCAGTATTCCTTTAACTCTCAGCAGCTGATCAGTAATAAAGCCACTTATCAATATTTCCCTCCCTGGATAGTAATGGTCTCTCTGCAGCATCTATTTATGTTGCTGGGTTAATGTCCACATTGTTGCACAGAGTCCTCCATCCCTAGGACTCAATGTTCAGTTATGTACCACTCTGCAGAACTCCCAAACACAATCCGCGCTGGGGCAGTGAGGATTCAATACTGGACCATACGGCCAGTGTTGTTTAGAAATATGTAGTATGGCTATGATGCCTTTAATAGTCATGGTTACACACCTGCAGACAGAGTTCTGAGCCTTTCACTGGATCTATGCCAAGTGGAAATAGTAAATAGATTTTATTAATAAATCCAGGGAAAAGGGCTTCATATTCTGAAGGAAGTGATGTGTTATAGCAAGAAAAAGGACTAAAACAGCACACTGTGTTCTCAGAACATTCAGAGACGAGTCTCACTGTGCACTGGCCTGAAATAATGGTCTGTTAATTAGTGTATTTATGTTGAGACAAGAGCCAAGAGTGTGAACATCATAGACAGTGAAAATGACATATGGCTTCCTCATGATTGAATTTAGATCTTTTTTTTGTGATTCTATGTAACATTTTAACATTTTTGTGTACATGACTATCATCCCAGTCAAAGAGTCTCACGATACAAGCTGAACATGCTGTAATCTATTTCATATATTAAAAAAATGGGAAACTTAGTGTTTAAACAGTTTCCTGTAATGAGGCATTCAAGCAGAGGGTATTTTGTGGTTAAGGGTATAACACATCCACCCCACACATACTTCTTCCCAGTCCAGTCGATCAAAGTCTGTACTGTAGAGTAAGCCTTGATAAAGCTGGTGCTGCAGATTGTACAGAGCCATTGGAACGGATGTTGGAGGATGTGATTTGTACCAGATGTGATTGTGTATGCTTCAGCTTTTGCTAAAGTATCTTCTGCAGCTCTCTGTTTTATGGGACCACTCTGTAGCTGGCTTTGTTATGGGAAATCAGCCTGCCAGACATTTTTTCCCCTTGGTTTGATTAACTCTCCTGTACTGTTTCCAGGGAAGAAACAGAGGAGAATGACAGAGTGTGTGCGTGTTTGCGTGCATGCATGCATGCATGCATGCGTGTTTGTGTGTCTGTGTGTGCGTGTGTGTGTTTGTACATGCATGCCTGTATGTTGGTGTGTGTGTGTGTGTGTGTGTGTGTGTGTGTGTGTGTGTGTGTGTGTGTGTGTGTGTGTGTGTGTGTGTCTGCCTGCGTGTGTGTTTATGTGTGTGCACGCTTAGGTCTTAGGTGTTTAGGTGTTTGTGTGCTGGAAGCTTTAGCCAGCAGGAACATTTTATAGAGTTAGGAGAAATGTATTATAGCTGGAAGAAGCTGCTGATGTAATGCTGTAATTGCATATGTAAATAAATATTCAAAAGTAATGAATAGACTTGATGTTAAGGGTTATTATTATTATTTTTTACCATTAATAAATATGTACAATTAAGAATCTGTGTTTATCTGAGTATTTGTATGTTGATTCCACTTTAGGAGTGATATATAAATAAGTACAGGTTATTTTCTGTTAGAAATCAGATCGGGTTAATGTAATGCTGTACAAGAGATGGCTGGCCTCCAGTGTATAAGGCCATCGCCAGGGAATTTTTACACTCTAAGGATATCTCACACTTTCACCATCAGCTGTACACTTAAATACATAAAGTTGGCTAATGGGGACATAGTTATTTGAGAATGTTGTTTCAACAAAGTTTTGTACCAAAGCATAAAAAATGTCTCCTGTTCAACGTTTAAATACAGCATGGCATTGCAATTTTCAAGGTTTTCAAGGAAAACAAGGTAAAGAATTTGCATAACAAAAGACAGAATAATATTAACTCTCACCTCATGAACAAACATATTTTCAGTCCAAGAGACGCTTCCCATTTTCATCACCGCTGGCCATTGGAGTAATTTGTTACACTATAGTTGTCATTTTTCTCCAGACCTTTATCCTGGAAAAAAAGGAAAAATGAAAACATTTAAGGGCTTTCACAGCCAGGAATAAACTTGAGCTGCTTATTTTGGAAACTTCCTCCAAAGATTCCTCCACTTGGAAGATGTCTGAGGAAATTTGAAAAATGACTTTTATTACTGATGATTGAGGAGCTGAATGTTTCCATATTGTGGTAATATCTTTTAAATGTTTTATGGTGTAACGTCTGTTGCAGCGTGCACTGTTCCTGCTTTTATAGTTAAACGATATCCTCTCTCAGCCCAGGAATCTCTCTGCAAGCTGTGCTATCTCACTGCACTGTGGCCGTGTGCCTGAATGCAGGTTTCCCCACATCTCCTTACCAGGGTTAAAAGTACACCACAGACAATTTCCTGTCAGGGTTAGAGACTCTGCGTTTACAGTTGGGCTCTTGCCGTTTCTGCTCCTGTGATACGCTTTGGTTCCATAGAAGCCCATCAGAGACCCTCCCCGCTGCACTACTTTAGGGATATAGTTCACCTTGATCAGCGCACCATCCAAAGAATGCAAAGGCACATCTGTTTAACTTCCCAGGATGCCTCTCCCTGCAGTGTTTGTGAATGCTAATTGGTTTCAGCTACCCTACTCCCACTAGCTTGAAGGCGCCCTGTTGTTGGCTTTGGCTGTACCTTCTTCTGTCCAAAGGTGCTGCCACTTCGGTTGACATGTAATGTAGGTTTTCTCAGGAGGGTCAGAGATCAGGAAAATGTTTTATCCATGTCGTATGAGATTAACCGGAAAGCTCAGTGCATTTCCTGTAATGATGTTCTGTAATGTGATGGTGGTATTGTATTTTTATGTGCCTTCAAATAAGTTACAGAAGTTTCCAGCCTTTTCTGGCTGGCCTTCTCAGGGAAAAGCAAAAAAAAAATCAGAGCTATGTGTGTTAAAGCCAACAGTAAAATTCAAGGATTGTTTCTTTTTTCTTATTGAATTGACCCCTCAGTCTGTTAGCCGTGGATATAAAAGGCGCCAACCCTCCAAACTGGACTGACCTTATCAAACCTCCCTCAGCTGCTTGCGGTAAATATTAACAGTCCTGTTGAGGGAGGCTTGCCTGATATCCTTTTCTCTCCTTTGTGTATGGACGTGCATCTGGGAATCGTCAATATTTTCTGTCCACATCCCCGTTTAGAATACAAAGTAACAAACTCTCGGGTGGGATTATCTAAATAAGCCGTGGGAGGTCTGCGATAGCTCCCAGTTGAAGTAAGCAGCGTCCAGTTGACAGTCCGTGTGTCTGTTTCCAAGGGCAGCTTGTCAGTGGACTGCAAAGGCAGATTACTTGGAGAAACTCAGGGATAGCTGGAGCCCACCTCCTCAGGTATTGGGCACAGGCCACAGTTCCCTGTTGTGAGTACAGTGCTTAGAACCCATTGCTTCAGTTCAGAGAGTAGGGAGGGGCAGTTCTCCTGAGCCAGAGGGGTTAAACACAATCACTGCTTCACTAACGAGAGCCACCAAGGCAGTAGAGCTGGCTGCATGTGACAAGCGGAGCGCTTTACTGTGGAATTCCTATGGCACTGTAACCCCTTTTTCCTCTAATCTCTCTCAAGATAAAAAAAGTAATTGAGCTCCTTAGGTCACCATGTGATTTTTTTCCTCTTTCCTACACCCTCTTTTTGTAGAATGTATTCCAGTTGAAAATAAAGTCTTTTAGAATAACCATTTTTGGTTTTCAGAATCAGGTTAAATTGTACAATTGCTGTGTCACACTGTTCTGTGATAGAGGGAACAGAAATACCATACACTGTACCCTTTCACATATTGCAAACAGGAAATAAACTGTGAAGCATATGAGTTTACTGTCAAGCAATCAAACCTACACCCTAAAATTATAACTAATCATAAAATCATAATTTGTCTCAAACGTCTCACTTAAAAATGTAAGTAAGCAAAAGCTTATGACCAACTAAACTTAAAATAAATAAAACTTAAGGACAAAAAAGTTTACCGTATATAGCATTCTATGGCAGACTGTAGGCAGTTTTATGCCAATGGCATTAGCAGCCTCTGTCATTCTATACGTCTGATTTCTACATTAAAACAGCAAAATGGATTTTCAGAATCCACAGGCAGGCCTGCTGTACTTTTAAACAGATGTTCCCTGCAGGCTGTGGAACCAGTGTGTGTAGCAGTATTTCTCACTTTCTCATCTCAGTTAATAAAGGAAAAAGTAAATACACACAGCAATACAGATTAGGAAATAATATTAATGTAGCCAGACAACAGTTGACATCAAGGCACTACGAATCAATGATTTGAATCCACTGGAAATTGTAAAGCAATATGCTATTTACAGTAAGGGGACAGCTCAAACTATATAAGGAGGACTGCGCCTTTGTGCCATTCATCAAAGAAGATAACAGGATTTTGTGTGCTCATGCAGTATGCAAACATTTAGAGAATGTGGGTTAGGGTGTACCTGTAGTGCTTTCTTTTACTGAAGACATACAATAGCCCAAGAGAGGCAATTTATTTTGGCACGCAAGTCAAAGCAAAGTGCAATAAAATCTGCAGCATAAAATACATTCTGAATATCTATATCTAGTATCATCTATGTCTATGTTAGCATACTATTAATACATCTGACAATGCAATAATAAAAATAATAATAATGATAAAAATAATGATGATGAGGAATTCACACACAGATGCCTGGCTCCAAGGTTGTAGTGGTGCCCCTCCCTGCAGACCTGTTCTTTCCACTCTGAGCTCTAGGTCTTGCCTTGGCAAGAGTGGCCATTTTTCTGTCAGAGCAGGTTAGTCACGGCTACCCCCTCACTCCTCGGGCCGGGAAACCCCTCCTCACTGTAGCTGCCGTCTGCCATGGTAGAAGTTTCAGATGCCGCTCCAAAGAGCTGGCCGACCAGAACCCAGCTGTTTTTATTTTTCTGTGTTTAATTACATTCTTTCTTTCATGCGTGGTATGAGGCCCGCTCTATGCTCTATGACCATATTCTCTGTGTTGACAGAAACCCTTAAAAGGTCTGTTTTATTTTGGTGCTTGCTTTTAAAACTCTCTGATGTCCCTGCAGTTAAACCAAGAGGTATGCTGTGGTGTTGTCTAAAAGGGCTCATTTGTTGTTGTCACTTTTATCGCTGGCCTAGTGGTATCGACGGGGACCAGTCAGGGACAGGCTTCGGAAACACGCACAGCCCTTCCCTCCATGTCCGCACCTGGGAGCAGAGCCTGTAACCTCAGGGCCTTGGTGCTGGAGTCCAAATGCACTTACTGTACATGTGCTATGTCAAAAATCCCAGATTTAAGGATCAGGTTGCACCGAGTTAGGGGAAGGAGTAAGGCTGTGGTACTGTAAAATGGGAATTTATGGTGCAAAAACCCACAAGACATGCACTGACAATGTTACTCTCCTGTAGTGTAATGGTCCAGTTGAACTCGCTACTGGTGTTTATGATACATGATACACCCCTATACATGTTCAGCTGAAACACATTCAATGATTTTTATCTTTTATTTTCTTGATATGTGACCGTCCACCACTAAATCAAGCACAAACCCTCTTGTCAGGCAGCCAGGTGCAGACTGGGCCTACTGGTGATGTTTTAATTGCCCTTATATCATAGCTTTAACTGAAGTTAAGGATGTTTGACATTTATGGATATTGACATTTGGATATATGAAATGGGGAACTGTGGGAAACGCATTAACACACCAGTCTTTGTAGGTTACCGCTCACCAAAAGTCATTGACAGCCAGCGGTTCCCAAAATGTGCGGTTCTCAGAGGTTGTCTTGAGGTATGTTGAAGTGTAGACCATTTGCTATGTCATATGAAAAAATAATCCATATTTTTCCAAGTACTCAGTCAGAAGTATTTGTAGTATTTGTACTTTCAGTCTTATGGTAACTATGTTGTCACTGTGTCAAGTGTACAGTAATGAAGCTTTGGTACAAATCAGATCCATCTGCATACAACAGTAATCAGTAACATAGTCATAAAAGAATTATTGTTTTAAGGATTCCTGACTTTTCTTTTGTCTTGCCATCGGAATGTGAACCTTTGGAAATGAAAACATAAGGTAGTATATTCATCATCAGCTGTAAAAGGCTTTAAAAGAAACACAGCCCGTGTCATTAAAATTCACCATGCTTTATGGAAGCTGGTCTTTATATCAATAGCATGAAAATGTATAAAGTACTGAGTGTGTATGACAATGTAAGGTGCATGGCGGTTACATGCACCAACTGCAGACAATGGTTAAGATTATTGAATTCCAGATATCCAGTGCACCTGGAAATGTTGATGTATTGTCCACAGAAAGTCACTGTTATCAGTGTTCATTGACTACATTTAACAATTCCCTTGCAGTTATCTGTTAGTTGTTTGAACAAGCCCGATCAAAGATGGATGTGGTCTTTACTTATCGCCGTTTCATCGTTGCCGGTTGCGCCAGCAGCAGCATTTCTGGGAGAGCAAGGAGGAGCCCGTGCTTTGCATTTTTACGTGGGGCATGTGTCTGTCAGTATGGCTATCAACACCTCCAGTGGAAGTTTGCAGTTTCTTTTGGCCCTGTGCCTGCATTTTATTCTCTTTTGCTTTGGGACTAGGAAGAGTGCATTTCTACAGTTTACAAGGCTGGGCTTTTGTCGTGTTATTTATTCATTTATTGGTTTATTTTCAGAAGCCAGAAGCATAAATTACCCACCAACATCGACAGCAACAGGGCAGGGAGCATGCACCTCAACACAGTAGTTTAAGATACCTTTTCCACAAATATTTGCCCAAACGTTAGAGAAACATGTACATTTTCAGCAAAGCAAACACCATAGTCTCAGAATATTGAATAATGTATACAAATTCACACTACTGGTTGAAATGCTGTTTACAGTAATTGACCGTTCTCTTAAAATCTAATTTGTCAATGTCAGGTTTCTTTGCTTAGCGTCTTTTTATGTGTCAACTCAGAAACTGGAGCTACTGCTTATTCAAAGGCTGTCTTTTGATTCCCTACTGCTAAGTACCAACGGCACAGAGACATCTCTGAAGAGGCCTTCAGTTTAACATGAAAGATTAGGCCTCTTTTATGTTAAGTGGTGTAGTTGGAACATGGATGCCTGGTGTGTCTGAATAGAGGACCCGGAGCTCATGGTTTAGATAAACAATCCAGGAACCTTATACCTGTTAATTGGAGGATATCAGAGATTTATATGCTGGCAATAGTGCTTACAAAACAAAAAGAACAGTCTTTAATTTTCATCGGTATTCATACGCCTCTGTAAACAGAGTTTTGAGAGCTCCTTGCCGCTCTGTTAATAGATTTACTGGATGAAGCTGCTAGCACAGTTCCTATCCTGTCTGTTGTGTCTTGCCTCGCCATGTATTGTTGCCAAAATAGGTGTGCCTCTTTGTTTCTGTGTTCTAGCAACACTTTGGAAAATCACAGTGGTCTTTTTTGTAGAGAGTTACTATTATGGGCAATTGGACTGAGCATGTTCAGCGTGGCTAGGAGGGCAGAGGAGAAAAACCAGTAGAATACAGTAAAAGCCATTCTTTTCCCAGAGGAGGTGCTCAATCAAATCATTGTGTGACTTGAAAAACCCAAGAACTGTGTGTGTGTGTGTGTGTGTGTGTGTGTGTGTGTGTGTGTGTGTGTGTGTGTGTGTGTGTGCGCGCAAGTTTTTGGACTCCCCAAAACTGAGGAGGAAAAAAGAATGTCATGGTTTTGTTGGTGCTGGCACGCTTGCTCTGCTTGCCACAGGAGCACATCTGCAGCTGGTCAGTGCCTGCACGTACTGTAGCAGCAAGCAGGCCACATCTGCCAAAGACCTGTGCGCAACCAGAGCCCTGCGCTCAGGCGGCACTTTCGCACAGATGTTAACGTCTCAGGAACATCTGGGTGGCTGGGCTGATTGACAGGTCACGGGGGTTGACGTTGTGCAGGGAAACACGGCGAGGGCCAGTTTCTTGATCTTGGTTTCTTGATCTCACTGAACAGCAGTTGATTTGTTGGTGTTTATGTACGCTGCAGTGGCATGTTTCAACCTTACCAGTCGCAGGAGATTACCACGTATATAAAACAGGGAGTTTAGGCCTTTACATCATGTATTTTTTGTCTTCATATGGTTGAATTAACTTGTCTTCTAACTTACTTGGAACATCACAAGAACGGAAATCTCTGACATTTGTATTTGTTAAATGTATGAATGCATTCTGAAGCCAAGTCTGAATATTTAATGTTTGCTGTTTTGCAGCACAGGAACTGTATATTATTGATTTAAAAATTTTGGCACTTCATCTAAGGCAAATAGCTTGCTCTGGGGTAGGATTTCAGACAACAAGGAGATGATACAATTTTCGCTGTCTGAAAACTTTTAATCAGACTCCTCTACATTTTATACTGGTGGTGGAAGCATGAATGACAGTGCGATGATACAGACTGCAAAAAACAAAATTGTTCCATGTGTGAGAGCATTTAGGACACATTTATTCTATATTTGATTGACAATTTAAGTGTACTCTTTTCACACATACTCACATGCTCACAGAGCGAGCAAGAGAGAGAGAAATGAGTCCTGGGAATTTCAGGCTGCCTCTATCAAATGGTGCAGATGAGATTCCACACTTTGTAGCAGCTCATGTTAAACATTGGGTCATACCATCCGGCATCTTGCCACTGTGCGGTGGCCCTCCCCAAAACTCCTTAGGTTGTCTTGCACCTCCAGCCTGCCTGGAACCCCAGAATGCCCTGGGGGTGAAAGAGAAGCCCGCAGATCTTTGTAATACCCCCGGTGGTGGCAGCCACTTTTTGAGCTGTGAGGGGAATTGGGAAATGAGGCGTGAGGCGAGGAGGTAAAAGGACACGAACATCTAAGCTTTAGAACTGGAATTTCATCCGCACTGGCTACCATTGGCAGGAAGCGCTCTTTGACCTCGCCACACTTTCTGAGAACAGGACGCCAGCCTCAGGCCAGCGCATAAGTGTGATGAAGAGATAGCAGAAGTCAGAAAAATTCTGGAAACCTTTGAGGCCCTGTCTGTAAAAAAAAGAAGGCAATTTAAAGGGTTATGAGATTCATATCAAAATAACAGGAGATGGTTTCTGCACTGATAAAGCCGCAGAGGGGCTTTCTTCAAGCATTAATTTGCCAAGCATAGTTTTAATCTGACAATTCAGCTTTTCCAGCTGGGATTGAATTGGCTTAAATTAGCCCCATCATTTTGTCAAGGCTTCCTTGGGTAAGCATGGTTTTGTAAATATGACTTTCAGTTTTGAAGACAAGTAATGGTTTGATCCTCAAAGTGTTTATTATGGGATCTGTACATTGTCCAGGGATGTGCAGGAATTGGAGGGTTTGGGCTAAATATGCCTCTTATCTTTGTGTCTCCTTCCAGACAAGCAAAGGATCCAAATAAAAAGGCGACGAACATCAAGCACAACCAACCAGCGGAAAAGAAGCCAGGCTTGACGGACAGTGGCCAGCACTTACAAGTGAGTCTGTGTGTACCAGTGCTCAGCAGGAAATCCTTGCCTGTGACTTCTCTATCGTATGGGTCACTGAGCTGCGTAATAAAGTGCACTGTTGCTCGATCGACACAGACATGCACACATTTGCGCATGCACACACCACACGCACTTGGCTCTATAAAAAAAGTGCAATTTTGCACACACACACACACATACACACACACACACACACACACACACACACACACACACATACCTGTTTCCTCTTCCTCTCCCATTCACCATCTCTCAACAGAATCTTCACTTGTGCTGTAATCGCAATCGTGTAATTTGAAAGCCCAAAACAGAGTCTTGATCTAACTTGCTCACCAGTTCCGAGCAGCTGGTCTATCATCAGCCTGTAGCATTGTCTGTACCTGGATCAATAGAACTGTATGACATCACCTCTTAGCAACATTATCCACGGCCCTACCCTCTACTTAGTGTTAAAAAATGTTCAGTGGTGTGGCCTTGTTAATCTTCATGCCTTCTCTCCTCTTTATTCTATTTACATATAGACACAGCTTTTGCAAACAATGGATACATGATCAGATCATGTGCATAATAGACCTTTTTCAGTGTCATTGTTATAAAGATTGAGAGGCAGGAATACCAAGTGGGAAGGTAGAGGTATTTTGCATTGTTTTTAAGTTGATGAAAAATCATTTGCCTTATCAGTTGTACTTTAGCTAGGACATTGATTGACATTGTATTGTAGATCCCTGCTGAAGGCCTCGAAGCAAAGACCTCGGTTGATCAGCTAGTGGGCAACCAAGGTTTGCAGGTATTGAATTCCTGCTGGTACTAGTGAAGCAACTTGACTTACACATTTTCTGTGTGTCGCAGTCACTGGCTGACATTTACCATATAATGAGAAATGGAGTGAATGGCAGACTTGAAAAAGTTGTGATCATGCACAGTGTTCCATGTGTCTGATAAGTTCTTCGAGGGGTCATTCTGCAGCTATCCTTATACTCCAATAGACATAGATCTGATTCCTGTCCTCTTGACCTTAAAGAGGAGTCCCAGTTGAATTTGGAAGGGCAAGTGAATTTCAAGATGGTGGACTAGTTGCTCTGGCTCCCATCTGGTCCATTATGCAGAAACCTTGCCTTGTTCAGTCCGACTGCCTCAAACGAATATGGTTCCACAGCTCTTGTGAATATATTGGGATTTGGAGCACTGGATATGCTGCTGAGACTCCAGGGAAACCAGTGGAGGTGGAGTTGGAAGATATCCTGCAGATCTCCATTTAAGGCTGGACTACTTTAAGACGAGGGGACACTCCCGTGCCTTGCAATAATTTTCAGCTAAATTTTGGCTTGAAAGGTAAAGTAGGCTCTGGCCATCCCCTCTCCTTTTCGCAAAGTGGAGGGCCTCCACCAAGGACCGCTCAATCATGTTCACTGTCTGTTCCGTCACCCCTCTGGGTTCAAAGGTGTGGTTCTTCGGTGTCTAGTTCAGTCCAGTAAAGAACAGTGCAGGAGGAAATCCTGCCGCCTTCAAAATGGTGCAATGCATCCCATGGGGAAGGGCAAGGAGTGGACCACATTTCCTTCTCAGCATTTTCTCACCCGCAAGAGTGACAGAGTTACAGCCAGACCTCTGAGTCCTTAAGTGGAGCTTATGTTCTCCACACCTGAAGATGCTTTTATTGTCCATGGTGTGACAAGCAGTTTTATGTTTTTGTCATAAAAATAAACCTCGGGGGGCCCTGCTGCAACATATTGATAGGGTTAGATTTCTCTGGAGAGCCATCTTCACAGGATGCTGCAATCACACTGAGTCAAATACAGGAAGTTCCTGCCCTTCAGAACATATTTATTGGAGTCAGTGTAGGTTTACGCACTATTGATGGCTGTCTACCCCAGAGTGGGTGGAGACACTGGAGTTATACCTCTCTTTGTAGGGCAGGCAGCAGTTTGGTTTGACCTGGATGTGTCTCGTGGGGCTCATGTGAGCTGCATCAAAAACAGACCTGTTGAGTCCATGCTTGAGGCCTTATCTTGTCTTAGCCCTTCAAGATGAAGCTGTAAAAGATTCACAGCTTCTTTTTTTGGTGAAGTTCAGATTGTATGTGAGTCTGTCTCAGAGAAAGTGCGCGCTGCAGAGCAAGAAAAGAGCTAGAGACAAAGACATGTGGCTAGTTTAAGGGCATTAACAGAGAGATTTTCATATGCAGAATTATGAACTGGAAGTAGAAGCAACTTTGAGGCAGTTTGAGGAAGACAAATAAATAGTGAGGCATTGTATCTGGAGTTGTTCAGCATTAGCAGTAGTACATTTTTGGCTCTGACAAACATTCCAAGTTCAAGAAAAAGTGTAAGTCATAAAATGTAAATTTATCAGCAATTGGAATGATGGTAATGCAAGTCATGTTCATACAAAGGTCTGTATGAAACTTGGAACCTTGTTTCTAAAATGTGCAAGATGTGGTTAGTTGGACCATTTTGAAAGAAGTAAAACGTACCAGTGATGTGTGGTTGGCGAACCACCAATTGAGAACCACTGCGTATGTGCTTTGGATATCTTAATCATTTCATTCAGGTAAAGAAGGTGTCCGACTGACTGTCTCTGGGAGAGACCGGGTGTGTTTCATTTGCAAAGGATGTTTTGGAGGGATGCTGAAGGAAACACATTCCTCTCTCTTTGTGGTCTCAGGTCTGTCTGTTGCACCCAACTCCTCTCAGTGACAGAGAACACATCCTCGGAATTCCTTCCCTGGTGCATAATTGCATTATTCAACACCTCCTCATCCCAGGAAAAGTAGATCAAATCAAAAGCCCCCTTTTTTTTATTCCCTTCAAAGGCTTTTCATGTTGTGTGCCAGGAAGGCAGCTTGTAGTAGGAATGTGGGAAGGATGCTCAGGCTTTTGTGATATGTAATAACGTTCAGCGCGCTGCTATCGCTGGGTAATCTGAGCCGAACGTCAGTCAGAGCTCTCTGCCAAGGGAGTGAAAGATCAGCGTGGATGTGTCATGTATTTGACAAGGGGGGGGTGGGGGTGGTAGTGCAAGGTCTGCTGTATGTAAGAAAGTTTTTATACGGATTATTCTCCTTTTTTTGTCCATGACTTTTCACTGGGTGCATTGGAAAACTTGTTTGTCACTCGGAGCCTGGGCTATCCCCCTGCTCTCGGCACCGGCCGGCTTCCATTAACATATGGCCGTAGTAAAAGAGAGTCTTTCAAAACATTCTGCTCAGCCTGTAAGTGGAAAAGACGGCAATTTTGTCAAACCGAAATGAACACCATACGTGGAAGATGATCTGAAAGTGTAATGGCTCCGTCGGGAATAGGGAGAGGTAATTTTCTCCAAAGGAAGGCCTATATGTCAACGAGGGGATCATCTCTTGTAGTAGTACTTAGATGCTTTGGTGTTTTTTTGGTCTGTCCACTTCAGAAATTCTTATTCATTGTTTTGTAACAATTTCCACTCTAGCATTTCACCATCTGGATTTGCTATGATCTCTGCCCTGTTCTGCAGTACCTGCCAGGGACTCAGATCTTCCATTGCATTAAATTAGTCTCCTGATCATTTAAGATCGGTTTTATGTGCCCATAGTAAACAATCCATTTGTACCTTACCTGAAGAATGGCCCTTTAAATGCCCTTTCTTGTTTTGTTCATTTTCTTCTCTTTTTTTTTAATCTTGGGACCACACTGAGTGAGTTTTCAACACTGGCACAGTTCCACAAATTTCACACTTCATTTTCATCCCCCCCAATCAGTCTGACATTCCAGCCTGAACACACGCTTGAGGACAGGGACTCCTCAAGCTTTGAAACCTAAATGGCATTTTTGTAGCTTTTAGCCTTTTCCTCCTCATTGTCCTCCTGCAATGTCTGTTAACGAATGGTAGAGAAAAGAGACCTTTGAGAGCCAAAGCTATGCACCGGCCCTTCTGTCCGTTACAACCACAGAATTGACTTCAGCTTACAGTGCTGTCAGAGCAAGACTCAGTCTTATGGACTTTCCTGATCCTGAACTTGTCCCTGTGGGATTTGAGAGAGGGTTCTGCATAGTCATGAGCCCGGGAATCGCTGCGCAGAACAGACAGTTGAGCTGGAATCCAGTCAAGCTTTGGGGGCGCAGATGAAGATGGATTTTTAATTGCGCACTGCGCATTATGGAAGGTGTAACATCTGGAAACTGATCGGCAAAAATGCACCATTGACGACCCCGGCACAACTTGCGTTAATGTGGTGGGAGGGGAAAAGAAGGATTTTGTCATTTCCTTTTTACAATGGAAATCACCTGCCGTACAGAAGTAGAACCAGCCTCACAGGCGTGTTCCGAGCCAGGGAGACGCCGTTATGTTCCTTAATTCTCATTTTCCAAGACTTAATTGATTAAATGTAGCCATAAGCGGCAATGCAGCTCTCCTTTGGATTGCGTATGCTCCTGACTGTGTGAAAGATGAACGCTGTCTTCTTGTGATGAAGCGTATATTCCACATATGGCGCTATAAACCGGTTTAGTCCGATTAGACTTATCATAGCTGAAAATAATTGAGAAGTCCCCAGAGATGACCACACTGCAGTCAACCACAATCTCAGATTTCATCTGTGTTTTCAGATAAAATGTTACTATTTACAGACACTCTTACTTCATCTGTATATTCTTTTCCTGGTCAGTAGGGGATCCTTAAGATTTCAGATAAAATCCATATGCAAGCATGAAGCATTTATTGAACTGCAGCCAGTGACTGAGAGAATTTCTAAGCCTTTTATTTGTAGAATAAAGGAAGAATGACCAAAGACTGGTGATGGTTTTATTCAAAGAGTTCCAGGTCCATAGGGGTCTTCTCATGTGGGACTTTCATAAAGATGTTTTTTCCTCTATGTTTCTGCATTTGTGTGGAATGATTTAGTAATGGAAATGTAATATATATTTTGACAGTGTACATTCTCTTGAAGAGACTATTCATATAATATGTAAAATACAACTGGAATTTGTTGGCCATTTTGTGTCCATTAGTTTATTGTATCTTAACTGTCTTAGATTATTCACTGAAGTGTAAAACTAGACATTGAGAGGCCTTTACTTCTCATGATCTCAGGAAAAGGGAGGAAAAATTCTGTTTAGTCTAGTGAGTCATCATTTCATTATTTATTTATTTATTTTTTCAAAAGAAGTATTTAATGGATCTTGTGATCGTGACAAAATGCAATTAATACAAAAATTAAAAAAGCTTTTGTTGATTCTTGTTTCTGGATTTGTAAAATAACTTTAAACAGTACTTTCAAAACTATGTAGGTATTAATAATTATGTTATTACTTTCTGTGATATGAAGAGGACTGAGAAGAGGCACAAACCTATCCACGAATGATAACGTTAGGGTTGAAGCAGCTTCAGGCAGGAGTTCTGCATTTTAACCCAGCCACAGTCCGGAGGAGCCAGACGGCCACAGCGTGCGTGGTCCCTCACCAGGGCAACACGCATCAGGGAGCGGTCACACTCCACACACCACAACCGAAACACAATACACCTTATCTGCATTTCATGACACAGAAATAATTACCAGGGCTTTACACTTGGCTACAGTTTGGCTGCAGTTGCTAAAGGTCAGGTTGAAGGGCATCTGCAGATCAGGTCACATGTCGACCTACCGTCAATACCCTCTTTATGGGGGACGAACACATCACCGATAAGCAGTCCAACATGGCAGCTCTGTAGGAATGTCCCGGACCAGCTTTCTGTGGCTTAACAGTAAGATGACTCCTCTAACAAGCACACATTTATGGAAGCTGGTTTCTTGCATTGCTAGTAAAACATTATTAGTCATTTCACAGGGAAAGATATTTACTGCGTTTCATCTTTTAATTTTTTTTCCACACAATGCATTTTCACAAAGAATTCTTCCATGTGTTTACAGTCATATATTATTTTTACACATTCTGCGGAAGCATACAGTGCTGTATTTAAAAATGTGTGATTTCTGTTTTGTGTAAAAATTACATATGCCTTTCTGGAGTGTCAGAAAAGCCACTTGAGAAGACAGATGCATGTGGTTGAGAACCAATGAAATGTACGTTCCAGACAAATGAATAGCTTTTCCCGTTTTTTAAAATCGCTTAACCGATGAAGAACACAATGTAGCTGTAAAATAAACAATAACAAACAGTCATTTGATGTTTTTGCAGTTAGTTACTTTGTTGAAAGGTTAAATAATCAAGATAGTTTATGTGGGTGGACAGATAAGATCTGTTCATGTCTTTGTGTGTCGACACAGTGCAATACAAAAAATAATGAGTATACGTCAGAGGCATTTGCTGTAAAACCACAGACCACTGTTACTGTTCATGCACAAAATCCACCTCTTTCAAATAAAATGCATCACATAGAGTAATACAAAAAGCCCAGCTCCATTTGTAAAAGTCAAAATATGTATTACTTGTACTATCGTTTGGATTGGGAAAAAAAAATCGTACAATATAAAAATAATTTCATTGACCATAGTTAAATAAACAGTCTTGAAATGTAAATAAAAATATGAAGAGAGTAAGTAAAAGTAATAAAAGATGATATTCTCTGTAATAAAAAAATATATAATAATATGAATCATTAAGTAAGGAAACATATTTATAATGTAAGATTAATAGTCATATGCAGTGTAATTTTCTTTGGAGAAAGGGATTTTAGTGTGCTTGACTGACAGTGCGGACTAGAGACCAGGTGGAGTGTGGACAGATGTCAGAACTTCACCAGAATGAAAATCCATTTACAGTTGAATGGGTTTTGTCTTCGGGTGTATGTAAGGTGAACTCAAATGTTCCAGTTCAGTCCTTATGGAATGGCCAATTCCACTCTCTGGGTCATCGACTGCATGGTAAAACCTGACTTGTGCTTTGAGCTAGTCTGCCAGCTTTTAAAAATGTATGGCTAGCAGGCACACATAATTCCTGATTTAGTTTTTGGGGTTTTTGAATAAATATGGCCTTCAGTCTCGATGGCAGTTATTCAGTAGAGAAGGGGTCGATCGACTAATATTATTTTATAATTATTCCTGTCATGGCTTCGTCCATTTTTAAAGTTGCATTTCACGATTTTGGAGTAGAAAAACAGGCCTTGAAGGTGAATTACAATTCGTAGTCATTTGTCTAGCCTGTTATCATTATAAATCAAAGTAATGGTGCATTTAATACATTTATAGCTGTCTGTGCATGATGTTTAGCAATATTTGGAAAAAAATGACATGACTTATTCATGAAATAATGAATGAATGAGTAGAGGGGGAGTGCAGAAAGAGGAAGAGACTGAAACAGGGGGAGGAATGATTGTTTGAGAGGGGAGACAGGGCAGTTAGAGAGAAATAGAGAGAGGAGGAGAGAAAAGGCAGGAAGTCTTAATTGACCATTTTTTTTCCAAAACCAAGGCCTGTGGGAAAATTGAGAATTTTAAGGGTTCGCAGAACGAAATGTGGAAAACAACATTTTCTCATTCCTCTTTGGTTTACTTAACTGATTATATTCCTTAAGATGAAAAAAAAAACGCGATTACATAATTATCATATTTGTAGGAGACCTGTGTGATGAATGCCTACAAAACAATTATCTCTCTTAAATTTGGGGTGTAGAAAATTAGGAAAATGGGAGCGTGGTAGAATTTCACACGAGGGTTCCGCTTCGCATCCGCCGTGCCCAGACGGTCTGGGGTACGACTTGTTGATCTTGGTGCATTAAATTACTGGTGTGCTGTCAGATTCAATTATGGCTCCAGGATGTGAAGCACACAGCTTCCCTGTGTCAGTTACCCCTGGCTAAGACTGGCTTACGTATCTGATTTGTTTTTGTTTTGGTTGCACTTTTCACGTTTGTGAAAGAGCCATTCTGAGGAACGGGTGAACCAACAGGTTCCCCAACGCCCTGATTAACGCAACGCTGCTGTCGCGTCCACAAGACCCGCGCATTTGAATGAGTGCTTTAAGGCGGGTCCCTCACACGGATGAATCGGTCTCCAGAACAGTCTGTTCCAGGGGACTGCTTTTACTTATCTTCCTGGGTTTCTGCACATTTCTGGGTGACCGATTTTTTTCTCAGCTGTAATTGGCCAAAATGGCTGGGTGTAAGTTTGGGCTAATTACAGCGCATGCTTTTCTCCTAGACACCTGTGCTGCCATGGACCGAGGCTGTCCGTTACACAGCAGACGCACCCCCCAAATAGGGCTTTCACAAAAGACCTGCTATAACTACACCAGACATGGACGAACAGTTTTAAAAGGGAAAGAAAACAGACGCAGGGATTATTCTCTTTCCCTCTTGCTGGAAGTGTGAAGTATTCCAGTATTCTGGTGGTGTGGGCGGTGCAGTTCAACAGCTTGCCCACAGCAGTCAATTTTAAACCGTATGTCTCCCAAAGTTCTCATTAGTATGAGCCACTGGAGTCTGAAGATTCATTATCCATTCTGGCCCCACCCCCCCCCTTCCTTCCCAGGCGTTGCACTTTTTCTGTCTGGTTTTGAAATTGGTAATCGTATGATATTAGATACCAGATGCACGATACTGGTTGTAAAATTGCATGTCATTTGCAGCTTTCAGCCATACTCAATTTACTTTTCATTTACCAGTTCATTTGCCTTATATTTTATTTTCCCTATACTACTTCAAATCATATCTTAACTTGAAATTAGTGTCACTAAGTGCATAGTAAACATTTTGGTGATGGACATATATCTTTATTATCAGTTGCAAACACTGTGACTGGCAGAGATGATCTGTTTTTACTCTCAGTTCCATTATTGTGCATTTTAAATACCATTCAGACATTCCTTTTGATGATGTTGTAGAGCTAAAAAGACAAAAATAGTTGCATTGTTATGTCCATGTATTTGTCTAATATAATTTAGGAACTCCTTTTCCCAATCTTTTTGAATTATAACTTTCTGTACATGTACTGTAAAGTCTATAACTACCATAAAAGTCTCCATATCCTGCCAAAATGTTATCAATATTAGCATTAGCCATTCATGTATTGTCTGTAATGCATTGGTTTAAATGTATCTATATGGCTTCAGTCACCAGAATGCGAATGGAGCTGGCCTGCCTCTTCCCATTTTGAGTCAAAATGAATAGACCTGTTCCATCCAAGTATAGGAGAAGGTTATGCACAGGTGGGGCCTATTTGCTTTTTGCTGGAGGATAAAAATATCTGCCTGAAATGAGTACTGGCCATTTGAGGACAATGTATTGTTTTAGAGAGGGGCCTTCTTGTTTGTAGTAATTAACATATTTTTGTACCCAGGTTTTATGATTAGATTCCAGCCTCATAGAACATTATAGTCTGCTAACTCAGCCCATGATTGTGCCTGGCTGAGAAACACTGGTTGGGTGACATTAAAATGTTTCATTTGTCTGTAGACTATGCTGAGTCTGAACTGAAGAAGTTTGGTTATCCAGGTTAAGAGTGGAACTTGCCTGGTTCTGCTTATGGTGTGGATTTGATCTTGGTCTGACCTTGGAGGGCCCTCTGGCTCACTTTTGACTGTTAGTTAGCTGGATCTTTATCAGAATGTCTCTTTGTTCACACACAGCACCGTGCTTTTGGAGTGATCAGACTGCACTCGTAGCACTCAGGCTGGGGAGTAGGTGCTACAGTGCATCTGAGTTGAGTCATTCAGTTTGTTGGATAATAGAATCTTGTTTGAGCAGTGCCACACTATTGCATATCATACAGACAATGCTCTCTTCTTTCTCCCATTTGTACCAGATTGTTTTTTTTAATGCAGATACTCATAAAGACTGATGTTTGACCCCGAATGCTCTCTGTTTCTGAACAGAGTATCATATCGGATTGACAAACATGCCCTGGGTCTTGCTTAGTGTGATTCTGCTCAGTTTCTGGGTGTGTTCTGGGTATGCGAACCACTCAGCAGCTTCTGGAGGCCTCTACATTACAAGAGATTGTTCTCTCGTACTCCCACAGGGACATACAAAGGGAGAGTGTGAGTGTGTCAGTGGAGGAGACAAAAGCTGAGGATGGAGGTTTATTAGTATGGCTAACGTTTTGTTACAGAGATCTGTCATCCATGGTGCTGAGCAATCCATCTTTTCCCCTCTCTCGGTAGGTGCTATAGTGGATATAACCCAAGTGCCCTTGATCGTGTATGTATTGTGTAAAAACAGCCCTCATTTTCTCTTGCGTTTTGGAAGGACTCGCTCATGATAGATGAAGTTGAAAGATTCCTCCTTTGGAAGCCCCTTTGCTATTAATCCAGAAAATGTAAAACTTTCTTGCATCTGCCCTGTTGAGTAATGGCTCCCTATTTCTGATGTGGTCTTTTGTTACTTTTGGGCAAAGAGATAAAAAGTAATTATAGTATTTCTGTGGCAGATAATCAGAGAAAGATGTTTTTTTTTTTTTTACAATCATATACAAAGGGTGAAAGAGCCCTCTTATTATTTCAGTCAAAGATAAATGATAATCCAACCGGATGAGCAAATTCAGGCTACTGTGGATTCTGGTATGCAAGTCTTTAGGGAACCCAAAGGAGCCTCTTAAAGGGAAGAATGAATAATAAACCAGCATGCAGGCCCAGTCATCTTAATGAGCATGAAGGTAGTACTTCACAGGATCAGGTTATACGCATTCTATAACCACTGGTGGGCAGTGGTTGGATATCTCATGGTAAAACAATACGGTCATGAGATGTGGGAGAGAAATGGCAGATCTGAGCTGACTGGGCTGGTTGCTGCTCATTTGTCAGACTATGGTCATGTGTAAGGGCAGATGGCATTAAAAGCGCTGGATCAGGTACTGCAGAAAAGCCTGGCCAGCATGGCCCATGGAGAAGTTCTCCAGGTCAGGTACAAACAGGCCTGTGTGATAGAACTGCAAAACTTACTGCAGTCACAGTAATGTTTATGATATAAAAATATTGGACATTTTCTAAAATTTCTGTATTTATAGCTTTAAACCTTTGTGAAATTTAATGAGCAATAATGAGACCAATGTTCTTATGTGAACATTCAAAATATTTTGGCTCAATTATATTAGTACTTTTTGTCAAGTAATTGTATTAATCATTAAGGTTAATTTATAACTTGCCGTTATGCATCAGTGATAATGAATAGCTTATCAAGGCATAATTGTGTATGCTGCTTCCGGTTTCATTAATAACAACAAATTAACAGTAGTAATATATTAACTCCCAGCATTACATTGTTGATTTATAATTTAGGCTTTCATTTCCATAGCCCTGTTCTTCATAACTTCATAACGTGTGTGAAAAGGGCAGTGCCTCACTCCCAGGTGCATCCAAGAAAATCTGCTCCTTTCCTATCACTGTCCATTATCCTCCATCTTCGAGCCAGTGAGTGTTCTTTGACAGGTGTCTGGTATTGAGGGCTCTTTCATGTCTGGCGCTCTCTCAATCTCCCCATCTCTCAGTTCCAGTGTGCCCAACCTTGCAGGTGGGGCCAGCCTCACAAAGGACAGAAAGAGTCAAATTATTAATGTCCATGTACTTTATAAATATGGTAGAAATGACCAGGGACCTCTCGAGCGACAAATGCATTGAAATAAGAAACACATCCACGCCAAAAAAGAACTATATGCATCTGTTACTTTTCGTCTGAAAATACCCTTCCCACTTTCAGTGTTCAGTATGCAACACAGTATGCTAGAAAAAAGAGCTCCACCAAGTGGCCAACAGTGCCACTACATTGCTTTGAAATATTCAAACTTTTATAGGAGCAGTGTTCTGTAACAGCAATTATTATTATTTCAGCTTCAGATTCTGTCTAATAGTATCCCATTATATATACAAGGTAAAAAGATATGCTAGCAGGAAATATTACTTTTCTCAGAAATTTTGACATTTTTTAGTTTGACATAGCAGATCACAACATTTTGGAACACAATTGGAAAACATCTTTGCATTGTTTGCATGTGTCAGAAGAAAGAGGTACAGCCAAAGATGTTCCACAGCAGAGGCAGGCCTTGACCTCTCTAGTAGTAATTTAGTCAGGGCTCCTGCAGGGTTCTCAGCAGCCGCTGGGCCCCCGGCCCAAACTCCTGTGCCAGGCTGTGTGTCAGCCATAGTCATTAATGCTCCATCTTTCTTTTCTCTCTCTCCCTCCTCCTGAAAACCTACTGTACCTCTAACTAAAACCATCTCTCCCCTGGCTCACTCACAGCATTTGTTTCTAGTTTAGTGTGTGACTGCATCATGGTTGATATTATGATTTTTCATTTTTCTAATTCCATAAATGCACAGGATACTGATTTGAGCACTGACCTAAAGCACAAACCTGCTCTGGTTACCTTTAATGGCTTTTTGCCTGTCTGTGCACAGGGTAAGGGTTGTCCTCCTTGGTGTATGCTGGATGGGTCACTACCTGTCAGATGCTTGTGTACCCCTTCCTGCCCTTCTCATTTTCTATCTTTCATTGTCCATTTTTTTCTTTTACCGCTTTGCAGTAAAGAAAATATATCTAAGACATTTAACAACTCATAACCTTGGAAGACTTTGTGTGATGCTTCTGTGTGTGTGTGTGTGTGTGTGTGTGTGTGTGTGTGTGTGTGTGTGTGTGTGTGTGTGTGTGTGTGTGTGTGTGTGTTTCTTTGTGTTTTTGTGTTTTGTGTGTGTGTGTGTGTGTGTGAGAGAGAGAGAGAGAGAGAGAGAGAAACATGATTCATATATTTCATTGCTTTTTGTAGATTACGTGAATATATTCGGTTAAAGTCCTTTATCCAGCCACAAAGACAATGTTTTGTTAGCTGTTGATGCAAGTTACAGCTCAATTATATAAATATTGGTTATCCTATTTAATCATGTCAGTACCTTCAACAAGTTAAAACTAGTCCTATTTCGAAGCTTAAAGGGATCTGTCTTTCCCATGGTAAGTTTTGCATAGTTTGCAGGTATAGATTTCAGTATATCCTCATCATTTTGGAAGAGCATGAACTGCGTTTTTAGGCAGTTATCAAGTGGTAAATTCACTATTTATTCCTTGTCTTTTTTATTAAAGCATGGACTCACTTTACCCCCACTTTCCCCCTCATATGGTTGGATGCCAGATAAACTGCAATGATCTCTCTCCCAGTCCTTTCCCCCACAGCCTTGTAGGTCTGGTATTATCTCAGAGAGCTTTTCTCTGGCCTCCCCAATTCTTTCCAAACTATCAGTTCTGGAGCGCCGGAGGGGCTGGGTTCAGGTTTGGCTAAAGGGACTCTTGGCCTTAAGTAAACAGTGTTTATTTCCCAGAAAGGGAGTCATGGTAGCTGCCAGGCTCCTCAGTGCTGTGTAACACAGTACACCCCCACCCCAAACCCCACCCCCTGATTTTGCCACTAAACCCATGCCTCACTGTGCCCTGACTGGTGCTTTGCCCAGGTGAGCCGCAGGTACCCATGCCCAAACGTGATCCCTTATAGCCTTGGCATGGCCCATGGGGCTTACTGGAACTCTGCGTCTTCTCAAGCACTCAGAAACGTCAGGAGAGATTTGCATTTCTCCTAAAGATGTCTTAAAGCACGGCATCAGAGAACCCTTCATTAGAATTGCATTTGACTGGGTAAATACGGGCTACGTGCAAAGCGGAAAGACAAAAAAATAACAAGTTAAGTCTGTAACCTCCAAAAATCAGAACGTGATCTCTATTAAAGAGACCACCTAGTGCGAGTTGCTAAGAAAGTTTTGTAAAGAACTACAGTATATGCAAACTACTTAAGTGATCTAAGGAGCTCTCTGCTGAGTGCTTCAGATTTCTAGGGCTAAATGTAGTGTGGAGTACAGGAGTGTTTACACATCCCTCTGTTACTAAGAACATTTATTTCTGAAGTCATTTTCCTCTGACATCTATGAAAGTTTATTCATCCAGGGCTATTACAGCGTTTTTTTTCTTCTATTTTTACAGAGGAATCTGGCATATTTCCTTCAGTTGGTTGATTTTCTACAATGAATTTGTTTTAGCAGTTATTATTTTGCCAGTTCCCTTGCCTTATTCAGTGGAGCGGAGCTGGTTGAAAGGGTACTCATTTCTTTGCAGTAAATTTAGTGTTCATTCATTCAGGTGTAAAACTCTCAGCGCTCAAGCCTCCCACCCCCTGCCTCCGCCCGAATCCCTCCAGACTTTAGTGCAAGCCTTCTTTGACGGCTTTGTGGCAAAGACAGGAAAGTATAATGTTGGAGATTAGTGCATAGCTACAGTACAGTACAATACAGTACAGAAAATGCCAGTCCTCCATGGAGAAACACCAGAGCCCTGACTCCATCAACACGATACTTCAGGTTACCCACCGTCTCTGAGTAACCCCACCGCAGACAGGTGCGGAGGTGAGGGAGATCCAGGCTATGGCCTGGAGCAAGTCCTCCACCATGCAGCTGTTTCACACGCCCTGGCAGCATGCCTCAATCAAAATCACACCTTATTTCCTAAGCCAGTATTTCTCTACCTGCGCAGAGAACCAGGTGTCTTTCATTCCACCCCCACAAAAAATGACAGTTCAGGAGAGGAGGGGGAAAAATCACTTCAGACAAGGTTTATATCTTGCAGCTGCACTATCCGACTAAAATAAAATAAATAAATAAAAAAGCGACTACAGTTTTGGCTTTCTAGCCAAACATAACTTTAAATTGTTTTCATAATCTGTCTAACGGTTCATAAGGCTAGGAAAGTGAGCCCAGAGCGGGTGTTTAAAAGTTTTGTCTTAATTATTTGCTTAAGATATTCTAAACCAATACATTATTTTATTTATTGTTTAACAATATTTAAACTAATGTCAGAGACCTTATAATTGTGTTTCAATAAATTGAAGTTCACAATGCAGAACTTCAGCATACTTAACCAAAGCCTATAAACCAAAGCAACATGGAGGTTATCGTATGTGGAATGAAAACAAGAATAGTTAATACCTCACTGTGAATTATGAATTGCATAATTTGTTTTTATTAAAGTATGCTCTCTTGCCTTAATGCACATTACCTCACACTCACTCACACACTCTCATGCACCGAATTCCTTATGGCTTAGTACTTATCTCGCAGAAGACAGACATAGCAAGAGCAACCTCTCCGCAACGGAGCGATGGCACTGTAATATGTCAGGTAGAGGTATGAAAATGTTTATGTCCTCGACATACCATGGATCAGTTACATAGCTGTCTGCATCGTTTTGGCCGCTGGTCCCTTCGCCTATGTGAGAAGGGTAAGAGGGGTTGTAGGAGCTGTGGCTTTACTGGTGGGGGGGGGTGTTGTTGTGGTGGGTTTGTAGGGGGAGCTGAGGCCAGAGCATGCTGGTGGTCAGCCATGAGCTGTGACTCAGTGGAGGTTCTGAGACCCGCAGATCTGGGGGTGAGCTGGGACTGTAATCAGTGACTGTAATGGGAGGCAGATATGGCTCTATTACAGTTCACTTCAATTACATTTTACAAAACAACATTTTATGATAACATCTCCACAAAAAAAATCCAGGTCCCCCTCACCCTTTTAAAGAGCCAGCCTGGGGTAACAGTGGTAAGGAAAAACTCCCAGACTAAAAAGAGGAACCCTGACCAGAACCCAGCTGAGAAGGGGTGTCCATCTTATCCTAGCCCTAAGTAACTGCTCAATAAAGGTAATGCAATGTAATATAATGTAGCCCAGTGTGGTTGTGAGGGGGAACTGAGCCTCAGGTACTCCGGTGGGAACTGTGACTGGGAGCTGCGGTGGCGAGCAGTCCAGACGGGACCTGTGGCCTTGGATGTCTTAAGGGTGAGCGGTCCAAAGGTGAGGTGTGACTCAGTAGTCCCTTTGAGCTGTAGAAGTGGACACCCAGGTGGGGAGCTGCATTGGGCGTGGGTCTGAGCGGAAGCTGGATGACGAAGGTTTGAGGGGATCTGTTGGTAGCTTCCTCTTCAGCCCCCTGTGGGGTGCTGGCTTTCACACGTGCTGCAGCCAATCGGCTAAGTTCATGCTGAAAGGATGGAGGCATGTTTTCAGCAAAGAGGTCATAAGGCAATGTACAACAAAATGCTATTCTAAAGAATAGCTAAGCCATACATGGAGTTCTGGTCAACTGATCCCACAACAATAATGGTTTGTGTTACTTTACGAATATTTTCAGTTTTTTTTTTTCCCTCCCTTTTCCAAAATGCAATCAGTCTCATGATGTGTCCCATCATAAGTTGGTGATGAAATGAAGCATGCGTAATACTCGGGCTGTGGGTCTGCATATCATCGTCTTATGAGGTCCTGCTTTTCCAAATACAGACATTTCACTTATTTGAACCAAGTCTTTGAAGCAGCATCCAACTTGAACGGACAAGAGGGAATTAGTACAGCTAGAAGTTCCCAATGGGATTATGAAAAGTAGATTTAATAAAAGAGGGTGCTTTCCTAAACCCTTGAAGTCCAGCTGAATTAGCACGCATAGGATAATGAGATAATCAGATTATTGGCCCTAATTTTACTAAAATGCATTGTATTCATTATTAATGATGTGATTCTGAAATGAGCAGTGGCAATGGAAGATTATTGGTTTTCAGGAACTTCGTTTTTAATGCTGGTGGTGAATGGAGGTTTTTGGTTGTGCTGGAGCTGATTTCTGTTGATTCTGAATGAACTTTTTTTTTTTTTCTGTTTCACCTGTATGTGAAAGCGTTGCACTCCCGTGTTGGCCGTCCAGCACTCGTCTGTTTTTTGAGCGTGATGTTCAAGGCTCATTTGATCTGATGTCATTTTTCCTCTTGAATGTCTGTCAGTGGGCCTCATGTGCAGTGAATGAGCTGCCCGTTCAGCTTCCAGTGACTGTTATGATAGCCACAAGGCCCTCCATATATCTCTCTCCGCTTTCTCTCTCATTTCTCTCCTTTCACAGAAAAGCCACTTTACTTGCTTCTATAATTCACTGCCCCTGAGCCTCTAATTTTCCACACTATGTGGTGAAATACTTCTCACTCAGTACCACATAGGATCTGTGGATCCCATTTCTACAAGCTCCATTTTCACTGAATGTTCCTGGGTGAGTGAAAGTTAAACATTTATTGTGGAGTATCATAGCTTAAATGTAAATGCCCAAATGAAAATATTAATTTTCTTTCCTCCAACAGATCAAAAATAGTGTGAGTGAAAACAGAAAATTCTTTGTAAAAAAAAAAAAAAAAAAACCTATAATGAATAGTTTCAAAGAGGATATATTTAATACTGTTGCTATTTACAGTACACGTATGAGTTTTATTTTGGCATCGTATGTGAGAATGTATTGAGTGAACCTGTCACAGGGTTGGACTGCAGTGGTCTCGGTGTTCTGGCAGTGGGGTGCTACCCTGCAATATTCATGAGGAGTTAGTCCAAATTTTTAGACATCTGGGAAACACACTGAAAACTGAGAAACATCTGACTGAGAATGCTGTTTGAAAATGTGCGAACGATTTGCCTCCTTCATAAAATGAGGCCCGCTGCTTTTTCATGTCTAGCCACATGGTGTGCGTTGGAGCAGCTTCGCACACCCAGGGCCTTGTGCTCAGCACGGATCCACGGCACGGCCTGTCATTACCTGACACAACCAAGGGATAGACAGATCAAAAAGATGTGTTCTAGCATTGACGAGGCCCATATGCCTGTCAAAATATGTGTTAGCACACCTTATTAAGGCAAAGGCAAATAGAAACAAAATATCAATATGTTTTCTTTGACACGCTGAAGGAGTGACTACCATACTCCGTTCTTACCCAAATGGATAAGCAGACCAAACACACTTAAGACCAACTATTAGCAAGTTAACAGTCTGTGGAATTCTGGGATATAAAGCCGGCTTTATCTAATGAAGGGATAAGACCACACGCAATGCATAATAGTAATGTGTTTTTTCTTCCACATCATCCTTTTAAAAGGGAAGAAAAAAAACAACCAAACAAAACTGAAAACATTTGTAATAATCTATGGATCCTATTAACAAAGGAAACACTTAAAAATGGATTTTTATTCTGTTAAGGTTAATCACATTGTAACCTAAAAATGTTAATCATGTTTAAAGATTGCAAACTTAACAAAGAATTTCATTGAGAATATTAATGCTGCCGTCTTTGAGGCAAGCTAGTGGGATAAGTGTGGCAATAATGCTCATTTTTTGCATAACCAAGAATGGTTTGTGATCAATTTAAGTTTATTATTTATTGTTTGCTTTAAATTCAAATCATGAGGTGGCGTTTGTCTGAGCACTTCCCAAAACTGCCTTCTACCGATTGTAAGTTACAATAGTTGATGGAGTAACATGGAAAGGACATGTTTTCAGAACTTCTCTCAAGCTAGATTTAAGTCCTTAACTTTTCGTTGCACTGCATCAGTTTATTTGTCCACAGTAGCTGCACACTGTTAGCAGTAACCCATTTTGCCAGTGAAAACAAACATAGTGCTTATTAAAAGGCATATCTCGTAATAAAGGAAGCGGTCAATCGCACTCAGACCTCCTGATTACTAATTTCAGCAGCATTAGTAATGGGAGTGGAGCCATGTCCCTAATTTTATGTAGAAATGGTTGCACATGACGGAGGTTCCAGGCCAACTTCAAGTTGCTGTTACTCATACTCATTTGACCTGCAGCCTTGTGTAGTTTGGACTTTCCTTTACAGAAACTTTATTTGCTGTGGAGACAGACATCCCAGTTTCAGAAACATGGTGGAAATTTGTTGGGGTGCCCACCTCTTATTCAAGCCGCGGGTGTGAAGACCTTGACTGTGAGCAGTCATGCAGTAGCCTGTTTTAGACTCTATGCCCCACAGTAGAGAAAACGTTACGGTGCCCTTGCCCATGCCTGTAGCCAGGGCCAAAGCACTGCACTGCTTCTGGGTGGTTTGAGTTGAGAAATATTGCTCTGTGTGCCCACTGGAAAGAGGTATTTCCGGTGCCAGGTGCTGGCCTGTTACAAGATTTCACAACCCTGATCATTTTAGATAAGGGTTTCATTACAGCAGTTAATGGACTTGCCTCTGTAAGTCTTGCTATTTTCTAGGAATTTTAACCTAAGTGCCTTAAATTGGCTTAAATAATAGTATAGGATATCATATTTTCCCCTCAAAGTAAAGACAGAGGGCTCTCTGCTAGCTATAATATTGCAGAAAATATTTAATTTATAGTTTGCTTACAGTTTTTTTTTGCCAAAGAAGCAATCTTTATTCTGTTTATCTCTTCTTAAAATTTATCCAGCAATTGACCTTTTTTACATCAACAATTTGGTAGCAGCCATCAAGTAAAAATGTGCAAGCTTTTAGATAATGTTTAAAAAAGGCCATATCCAGAAAATTAAACCATGCATCACTGGCTGAATTTATCCATCAGTTTCCATTTTCTAAATCTGATATTCTTGAAAAAAGAAAACACATTTTTAAATAAGCTCTCTTATGTTTACCACATTCTCTGTGTGGATTTTTTGTACATTCAAAAAAGCAGCCCACATGCTTTCCCAGCATTCCATGGGGTTTTAGCACTTCTGTACAGTGACTGCCCTCTGGCATTTAGATACTGGAAACACAGATATAACGTAAGTCACAATGGGAATGACCAGTCTCATAGCAGGAAAGAATCACGTGATGATGGGTCCCTCTTCCCCATACACATTATCCTTTATCCCCTCTTCTCCCTGTGAGCCGTCCACGTCCCGTAGTGTTTAGTAAAGGTAAACTCTCGTTTTGTGCTTGCCTTCTCTCTCTTTGGCAACCTCAGGAAGGTACTTCATAGATCTCTCATCACCTGTGAAATTAACCCACTCTATTTCACAGGTGTATGCATTTACTTCCAAGCAATCTGAGATCTTTGTATCGGACATTTCTGGAACACTTATATTCTTAGATTTTGATTTATAAATGTTTATGTGTGTGTTTTCATATGTGCATGCATGGTGAATATGTGAGACATGAATGTATGTGGACCTGTATGTTTGTGTAGTTAGGTTTTACTGACATAAATATTCTGCAATGGATTTATTTAAAAAATGACCCTTTATATATTTTGTTTTATATCTGGTGGTTCTCAATCTTTTTCAACTTTTTTTTCTTACTGGGGTAGCTTAGGGTAGGAGTAGGAGTATTTATTCAAAGTATGGTCCTAGTTATTGATAACGAGTGCCAGTCTAACTAATGGACCTGGAACAAGACAGTAGAAACAAAACAAATGTGCCTGTAATTCAGTTTACCACTGCCATCAATCTTACTTGAAATTCACCTCACTGTTTCTGAAATGGAAACTCCTCCAAAAAGCAGTTCACCTGTTTTCAGTCCTCACCGCTTAACCATTTCCCGTTCAGCAAAAACATCGCAACTCACCGCAGGTACCGCTATGCGCCCCGTGCTGTAAACGGCACGCATTTTTCCTGGGGCCTCGGAGTGATGGTCTTACGTTAAAGAAAGCGGGCTGGCGTGGCGGGTCTCTAACAGCGGTTCCTCCCTTGCAGCTGGAGGAGCTGATGAACGCTCTGGAGAAGACCAGGCAGGAGCTGGAGGCCACCAAGCAGCGCCTCTCCTCTACCCAGCAGTCCCTGGCCGAGCGAGACGGCCACCTCACCAACCTGAGGCAGGAGCGCCGCAAACAGCTGGAGGAGATCTTGGAGATGAAGTGAGTCCCTTCCTCCATCTTTGCTTTTCCGTTCTCTCCCTCTTTTTCTCCTCTCTCTCTCTCTCTCTCCCTCTCTCTCTCGTTGGCTCTGCAGTGGAACAGGGCCTCTGCGTAGTGCTGTCGGCAGCTTTCTTCTTTCTCTGCCCTCTCTCCTGTTTCTTCTCTTTGTTATCTTCCCTTTCTTCTTGCTCTCTCCTCCCTTCCTTACCTGCTAACATCTCTGTTTGAACTTCTGTATCATGTCTTTCTGCCTCCATTACCCCTCCTGTTTTCTCCTTCCATTTATAAACGCTATTTTTCATCCTATTCTCACTACTGCAACAAGACCAAGTCAAAGCATCACCAGTTTTTAATGATGTTTGTATGAGAGTCACGGGTGCTCGATTTTGAGGTCACAGGTTAGAACTAAAGTTAAAGTGAATGAGTGCCTGTCAAGGTTAGGCATTCTGTTTCAAACTTTTAGATTCCCACAATGTGGAGTCTTACCTCTCAGATGAGAATCTCAGAGGTAATGGTGGAGCACAGCCTTTTTGTCTAAGATGTGTTGAGTCGGTAGCCGCTTGACAGTTTAATGGTCCTCTAAGTACCTTGGGCTTCTCACAAACAATAAAAAAAGATAAAAGTAATCAGTTTAGGATAGCATTTTGACTTATGTGATCTCTTGTGATTGGGTGGTGTAGGGGAGGCAGTAATTTGGGAGGATAATGACTTCATGCCTTAAGATTTCAGAGACTTGAGAGAGGACTGAGTAATTAGCTTGGTTCTCTCAGTGAGGTGATCGCTTCTGGCAGCGAGCGGAGCTAGAATGGCACGTGATGACTAAGATTGCGGGGGCTGGTGACACTGAGGCGTGAGCTTGCCCAGTTGTGTTCTCTGGGTTATTTTTCAAGATTTGGAAGGCTAAAAGGACCACTCATCCAAATAATTGGTGGATTTAAGACAACGTCGGGAAGATTTTTGCATTTCCAGTGCACTCCATGCCCCTATACAGTAATGCTTTGCAAGCCTGCAATGTATAGTTAGATATTTTTAAATCCAAGAATGAATGATTTCCTATTCATTTAAACTTTTTTTCATAACTTTTAAAGAGCACGACCTCTTAAAGCTGTATACTTTGTGTTTGCATCCAAAAGCCTTGTCAATAGAACAGAATGTAACAGCTTTTGTTAATAACTGAGCCCGTAGACTGTTGCTGTGGCGGAATTGGGCCTAACAGCAACCTTGTGCTATGCACATATTATTTAGTTGTCAATCCAACACATGGTGTAAGCACCAGCAGACCCTGTCAGGTTTAGTCATATTTCATTATATTGAGGGCAGGTGTTTTCATAGGCTGTCCTTTGGCCTGAGGTTCTATAAAGGTTCCAATATCTATCATATTTATAGCTGCATATGTGTTTGATTGAGCTTTTTGATTGAACAAACATGCATTGCATATTTTATTGTCACATGCCTTAAAGAAATGCCTTTAAAGTTAGAGAACATCTCGGAAAACAGCTTAGTGATTCGTATGTGAAGAATTCATGATCTAAATGTAAGTGACTTTGCCAAGCATCTTGATCAGTATTTGACTTATATTCTCAAGGCCTCGTTTGACGCGTAAAGCTTTTTTTAAACTGTCTGCGATACATATTCATACTAAAATAAATACCCGATCTTTCATGTGTGTACATTTTTAATCATTCCATAAAGTTAGGGATTTTCCTTCTGCATAAATTAACCTTAATCATAGTCAAGGGACACATTTTAATTCTGGTGATGAAACTTTGTTCAGACGATTCCTTAGACAAATTTGCAGAGCTCTGTGATTCAGATGTTACTGATACTCAGATTTACAGCTGTTCATGATTCGGACCGCTTTTGATCCATGTGCATACTCACGCATGCGCGATACTGTGTGGGTGCATGTGTGGTTGTGTGTACATGCATGTGCGTACCCGAATGTGTGTGTGTGTATGTGTGTGTGTGCAGTACTTTGGTGGTGGTTAGTGGTGTGGGAACAAAGAACGCAAGAGAAAAAAACTCCTTCACTCAGAGGAAAGATAGTCTGTTCATTTCTCTATAAGACATCTTAATCCTGAGACAGGGCTGTGGAAGTTAGGGACCCTGTGACCAGCCCCAGACCACACTGTTGTATCGCTCATGTCGGTGGTAATCTGCTATATTTATGGCTTATTTGTGATTCAAACAGCTGGCAGGGGATTGATGGTCTTTCATGGCCTTTTTGTGTATGGAGCTACATGGACAGAGCAGAGAGCTTTCACAGGCATGCGGGGGGGGGGGAGTTATATGTTTTATTTAATGCTTGCTGAACATGTCGGCCATATATTTTCTGATTGCTGGCTTTCAGACAAAAATTTAGTGAATTGAGTGTATATCAACTGCTGGTTTTCAAACACCATGTAGTGGGGTTGTGGCACAGCATGCAAGAAGCTAAATCTATCGTCGTTTAGGAAACGGTGCTTGTGTGAAACTGAAACTGACAGCCTCTCCTGTTCTAGGCTTATTCTAGGTTGTTTCTGCTGTCTCTGTCGTTTAGGGTTTTTAACCCTCATCTAGGGTTTTCTTGGATTTTGGAGTTTTAAAAATTCTGAAGTTTATCTGTTGCCTTACAGATCAGCATGAATTTAGAGTTATTGGAGTAGTTCTAGCTGGCATTTGTGGGTGGACTTTCACCACCTTCTGTCCAGCAGTCAGTCTGGAGCGAGGTGTTTGTGCCAGCATAGCAGCATTCCAGGTGTATGGTATTTACCTGCTACTCATTATCTTATCACCTCAACATCTGGTTGGGAGGGTCCTGGCTCTCGGTTTAGAACATTCTCACGATATGTACATCTGATAGACCTACGTTCATTTTCTCACATAAAAATTAAACATAAATAAATAATAATGAACATACTAATGATATTGTGTCTAAATTGTGTCTCTGGCAATTTTAATCTCTAGCACTGATCAGAACAAAATCTGAGATACATATGAATAATTATTTCAGTGATTCATAGTTGAATACGGTTTTATACATAACTATGCGATGGCACAGATTCATCTTTTAAGTGTATGTGTGAGTGTCCATTTTGGGAGGCAGTTTGAATGACTAAGCGGTTTTGGCCTGAATTCTGTCCTCAAATAACAGCTGGCTGAAATTTTATCAGGATTTAGCTGTTTTATTCCTTTCTCCAGGGTATGTCTCTATTTCCCCCATTGCTGAAAGATAATGCTCTCTACAATGCTCTTAAATCAAGGAGTCATTTGATCAGAACCATCCCTTTGTCTGGAGCAGTTTTATTTTGTAAAACAATGGGGAAGAATCCACACTTGTGCTCAGTGCGTGTTTTTTCCACAGAAGAGATGCATTACATGAATATACAGATGTGAAACATATTCTAAAGGGCAGGGGCTTTGATGGAATTGAATCAGGGAATGCATTTTTGTCTTTAAGTGGATGTTATGTGGAGTGAAAGAAAGACGATCCAGACAATTTCATGATCTTGTTTATAGTAAGCATATTGCCTGTTATTCCTTTCTGATACCTGGAAAAATATTTCCAGACATCAGATGACAACTTTTTGTTTGTTTCCACTCTCTAGCTAGCAAACCACATATTAATGTCTTTCCTGCTCTGGATGCATTTTCCAGCCATAAACAAGCGAACTGTATTTATTATGAGGGGAAAAGGCTTAGTAATATTTTTGAGGTACAAAGGTTTGCACAGATTATGGTTTGCACAGATTAATTAAAAAAATGATTTTGGATTTTTTTATATTTTGACCTTTTTACCAAATACAGAATTTCAGCGGGACAAATATTTTGGCATTTCTTTGGAATTGATGTACTGTTTTTCTTTCCATGTCTCTTTAATGGTGTGTCACTGCTATTGTAAATGGTTGTTTAAAAATATTCTTGATTTTGAAATGTTCCTTTATGTCTGTTATATCAACGTGATAAGCGTTTGGACATTCCTGACAATGGATCTCACCTCGCGTCACACCGTGTTAGTGGGTTTCACTTAATGTGGAGTTATGAGGATACCCAATCCTGCGAAGCAGGAGTGCAGAGAATGGCCGGGATCTCAATGGGGTGTCGCACCTTTACCAGGAGAGGGACGGAGAGGAGAGGAAGTAACCTAATCCCAGAGACCTCTTTCACCTGTGGCACCCTCAACCTCTGCCTCACTTAGGCACAGGAATTTTCTCTCTCTTTCCCGCCCCCACCCCCTCTCTTTTTCCAGATTTATAGGATTCAGGTGTGAATATTTGAGCTAGGCAGGAAGAAAGGAAAGAGGGAGGAAGGAGAAAAAGGGGATATTTCTAAAAAAAAAAAAAAAAAAGGAGTGAAAGAAAGAAAAAGTAAAAAAAAAAATGATTTGAAATCTAGCTTGGCTTTCAAGGCATTCATGTGAGCCTGAGAAGCGTGGGTCTTACGTAGGCCTTGGAGGATTAAAGCGCACTCAGTGACAGGTCGGCCTTTCTGAGCAGTGTGGGCCCCTTTGTGTGGTCCCACAGCCTGGGGGAATGAGGCCCATCCAGGACCGTGTGAGCGATCGCACCTATGGCAAATGTCTTCAACTGACATTACATACAGTCTAATGCCCCGTAATCTACGGGGAAAGACTACGGCATTTTGGGAAAAGAATCCACCAGAAAATGCAGGAGAGGTGTTGTTAGGAAGTTGAGGTGGAATTGGGACGTATATAGGAGGGGGGTTAAGAGGGACCTTGCTATTTGAGAAAGATTTCAAATTTTAAAAAGCATGAAAGAAGTTTGACCTCCGGCCAGGTTTTTTTTTTTTTTTTTTTTTTGTTAATGAAATGTGGCATTTGTCAAGCAGAATAGTTGAAATAAAGCAGCTGAAATAAAAAAAGGGCTTTTTAGTTTCCTTGTGAAACTTGGTTTCTTCACAACAGTGGCAGGTTTCATTCACAGAAATGAATGCAGCCTTGGACTTTTCAACACAGTTAATGAAAAAGAGAAGGGGGAGAAAAATCGCTTTTAATATCCTATTGTCAGCAGGTTCCTTGGGCTTTTCGGTGTTCAGTCCTTGCACGGATGAGATCTGATATGAAGGGTCTGAGTCTCCGTAATTTAAAGACAAGTGCATGCAGTGTGAATGCATTTGCAAGTGCTCCGCATGCTGTGCCCATAGCATTTTGCAAGTCGACTGCAGCCAAAAAGTAAATGTTGATCCAACTGGTGAATGTATCAGTGCGTCTGCACTGTGTACAGAACGAAAAAAAATCTATGCTGTGCTGTAGCTGTGTAAGATAAGATTTGATGTGTTAAATGTCTTTTTCTTTTTTGCATGATTTTGATTTGAAGCCAAAATCAACGAAGAATGCTGTTCCACAGGCTGTTTGCTAAGTATGTTTTATAACATATTTGATCCATCAAACACAACAAGTGCAGCACCGCCCCCATCTCCAGAATTTACTCTGGTTTTTGTGAATCTCCGACCCCAGTGAGTCATTTTATGCCAACAACTGGCTCAGAAAGCAGAGATTGCTATTGATGCAAGCATGTACTTTGTAACCATCCCACAGAGAAATCCTGTGGAAAGAGCTATTACATATACTGCCCTAGGCTAAATTGTAACGCTGTTTTGACCACCCACCCCCACAAAAGAAGACTCCTGGAACTGGATTGTGGCACTTGACCATATTTGTGCGCCAGTCCTGTTCTCCAGCAGGGCTTCAGAAACACCAGTGGAGGGAGGGAAAAGGCCGCTAAAAAAAGAGCAAAAAAAAAAAAAAAAAAAAAAATAAGCAGAGCAAAGAATAGGCAGCTCCAGACGGGGGCCTCCTTCTCAGCCCATCTGAATCCACTTACATGTAAATTGCTTGTCTGTATGAATTACGGTTACGTTTCTGATGGGACTGCTTCGCTTTGTTTATCGTAGGATTTTTGACAGTCTCTTTCCTCTTTCAAGTAAGCTTGGCTGCAGTGCACTGTTGGTACAGCACTAAGTAAACTCATCTTTTGTTACATTAACAAGGTTATAGCATCACCGGGGCGGTTTTACAGCTGCCTGACTGGAGGTCAAAACACAGGGAGGTTGAGGCTAGGCTTAAAACCCCTAGATCTAGGGACGGACGCAGGGGTGGGGCAAAATGAAGCACAGCACAGAATGCCGTTGGGCAGTAAGGCCTTCCCTATCTGGCTTTCAAGATGGAGGAGAAATTGAGAGGTTCAGAGATCATTTGTGGCCATGTAGTGCAGGGAACACTGAAACTTGCTGATAGAGATCAGAAAGTGAGGCTTGTTGTCATTTCACTGTAATTATAATTTCCTCTATGGATAAAGAAATATTTATTAAGTCTGCAAGGATATGCTGAGAGTCAGAGAGAAATCTGCCAAGCTGACACATTTAAGGTAGACAATTCTGTTATGCTCTGGTAATATGATGAAGTTGTTTGGACATGGTTTTGTTAACAAATGTTTCAGGAATTTGTGGTGTGTTTGCTACTGTAAACTGTGCAATCTCTAGAAGATTGATTTTATTCATGCTTATAATCTGTGGGTGGTACCACAATATTGTGAAAGAGGCTTAGAGATACGAATGAATTCCCAGAAAACTAGTACACCTATTGCCTGCGTTTTTGGTTACGTGCACAGAAAACTTTGAAGTTAGGGTTTGATCGTCTAAACAGATACAGTGGCAAGAGGAAAGGCCAATAGTTACATAAAAAACACTTTACATAACAAGAGACGACAAGTTGGAGGCTTTTTTTGTTGTTGAGAAAAAGGATACATAGAAGCTGCTATACTGTATTGCATGTTCAATACACCAGTAGCCTTTGACTACATCTGAGCTGTTTGAGGTGATAGATCTGACTAGAATTTGACTCATGCCCTACCTTTAACATATGTGTCCCATCTCAGAAGGGTGTACACCATAAACGTATTGAGCATTGTGAAAGAAACAGTGCACCGTTAAACATGTGAATAGGGGCTCTAAGTGAACTTGCTGGAGAAGCAACTTTTTTTCCCTTCCCTGTTAGGCTTAAGCGGTGTCGAGCCTTTAATCTTGGCAAGAGAGAAGAGGTGTAAGAGGACAGAGTTAGACATTTTGTGTCGGTTGTTAAATGAACGTTCCCTCTCCAGACGTTTGGGGCACTTTGATTCCTCTGGAATGCGCAACATTACCTGTAAAAGCTTAATGGCTCAGGAGGGAAAAGGGTGGCATGTGTTCAGCAGTGCTTCCTAAAGAGTAGAATCATACAAGGCCTTGCCCTGAGTTTGACAATGAAAATGGGCTGAAACACAGCATAGATATGTGTCAGTGTTTACCTGCTTTTATTACTTCCCATCAGAGGGAAATAGTAAAGGTTGAGGTCGAGTGCCTTGGTTCTGAGTTTTGTTTGAACTGAGAATGGCCCGTGGAAATGTTTCCATCCTCAGATGTTTAAAACTGCAGCACCAATAAACTGGTGTCACCCATACAAAGAATTTGCTTATGCATACAAAGAAGTAGTTCTTATTTAAGCAGTCCCTTTTGGCTTTTGCATATGTTTTGGAAAACAAAAATTTTTTTTAAACATTTTGCTTGTATGTGTAAGATTTCATGTATTTGAGCTGAATGATAATGAGTCTGCTTAAACTCCATGTTTACTAAATGCGTCATAAATGTTAGCCAGGTTTAATGGAGCTCTAGCACGGCCAGGTTTTTCCCATGTGTAAGTACATAGATTTCCATGCTGAACGTGAGTTGACATATGGAAAACTCAGCACAGTTGTATCCACTCTGCTTAAGGAACGGTCCAGAGCTCCTTGGCAATTCCCTTGCCTACCTTTGGTCTGGGGTTTCCATGGCACCGGGCTGCAGGTTTCGGCGCGTAATGTTTTGATTGATAGTGATGCACGCGGGCGGGACTGAATGAGGATCCCTGTGCTGCTGTCACACGTTGGTTGCACACCGGCATCCCTGCCCGCCGTTTTCCACTCACCGGGCCCTGTCTGACGTTCGGGGATCAGGCCTCGTCTTTGTATGAGAGAAAAGCCATTTATCATCCCTGTCTTTGCTCCAGCACCCCTTGACATGCGTGTTTTCATTCGACATGTGCAATATTATGTCACTGGTCAGGCATGTTCCATGCTTCTCCTGCTATGTGCTATTTTAATGGAGAGTTTTGTCCATTCTTTTTACCAGCTGTGATTTTAAAATGGTCACTGAATGTATGTGTGTGTGTACGTGTGTGTATATATGAATATATAGTATGATTTTTTTTCTTCATTTATTTTTAGCTTTTACCAATTACTTACATTCAAGGTTCTTCAGCTTCAGAGACTCCTATTTTCTTTTATTATGCATGTGCGAACAATTGGAGCTCCAAAGAAAATGAGATGTTTCATGTCCTCAGAAAGCAGATACTGTGTAATTAAGTTGGGAGAGTTTCCTGTGCTTCGGATGCCACAGGATGACCTGGTGCATGCTGGGCCGGGCCCCAGTAACGCGCCTGTTTTCCCCAGCGGTCAGGCAGAGCAGCAGACGCCCTGATGTGTGTCATGGCAGTACTTTATCTGTGTCAGCTTTGATTAGGATTTACGGTTCCTAAGGGGGGGAGGGGATGTTGGGAGGGGGGGGGGGTGTTTTGATCACCCGGTACTGTATTTCACCTGCGAACGGTGGGGGCCAGGAGAGGAATTCCGTTTCGGGGTCAAGTGCTTTAATTTGTTCATTATGTTATTTTTTTTTATCACAGATATGGATTTCTGCATTGATTGATGAGGTGCCTGAAAGGGCCTGCTCAAGCGCTGGGTGTGCGGTTTGCACATTACTGCAGCGTATCAGTTGGCTGGGATTCTCATTCCTGTCCTGTTCCTCATTTGGGCTCGACCTTCTTTTTTCTTCCTCCCACTGCATCATTTCCTTTGTTCTTTATCGTCTTGGGATCAAGTGCCATTAATCTGACAACTTGTTCCAACCGTTCACATTTACAAGGGGCAAACGCTGCGTGTTTTTTCCCGAGCACTGCCACAAACCGAAGGCCCAATGGGGAGAGACATACCTCGCTGCGTTTGCCTCAAGTTCCGTATCACAAGTTCATATCAGACTCACAGAACACATGTGTTTTCAAGATAGCAGAAGATGGAGTGTCATGTTTGAAAGGTTTTGATTCCTGTAGCGCCTGGGTTGCATTCGTGGATAATGAAGAAATGTCACATTAGGGACTGGTAGTTCACTGATGTGCAGTATCTCTGATGCAACGCCAGCGCGTTTTCCCTCAACGAGACGGACAGCGATCGATGCGGTTCTGCTTTATAGAATGGGCCCATTGTGAGCAGCCATCGAACGGATTGACATGTTTAAAGAGATAGCCCCCGGGAGAGCTGATGTCACACTGCGCCTGCACTGTCAGTGTGCGTTACTGCACCACCGTGCACTTTTTCCCTTTTTTCTGCTTTTCCTAAGTTACGGTGCACTGAGTATTTTGAAATGTTAGGACTGCGCAAACAAGATCCAGACCGGTGAAGGGAAAGCCTGTTTCCTTTGTTTCTGCTCCGGGTTTATAGAAGGAGACAAGACATCTCTGTGTCGTCATGGGACGGGGGAAAAGGCATCACTTCATACGTTTACACTATTACAGTATATCCAGATTTAAGTTCCTGCATTAAAGTTGGCTGTGTTTCATTATGGGACATGGCCGCAAATGATGTTTATTTATATTGAGTTGAGCATGTTGCTCAAAGCACGGGTTCCTCCGGCCCCTGTACTCCTTCCTCCCGTCCGGGCGGCCCACGTCAGCCGACATATTTACTGTGTGTTGTTTTAGTAATCTTAATTCCCACAATTCATCTTTTACATGTTAGCTCCTTGGGTGCAGTCAGCTGGAAGTCTGTCTGCGACCCAGCCTGATTTGTGGTGGAACAGTGTGGCCTGTGTGTCTTTACAGCGAATTATGCACAACGGCCAGGGCATCGCACTTTTGCCGTTCATGGTTAATGAGTTTTTTCTTTGAGTGGCAGCCTCTGCGCACTGAATATGAGTCTGGAAAGATGACAAATGAAACCAAGGAAAAGCAAAACAAAGATATCATAGACATGCATGCATTTTAAAGATGTGGGGTTTAATAAGAGCGTTACACGCCAAGGTTATTCACAAAAAAAAAAAAAAAAATCACCCATTTAAAATGTAGACTATTTTGGTGTGCAGAAAAAAGGTGGCTCACTCCTAGCTGTCCTGTGAAAATATAGAAGCAGGCTGTGAAAATATAATGCAGTAATGGTACTTTATAAGCATGTCCTCCTTGGCCCTTGCAGAGCCCACTGTGGATCTTGTCAGTGGGGGGGTTCCACTGTGTTAAGTTTCAATATTGACTCTGCTGTTTTAAAATACTGACTCTACCGCTCTATTTCCACTCTCTTCTGTTTTTCCATCATTTTTTTTTCCAGCAGCACAAGATAACATCAAATGGCTTATCATATTCTCATGCAAACATTTTCTTGTTTGTAAAGCTTGTGCAGTCACACCTGACTAAGAAAACAGAGGTGGGAGGAATTTATTCCCCCCCCCTCCATGCTCACTGTACAGGTAGTGTATCATAATGTTATCTTTGTCTCTGTAGGGAGCGTGAGTTAATGTGTATTTGTCTGCGTTTTGAGTCTGGCATTATTCAAGGCATCTTGAAAAACAGGCTGTTACAAAAGAGAAATGGCCTGAAATGGCCTAGCCTTGGTCATCAGGACCTGCTTGTTTAAAGAGAGACAAGGACCGGCTGGTATTTATCACACATACCCAATAATTACTATCAGAGGAAATGAGCAGAGAGGAAGTACCTCACTACCTCAGCTAATTAGTGTCATTTAAGATGGCTTGTGGTCATCACAGCTTCAGAAAACCCCAGCATTCTGTACATTGTGCCGTTGTGTAAATCTCTCTTGCAGAAGGAGCTGATGAATTGGGCAGCATTTTGGTTGTAAATTCTTAGTGTTGCAGTGGAGTTTTTTTAGACGTTTATGTCATGCTCAGTGAACCGTTGTCACCTTTGAATTAGAGTCCCGTTGCAGGTAATATTTTTTCTGCTTTTTCAGTCTTTTGCAATTTGTGAATTAGCAGATGTTGCATGTCCTCTTGTACATAACAAAAAAATGTTATGTATCAAGTTTAATAGTTTATCATGCTTTGAAGTTTTATTACTGTTTTTTTTATAGTTTTAGTCTCGTTCATCTTGTGGGGTGCGTAACTTTACGGAGGCTTTCAAAAGGCTGGATCCATATTGAGAGGCCTTGCATTGCAATCCCTTCACTCTGTGTGGTGTAATTCCAGCTCGTGATGTTGGCCCTGGGTCAAAACACAGGCCTTACTACCCCCCAGGAATGTAAATACTTGGGGCCTATATTCTACAGAGTAGCTTGATCTGAGAGTGTTTGAGAGAAAGATTCCCTTACACCTGCTCGGTCAGCGTGTCAGAGCGAAGCTTGTGGCCGTCCATCCCACCACACCAATCTGTATTCAAAGTGCGCAAGAGGCTCAGCTAAGAAAACAAACCAAGATGGAGAGAGAAAGGACACACCTGGAGGTCGGCCCGCCCTTGAGACCGAGCTGTCCGATCTCGCCACGCTTTTCGATGAGGCCCGTGACTGGACTTAAGCCAGGGAAAGGTGCCCCATCTTCCACGTTTCTCCCTCTGTGCAGACGAGGGCCTCGTGCTCAAAAAGGCTGTGCCCCCTCACCTGTGCCTCCCTTCCACCCCCACCCCCCCACAACAAACACACAGGTCTGTGAGTTTGTCCTCTACTTTATTTATATTAACCCCACTGAGGGGGGCGTTTGGGGGATGGACTGCATAAACTGGACATATTTGCATAACTTCTCAGAATTGGTGGCTATCATTGTCACAGATTAAAGCATCTTCTTTTTTTTATTTCATGGATAAGGGTCCAAAGAGTAACCCCGTGACTTGTTCTGGGAGTTTCCAGAGATAAGAAAAAAAACAGTTTTTGACCATTAGCTGTTTGTTACAACACGTGGTATCAAGCTGCAGGTGTTCTGTACTTGTGTGACTGACCACAAGCCTGTGTCAGCTCGTCAGAGGTGTGTTTCTATTAGTAAGGTATCTCATTGGAACATTTCTCTTATGGTTTTCAGCACAGCAGTTTATCTATCATGTCTGCAAGAGGACTTAAAAGGAGAAGGGCTACATGTGAAAGAAGAACTGCGAGACGCCCCAGCAATATTTTATTCCTCACTGTGTCTCTGTCTGCCAAAGCGGCAGGGCATATGGATGATTTTAGACTCGGTCGTCTGCAGGGGATTCCTGTGTACCTGGTAACCGCCTGTGACTGTTGATGTCCGGCCGAGCGTGGCCGCACACTGAGGAACAAAGCATGGAAGGCGTGATCCGTCTGTCCAATCACATATGCTTGTTTGACGCAGTGTGCTCAGGGCTGCTAGTGCAGGCATCTGAAGCTTGAGCAAACATCATTTTTTAAAGAGTCCTTTGACATCAGTCTCTGGGATTAAGACACTGAGAGAGCAAGATGTTGAAATGTTTGACGCCCCAAACCCCTCATTCGTTGGCTGCATGCTTTACTTTTATGTGACTCGCTGACACGAGTTTGGCGGCCTGTAAGATGGGTTGCTGAAAAAACATGCCTTCTTGAGGTTGATGAGTGGCTTATTGCTTTGCTGCCCAATTAATAACATTAGTCTGTGTTTGTTTTAGATTGCAAAATGAATCATTAGTGTCTGGTTTAATGAAACCGCTCATGTAAAACCATCAGCTGACGTTCAGTCAGGGCTTATCGCTAAGCAAAATGTTGTCTCTGTACAACTGTAAATATATATTTGGAACGAGTCAAATAAGCATGACTGCGGTTAACAGCCAGCTTGGCTGTATCGTGGAAAAAAGCGGGTTGGATGCCTTATCTAAAGTGTGTGATTATGTGAAAATTGCAGATTTCATTGTTGGGTGATCAAACCATCCAGTGAAAGGTGTGTGAGAAGTGGCCACATGGTTTGTCAGCGCACATGGCCGGCGCTCAGCGGGGAAAAAAAACAGCCGAAGGATACAGATCTGGAGCAATGAAACATGTCTCTGGCATTCCAGGGTAAATGTTTACAGTAACTGTGAGCATTTCACTGCAGGGCACCACCGCAGCTTTTTAAACTGGGGAACAACGGGGTGAAGCCCTATTCCTGGAAGCTGGAGTAGAGGAGGTTTGTGGGAAGGTAGCTCAGGGGGGTAGATTAATGGCCATGAGCAGGGACAGCTGAGTGATTAAGGAACTGGACTGTACGCAGTAAGTTAGATTTTTAGTTCATTTATTAATTAATTTATTTTTATTTGGGGTGGGTTGAGAATTCTTTTGCCCCTTTCTCACATCTCTTGTATTTTCAGTTCTACCGCAGTCTTAATTCAACGCAGTGCCACCCACACTCACACAGGGAGTGCTGAAGCTGAAGCACACATACTCCTCTGATATATCTGCCTTGCAGCTAAGCGACTATTTTCCATACTACTTGCCAGCAAGAACACTACAAGAGAGCTCGAGCCGATAGGAGAGGAGGTTGCATTTCTGGCTGACAAAAAACTGGCAACATGTAGACGCCTGTCAAGAAGCTAAGGGGTGTTGATGTGGAGGTAAATCGAACAAACTCTTGCTAACTAAAGAACACTCCATGAAGTGTCGAGAAAAAGCAAATCGCAGCGCATTTCTGTGGACTCTGTCATTGTCTGGGATTTGACTCTTGTGGAGTGGAATTGTCGTTGAGCAAGGTTCATAACCTGAATTGCTTCTGTCAATATGAAGGCACTTAAATGGATAATGTATTAAAAATGTAGGGTATTTGACTTGCACCGAATATTGATGCCTGCCATCATAATGAATAATGTGGTGTAATAATGTTGACTTCTCCTTGTCCTTTTCAAAAACAGGTGAAATCACACATGCTCCAGACTGTTCTTGTTTAAAACATAGCCAAAGAATTCTGCTGGCACAGTATTGGGCTTCCAATCTTTGGGTGTGTTCGTGCTGCTAAAATACCTGCCCTTGGCTGTTTAGCGGTGGAGGTTGTTGGAGGATGGACAGACAGCCATATCATACCAAACGCCTCATTTATCCGGAGCAGCCACCCTCCTCAAAGAAGGCCTGTAGGATGGTCAACTTCAGCCTTTGTTCTCTCCTTGGTTGCTTTTCAAAAGCTTCCCTTGCACCATATGTAGGTTGTCCTCTTGCTCACTCCCTGCCCTTTTTTCATCCAACACAAATGTTTGTTTCTCCATTTGTATTGGTTTGGTAGAGGTCATAGAGGATTTTCGGGACATCCAACTTTGCAATTTTAAGAGCTGTTTTTCCTTTCATGCCCCTCATTTGGCTGGCTGATTGACTGACTGCCTGCCTGGCTGGCTGGCTGACTTACGCTCTGTCTTAAAACTTTTCCACTAGACAGTGGAAAAGTCATCAAAAAATATCGACATTGAATGGTTGCTGTCAAGTGTTTGTGTTTTACAGAGTCATCTACACCTCTCTGATTCACTCACCCCATGGCCTGCACCACCCCCCTTCAGTCTGTGTTCTTGATTAAAAACCCGGGCTTATTGCTCAACGTGGTGTAGCAAAAACTGTCATTATCTGATCGTACATGAAATCTGGTGGCGGCTTATGACTCCCAGGGCTGCATCTGGTTAAAGCTTATTTGGCAGAGGCTCGTCACAGTTAGAGGTTTTACCATGGCGAAGGAATCTTGCGCTCAGTGCAGGAACCCACAGAGCACTGAACAAACACATGAGTTTTTAATAGAGAACAATGGCTTAACAAACCACTTCCCAGCACCACTGAAGAAACAATATGCGCCCGTGGCAAAACTGGCACAGACTACGCTTATTTGATTGCATTTAGTGAGTTGGAATGTGGCGTTATTACAGTAACGAAAAAAGAAAAATGATAGCATAAGTTGACACGGTTCACACCAAATAGTGAAGAGGAATACGACAATTGCTACAGATTTCTGCAGGTTTTTCTGCTAATGCACACTGCACTTGGAAACGGACAAAAAGCAGGCCAGGGCTGTAATGAGCCTCTTTGCAGTGCTACGACTGACCCTTTGACCCCTGCCAGTGTCAAGTCTTTTTTATATCCGCTAGACATTAACCACTTGTGTCACACTTGGCTTTCAGAGTCAAACATTCAAAGGAGTAGAGCACTGATATCATACGCTGCTGATCAGCTAATCCTTGAAATTACCAAACAGAGTACTTTGTTTGCAAGTAAAAACAAATCACTACCATTGTTCATAAGCATTGTCGAAGCTGTTAAAATTTACAGCTTGCAATAAAACGTTTGTTTACTTTTACAAATCCTGCTCTGCGTCTAAACATTTCAACTCCAATAAACTAGCCATTTGGGTCATGTGCTGTCTATTATGCTGACAACCGCAACTAAAACTTTTAACCTTAACCTATAAAATGCATTTTTATGAAAGAATCAAATGAACCAAGAGTGGTGAAGGTATTGCTTAATGGTAGGAATGCCCTCATTTTAACCCCAGAATGCATGAACTGAGATAGACAGATGAACAGATAGAGCGATGAGTGTTGGCACATAATAAAAGAAGAAAACTTCATAATTGGACCTGGCAATTCCACCATTCCAAAATTTAACATGAATTTATTTCCACATATAACCTCAGATAGAAAATGAGTTCCTTCCCTTAGTACACCAGTCTGCTTGGAGGAAGACTTCATCAGCAAAGGACAGTGTCACATGTAGGGCACAGGGATTTCATGCAACAGTCTGCAGTGAGTTTAAATGAAACAGGAATGGCGATGGGACATTCACTGGAGGAGTTTGGGAATCAAGAACATTAAGTACGGATTAATGAAATTATCACAGCGTTATGCTAAACAAACACGACTCAAAGGGCTAGGTGCGCTCTCAGGTTTGCGTGGGGGTTGCTTTAATTGCTCCTTCTCACGTACTTGCGTTCCTGTGGCAGCAATTGTCACAGTTGAGGGATTGCCAATACGAACAGAGGCCTGGCAGACAGTACGCACGGAGGGGGATCTTCTCTATGAGGCAACTGTCAGATAGAGTTAAGAGTTCAATGGCTAATGTAACCGTTGCAAATAATATGTCCAGATAGCTGACAGAAACTCTTTGAATGTCACAAACCATTAGATGGTTGAGAGGCTCATACTCATTTGATATAATCTGTCAGGTAACAGTGTCCTTTTTATCCCAGTCATTTGCCAGTGGCTGATGGGTGGGACAGAAGCACAAAAGGTGATAAGAACGTAACTAGCCTATGAAGGCAGGGAAATTACCGACATGTTTTATATAAAGGCTTCAGTAACTCATCGTTTGTACAAGTTCATTCTCATCCTCCGTCCGCTGGTTGAGTTCAGTTTCATTTGTTTCCCACTGATTTCAGAATCTCAGTGTCCTTTCTCCTTATATTGCTGAGCTGGTACATCGCCATGGCTATTGGAGGCTCATGCAGAAAGAGCAGAGCTTCCATCTGAGTTGACATGAAAGGGGTGTCTAATAGAAAAGGGGTGGTAAGTAGATCTTTTGGACAGCAAGTCTGCCTTGTGCAAAAGATTTGCTCTGCAGAAACAAACATGTTCTCCTACCCAAATACAGGCACACCTATACTCTACACAGAGCCACACAGCACATAACACAGAAACCGCACACATACAAATCACTGAATGAACACACACAGACACACTCACATCCCCCTTCACTGTACACTTTAACCATGCACATGTGCAAATACCTGCTCAAACACATGAACTGCATTAAAACAGTCCATTTTGGCTTACGCTTTTTATCAGTCTCATTGAAAAGGAGCCATATTGCAGGAGCAGAATGCCATGGAAAGAAAGGAATGCAGGAACTAGCTAATTAAGCCAGATGGAATTTTTGTTTACTGTACAGGAATGGCCTTGCCTTGCTAAAGCAGACATATGCAAGTCAGATTTTTTTTTTTTCTGTTCCATGATGAAAACCCCATGACTACTCCTAGAAACACATACACCTCTGTTAGAATGTTACTACAATGTGTTGTAGCAATCAAGCTTAACAACACACACAAGCAATGGTGATGTCATTAGGACTGAGCCTGACTAGGACTGATTGCATCCCTTGTAAGTGATTGAGCATTTATTGTAACCTGTGGTACTGGAGACAGAGCTTCTGCTCCCACCAGGTCCTCTTTGATTTTTCCTCTCATTTCCTCTGTCCCAGTCAGTAAAACAGAATCCATTGTGGAATGGAAGAATATTGACATAACAGTTATTTAGCTGACACTTTCTATCCAAAGCAACTTACAGTTGATTAGGCTATCCAAGGGTAATCCCACCAGGGAGTAATGTGGCCCTCAAGGGCCCAACAGCAATGGTGTTCTTGCTGTGGCTAGACCAGGGCTTGAACCACCAACCTTAGAGGGTCCCAGTCATGTACCTTAGACTACAGGCACCATGTGGAAGTGAATCTGTAACATGTGTTACACCTCATTGTCGATGGCTGGAATGGAATGTGAAATTGTGCAAAAATATATTTTTGGCATAAATTAATTGCAGAAAATTGTGTATCTTTATATTTAGTTCTGTTGCCATATTACTGTAGCTGTACAACTGTGTTACAGTAGAATACTGAAATATTGCTGTTCTGTGCTGGTATCAGCATGGAGTCATGGACAGAAAACAAGGGAAAACAGTAAACAGCCTACGCTACAGAGAACTCGTGCTGTCAGTACTCTCTGCCAGAGCTTTAACTTGGCACATGTTGCTCCCCATGTTTCAACAGGGGCTCTTTAAAGAGGAAATTTAAATCATAATTTTATGCACTTCCCTGAAGAGCGTGGCCAAACACACTGAAATGCTCCAGGGCAGCCCAGAATAAACACTTTAGCATGCCATTTTCACCTGACAGCCTTTCCAGCCCCTCCTCTCCCCCTCATCGCTGCCCATAGTGTTAACCCTGAAACCACCTGCATACACCACCTCTCATCATTGCCGGTAGTGTTCAGACTGCCCATGACTGCCTGAAGTGTTAATCCCAAAATCATGGGTCACTGCCAACAGTATTAACCCTGAGATCACCCAACTCTGCTAATACTTTCACACTGAAATCACTAATCACTGCCCATACTGTAAACCATGAAATGATGTACAGTTGCCCACTCTTTTAACCTGAATATTATATTCAAATGCTTTCCTATGAAATCACCTGTCACTGCTTCTTACTACCAATAATTTTAACCTGATTTCTGGTACCACCCTCCTCAGTGGTACTTTGAAAATTACTCACTGCTACACATTGCAGCCTACCTAAATTAGGTGCCATTGCCAGCTGTATTATCCCTTAAGTTGCCTGCCACGGCTCATCTTTGCCTGCCGAGTTATCTCTGAAATGCCATACCAGTGTCCAGAATGTGAACCCTGCTATCATCTGACACCTCCCATCACTGCCAACACCATCAACCCTGAAATCACCTGACACTTCCCCACAGTGCTAGCATACCCCAGCTGCTGACTGTCACTGTTTACGGCAATAACCATGAACTCATGTGTCAGTATCCGCAGAGTTAACATTGAAATAAAGAATCACTATCCATCAAAGCCTGAGATGTTTCCCTAAAATGTCCCGCTACTGCCCAGAGCCTTAACACTCTATTGGCTTTCACTAGCCACAGTATTAACACCGGAATCAGCCAATCACTAGCAAGAGTGCTAATCCTAAAATCGCCTACAGCTTCCCATTGCTGCCAAACCACACCATTAATGCTGGTATCACCTACCTCTGCCCTCAAAATTAACAGCTCACAGCAATAAAAATCACCTGCACAACTGTTGCCATGGGT